>OX453062.1:2106909-3306909 GCA_949699795.1 Spicauda simplicius
TCTCCGAGGTGTGTGAAGTCCACCGATTTGCACTTGGCCAGCGCGGTGGCCTAAAACTCTCTCATTCTGAGCGAAGACCCGGGCCAAGCAGTGGGACAATAATGGGTTGTAACCCATCGAAAAGAGGTGATAGTCCTAATGAACAGCAACTTGTCTATGATCGGCTACTGGTTGTGTTCTAAATAGAGTTGGTTAATTTTTATGGGCGGCACTAACAACTAAATTATATACTACGGAGATGTCTGCTGCTATTACATATACTACAGAGTAATGCTATTATATATACAACTAAGTAATATACTAATGAGTTGTCTTTCAGAAAGAAGATAACCTAATGCTGCCACGTTCAACTGAATTATTTATTGAAACAAATCGTAAATAATATTTATTTTAAGGCGGATTTATATTCGTCTGACGTGTCGTGATGTGACCCATCAGAAGGGTATCGGTTTCATACATTTAGTACAGTAACGTTCATACTAGTAATGCGCGATGTGTTGTGATGGCTTCTGTTGTCATACTAAATGTATGAAACCGATACACTTCTGATGCGTCACGTCACGACACGTAAGACAAATATAAATCCGCCTTAACAGTAATTATACAGAAGTCATTACATTTGATATGACTTCCTCCGTGTAATGGATTTACATGTCACTTTACAGCAATTAACTAAATACACATAGGAATGCGATTTTAAATGACATTTAAATTATACATGACGTGTATAGTTCTCGTTTTGTATATGTAACATTAGTTACAAATGCGGAAACCGAGATGAAGCGGTTACCTTGAAAATGTCCCTTTTACAATTTCATATTTTACCTTAAGTTATGGAAAATACATCATAATTAAATGATATGTTTATGGTGTTACGTTACTTTGAAGGCGGTAGAACCAGTGTAGTTCGACCGGGGAAGTACCACCGCCACCTATATCTAGCGTGAAGTATTTCTTGCGTTTCGATCGATGGGTGTGGTTGCCGGCACAGTTTCACATGAGGCGACCATCATAGTCCTCGGGAGTAGCAACGTATCTGTGATTGACTTCAGATGAAACCCATGTACAGAACATGGGTTCCATCTGAAGTTGATCACAGACGCAGGTAGCAGCAGTGACCATGGGCAGCAGTGACCACTTACCATCAGGTGAACTGCATGCTCGTTTGCTACTTCAGTCAGATAAAAAAGTGTGCCGGCAACCACAAATTATCGAAAGACTATTTGGTAATTTATTTTTGCACTGGTTTTATTTGTTAATAATATTTTTACTTACCTATTCTTCAAAGGAGCTTCCCAGAGTACGTCTATATTTTTTACAACCTAGATTTTTGACAAGATTTACTTTTTATTTTTTGTTCATAGTAAACGTCCACGCAGGCCTTATGATAAGAAGTTGCTATTGGTATCCGTGGACAACCGTGATCAATCCCAAATATGATTTCTAACAATTTCTGCCTCATAAAGTAATATTCAACTCTATTGTGTTTTGGTTAAGGGAGAAATGCTTTTACGAGGCATCCGACCTTATTTTTCACATGCAACGAAAGTATGATCAAACTTAGGTAAAATACTAATTTTACGAGAATCTGGAATTCTCACAGGCCTTAGTAGTTACTTATTATCAGAGCGATCTTCATGAGCGAGCTTCGCCTGCGTTAAAAAAATCTATGTATCATTCTCCCGTGGGCATAAGATATTTTCCCACCATATAAAGTAGCCTGTATGATAATTAAGAGTGTCAGCTAACTCCATACCAAATTTTATGAAAATCGCGTCAGCCGTTTAGACATGAAGAAGTAACAAACATAGACACTCACAAATTGTCGCCTTTATAATATTATTAAGTATTAAGTATAAGTATTAAGTATGATATCTTACTAATTTTGTAAAGTCGAACGTTTGGGAGGATGCACGTACACAGAATCTTCGTTACCATGGTGGACGTGACTGAAGCGGAGCCACGGGATTAGGCTAGCTGTAGATAAGTCGTCAACCCACTATTGTCCCACGGCTGGGCACGGGTCTCCTCCCGGAATGAGAGAATTATAGGCCATAGTCCACCGCGCTAGCCAAGTGCGAATTGGTGGACTTCACACACCTCTGAGAACTTATTTTTAACACCTCATGATGTTTTCCTTCACCGAAAAGCAGTGATAATTAATTTCTAATACGCACATAATGTTAGAAAAATCAATGGCGTGCCTGGGTTTGAACTTCGGACCCCCCGATTGAGAGTGCAAGTTTCAACCATTAGGCTATCACTGCTAGATAAACCAAGCAGGAAATCACCGGTACCGACACAGTTCCAGATAGCAAGTGCATTAGTCACCCGCGAAAACGAAACCGAGGTCGCCAGATTTGAACGTCCATTTCGGTTCTGATATTTCATATCCGTTTTATATCGTATATCCGTTTATTGGTTTGATGCAACCTTAAGTAGTTCCTTTAAAACTTGAGTTTTAGCTACATTATGTACTGTATATAACAGAAATTAAGTTACTAATAAACTTAAGTAATTAACTCCACATTTATTAAGTGGTAATAGCATTTTTATGCAGATATTCTTCTTGAATTATGCTGGTTGATATTAAATATATCAAAGTTAGAGCTATTACTTATTTTCAAGCATCTTCTTAGAGAGCACATTCGTTTACCGCGGTAATCCCATAGTTTTTTTACTATAATTTGTACACCCATGACGGGTAAACTAAGCGGACTTATACAGCATACTATTGACCATCTTTGTAATATACCTTATTTCGACAAATAAATGATATTATATTGTATATTGTATTGTATTATATGAATATGGTTAACGAGTGACAACCCCATAATGTATCGAAGATCATTGCACAACAACCACAAAAAGAACTAATGTGATGTAGAAAGACACTAGTATAGAACTCATGCAGCTTATAGTGAAAGAAATAAAAGCATGGTGGTGCCAACCCATTATTGTCCTACTGCTGGGCACGGGTCTTCTCTCAGAACGAGAGAGTTTTTAGGCCTTAGTCCACCGCGCTGGCCAAGTGCGAATTGGTGGACTTCACACACCTCCGAGAAATGTTTTTTTTTTAAAGAACTCTCGGGTGTGTAGGTTTCCTCACGATGTTTTCCTTCACCGAAAAGCAGTGATAATTAATTTCTAATACGCACAGAAATCAGTGGTGCGTGCCTGGGTTTGAACCTCGCACCTCCCGATCGAGAGGGCAAGTTTAAACTATTAGGCTATCACTAATAAAAATAAAAGCATACCAACTAAAAATAATAGAATTAGATTTACATCACAACTACAATTAGTGTCTTTAATTCTATTTAACCCTTTAACGCACACCTATACGATTTCTTGAATTCAGTTTATTTATAGATGAATATGGATTCTCAAGTGTTATTTATAACAACATGTTTCAATGATTTTTTGAAAAACTTGTTATTTTCCTTGAAAATTGAAAAAAACTAGTGGCCAGTATACTGGCCACTGGCCATTCTGCTATCAATAGCTATCCCCGTCTAATCAATGGCCTGTAAACTGGACACTTATAAAAGCCATTATTTTTTACGAAAATAACACAGTAAATAAAAGCATTGTGTATTTCGGAATCAGTCTTTATTCACTCTCAAAAACTTAACATAATATTTTGAAATAGAGGTGGTGGTGGAGGAATTTGGGGTGGCAAAGACCCATCTGATATGCTTGAAACTGATGATACCGGTTGACTACAACTACTGTTACTCAGGTTGCTGGTATTTAAAATAATGTCGTCAAAATAATCATCAGCGTCGGAACAACCACCAATAACCTTCAAAAGGCACGTCGAAGCCTTGGGAGAGACTCCGGGTTATGCGGGATTTTCACCAAATAAAACCTCCTCGGGACCTTCCTCAACGCCTGCAGGGGATCCCGGGATCTCCAATGGAATGCACCGATGCAGAATGAACCGCCTGGTCATCAGTAATGATCACAAGATCTGCCCATTCGTCTTCATTTATCATTTCAAGTTCTTCGTAACGAATTTTTTTTTCTAAAACAAAGAAAAAACCTTATAACTACCGAACCCGTATATTTGTACTAATTGTGCTAAGATATACGAAAAATAGACTATTTACTTCGTGTAAAATGATAAAGATTGAATGCATTTATCAAAACATATACTTATCAGACTACCTCCAACTTATGCGTGTAATTTCTAGGTTACATTTTGTCAACACACCGGTCTGTTTTCAATTGCAAAAATAACAGCTTTAATTTACTCTACTTGATTATATTTGCACATAATAATAAAGTATATACTATAATATAATAGTTTTACTTACCTTTGATTCGAAGACATGTTTTTACTTTGCACTGTACTTACAAATATGTATCGTCCGCTTGAAATGATAGTAAATACTGGCGCGGTTATGCGCAGTGGCCAGTTAACAGGCCACCATAAAAAATGGCGCGAAATACTTTGGGCGCGCGACGTTTTAGATCGCTGGTTAGTTAAAAGGCCGGCGTGCTTTATTGGGAATCGTTTATGATCATAAGATTCAACATTGATAGAAAAATCTTTGAATTATCGACGTTAAAGTAAGTGTCCAGTATACTGGCCACTTTGTATGGACTGTCCTATAAAGGGTTAAATACTCTTGATAAATATTACCATGTTGATAAGGTTCTCATTGTATTAATAATTAATGTTAGATTAAATCGATCTTGTAATGATAATCTAATACTTTACACCTGTAACAATTGCCTTTGTAAATGTTTGAGCAATGTATGTTATAGTGAAGCGACTCAAATTTTGTGACTCGAGTCACTCGAGCCATTTTACTACCCTAGTCACCCGTCACAACGGTCGAAATCAGACCGTAATTCAACTCAAAAACTAAACTTGATATTGTCCAAAGTATTCCCCAAATTTTATTAATTTTCAAGATATTTTAATACACCTGAAAGGTAAAAAAAGTTTAAGTGACAAAAGTGCGTTTAAAAGCAGTAAGGGGTATTTTGACAAAGACTTCTGACATTCTGTGTTTTAATATGTTGAATGTTTTATTTCGTTTATTATTTATGTGTTTGTGACAAATACACGGTAAAGTGTGTAATGTATTTTAGTTGATTTTATGTATGTTATATACATTATTTGAAAAAAATATTAACATTCCGTACTCTTTCTCTACGTCAACTATAACCTTGCAAAATTTCATACCCTTCCGTCCGCGGTAAGTTACTTAAAAACGGACCCCAAATTTTTGCGTCACGTATTAATATATAGCTTACTCGAGTCATACTTGAGTTTTCCAGTCACTCCACTTAAAAGTTGGCAATTTGAGTGAGATTTTTTGGAAGATTCATTAATATATGCCGATACTTTGATAATTAACTGATGTCAAACTCAAAACTACGCGTATTTTGGTTATTAAAAACGGTCGGCACAGCATTGATAAATAAAAATAGAGTAGACAAAGGGTATTTAATGGGAGCAAACAATCAATTCGATGCTCGGTAACTCCAGTGCGTAGACACTAGAGTGATCCTTTTTTGCAATCGGGTACGAGTTTGACAAATTCACTCGAGTAAAAACACGAGTCGAGTCGCATCACTAGTGGGTTACAAAAGTAGCCAAAAGTAAGCTATTATTTAATAACAAAGCCTTGCAATTTATAACATCATACGTCTGTACTATGTAATCATGTATGAAGCAATTCTATTATTTTGAGCTACCATTGCTTCAAGCAAATATATGTGTTGGCAATTATTCTTTAATTAAAATTGTTGTGTTCTATAAAGCATTGTACAATAGTGAATAGAGAAAAATGGGTGGTATTTCGAATAATATCTTTAAGCATGGAATGAAAAAATAATTGTGGAGATTAGGAGCATTTCTAGTAGTATAACTTATATTTTTAAAATGACGTAAAGGTAAAGTCCTTAATATTTTTAGATATCATTTTTCTACTTTACATAAGGTTAATATGATTTTAGGTCAAAGGTTGATGAGATAAACGCTTTTAATTAAGTTTACAGTTAAATCTTTTTCGTTTAAGTTTTATGACATAAGCATTTAATTAGCCATAATATTATAATTTTAAGTAATTATGACATATTGCACCATTTCAAAGTTTCGGAATGTTATATTTTTATATCGAGGCAGCAATCACGCATGCAGTTCACGTAATGGTGAGTGGTCGCTGCCGCCAAAGTACGTCTCTCATCAACTTACTGTAGTGCTTCTTCCAGTGTAGTCGTTCTTCCTGAATTCAATTATACATGCGTTGCCACTCGTGGGTCTAAGTGGTCATTTAAAATTTAAGTTCATTTGAGGCGACCATGTTAGTTATCGGGATTAGCAATATATCTGTGATTAGCTGCAGATAACAGCACTGCTTTATATGATGTTTTTTTACAGATGTTCATGGGCAGCTGTGATCACTTAGCATCAGCAGAACTGCGTGAACTTTGAGGTACTGATTCATTAGAATGATCAGTTAATTTCTATTTCATAAAAAAGACATAAGAAGGGTGCGGTTGCGGCATACTTTTGTATGAGGCGACCATCTTAGTCCTCGGGAGTGGCAACGCATCTGTGGACTAGATAGAACCCATGTTCTATTAAGAAGTTATATATATGAAGTTTTTTAAAAATGTTCTTGGGCGGCAGTGACCATTTACCATCAGGTGGACTGCATGCTCGTTTGCTACTTCAATCAGATAAAAAATAATAATAAATAAAATTCGTGTACCTATACGAATACAGATCATCAACGAGGTCAGTTAAAATTATTCCCTAATTTATAATTATGTATTCGAATTTGCAAAATTACCGAATTCAATTTTGACAATCCACCTACAATGCCAGGGATCAATTTATTACACGCACTCGAATGTGGGTTATCATTGAAACAAAGTGATTGTCTATTGTGTCGTTATTTCCCACTTGAAACCGGGGCAAGGGAGTGGTGGAAAATTGCCCGATCAGCCGTCCTTAGTCAGTGAACCGGGACAGTTTGTTACACGATCTTAGAATTCGGATTTTATTGGATTGTCCCTGATGGGAATTGAAGATGGATTTTTTTATCAGATCTCTGGAAATATCTTTAAATTTAAAAGGACACAATTTAAAAAAGCGCCCCCTACACTTATAGCCGCACAGTAGGATTTTCTCCTGTGTCGTGGGTGCCGCACACACACAAAGACGAATACACAAACACTCAGACCCAGAACATGAATCTAAACTCATCATTCATATACCTGTCTGGCCGGGTATCGAACCCGGGACCCACTGCGTGTCAGGCCATTATAGTAACCGCCTCGCCACGCGGGTCGTCTTGTTTCTTGCATCTATCAAATAAATATTATGTTAATAACATGTTACAATGGTTTAAGGAGGAGGTCTGAAAATGTCAATTTTCCGCCCATCATGCTCTCAAAAAATTGTTGATTTCCCACTATTTCTCCTCAACCCATTATTGTCCCACTGCCTGGCACGGGTCTTCTCTCAGAATAAGAGAGTCCACCGTGCTGGCCTAGTGCGGATTGGTGGACTTCACACACTTCCGAGAACTTTTTTTTAAAGAACTATCAGGTGTGTAGGTTTCCTCATGATGTTTTCGTTAACACTGCTCTGACTTCCCACTATTATTGAATGCTAATTATTATTATAATATTGTTCTTCTCCTTATGAAATGAAATGAAATGTCTTTATTTTGTATAGGCCTGCGGGGGCACTTACAAATTGTCAGTAACATTTTTTTTTCTTACACTACCACCGGATCGGAATACGACCTCAACTGAGAAGATCCGGCAAGAAACTCAGCGGGTTTGTCTTTTTTTCTTATTAATATTTTTTTTATATTAAATTAAATGCCAAATCGTACCTACAGTGTTAGACAGGAAAACATTGCTTACTCTCCTGAATTTTATCCCTTAGTTGCTTACTGGAAAAAGGAGTAGTGTTATTCAAGACCAACACCACACGGCATCTTACGTAAAGTTTGAGTAAGATACATTCATATATTTCATTTGAATAAAAAACATTTAACAGCATGACACTGCATATTTGCTATGATATATGCTGTGCATTTCATTATCAATTACACAACACTAAATAATATAAATTGAATTTAAATGTATTTAATCAAAATATTCTCCTATTAATAAGTTGATACAAATATGTACATAATTATTTAGTTTAACGAACTACAAATAATGTTTTATATCTATCTGTCTGTAAGGTCATAACATGGGCAATTTTAAAATATATAAAAACAAATAACAAATAAGCAAAGCTTTGCAATATATTGGCAAAACCGCAAAATAGTTTTTAATCTGCACATTAAATTATCACTTTATTGTTAGTATTAATATATTCTGTGGTTAGCGGTGGTGTTAATAGAAGAGTGATTGATGTGTTTAATTATATATAGCTTCTCTATGATTCAATGTATATTCTCTAGAATAATATATCGGTTTATACAGGTAGCTTTGAATCTGTAATCGAATTCAGCTAGAATCCCTGGTATGCCAGATTTTTCCCTACTTAGCAGCAAGAACACGGAATTCACGATAAGAAAGGTTTAACGTATATTGTAGATGGGTTTAAGCCATTTAAGTTGAAAATTTATTCTTTGAGAGCATTGTAGAGACCACCACCAGGTTGCTCTTACCTTGTTTTTCTTCATCTTTAAAACATTCGACGACCCGCGTGGCGGAGTGGTTACCATAACGCGTAATGGGCTCCGGGTTCGATTCACGCCCAGACAGGTATCATAATGATGAGTTTAGATTCATGTTCTGGGTCTGGATGTTTGTGTATTCGCCATGGGTGTGTCGTCATGCGTCCATGGCTCCCACAACACTGGAGAAAATCCTAATGTGGGGCTATGAGTGTAGAAAGCGACTCTTTTTTATTTATTTATTTTTAATCCACACATAACTTCTGCAAATCATACGACAATGTAAGCAAGAAACGTAATAAATTGATCATAGCTTATAATAAATTCAAACGTTATTTACAAGGTGACGCATAAGAACCGTGCGAACAAATTATGCTAATTTATTGTAAAAGAGCTTATAATAGGCATTTTTGTAATAAAATTAATAGAATATATACATTCTACGTAAATATTACAAAAACTGTTTAATGAAGCATTGGCGCTAACGATTACAACAGAAGATTCGAAATTTATCGTCGGTAATAAATCTAATTGATATATCGATGCCTCCTGGTGTTTGTTGTTCTATTTTCCTTTTCTAGAACTCACGTGATTATCGTCGGCTGCAATATATTATGATATGAGGAATAAAGATATGATAAAATCAATAGTATAAATCTATACATTGTAATAAAATTGATTTATTTAATATAAGTGTACAAACATAAATATCAACATTTTTTCTTAATCAACTTAGGCCTCAAACTGACTATGAATCATTGGGGTTATTTTTCGTTATTAGTTATTTTTTGCAGAGAGTTTTGAAAGAAACTACGTCATAGGATGCAAGATATCATATGGGATCGACCATAAGGTTCTCTTGTTGAAAGGAAACTCAGATAAATTCTGTGTGGAAAAACCCACACAACATTTAACCCACACAAAATTGAACCACAATATAAATCTGTCTTTATAATATATGACTATTTATTTTCATTCTTATAAAAAGCGGAAATTAGAATTTTTAACTCATTGATTTATATATAGGGTGATCATTTTGGACCCTAATCCTATTTAGACTTGTTCAAAGATATTCAAAAGCGGTAGTATCATCAAATCATCTGCTTAATTGCTACTTCAATCCTATAAATAAAAATGATCACAAATGACCAAACATTTTTTTCACACGTCATTTTAGTGCGGATGTGTTTCTGACCCAGAAATCGAGTTCGTTCTTGACCTAGCGTTATAAATTTCCAATATCACATGTATACATAAGTTGCAACAAATCGTACATAATATCGCTATATGAAACTGTTACGAAAAATCGTCTTCACCAATTGGGTAATTTACGCATTGGTAATTCGGTGGCTTTAGTTGAAATAAGTACGCAATGTATACTTAATTGTCCGGAATGCGTATTTGATCATATCGTATTTAATTATCAAATTACGGTGAAACTTTTTTATTGTTTTGGTTATTATGCTCTAGTCTCAGTGCTGGATGCAGGCAAACTGCCTTGAGCAGTGATAGCCTAATGGTTGAAACTTGCTCTCTCAATCGGGACGTCCGAGGTTCAAACCCAGCCACGCACCACTGATTATGAACGTGTTAGAAATTATTTATAACTGATTTTCGGTAAAGGAAAACATCGCGAGGAAACCTACACACCCGAGAGTTCTTTAAAAAAAGTTCTCCGAGGTGTGTGAAGTCCACCAATTTGCACTTGGCCAGCGCGGTGGACTATAGCCTAAACTGACTCATTCTGAGAGAAAACCCGTACCCAGCACTGGAAAAATAATTGGTTTTACCTTCACTACTGGGTGCAGGTGAGTAACAGTAAAGTTTAGACCTTAGTACACTATGCTTATGTCGGTAGTGGTCGATTTTACACACCTTTGAAATTTTGTAGAAGAGTGTAGCGCTCTTGGATGGTTTATTTTACCTTAGTACTTAAGACTATTGGGAGCATTAGAGAAATTATTAAAATTATTATATTTTATATTCGAAATGAAATGTAGTTTGTCTTTTTTGTTTATTTGAATAGACTTTTAAGACCCAGAACTCTATGTTATGATATAAAATCGTTACACCTATTGTCGTTATTTTTCATATATACATTATATGTAATGCCTCATTATTTTGTATTTATATACTTAAATAATACCCTTGGTCGAATCAAAGCAGATCTTTCGTCGTGTTTAATGCGTTATACCAACAGTTGTCACGATACAATCACCATATAGTATAAAACAAAATCGCTTTGCGCTGTCTGTTCCTATATATGCTTAGATCTTTAAAACTACGCTACTAATTAATGCAGTTTTTTTAATAAATAGAATAATTTAAGTGGAAGGTTTTTGTGTAGCAATAAAGTAGAGGAACACTGATCAAATAGATGTTTGCCTTTTAGACGGAACGAACTTCGCCGGGTCTGCTAGTAATGTATAATTAAAAAACTCAACTGGTTCAAGTCTTCCTGAAAACCATTTGAATATTTGTATCCAATTGAAAGCTAAATATTGTTTTTTAGTAAAATGGTATTCTCCATACATTTATAAAAATTGCATGTAATGCATATGTAATTGCATATGTAAAGCATATTCCTATTTTTGTCGTTGAGAGACAAGCACAGACAAATGTACAAAAAACACGATCAAACAAAAAAGATAATTAAACTATAAAGCAATTCACAGAGGCTATAAAGAAGTTCATACACGACGACCTTATCTTTGGTCAATAAATGCCTGTACACGTATCAGTAATATCCACCACATACACATCCATTCACTCCTCGGACTATTCAAGACCAATTGTTCGAACTTTGCACACCTTTCTGATTCCCAACACGTAACTAATAAGCATAACAAACAAACAGACACCGCTCGTGACCTTTAGTTTAGACCATCGCAAAAACTGGGTTACTATGGCCATTCACAAAATATAACGTATTAAACACGCAAGTCTGTGTAGGGTTGGTGGGATTGGGCAACGCGCTCAGAGGATTCCGGTTGCGTTCCTTTGGAGATTCCAGAGTCTTCTTTGTAGCGTCGACATATGACCCTGCGTCGCTCTTACGGCGTCGGGTACGTTTGAAAATTTTCCTCTCGAGAACAAATAAAAATAAAAGGATTGGTGTGATGGTCTATTAATAGTTTTTTTTTCGAAGATAGTCGTGATACGAAGAAGAACGCAAACGATCATGCCATCAAATAACGGTACTCCGATGTCACCATTGCCGCCCATTGATATCCATGATTAACTCCAGGTTTTAAACGCTGTCAATTGATCACAGACGCGTTGTTACCCTTTTATGTTTATTCTCAATCCCTCTGACCTGGTGATCAAAGACCTTTTTTACGGTTCCAGATTTCTGCAGACGACGTTGTGGATTTTTTTTTTTATTTGACTGAAGTAGCAAACGACCATGCAGCCCACCTGATGGTAAGTGGTCACTGCCGCTCATGGACATCTGTAATCAACTTCATACAGAACATGGGTTCTATCTGAAGTCAAACACAGATGCATTGCTACTCCCGAGGACTATGATGGTCGCCTCATGTAAAAGTGTGCCGGCAACCACACCCTTCTATCCTCCTCCTTTCCTCAAAGGGCTGTAAGGATACGTACTATATTAATCGATTTTTTTGATGAGGAGCTCCTCAGGTAAGTATGTCTGCTGTACGACACCTATTAGACCAATATTAACTATTTATCCACTGCTGGATATAGTCTTGAAAATCACTACTCCATAAGGCCCTGTGCCATCTGAATCTAACTTCTCGCTGTTTTCTTTCTTTTTTTATCATAATGAAGTAGCACACTAGCATGCAGTCCACCTGATGGTAACTGATCACTGCAGCCTATGGACATCTGTAAGTGACTAAATACAGAACATGGGTTCTCTCTGAAGTCAATCACAGATGCGTTGCTACTTCCGAGGACTATGATCGTCGCCTCATATAAAAGTCTGCCGGCAACCTCACCGTACGGTCGAAACGCAAGAAATTCTTCACGCTGGAAATAGGTGTAGCGGTGGTACTTCCCCGGTCGAACTACACTGGTTCTACCACCTAAAAAAACTTTCTTCTGGTCATCGGTCCACCTGGTCGGAAATTTAACTTATATTTACCATGAATTTAATTTGCAGTATTCAGATCACAGATATTTATGCTAAAATCTCGATGTAGGTACAATTTTCAAAGCGGCAACCCTACACAAAACTGAACCATTGCCGAAGATATTAGTGGCTGCGAAATTTACCTACAATTGATCCCACTCTTGCACGTGACAGCTTGCGTGACAAGGACACTTGCGTAAGCTAAACACAATAAATATATAAATCTGTATTATCTTACCGTTTTTTTGTTTCATAATAAGAATTGATGAATGTACGAAAATCTTTATTGTTGTAAAAGATATACTATTTACCCTATTTTTGTTAGAGAGCAATTATCATCTAAAGTATGAATATAACTATAAAACTTAGCACATATATTTGCAGTTAATTCGAGATTTCCTTAACAATAAAAGACATCGCTTTTTACCTACAAAGATCCTTTTTTTTTTTTTTTTTTTTTGTTTTCGAGGGGGAAACCTTCCAAAGGTACCCGACGCCGTGGGAGCGACGCAGGGTTATGTGGGATTTTTACCGCACTAAAACCCCCCCGGTGGCCGTCCTCGGCGCTGAAAAGGAGGACTCCGGGATCTCGAAACGACTTCAACCGGAGTCCTCCGAGCGCGCTGCCCCATCGGGCTCCTCCCAGATGGGCGGCTGGGCCCATCGCTCCGTCTAGTCTTTACGACGGTATGCGACCACACATACCGCCGTCCTTCCCGGGATTGCCTGACCGAACGGTTCGAGCTCCCACTCTAGCCGTCTGCAACCCCGGAAGCCCCTTTTAGTCGCCTCTTACGACAGGCAGGGGATACCGTAGCCCTATTCTGACCCCGAGGCTACTGGGACGGCCTACAAAGATCCTATAAATTCGACTTGAAGTAAAGTACACAGCAAATAAATGGCCAACATTATAATGAGACAGGATAAAAAAGCCTGTTAATCGATTAACTGTAGCGTTTCACGGTCAGCTACTAATATGACAGGATTTGAATACATTAATCATTTTGAACCGATCGATCCATATAATTAAGTTTTTGCTGCTACGAAACCATATTTATAATAATAATGAAATATCGCCAGAAACATATAGGCATAAGTGATATAGTTATTTTTTATATTCGTAACTTTTATAATTAAATCATTTTATTACCAAATCTTAACCTTTTTATATAAGAAATTATTTATCTGAAAATGCATAATTTCTACTTTTTCATAACAAATTGATGTTAAGCATAAAATCTATTACATTACAAACATGTTATTATTGATATAACGTAACAAAAAAAACTCTTAAATAATTACTGTAAATTTTAGTAGTAAGTGTTCTCTGTTGTCCACGAACATCGATATTCATTTCCAGACAACCTTTATGATGTCTAAATTGTTTTTCTATCTACGCCTTGTCAGTAAATTTACATCCCTACGAAATAGAACAAAACAGTGCTACATTGAAAGAAAGAAAGATCTTTATTTAGTCAATTTTTGGGTTACAATAATATTGATTACATAAGATGTTTAAAAAAAAGGGCGCCAAAAATTGAATATGCCGGTTAAGGCGTTCTAAATGTATGGCACTCACATACTCGTATTTATCATTAAAAGACAATTAGACACTATATTACAATGCTGATAACTTTAGAAGATTAAATATTTTTTGTATTTTATATTTTTAAATCATCGTTTAAGAATTGGTCATACTTGTAATAGTACTTTTCTATTAATATATTTTTTAATTTTCTGGCACATATGTGGTCTTTCTTTATTTGTTTTAAATTAGTAAGGTAGTTTATTATATAACTTTATGGCCATACAGAGTGTGGCTTTTGTCACTACTGCTAGCTTTTTGTTTGGAGGGTATATTAATTTTTGTTCGCGCCGCGTATTGTCCCTATTGTTACTTAATTCAAACAAATGGCGTTGTTTACGCACAAACATCACCATTTCTAATATGTATATGCATGGAAACGTTAGCACTTTGCCATTGTCTCTCTTATGCTCCAATACGTGTGACAACGATGCTCCGCTACAAAAAACTTGTCGCCACATTACACAAATAAAATAAATGATGAAACTGCTGAAAATAATTCATTTTTTTTAACAATTTCGAATCAATCGTTCACGAAATTAGAACTCTATATTCGTGCGGTTATTTAAATCTTTTTGTGGCAGATTAGAAAGGTTCAGATTCGATTCCGATTGTGTTCAAGTTCAAGTAGAATGAGCTCGACCTTGCCGCTTGTTTTTTATTGTGAAAGGACTTGTTTCTTCCTACGCGAGAAAAGTATAGCGAGTAAAAATTAATAGCTTAAAACAACACCGTTGATTATGGTCGATATTAGAAAACGCTGTCAAGCTTGGAACTAATTCCATAACGTTGTGGAAATACATATAACATCTTCCCGTCGTTTTAAGTTTAAAGTATCTTTGGTGTAGCTTGGTTGTGCGTGGTTCCTGAGATGGTTGCCTTGTAGTTACGAAGCCGGCAATTGCAATCTTCACCTTAGGAAGAATGAGAAACCTGTTCGAGATAGACTTGTTCTACAACCTGGCGCAGACGTGAAGAGAAGAAATAGGCAGCGCAAATAAAGTATACATTTATTAATTAAATATTCGTTTATGTATAAGTGGAAACTGCTGTGCATGCTGTAAAAAAGTTGTGCACACATCACGCGAAATATCAGGTCAATAATTATTTACTGTTAAATGCATTGAGAGATCTTCATCTCAGATTTTCTTCTCTCTTTCCTCTTATTCAGTAATTCAGACTGACAACACATGTTGTAAACGATTGGAACCTCATTGAACATATGTAAACGTGCGACGGACGCGAGAAACTAAATTGAAAAGTAAAAAGAAAACATTTGGTTTGACAACTGTTTGAAAATCGCTTCGTCTCGCGCCCGCCGCCTTGTTGTATATATTTTTATAATAATTTCGGATTAGTTTTCTTTACTGCACTCTTGGCCCCAAAGTTTACACATGCCATATAATATTGACACAAATATTTAGAAACTAATCGCTGATATGTTTTAGTGGAACAAGTCAGTGGCAATGGAGTCTGTGCTTTATCAGTCAAAATTAATTCGAACACAAATGATTGTGGTTGAATAATTTGTTGAATTGAAAGGAAATAAGTACAAATAAAGTAGGAAATGATTATAATATTGAATAATTTAAAATTATCGGTAATTATAAAGGTTAGTTAACAGTAAATAAGTTATTCAAAAAGTAATAAACCTTTGAGGAAATAGCACTTGTAATGAGCTTACAATGAATATAAAAAACCCACAATTAAAGCAAAACGCTCTTAATACCTACATACTTATTATTTGCTTGACAACATTTATTTTGCGTGCACATTTTTATTTGAAATTGTGGATAATTAAATAAAAAAAAAACACGGAGTCACTCATTTTTAACTGACTTCCCAAAGGAAAGAGGTTATATATTTGTCACGTATTTTTTCATGTATTTAACATATTTTGCTGGATTACGTGAGGAAACCATGTCCTATATGAGCACCGACTTCGGGACTATGTAATATGTACTGAGTAACATACTAAGAAATGTTTAAATATGTTTTTACCTTTTTGTGGCATGGAAGTCGGCTGTATTTTTTGTTATTTTTTATTTTATCACTTTGAATAATTTAATGATGTGTATAGATTTTTGACCTGGTCTTGGATGGTTATGTGCTTGTATTTTTGTCTACATTACAAAAAGCGAAATAACATAAGGCATTTTATAAATCACTAGATATAATATATATTGTGTTAAAAACATTTACTTTAAAGGGACAACTTTGCTATTTAAATGGGTATATACAGTAAAAACAGTTTTGTCCACCAATTCGCACTTGGCCAGCGCGGTGGACTATGGCCTAAACTCTCTCATTCTGAGAGAAGACCCGTGCCCAGCACTGGGACAATAATGGGTTGACGAGATACAGTAAAACATTTTTAACAAACAACCTTTTTCGCCATCGGTCGTCTTATTGAAAAAGTATATATTTGTCGCTCATAGCTCGAAAGTAATTTTGTTCACACCAGTGTAGGTGCACCTTTAAACGATAAATTACTATGATATGCATATTTTTTTATAATATTATAAATTAGCAAAAGTTGTATAGCTCGTTGACCTTGAGTTCATTTACGCACTAGCATTTTGACACTCTTGTCCACTTATAACTCATTTTTTCCGTGCCTTAACCTAGAATAGGCGGTTTTACTGTCTTTAGTAACTGAGGAAAAGCTAGGAGATAGGGAGTGGATTTTCCTATCAACAGTGAATTTTCAAAATCTGGGTGGATAATTGGTTTTCTTGTATCTTGTAGTACTGAAGATGATCTTAATTAAGAAAATAATATATTTCAATAAGTAACGAGTCGCTTTATGCTTCTTAGCAACATGTGCAACTACGCTATTATGAAAAATCGACGGAGAAAAAGTAATCAATTTTGCGTTCTATATCTTCAACATTTTCTTTCTTTCTTCATTTATTTAAGACATATTGGGATATATTCAACGTTGTATTAGTATATTTCCAACAGCAGTGAATTTAAAAATATCTTAACCAGTTGGATTAGGAGATCTTTTTCCCCCTATTTTTAAGCACCTACAGCTGCATTTTTCCAACAACAACGCGGTAAAATGACTGATTCTTTATTTAGAAGTACAATTAATAATGCAAATGTAAAATGCCCTACGTCAAAGCATTTTTTGAAGAACATACTCACCATTATAGAACGAGGAGAGGAAACGGGACGAACAGTTTACTGATTTAAATATTAAAAGCCAAGGATAAGTCAAACACTTTTAACAAGTTTAAATTAATTACAATGTCAAAGCAAGTACAATGATTAATTATTGCAAATATCTATTTAGCACTATTAACATAATGAGCCTCAATGGTATAAATAGTATCAACTAACTTCATGTTTCTATATGTACAAGGCTACGTACAGTGGTCAAAAAACAGCTTTGGGGATATAAAGATTTGACAAGAATCAATTTTTATATTCATTGCTATGAATACAATTTTTTCGATTATTAAGAACAGTCAATTTTAAACGAATTTATACAAACAGTGATAAAATTGTATTTTTTTTTTATTTGACTGAAGTGGCAAACGAGCATGCAGTCCACCTGATGGTAAGTGGTCACTGCCGCCCAAGAACATCTGTAATCAACTTCATACAGAACATGGGTTCCATCTGAAGTCAATCACACATGCGTTGCTACTCCCGAGGACTATGATGGTTGCCTTAAGTGAAAGTGTGCCGGCAACCACACCCTTCTAGCGAAACGCAAGAAATGCTTCACGCTAGAAATAGGTGTGGCGGTGGCACTTCCCCGGTCGAACTACACTGGTTCTACCACCGTGAAGATTAATTAATTTTTAATTTAATGTAAAATTGCAACGTGCATATAATAAATTATTGAAAAGTCTACAAATATATTTAGATTTTCATAATTTAATGCAAATTTCCCAAATATTCAAAGATAAAGGTCGCATATACGTTTTTTAATTTTTAAGTAAGATGAGAGTTTATTTTTTAATTTAGTGCTACACTAACCTAATGTACTTTTTTCTCAATAAACTTCGGACTCAGCTTTGGCACAAATTCCTCTTAGAGTAAGAAATTAAATTGTATATTACAATTATATTACAATATGACTTTTACCAATAAGTCAACTGACTTATCAACTTAGTGTTTGTATTCTAAGTAAATTACATAAGATTGGAACCGGAGACCCCAGCTAACGTAATTAAATAAAGAATCACTACTTTATAACGCACTTTTTTAACAAATGACGTAACTAATTCTCATTGCAGTAATCGACGCTGATAGAATCCGAAATATAATATACTCGTGACGGTTCAAGGGAACACGACGGCCGTACGATATCCGAGTTAACCGCTTACTTGTTTTAACGCGAAAATAATTAGTTTTAAGATCGCCGATAAAGTCTACATGAACGATAACAGTCGCGATACGTATCAAGATTATTCTATAAACCATATTCAATGAAACATAACTTATTATATTTTGGTTATAATTTTTAATTTTAAAAATATAAGCAAAGTTTTTGGTGATTGCGGTGTTAGTCTGGTTTGAAAAATTTTGTTGCAAGAGTAGCGACATGAAGTCCAATTTATAAACAAGAAAGTCTACGAACAGAAAAATATTAGAAAACTAGTTTTCTTATTCTACTCTTAATCGATTTTTTAAAAATTAATTAATAGATATGAATAAAAACAAACTGAAAAAAAACCATTGACGACAATAACCACTCATCATCAGGTAGATACATTTTGCTACTTCACATCCCTAAAAAAATACACACCGATGTCATCTAGTCACCCGTCGCAACGGTCGAAATTAGACCGTAATTCAACTCTAAAACTAAACTTGATATTATCCAAAGTATTTCCCAAATTATTATTATTATTATTATTATTATTATTATTATTTAATGTTTAATTAATTTTTAAGTTTTTTAATGCAGGGTAAAAAGGGGTTTAAGCGACAAAGCTGCAATTAAAATCAATAACGGGTATTTTGACAAAGACATCTGATATTTTTGACGTGATGTGTGTTTATACGTTGAATGTATAAACACACACATATTATTTCGTTTATTATTTATGTGTATGTCACAAATGCACGGTAGTGTGTCTAATGTGTTTTTAGTTGATTTTATGTATGATATATGCATCATTTGAAAAAAAAATAACATTCCGCACTTTTTCTCTACATCAACTATAACCGTGCAAATTTTCATACTCCTCCGTCCGCGGCAAGTTACTTAAAAATGCACCACAAGTTTTTGCTTCACGTATTAATATATAGATCTAGTCATTCATAATGTTTCTAAAATCTGCGAGTACAAAGCCAAAGTTACATTACCATACAATTGCACAAACGGATAATTACATATAACGAACCGCCCGGCATTATGTAAGTGGACTAGGTCAAATGGCATCAGAGGTCAAGGTTTTCATACAAGTTTTCGAATACCGTTACGTTAGTGCACATGTATTTAAATTCTTCGTTATTATCTATTTCATTAGTTTACCTATCGTCGCATCGTGTAATATGTTCTTCCTCTTATTTTAAAATGCTTAGACTGAGGACTTTTTTTTCAACCATCGATGATTTTAAGTCCACTACGGGATATAAAGGGGATTTTATCAGTATTATCAAGCCGGATAAGTTTCTTTGTTTTTTTCTTATCCGACTGAAGTAGCAAACGAGCATGCAGTCTACCTGAGGGTAAGTAGTCCTTGCAGCCCATGTACACCTGTAATCAACGTCATACAGAACATGTGTTCCATCGAAACGCAAGAACTGCTTCACGCTAGAAATAGGTGTGGCGGTGATACTTCCCTGGTCGAACTACACTGGTCTACCACCTTGATATGATTCAGCGGGCATCATAGTAACGTCTTTCTGCGTAACAGCACAGTAAGACACTGCTTTTCATTTGGATTTTGTCTCTTCATCATCTCCTACGATATCCACAGCAAGAGAGGGAGTGTTGCTATTCTAGACTGAGACCACACCATTTTTAAATAGACTCGTGTTAGTAAATATTCATTACAATTCTTATATTTGCACCAATTAATTACTAGAATATACGTTGTAATATTTTTGTTGTTTGTTGTGATTTGTTTAATTAGATTGAACTAGCAAACGAGCCAGCAGTCTATTAAACGTGAAGTTGTCACTGCTGCCCATGGGCATGCGTAAACAATTTTATACTGAAGGAGGGTTTATATGAGGTCAATCGCAGATCGCTGCTCCCGAGGACTAAGATGGCCGTCACATATAACAGTGAGCTAGTCCAAATCCTTCCACCGAAACACATAAACTGCTACTTGTCGAAAGTAGGTGTTACTAAACGTAACGCTTTCTACACTCATAGCCCCACAGTAGGATTTTCTCCTGTGTCGTGGGTGCCATGGAAACACACAAAGACGAATACACAAACACCCAGACCCAGAACAAGAATCTAAACTCATCATTCAGATACCTGGCTGGCCGGGAATCGAACCCGGGACCCACTGCGTGTCAGACTGGTACGGTAACCGCTGCGCCACGCGGGTCGTTAGATTGTAACGTAACGTTACATAAACGTTCTTGATGTTTTTTTAAAAAGGTGATTTATTTTATATGTATCCGACATATTCCTGAATTATAAAAATTAAGGCTTTATGGCATAAAAGCACTTGATAACATTAACACAAAGACCTTTAAGTGTCTTTATTATCTTTCTCATAGCGTTTTTTACATTATCAAAGTTGTTTGTTTCTTGGTGACGACGCTAATCATCATACAACTACTGTGGCTTTAACAAGAAATTACATAAACAGACCTTTCTCCTGAGGTCATTTACGGCAATTGAGGTTGTAAAACACGTTTAAAGACATTTTGCTACATTTAGCTTATTAACTTGTATTATGCAGCTTATTCATAGCTTACCCATTTGTGTTCAATTAAAGGCCACGGGTTTATCAAAAGACATCGGTAGACTACCAATGATAACATCACATGCCTATTTCCCTCTTTTAAAATATAATTACAATCATTACATAGTATATCAGGTGTTTTTGGATTTTTTTTTTTATGACCTTTCACCTATTTTAAAGCAAATTATTGGTACACTTATTTGTAAGTAGAGACTTCATGTACCCCCCCACCATTTTATAAAATTTAAACATTTTTTATATTTCTATTATTATTCTTTTATTAAGAAGCCATCCTAAAAAAATATTTCAAGTTATTTTTTATTATAACGTGAAGTATAGTACAATTAAAAAAAATATACCTCCCGACAAATTAATTGAGTTATGATGTTAAACGTTTGCCAAGGCTTTGGCCACGTCCAGTGGGACATTTACAACCAACTTTATATAACTGAGGCGTCCTCGAAAACTCAATTACAGATACGAAACCAATTAAGAAAACCAGATGACGTAAATAAAACAACTTACTATTAATAAGTACGCAAATATTCATGTTTTTGCATTGCTTATAATATGTACTTACTATGTATAGCCCGCGGTTTCACTCGCCTTTAATATGTATATATAACATGACATTGACATAAATTTTAAACCATTAATTATTATTGAAATAGATACTGTAGTAACCATCTCAAATCACGTATATATATTAAACTTTAAATTTCAAATTTTGATGTATTCATTTAATTCCACTCAAACAACTCAAGTAAATTCCACTAATTACTAAAAGTGACATTATACACAGTGTGAACATAATTCATAATATTAAATTCAGTTGTTTCCGTTTCATGCGAATTTACTTATTCTCAGTCACTAAGCATTTAATTGTCCATCAATTCGCACTTGGCCGGCGCGGTGGACTATGGCCTAAAACTCTCTCATTCTGAGAGAAGACCTGTGCCCAGCAGTGGGACATTAATGGGTTGTTCCCCAAGAATTTAATTTATTTTGCAAATTAATACAGGCACTGCACATGCATGGGAAATTTTAATTTTATTTATATGAATGGATATTTTAATATAAGAACAATTGTGTTAAGAATGTTTAGTAGGTACTTTTTAAAACAGGGTCAGCTAGAAACATTTTTACCAAATAACAATTTCTCAACATATAAATGAGATTTTTTTTCTGCTCTACGTCATTTTGCATTAACTATAACATAATATTTTGTTGAACCAGTTCTTATAACGTGTTCAGTTTGCTAATAACTTATAATAAAAGGCTGTTGGACTTAAACAGAGCAAGGATACAAACATAATTATGAGTTTCTCGCATTTTTGTTATATTTCCTCCTTTGTAATTGCAGTACGAATAGAATATTTGAGACATAACTTAGCCTATTTATGTCTGTAGCGAACTAATCAAACTAATGTAATATAAGTGTAATATAACTTCATATAACTTGCAGTCTCTAAACAAAGTAAAATGATTTTGATGAAATAGAGACCATAATTTAAGTGATGCATTTCAATATGCATTTTAGTTTTAAAGTCACAGTTTGGCGACACTACATATTTTATTTTTATTTTGGGTCACTAAGATTTAATCTTAGGTTGGGTTTGTGTATGTATATACATATGCGCATGTGTGAGTGCGAATATAGGCGTATGCTGTTCATAAAATATACGTATTTAATGTAATTACATGGAACATAGCACGTTTGTAATAATTAGTGGTACAAAGTAATATGATTAGGCCGCGGTGAATGCTCTCTACGTGCTGCGGTGGCTCCAGTTCTAACTGCATGCGGTTAACCGCTCATCAAATACGCTTACTATTATGTAAGCAATGAAACCTAGATAGAATAACATTTGGTCTATTTCTGATTGTCTAAAATTTTGAGATTTTTTGGAAGGAACATGTTTTAAATAATAATAATACTCTTTATTGTACCCAGAAAAAATAGATAACGATGCAAAAGGCGGCCTTATCGCTAAACAGCGATTTCTTCCAGACAACCTTACGGTAGGGTTAATATAACTAATGAATATTAAAATAAGTGAGGTGCAATAAGAAGTTTTAAGAGTAGAATAACAAAATAATAGTAATAAGTTAAGAAATAAAACAGAAATATTATATCTTTGGTTTTTTATTACATTGAAGTAGAAAAAGAGCAGGCAGTCCACCTGATAGTGAGTGGTCACTGCTGCGCGTGGACATCTGTAAGATTGTGGAATAAATTTACATCCCAGACAGACAACATAAAAAATCTTAAAGAAAAATTGTCACATTCATAACTATTTGCTAAAATAATTATTTCCATTTATTTAATGTGATTTGATATCCATTTATTTGATTTGATTTGATCCGTTATTTATACTATTTTTGACATACTACAATATATTAATTCGATCCGTTTTGTAATTATAAATATTATCTATTATTGTTATCACGATCTTGAGTCATGTACCTAATGTAACTGCCTAGTTAATTTTGTTCAAACTTTTCAATTTTATTTAATTTATTGACATTTAATTCCGATTATTACAAAATTTATAATAATGTTGTATTGCATGTCGTCGTCACTAGTAATTGTACTGGCGCCTAGAATTATAAGCCATATTATGTTTAATGTTAACCAACGTAATGGTGTACAGTGCGTTAGTGACCTTAAATAAATAATCCCCATTACGTTTTTAAGAAATCTATTATCACTATGTTTTTTTCATAAGATTGAAATAGAAAAGTCAGTCATAGATGTCTAGTTATTATATTATTATTATTTCTTTAAATGAAAGAAACCCTTGCAAAAAATCTGAATGTATGACTTTTATTATGTATTTCAAGCATTTTATCAGCCCTTTAAGATGCACTACTGGACGTAAGCCTACTTTATTAGGATGGGTATTCCTGACGGTTGTAGATGTTGATATTACAAAATACTTTTTAACGCTAAGCTTTACCGTATTTTTCTTAGAAAACCCTGCCATTTGATATCCTTATTATGGTAATGCATCATAAATGATTGTTATAATAAATCTGTAGACAACCTCTGGTATGGCAGGGGCCACTTACCATCGAGTGGACTGTATGCTCGTTTGCTATTTCCATAATACAAAAAAAATCATGTACAAATTATTACATATATATTGAAGTTGAAACTGTACAATATTCAGAGAATTTATTGACTATATGTTAAAAGACCTTTCCGGTAGGCACACTTATTACGTTTTAAGTCACCAATAAAAATCAGGAACTCCAAAAAACCAGTTGTTACTCGATCAGCGCAGCATTATGAGAACAATTTTCAATTATTTTGTAGTTTTTGACAACAACCACAGATTATGGATGAAAAGTAGATAGAGCAAACGTTAATTAAATCCAAATTACGGAGCAAATTTTGAGAGATAGACAATTGTCGCTGCTATTCGAACAAAAATGACGAATATTTTAATAGGCTTAAATCTATCATTTTTATTACAAAAAATGACCACTTCCTAAGTCTTCCATCTCCTCATTCAAGGTCTAAGTTACTCATTTCGGTTATTCAGTTCAGTCGCTATTCACTATTGTGATAATCATATCGCATAAATATTGCCGTTTACTGTAAAAATTTAAATGTAACCCTGAAATTATCTGAGTCTCAAAAACAAGAATTAGATATTCCTTTTTTATTATAAATTGTGTGTATTTATAACAGTATCTTCGAATAACTGAATAAATAAAAAAGTCGACATAGTTTACGATTTCTAGAAGAAATTAGATTCTTCAAGACTCCTGAGTAACTGCCAAGAAGGCAATCAATTACCTTAAAAAGTAGATAAGGCACGAGAGAAAAAAATACACTTAAGCAGTTTTATTTTTCTTTAGTTTTGCATTCCGTATGCACCTTCTACCTTTTTAATAATCCGTGTTGTCAACCATTTCCGACAAACATTTCTGTACAAAAACATTATGTAAGTGAACATTTTAAGGGTTCTAGTTCAAGGTCGGGGTAACCGGTGCGATGCGGGTTCGATCTCGATTGAGGCCTTTCCAAAGTAATTATCGTTTATTACATCACATTGCGAAATCAAACAGGTATTTTGAACCCATAACACATATAGGATATGACGAAAGTGCACGCACCAATGGATTCGTTAAATGTAAACTACAATTTATTACTGTTAGGAATTGAACTCAATAACATGCTCTACATACCAGCTAACAATGTAAGGATCAGGCTAGCTGTGCGTGGTCAGCTCTAGGGTGCGTGACCGTCTTCTACGACCTATTCCTCTCGAACACGCAAAGGGAATGTAGGTAAACTTAAGAAATCTTTAAGTTGTGGTAGGACAAATACCGACTGGTTAAGTACCGCCGCCTCAGCTAGTCCTACCATTTTTTTTATTTAAGTGGAAAAGTGTGAATGCCAGTCGACTTGCGTACAAGGTGCCCATTTCAGTTCTTAGGAGTGGCAACGACTTATCCTCGGCTTCTGGTGGAATCCTAGAATTCTAACGCAATTCTCGAAATATAATTTAATTATTAATCATTAAATAATTCAATACATCGGCGAGCATTCAATGTGAATTAAAATATTTTTGAATTCGAAACCGAGACATTGACGCCTTGACGAGTGATACACTATAATGATATACTATATATATACGATAAATTATACATTTTATATGATGCGATCATCCTAGTCCTCGGGAGTAGCAACGCATCTCTGATTGACTTCAGATAAAACCTATATTCTGTTTTTAATGATTGATTAATTGAGAACAAAGACAAAGTACTAATTTAATAGAAAAATATATACATAACCTAATACATTAAATTTGATAGGCAAGCATCTAAACACCTAAGCTTCTTTGTAAGCATTTAAAGTCAAGCCCTTCCTGACAGATACTTCCGTACATGACATTTTCTCCATTTGAAGACTATTATTATCTAAATATTAGCATAAGTGGTATCGAGATGACCTATTCGACCAAAGGAAGCCTAACCTCAGGGTTGAATTAACCTATAGGTTTGAAAGCGTTGAAAATGTGTGACGTAAGTATGGAACCTATAACTTTAAACCACAATTTATCTAAATTATAATACTTAACGGGTACTCACGATATGCGGTTTATGAATTCTTATAGAATTCTTTTTGCCGATATTTTGACCCAGTTGCATGGATCGTGTTTTTTTTTTGATCAAAAAACATCCTAATAATTTTAACAGAGAAGATGGTTTTAAACTTGCACAAGCGTGGAATCCGGTGGTTAGTTTATGTAAATCGCAAATAGTGCAAAGTGTGGTGCGTAAGGATACAGTTAGTGTTGTGTGTCGTGATATGGAACCTAAAAAAGAAAAACGAACTAGACGTAGGGT
This sequence comes from Spicauda simplicius, assembly GCA_949699795.1. Classification (NCBI taxonomy): domain Eukaryota; kingdom Metazoa; phylum Arthropoda; class Insecta; order Lepidoptera; family Hesperiidae; genus Spicauda; species Spicauda simplicius. The sequence goes on from OX453062.1 coordinate 2,133,502, forward strand.
AGATAAGTTAATTTACCACAAGTGCTTGTCAACGGTTTCTCCCCGCTAACGCAGTTTGGCCGTGACCACGATCCATGCAACTGGTTCGAAATATCGGCAAAAAGAATTCTATAAGAATTCATAAACCGCATATCGTGAGTACCCGTTAAGTATTATAATGTATCAATTCCGCGATAATACTAGTCTAAAATCAATTTATCTAAATGATTAGCCATTAAAGTAGTGGCCCGAATATTCGCTTAAACTCTTGACCCATGTAATTCTGCCCACACTAGTTTAAATAGGTGTTCCTGGTTCGATGCTGGCATGCAATCTTCAAGGAATAATTGACAATCCACATAAGTCATCCATCGATCATTTAAAGTGTACTGCTAAAAATCGACGGTCCCTACGTATATAAGGACAAGTCAAAAATGGCATTTTTTTTATTGCATATATGGCTTTAAATTGTCCATACGCTCATATATTCTCTCATATACGCTCATATACCTATATTCGATTTTTACTTAAATATTATGTATTTAACCAAATATACAAATCGTATAAGAGAACAAGTATTATCATTACAAGGAATAAGTGTCGTATATGCGGATATCTGTACTTATCAGATATACACATATCTATAAATACCATCATAAAGTCCCTAATTGTAATAAAATATTACAGAAAAAAAATATTCATAATTGTTTATAGAATTATTTCTAGGGCGGTTTGAACATAAAAAATGCTCTCCTGAAAACCTCGATTTTGACTTGTCCTTACGTACGTAGGGACCGTCGAAATAGTCCTAATCAGGGGTTTTAGCAATAGTCACTGCATCTGGTAAGAGTGTTACTACAGTAGGTATTATGTTACATAGAAAGTTAGTGGATCTCGTCTCCTGGATTTTGTCCCTTACTTGTCTTTTATCACACGAAAAAAGATGGAGTGCTGCTATTTCACATTCGTCACCATACGATTCAGTCAATCACACAAGTATTACATGTTATGGCTCCTATAAGCATTAATTATGAACATTACAAGTAAGCATGTAAGCATAAGTATTTTAGTCGTGTTTATTTTTATTTGATCGCAGTGGTTAATAAATAAAGAAGGGTTTATGGTAAAATATGCATAACTGGTTGTCACTTACCCGTGTCATTTCCTTCTATTCCACATTAAAATACTGTGGTGGAGGAATAGGGAGTGAGGATAGGGTGGTGGTGAGGAAATTTATACCCAGTAAATCAACGTAACGGTAACAGCCAGGTAGATTATGGAGTGACAAGAAATTCTTTAAACAACTTAAAAGTATAACTTTAACAAAAATCCTTTAAGTATCGAATATACCCAAAAAGGTCACCCAACGATTGCACCTGCAAAGTAAACACTTCGCTTTCCTTCCTTGCAACAAGAAATATTACAGGGGATGAGTCAATCCCTTGAATAATTTCACCAATACGTCCTTACCCTATCTTGGCATTTGAGTTGAAGTGAATGACCTCAAGGTTTAAGGCGGTTTATGTATAGTAGAGGTCAAAAGGCAACCGCTAGCGGAAACCAGATTCTCGAAGGTAGGGGTCGACCCTGGCGTGTCTCAAACTAGTATTTTGTATACAAATAAATACATGTTAATGTATAAATAACACTTTCTACGCCGAACGCGTATTGATAGTGTAATGTTTGAAACTTGCCCTTAAATCCCAGGTACTTTTTTTGTGATGATTATCAGAAAATATTCATCATTGCCTTAAGATGAAGAAAAACATTGTAAGGAAATGCGCCTAATGCCTGAGAGTTATTAAAAATATCTCAAAGCTGTATGAAATCTACCAATTTGACTACGATGATGGATTATGACCTAAAATCGCTTCAGCCATGCCTCGTACTCTAGTAGTGGGACAATAACGGGTTGACGACGGTACCGAGAAACCGCAAAAAGGATAAAATATTAAATTAAAGAAATAACAACTGTCGTAAGGCTTTTTAGTAAATGTTACGCTCCCCTTAGTACATGAACCTGAGCAAGACAATCATACGATATCAATTATTTTCCCTATCCCAATAAATCACTTCAAAGTTGACTCAGATTTACCTAAAAAGCGTCGTCATGATGAAATGTATTGATACTTGACAGATGCGTATATGTATGTCTTCCTTACCGCGCCCTCCCGGCCAGAACACAGTAACGAATAGCATTAAAATAAGTGTAGCCCAGGCACGCATCACTGATTTTTCTAAAATTATGTGCGTATTAGAAATTAATTATCACTGCTTTTGGTGGGAAAAACATCGTGAGGAAACACCCGAGAGTTCTTAAAAAAAAAGTTCCCGGAGGTGTGTGAAGTCCACCAATTCCAACTTGGCCAGCGCGGTGGACTATGGCCTAAAAAACTCTCTCATTCTGAGAGAAGACCCGTGCCCAGCAATGGGACAATAATGTACCCCAAGTCTAGCGGTGATGCTTTTAGAGTTAAACCATAAAGATTTCTACAACGTTTAAATATACATTATACAATAAACTTCAATCACCTAATAAAATATAATATTATATGATATGATATCCTTTTACAATTACTTCACGATATTACCACCCACTAGCTACTTTTTATCTTAAACTGCTACTACCTTACTGACATTTAAGTTAAGGACATGAACTCCGCGGTTCACGAATTTAAGCAGGAAACGCTATTTTCAGTAAATGGTCGCCATTCGAAAATACCTTAGTCCTTATAGGCGTCAGCCCACACGGAAACTGAATTATGGAAACTAAATTTTGAATTATGAGAGGTCGTTACGTAATGGTTTAAGGTTTTTAGGAAACCACGTGGTTTATAAGTTTCCGTTATTATTTATCATAATCAATTAATAGAATTTTATTAGTTCTTTTGCCTTGTGTCCTATCTCTCTGCGACGATAGTTTAGAGGGAAGAAACCTTCAAAAGGTACCCGACGCCGTGGGAGCGACGCAGGGTTATGTGGGATTTTTACCACATTAAAACCCCCCGGTTGCCGTCCTCGGCGCTACAATAGAACTTCGTTACCTCCAAACAAATCGCAACCGAAATCCTCTGAGCACGTTGCCCCATTGGGCTCGTCCTAGATGGACGGCTAGGCCCACCGCTCCGTCTAGTCTTTACGACAGTATACGACTACACGTACCGCCGTCCTTTCCAGGATCGCCAGGCTAGTGGGTTCAAGCTCCCACTCTAGCTGACCGCAATCCCGTAAGTCCCTTTTAGTCGCCTCTTACGACAGGCAGGTTACCATAGCCCTATTCTGATCTCGTAACTACAAGGACGATACTGCGACGATAGTTGTATATTGGATAGGGTATGGCTTAAATCTTTCCAAGAAGCCTATGTAATTTCGATTTTGAATGACATGGGATGCCAGAGTAAGAGCTTTATGATCTACTTGTGCACATAGCGTTTTCGTTGTTTGGGTTAGAGATGTCTTTACAAAGGGTTACTTATAACTGGATACTGGTAAAGAGTGGAGTTAACAGATTTAACAATAATTTTTATTTTTAGACTAGTATTATCGCGGAATTGATACATATTAATAATTAACGGTTACTCACGATATGCGGTTTTTTGAATTATTTAAACCGTGGAAATCTAAACCGTGGAAATAAAAAAGTAAAGCATTTTTAAACTTTATTTCACGTGTGATTATATTTAATACATTAGGACAAACACCTGAAATATTATGAAGATCGTATAATTCTCACACACGGCTAGCGTAACAATTATATATTGAAGGCACGAGAGAGTGCTATTGTTGCATCTTGCATTGTAAATCTAGCCTGGGGTCAGCATCATCTATATAATACAATGAAGCCCTAAGATCTTAATAGGTCGTAACAACATATTACTTATGATACAGAACAGAGGTTCTCTTTGAACGAATTTTGATAAGAGATATCAGGAAGAGTACATAGAGCCATATAACAAGAAGAAGAGCCATGAAACCTTCGTGTTAAACTCAAGTGTATTCTTGAAGTGTAAGCTTGAAGGAAGTGATAAGGCGTTTGCCTTAGCAATGTCTTTGTTCTTATAAGATTCAAGCAAACGAGTATGCAGACCCCCTAATGGTATAAGTACTGCCACTCATATACATCTGTAAGCGACTTCTATCATGTCAAGCGTAGATATATTGCTAGCCCCGAGGACTAAGAAGGTCGTCTCATTTTCAAAACACACCTTTCCATCGGAATACAAGAATTGATTCACGCTAAAAATAGGTTTGAAGAGGCATATTTCGCGGATCGGACCATATTCGTTCCACCACCCAATGATATGTGACCTATTCGTGCGTCCCTATTTGTAGGAGGCGTACCAAATTAGTCTTTAAAGGTATGACTGTAACTCTATCCAGCATAGGATTATGGTCATATGTGATTACTTAAGACTGGTTGGTAGTGATCACTTTCCAAGCAAATGGCAGTAATTACTTCTTTAATATCTAAAAAAAAAACGTAAAATAAAATGATGACATCACCATCCAAATAAATGGGAAAAAATATAAAAAATGTTTTTCTTCTATGTAGCCAGTAATAACCGTATTGATAAGTTTATATAAAGAAAATGCATTCAAATAAAACCGTTTTAAGTAACCACAAATAAAGTTACTCAATAAAATTGTGCACAAAACCGTGAACAAAACCTAGTTTACGATAGTTTAGTAATCTCACATATGATCGCTAAGTCGCTATATTTGGTGTCAATTGAGTTATTCAATATTGAATTAAGTAGAACGAAACTGCGACACTACACTGACTCCAGCGCATACTAAATGACGATTCTATTCATTTTCTCATGTTCCAATTTATTATCTTTATTACTGAGAATCAGTTATTATGAGCATTTTTATAACGTTGAAAATAACAGATCATGCATTCCATATCTTGGGTTGTGTATTCACTGTCGCCAATAACTTCCGTATATAGAATAGAGGTCTACACTACTGAAGAAGAACTACAGAAGTCAATCAAAGATGCGTTGCTACCTACTCCCGAAGACTAAGATGCTCGTCTTATATGAAAGAGATACTTATAGTAACCACACTCTCCACCGTAACGGAAAAACTGCATGCTAATAATAAATAGGGCTGGTAGAACTTCACCGTTCAAACCATACTCATTCTACTTCCTACATTATTTAGAGACTTATGTATTACTAGCTGTACCCGCGGCTTTGCCCGCGTGCAAATCAACGTGTCACAAAGTTTTTCTCGCGCAAATCTCGACACCGTGGGAATTCTATGACAAAAAGTAGTAACATTAATATCGGTTTGGCCGCTCAAGGATTACAGAGTGAAAAAATGAATTTAAAGTGTGTATTTGTGGGTAGGAACGTATTGTTATGTATTTTGTTTAAATAAGACGAATTCTAATATAGTAAATCGCTTTTTTGAACCAATTTACATTCTTAGTAGTCTAATTCACAATATCGTGATATCTTTTCAATCAACTTCTCCACATTTGAACCAAAACGTATCGATTATAAAGATTGATTTGAACTTTTCCGAATTGGAAAATACTATTTGAAGTAATTTTGGCGGATTCAAATTTCTAAGTAAGATTATAGGTAAACCTACTTTTAATATTAATTTGTGTTCAGGAGTTCCGGAAGGCATTAAGGAATTCAAAAATTCTGTTGGATAATGTACTGCTTCCTCTATCTCAATGACTGTGTCTACCGAATAGTAGATCTGTGACGCTGCTTTAAATTTTGAAAAAAAATAAATCATTTATTATATCGACACGTTCATTGGTGGGTGGGTATATTGCCGTCTTTTGGAACCAATTTATAGTGTTATTGGTTGTATTAACAATATACTTTTTCAACCAACTCCTCCACATTTAAAAGAAGACGTATCGATATAAAAAAGAACTTTTCGGGATAACAAAGCACTTTTATCTACTTGAAGTAAATTATTAGAAAATTGGAATATCACTGAACAGCTACATATATTCTAAGTTCATATTTTGTTTCATGTGGCCAAATATAAGATCTTTTAAGAGGTGCATCGGGCTATTTGTGTGCGTAAATCCCGCATTGTTCTTCGTAAAGCATAATCAAAGTCATAATAAGACATAATCAAAACACTTTTACAATTCATACGAACAGGGCGCACCCGCTCACAGGGCGCTGCCGCACCCTGCTCGCTTATTTTTTATGTTCCAACCTAACTTAACCCATCCTGTTTAAAAAGCTACAGCTAAATCCAACTCTTAACAATAACATGACAATACTCCTGCATTTTCAGGATTTAGGTATTCAAAGTGACACTTTTCATCATAATGTTCTCTCAACGGTTGTAATGTATTGTAATCAATAAGTACCAAACTCATACGGCTTAAGTAAGTGGTGTACTTAGATTATCAGGGTTGATGAATTGAATTTTAATTTATAAATCACATTTCAGTTTAATGAGCTGTCGTAAAACTTATAAAATATTCTTAACTAAATAACAACCGTAAGCAATATGTGACTACCATTTATAATTTAGGCTTGTACTATCCTGCATTATCAGGGAGGAGTTGAAGGTAAAAAAAAATATCCCATGTCTTTGCTTAGTATTCTTATTACTTATACGTAAGCATTTGCGAGCCGACTTATATAGCTTGGGCTTGCAGTACCGCAGGGTACTATCATCAGGGCTGAGGAGTTTAAGGTCGAAATTGTCATCATGTGTCTTTACTTAGTAATTATATTACATACCCGAAAGCATTAAATGGCCAACTCCTATGGCTTAGGCTTGCAGTACCCTGCATCATCAGGCTTGAGGAGTTGAAGATCGAAATTTTCATCTTGTGTCTTTGCTTAGAAATTATATTACATACCCGAAAGCAATAAATAGCTAACTTCTGTAGCTTAGGCTTGAAGCACCCATGCATCATCAGGGTTGAGGAGATGATAGTCAAAATTTTCATCTTGTGTCTTTGCTTAGTAATTATATTACATACCCGAAAGCATTAAATGGCCAACTCCTATGGCTTAGGCTTGCAGTACCCTGCATCATCAGGCTTGAGGAGTTGAAGATCGAAATTTTCATCTTGTGTCTTTGCTTGGTAATTATATTACATACCCGAAAGCACTAAATAGCTAACTTCTATGGCTTAGGCTTGAAGTACCCCTGCATCATCAGGGTTGAGGAGTTAAAGGTCAAAATTTTCAACATGTGTCTTTGCTTAGTAATTATATTACATACCTGAAAGCACTAAATAGCTAACTTCTATGGCTTAGGCTTGAAGTACCCTTGCATCATCAGGGTTGAGGAGTTAAAGGTCAAAATTTTCATCATGTGTCTTTGCTTAGTAATCATATTACATACCCGAAAGCACCAAATGGCCATCTCCTATGGCTTAGGCTTGAAGTAACCCTGCATCATCAGGGTTGAGGAGATGAAGGTCAACATTTTTACCGTGTATCTTTGCTTGGTATTTTTCTTACATAACCGTAAGTGCCAAATAGCCAACTCTTACGGTTTAGTCTTGAAATACCCTTACATCATCAGGGTTGAAGAGTTAAAGATCAAATTTTTGTCCCATGCATTTGTTTAATAATCTTATTATATATCCATAAAAACAAATTGACTTACTTCTACGGTTCAGGCTAGCAGTACCCCTGCATCATCAGGATTGAAGAGTTGAAGGTCAATTTTTTTAGGAAATATCTGCTTAGTAATCTCATTCTACATTCAACCCAATTGGACTCCTACAGCTTAGGTTTGGCCGAGTATCGCTAATTTCGTTAATTTGCTTCAAGGAAATGGATCCTATGATCAGAACCGTATCAAACTCATCAGAGTACCCTTGAAGTACATTCTTTCAAATAAAAGAAAAATCATCAAAATCGGTTGGCGGGAAATTGAGTTATTCATCTATTTATCGCGCACATCGTTAATGCAAATATCAGACTTATGCGCTTTTCTTATGGATGTCACTGTCAAAAGTGAACTAAAAATAAATGGGACCCCATGACACGCACTACCTTTCAAATGAAAAAAAAATCATCCAAATCCGTTCACCCAGTCCGGAGAAATCCAGTAACAAATATAAAATTAAAAAAAAAAAAAAAAACAGACGAATTGATTGAATTGAATTGATCCTCCTTTTTGGAAGTCGGTTTAAAACTATGTTTTAACATAAAAATCAAAGCGAAATACTAAATATTATTGAGGTGGCCTCAAAATTGACTGACTTTCATACAAACTTACATCTCCTATTTGGGTTAAATTGGGGGGGGGGGGATCAAAAAATTCATTCTTAACTGACGCCTACGTCATAAGAGGAACCCCTAGTAAAAATCATATTCGTATCTTTAGCAGTTTAGGCTCTACGATGTTTATTCAATAGATGAGTGAGAGAACATTCTTTCGTTTTTATATAAGTATATATAGATATAGAGATATAGATTTGTATAGTATCAAATAACATAGGTACACACATAACCAATAAAAAATACATAACAAAGGAATACATTTTACATAACATGTTTAGTTTCTACCAATTCAACTGCGGTTACTTATCTTATTAACACTTATCGAGCACAGAATAAATACTGCGTAGTTTTAAATTGACATAACTTTTTTATTCGTAAACCGATTTACATAAAATAAACACTAAATGTTAAGTGAAGTTTCCCACAACACATCAGTATAAATTATATTCAAATTGGATAAGCCGTTTCTGAGATTAGCGTTTTCAAACACACAGACAAACAGACAAACAGACAAACAGACAAACAGACAAACAGATAAACAGACAAACAGACAAACAGAAAAGATTTCTAAAAACCATTATTTTGGGTTCTATATCGTATTAAAGACCTCTAGAAATGGTTTTCACCTAAATTTATTCCATGTACAGACATCGACCTCTTACAGATTTATTATAGTATAATAGAAGATAGAAGATAGAAGATAGAAGATAGAAGAAGATAGATATATAGATATAGAGATATAGATTTGTATAGTATCAAATAACATAGGTACACACATAACCAATAAAAAATACATAACAAAGGAATACATTTTACATAACATGTTTAGTTTCTACCAATTCAACTGCGGTTACTTATCTTATTAACACTTATCGAGCACAGAATAAATACTGCGTAGTTTTAAATTGACATAACTTTTTTATTCGTAAACCGATTTACATAAAATAAACACTAAATGTTAAGTGAAGTTTCCCACAACACATCAGTATAAATTATATTCAAATTGGATAAGCCGTTTCTGAGATTAGCGTTTTCAAACACACAGACAAACAGACAAACAGACAAACAGACAAACAGATAAACAGACAAACAGACAAACAGAAAAGATTTCTAAAAACCATTATTTTGGGTTCTATATCGTATTAAAGACCTCTAGAAATGGTTTTCACCTAAATTTATTCCATGTACAGACAGCGACCTCTTACAAATTTATTATAGTATAGATTATTATATTAATACGTGAAGCAAAAACTTGTGACGCAATTTTAAGTAATATGCCGCGGACGGATTAGTATGAAATTTTGCACGGTTATAGTGGACGTAGAGAAAGAGTACAGAATGTTAATATTTTTTTCAAATAATGCATACATTATTCATAAAATCAACTAAAGATACATTACACACACTACCATGCATTTGTCACGAACTCATACATAGTAAACGAAATAGAACATCAATGTCTTAGTATGAAAACACATAACGTCAAAAATAACAGATGTCTTTGTCAAAATCGCCGCTAATGCTTTTAAATGCAGCCTAGTAAAGTTAAACTTTTTTTTACCCTTAACGGGTGCGTTCAAAATAACTTGAAAATTATTACAATTTATTTGACATTTAGAAATATTCGTGCTACTTTGGTCAATATAATGATTAACTAGTTTTTTAAATTTAAATTACGGTTGAATTTCGACCGTTGCGACTGGTGACAAGGGTAAATAATATGGCAATATATAGAAAGCCAAATTCTGTGTATTTTGACAGCAGCAGCGACCCGGTACTATTGATATAGCGATTTTAGTGCTACTAGTTTTTTTTTTTGTGCTGTACTTGTTAATATGTTTATTTTTTTTTTGTTTTCGATTGTGTACGTTATGTTACCTAGCTGTCTCATATAATTTACTCTCTTTCTATAATTTACTCTCTTTCTTACTTCACTTACACTTCCCACTTTCTTTTTCCTGTTCTCCTTACCTTTTCCATGCATAGGTTGTCTGGAAGAGATCGCTGCCTAGCGATAAGACCGCCTATTGCATACAACTAATCTGTATTGTATGTTTTTGTTATGTTTGTCTGTTTCTAGTGTGCAATAAAGAGTATTCTATTCTATTCTATGCTCTGGATTATAATGTGGCGAAAAAGTTAAAATTGGTTGTAGAAGACGATCTTCACATTGGAGTATTGTTGGTAGTGTGCCTTATGCACTTCCCATTTATAGGGAAACCCTAAGTTGAGCAGCGAAATACTTATAAAAAATATAATTCATAGAGTTTTCATACAGAAATAATGCGAACATTAAAATAATGCATTAAAACTTTTATCTTCATCATACGAAAAAATAATTTTCGTTCTGAGTGTATGATTTGTTAATTGTTCCTAATTAAATAATTTTACCACTAATATCTAGGTCGCATTTAGTTTAAAGTCGGAAAACTTTAAATTTATGACAGATGTTACGAAATGCGGTAATTTAATAGCTTTACTCAAGAAACAATTATCTCAGAAGATAATTTATATAATTCGGTTACAATAGGTCAGCGATGACCGCAGTGACCACAGGGTTCATTAACCCAGCTACTGTAACCAAATAAGATAATTTGCTTGATGTTAAGTATACACTAATAAATTACCTAATTTGATTAACTAGTTGATACATACAATAAATACAAAAGATTCACGTGTCTATAAATCTGTAAGTAAACTGTGCATATATTTGTTAGAAATATTATTTGGAAGACTGAGAATAAGTAATAATAGAAATCTACATTTTTAGAAACTATGTATGTGTGTATGAAAATGTATCAAACCTACACAGTATGGTATAAAGCATTGGCTATGTGTAAAGATAATTTGTATTTAAATAAAAGCCACGTGGAAGCCATTTTTAAATGGCTTTTAATCAAATGAAATAACTCTATTAAAATCCAATAGCTCTACAAATAACTACAACAATTTTATTGAAAAGTTAAGTTACTACGAGTAGACCGCGGGACGCAGCTAGGTCGCTACTAGCTGCATCTTCATATTATTTTTGAAATATATATAATATTATTATTATTTATCATAACCATTATCATATCCTATGAAACATATAATTTTACTGCTATGTACGTGTTTTCAGTTAGAATTTCGGTTTGTGTTAAAGGTATAATCTACCATTGGCTAAGAGCGAATTGCTACACTTCACACACCTTTGAGAACTTTTTTGGGGACTATCACAAATTTAGGTTCTCTCACGATGTTTTGCTTTCCCCTTTAAATAGTTAATTGGCAATTATTAACTAATTCGTTGTATACAAAATGTGAAAATAACCCGTGTCCGCACATCCCATATACATATAAACAACAATAATACAGATAAGGCATTTATTCCTTACTAGCTGAACCCGTGTTAAAAAAAAACGATGTATCGATTGTCCCGTGGGAATAAGATATTTTCCCGTGTTAAAAGTAGCCTATATGTTAATCCAGAGTGTCAGCTAACTTCCCTACAAAAAAATATGAAAATCGCTCCAGCCGTTTAGGCGTTAAGAAGTAACAAACATACACTCAAACCTTCGCCTTTATAATATTAATATGAGTATGATTAATATAATGGAGGACTGAAAATAAGTAAGAATCTAATATCTATATTTTTATTCTTTGTCTGTCTGGTTAAAATCGCTTCAAACATGAATACGCAGTTAAATTTAAGTATCGACGTTTTCATACGTATCATGGGAAAACGTTTAGTCTTTACATTATTAAACTCAATATACTCTATCAACGTTAATAAAATTTAAAGATATAGTATAATTTTTAAATTAAGTCAAACCGCGGGCCACATCTAGTTTCTAATCCGCATATAAAATCAAGAACTCCATGCACCTGGGATTTTAATCTTTAGTCGCAAAAAGAGGCCTAAATTCATATTGCTAGATTAGCTGCTTGAGGTTAATTTAATTACGCAGTGCGAGGCAAAGAGTTTCTAAGTTTATAATGACAAACAAACACACTGTGACCTTGACATTTAACGATAGTAAACAAAAAATACGCAACTATTCACATAAATAACAAACTAAGTTATATTACGACCGATATTAGTTCAATATTTAAATTTATGGATGTCCCAACTTATTTTGACAGGTTAATAAAGTATTTGATATCTGACTATTAGGAAACTTATTTCTTGTAATATTATTTATTTGCGTTTAACTTCGCAAGTTCAAAGTATTTTTCGTCTTAGACTTATTGGACAGATCATACATAATCTTTTAATGTCATGTTCATAACTTTGTGTATAAACATATCCAATAATTAATATCTACATAACCGTAATTACCACGTATTGTATTTTAACACAAATTGAAAGTTTCACAAGGTTGAAAAGTTTGCTTTGTTTGCCTATAAATCATAGGAATAATATGCGGTGTTCCGATTACAGCATGTTTCGTCATACGAAAATACGAAAACCGATTCTAAATTTAAAACACATATTTTGGTTAATATAAATAATTTGAATTTCAAATATGGAATGTCACAGTCACAAGGGTCACGTCAAAAAAAGAAAGAAATGGCCGAATAAAAATATTGTTCGAAATTCGAAACGCACGCGTCTCGCGTCTGTTTCCCGCCTGCCGACCGGCCGAATACGAAGGACTTGGCGCGAAGCAAGCTGATCCAGTATCTAGAGGGGCAGTGGCGAAAGTGCTTCCAAATAACCACCTATAAAAACACAACACTCGGTCCGAATAGCATCCAGTTCGAACCCTGACTCCAACCACCGTTCAAGAGGCAAGATGAGAAAAACGGTGAGTTGGCCAAGACTAGTGTTGTGCAGTGAAGTGACTTCAAAAAAGTGTGATAAAAAGCCAAGTGTGTCCCGTGCCGAAGTGTTTAGTGATACAGATTATTTATTAAGTTTTATTATCTGTGATCGTTCTCGGACGGGATGTGACACACTTTTTTGAAGTCAAAACTGTGTTTATTATTTGAGTAATTAATTAATATCAGCGAATTCGTACTGAAATTTAAAATTATAATTATTATAATAATAGAAGATCAAAATTATTATTTTTTTAGATTATAGATATTTATTTCTCTACACTACTGATTATATTTAAAAAAATAAACTTAATTTTACAAGATTTTAATACCAATATTTTAGATAATTATTTATTAACCAAATAATAAAAAACGCATTAATAACTTACCATATAAAAATATAAAACAACTTACTTATCATAATCTACATAAGATGATATGATAATATATTCACCGCTAAACCCTTTGCGGTTGAGACATATAGTAAAACAACCGTAAAACCGCTTTGTAAACGGTGTATGGTTAACGTCTTGCATTAGATAACCGTCGGCCGGAAAGTGAATCCGATTATCATACCCTATTTAGATCTTGTTATCGCTTTATTAACAATACATTTTACGAAGAATCGTCCAAAAATGTAATATTTAATATATTTTACTTACTACTTTACTATTTTACTAAATATTTTACCTTAATTTACTCCTTTACGGAGAATCGTCCAAAGACTAATTAAGCCTTAATTTACTCAAAGACTAACGATTTTCTTTCTTTTCGATTACAAATGAAAACTTTAGTAAAAGGTAATTTCAACAATATATTATTTGACTAAGAATCGTCTCCAAAGATCTTAAGCCTTATTTTACTCTAATATGACTGACTATCGGTCTTTCTTATCTATTCCATAAGATTTAAAACTTAAGTAAAGATAATCATTTAATAATATTTTACACGCAATCACGATTAAATTACAAATTGCTCGATTAAAAACGTTAGTCTCAATTAATACGTCTAGATCAGTTATATCTGCTGGTAATCATAAATTCCTTTCAAGGAATGTAAATTACATACATACATGATAATATAATAAATACAAAAAAAATATATATCGTCTGTTTGTCATTTAAATGTTAATAAAGTATCCTTTTAAACATAAATAGGATATATTATCATCTAGTCAATCTGATAGATGAGGCTTTATCTATGTAAATGTCTACGGAACCGTAAATTATAGACAACTTTTAGGCAAAACGCCCATGTTAACAACTAAATCTATGTTTTGACATGAATATTTACTAAAATTCTAAATTTGTGTGATATATGTCTTGGTCAGCGCTGATTTTTGAGAATCTGCGACAAAAAACGTAGATAATTAATTAATAAATAATGACCAAAATACGTAAAAATACTTACGAGTAAAAACACAAACTTCACACAAGCATACAATTATATAAAGCTAAAACCTTTAGATATTATGTACAATAAAAACACAAACTTCACACAAGCATACAATTATATAAAGCCAAAACATTTACATATGTATAGTAAAGGGTTAATAGTGGCCTGTGGGGCATATTTGCTCAGAAAACTGTTTGAACATGCCAAGTAAATACGCAAATATGACCAGAGTTAACTTAATATATTACTTAGGATCTTCAAATACTTTACTTAGTACTTAGTACTTTAAATTAATATAATACGTAGAGTCGGCCCGCAATTCTAGTAGAGTCTACATTATTTGCACAAATACATAATTTACATAAACAAAAAGCTTTAGATTCATCGGTCGTTGCATCACAATAGGCCATTTCTCCTTAGTTTACATCAAACGGGTTATACATGCTCGCACGGAAATAAACTCACTATATTGCTAACTAGCAGGATATATTAATTCGTTATATAAACAGCGATAGAGGCTAGAAATCTTCTATTGTACTAAAATATACCTATTATTATAAGATTGCAAAATATGTGTTGTTTGCGATTTAAAATACCGTATTTGTGTTATTCAGAGCTATTAAAAGGGACTATTTTTATTATAAAATACATAACTTGGCACTAATGTAACACTTTTTTTCTACTTAAATATCACTTATAAAAGCAATGTTAAGCGTTACTGTACTCAGGTATCAAAGATATGGTAAAATAGATATAATAATTTATTTACACAAAGCATTCCAATTTAGTATTTAGACTAAAATTGGAAGGGAAATCATTTTTAAATTCACTGCACGTTTATTATTTATTGTAATTTCATTTAAAAAAGGGTTTTTCATTCATCTCTGGGTATAATGTAACAAGATGTCTCATATAAAACAAATTTAAGAACTAGTTGTCTAGCAAAAAAACCGCATCTAAATCGGTCCACCCGTTTCGGAGCTACCTCCATAGACAGACACACAGACATACTAGTCAAACTCATAACACCCCTCTTTTGCGTCGGGGGTTAAAAACACCCGAGGTTAAAGATCATATTTTTACCACACACGCATGCGTCAGGAGAAACTAGGAAGCAAGACCATGAAATCGTACACCAAAGCTGCTGATCCCAGTGTAATACCAGTTAATTATATAATAGGAAGTTGCGTGGATGAAGAGAAATAGAACCCCAACATATACATTGCAAGGCGCAAAGCTAGAAGCGATATGCGATATGTCGACAAATATAGCATTTTCGTTATAAATAACGTTAGCAATATTATGTTAATAATTTATATAGAATAAATAGTATAGCATATCACGCATGGAGTATTGGTTAGTAATGTATATAAAGAAGATTATTTGATAGCTGTTATGCACTATAGTTAACGACATTATAAAGTTTTCTCTGCAAATAGAACCAAAGCCATTCTATTCTATTCTTGCAGTTATAACGATAACGACAATATCCATAAAGTAGTATGTAAACTGAAAACAGTATATGTTTTTTGAAGTAAAATTTCTAGAAATTTACTATATATTTGCTGATCGATTTAATAACTTGTTTTTCGCTGTTGGTGTTACACAATTCCTCAGTTAAGAATGTATGTTCATTGCGTAAAAAGGTACTTTGATTCAGTTACACTTAGGCATCGTTAAGTAAATCACTGGTTACTTATAATTGTGTTGAGCTTGAAGCCCTTTGGTGCGTTTATAATGAAACTGAATTATCAAGAAAATATACAGGGTATAACAGGAACAGCGTGGCTAATTATTATTGTAGACATGGTTGTCAGGTAGCAGGTTATCGGAACCGGCAGCCAGTTCACTATATAAATAGCCCTTATAATCATAACTAGATCGCGAAACGTGTTTGCAATCGATCTAAGCAAAGGTGTTATTATCGGAATTATGCCTTTCGAAATGTCCTTTCGCGTGTATAATCTGCGTGTTTTTCCTGACTTAGCCTTGTATTTACATATTGAGCATAAATAAAATAATTTATTTTATGATTGCAAAATTGTTGTGATATTTACCACGCACTCTATAGAACTTAATATAGCGAGCAAATTCGCGAGATATAATTATGCTACCTATTTATTTTTTTATTTGACTGAAGTAGCAAACGAGCATGCAGTTCATCTGATGGTAAATGGTCACTGCCGCCCATGGACATCTGTAACCAACTTGGAGGACTATGATGGTCGACCCTTCTATCGAAACGCAAGAAATGCTTCACGCTAGAAATAGGTGTAGCGGTGGTACTTCCCTGGTCGAGCTACACTGGTTCTACCACCTTGAAACCTTAGTATTTACTCGATACATGTATATAACAAAATTGTCACGACGATGAGCAATTGGTGGTATAAAATTTCAGATATCACTAAACTCGTAGGACCAAATAAAACGTTTTATTTGGTATTAAAGAACTTTGAAAAATGTACAACAAACTGAGACAGTATCTAACAACAATTTTTCAGTTCAATTACCGGTATCAATATTTGTATTGTTTGAAGTAAACATAATTAAATTTATTCGTAATCATACTTAATTTACCAAGTCAATCATAAAATTTTAATGGAATTTTCCTTACTTGAAGTAGGATCAAGAAACTGAAATCTCGTTAAAAGTTAGCAGACGTCTTTACTTGTCAAATATTTGACGAAAACATATAGAATCTTTGAGAATAATACGCTCGAGTTAATTCTTAGAACTACATAGAAATATGTTCTAATTTTTTAATTAAGCGAAGCATGTTAATCGATTTACAATAAATTAAGTCTTCCTATAAACATCAATAAAGATACAAGTAATTACTTTCGTTGTATTGTAAATTATTTATAAGCAACTTAATGTAATAAATATATTTAGTAAATATATTTAATATAATTTAATAAACACATACAACTGTATCTTTCTTCTTAACTTTTCACTAGTTAAATATGCTAGGCTAAGTAAACATAAAAGCACAAAATACAATTTCTATAACTTTGTAATATTATCGAACCTGGAACATGGCTGTTCTATGTAATAACCACTATACCATGAAAGCAAATGTTAATTAATTTTCATAAATAATTGAAATAATTAAAATGAAATATTTCATCATACACAATTGAATATCTACTCTAAATTTTCAAAACAGCGATTTTTTTGTGCGACAATTACATTTCAAGTAAATTATATTCAAACTATAGAAAATATCAGGCTTTAAGTTATTTTTTTATTTAATCATAGTTTCGTCATTCTAAAGTCACCCGATACTACAAAGGATATTTAACCTACATATTAGGTACTTAAGAAAATTGTCGGATTTATTTTAATAAACGTATCAATTATCCACGATTTCTCAACTCAATCAGAACTAACGTTACGACATTCCTAATTCACTGTATCCTGTATTGGACAGCTTATCAATGATTAGCTGAAACCTGTTAATCCGGTCTAGACTAAACGCAATACCAAAAGGATGGTACCGGCTAGTAATTAAGGAATGCAATACGCACTTTTATAGCCCGAGTTATTAAATAACTGATGACACAGTTTTCATAGTTACTGAATAACTTTTTATTGGAATACTTGTTACTGTCAGTTTTTACGTGATTTTACATTAGTGGCTATTGGCTGATTTAATATGTTTGATGTAAGTAAGTAAGTATTAAAAGTACCTTAGTTTTTGTATAGACAAAGAAAAGACGCCTCATGTCCTTATTATTTCAAGCTCAACAAAGTACCTCCAGAATGATTAGAATAGAAATTGATTTGACGAAGTATCGCACTACAATCGAACCATGATCTCTATCTCAATAATATTTTTTATCCTAATAACCTACTTACCTAAACCACACAATCACAAAAACTAAATAGTACCGCTTTGCACCGTTTCTATTATTTTTTCTTCTATCATCTAAATGTACTTTTACATTATTATTATATTTTATTTTATTTTATTTTATTAAAACTTGATTGACCACAGAAAACAATGGACAAAAGGCGGACTTAATGCTTAATAGCATTTTCTGCCAGTCAACCTTAGGGAAGTGCAGAGAATCTTGAAGGCGGTACAAAATAAAAAAAAAGGAAATTAATATAAAAGATAAGAATACGTAAGAAAGAAAGAGAAAAAAAAGGATATATAATGTAGATGAAAAGTAGATATACATAGATACATAAATAGCAGATATATAAATTACCGTATAATTAATTACTTGTTAATTAAGTAAATAAACCGCATAACGCACGCCGCAGCCGCATACCGCACGTTGGGTAATCAACCCGTTTTGTTACGCAAACACCACGATAGCCGTGAATTACTTTGACAGCACTGTAGGGTAACTGGTTTGGTTCCTGATTTTGTCGCACTCGTAGGTCAGTTTTGTTCAATTTAAATGAAAGGCATAAGCTTGTTCAAATCAAATGAAACTTTTCTTGGTCTTTGTTTTAGTCAGACAATATGTGCAATATGTAAGCATATTTCTGGCGAAGACGAGTGTATAGAATTATTTCGTTTTTCTTATGAGTTGTTATAGTACAAAAGCAAACGAGCATGCAGTCCATCTGGTCCAGAATACAACAGTGCTTAACACTGTTATTAGGCAAAAATATGAAAAGAAATAAAATAAAATTAAATATATATATACATATATATTGCAAGAATGTAGTACAAAGATGGTTACAATAAGAAAGATCGTAAATTCTACCATGACAATGGTGTGCAATCATGTCATTTGTGAGATTATAGTTATTAAATAAATTGTAATTAAAATTGAAATAAAATATATAAATTTAAATTAAATGACATTGATATAAAAATATATTAATTTAAATTACATAAAAATATTTAAATTAAATGTGACATTGGTGCTTCCGCAGTGAAACAAAGGATTCTACCGCCTTCAATTATATCTTTTTTACACCATGTGTTATTTTGTGTTAATTAATAAATACAACAACCTTCCAACTATGTTACCTATTAGTAACAAAACAATTCCAATATCGATTCAAAAGCTATTACATATCTTTTACCTAAATCTGAATACAAAATTCCCATTTCCATACCGATTTCAACAAAACCTTGAGTAAAAGATTGCGAAAGATAGGTAAAGGTATCCCACGATACGATAGTTAGCCTCGATCACTGATTAGCGGTGTTTACTGTCAAGCGAAGGTTTTTACGGAAGCATTCCAAATGGAGCCTGGAAAGTGAACGCAATTGACTATTCTCTTATATTTAAATAGCTAATGCCTTTAAATAGACTTGGTTATGTCTTTTTTGTTAGTCTTTGTACAAAAGTAGTTTAAGGTAATAATATCCTCTGCTATTTTAATAGCTGCAGTGAGAGCGTAGTGGTGTTCGCCGCTCATTATGGTTCTGGGGTTCAAATCTGAGATTCTGATAGTTTGAAAATACGTGCGTATATAATGCAATTTTCTTCGACGTAGAAGTAAAATAAATTCCGTAAGAGTTTTCTAAAAATAGCTCAAAAATGCCGTACATTAAACGTTTTTTATACTAAGAGCAGATCCGTACTCCACAGTGGGACAAACAAATTCATGACTGCTTTTAAGGAAATTCACCTTAGTTTAGTTTCTATGCACGTGAGAGACGTTGAACCATTTTTCATATACTCTTATACGATTATGTAGTGGCATTCGCTAAATTTATGCGCGTGCGCAGCTCATTAATATACGCATTGACCACTTAGTCCTTATTGATAGTATTATCACCATTGACCAGAATGTCTCAACAGTTCGTAAATGTTATTTATATGATATAATTATGTGTAATATTCATATCCACTTTTTATATTTTTACTAGCTGACCCAGCAAACGTTGTTTCGCCATATAAAAATAAAAAAAAATGTCAAGGGTGGACAACCCTTATCACTAAGGGGTATGAAAAATAGATATTGGCCGATTCTCAGACCTACGACTTAATATGCCCACAAAATTTCATGAGAATCGGTCAAGCCGTTTCGGAGGAGTATGGCAACAAAAACTGTGACACGAGAATTTTGTATATTAGATATATAGGAGCCACTGTGTTAAACTTTAAAACAAAAAGCTCCATAAATTTAATAAATGAAATAAACAATGATAATAAAATTCAATTATATAACATTAATATGTCATTACCAGTAAAAAAACTTTAAGCTCCACATTTTACAATACGCAGATATGAACCTAATTTATTACGACAAGTCGTAATCGGATCGTACATAAACGAAACAGCGTAATAAAATCCCGTTTATTAGCGCAAAGTGATTCATAATCGTAAAAACAGTTGCACAATACCTGGATGGGTTAAACCGGAATGAAACGCAACAGTTTTGTTTACATTTCAATAAAAAACTATTTTTAAAACTGAAATTATTAACGAAACCGAATGTCTGTAATAGTCGCGTCAAGTATGAACCTTAAGTATTTCCGAGTAAAACGTAGTAAATACTTCCAAAATACTTATACTATTCGGTTAAGTAATCCCCGGGTACATGTCCATATTAATCGAAAAACATTTTATTTTGTTATCATAAAAATATTAATATAACCTTATTATTCTAAACGTATTTTATACTAGTTGAATCCCGCAGCTTCGCCGCGTTAACAAAATTGGATTGTCCCATAGGAATAAGATATTTTCCCACAGTAAAAAGTAGCCTAGATGTTAATCAAGAGTATCAGCTAACTCCCTACAAAATTTTATGAAAGTCGCTCCAGCCGTTTAGACGTGAAGAAGTAACAAACATACACACTCAAAAAGCTTTCGCCTTTATAATATTATAAGTATAAAAGTATATAAGTATAAGTATGATTGAAGGCAAAAATCCTATTTAATATAAAGCGAATAAATTATATCTATTAATTTGTTGGTAATATCAATTTTAGTAAAAATTAGATCAATTAAAATTTCAGCAAATTCGATAGAATCACTAACTTTAGTTAAAATCACGGTCACGTGGATTACAATGTCTTTATGACGTCATCAGACAACGCCACTTGAATTACGATCGCATTATTTTCACTCTTTTATTGACTTGTTGTACTACAATAAGATTAGCGATGGATAGCATACTTTATTTTGGGACACTTTAACATCTTATGCAGAAGATCGCTTATAAACTATTTGAGATTATTTATTGAACTCTTATACTATGCCTATCCTTAACCTCGTTCCCTAAATTGTCCGTATTTTTGGTTAACCGCTACTGGTATTGGGTACAAATTTGGTGCAACAAGCGCCTTACTGTTTAACCGTGTTTTCCCTTATAAGTTTTTGCTTTACTGCCAAATGAGTCATACGTTACTTAATACTATTACGCGGCCACCTTGCAAGGCGATAATATTCCTGGTTTTTGTTTGAAAAATAAAAAACTCCTTTCGAAGAAAGATACTATTGGAATTTGATAAAAGGACGGTCGCAGCTGCATTGCTATCTCTAAGGATTACAGCCATAACGCCTCGGATAAGCATGTCTTTCTACCAACACTGTTATTCGGCAGAAATGGGTACAGTGGAGGTTCCCTAGAGACGAATCACTAAGTTTGCAGAAACTTTTAAGATGAATTCATCATCATATTACAAACATTAGTCGACCCGCGTGGCAGAGCGGTTACCATACCGGTCTGACGCGTAATGGGTTCCGGGTTCGATTCCCGGCCAGACAGGTATCTGAATGACGAGTTTAGATTTATGTTCTGGATCTGGGTGTTTGTGTATTCGTCTTGTGTGTGTCCATGGTACCCACGACACAGAAAAAAATCCTAGTGTGGGGCTATGAGTGTAGAAAGCGTGTTTATATTGCTCATAATTACACCCCGAGTTGCACAATATCGTGCAATATTCTGCAACTCAAAACCATATTTACCTTAACCGACGAATCGATACGGTTATGATCTAACCGTATATTGACATGGTTTGCAATACGTCTTGCGATATCGGATGACTCTCATTAATGTTTCCCGATTCGGTTATAATGCAGTCGTATAATTTCTTATTATGAAACGGCTCAAGGTGATTAGCTGTTTATAAAATTACTATTCTATGTTGCAGATTAAACAAATACGCAATCAAGTTTAATTCATAAAAACTATCTTTATTTTAAGTGTTCGTAAAATCCATGAATATCTAAGTCTTTGAGCCTATTACGAGACAAACATTTGAAACTAGAAATAACTCGTAAAAATAGACAGGAAAAACATGAAGAAATAAATTGACTGTTTTATTTATTTGGGAAACTAACAATTCACTTTATACATACGAAAAAGTTTCTTAAATAATATACATAGGAATAACACAGCTCCCACTGTTATAATGTTTTTTTGAGTGTTTGTCGGAGTGCTTTTAATAAAAAATACACAAGTATCGAAGATATGGTAATTTATCATAATCATACATACGTAATTGAAGCGTTCAAGTAACCTATTACAAAATAGCATGTAACTATCATTCGTTATCAACGTTTAAGTCAGCGCATCAGCGTATTATTGATTCAAATATATTCCGGTTTCCCTTAAAACTCGTTCTAGCGCGACGTTAATGTGATCGATACCTTCTTTGCGTAATTAATTATCGCTACTTCTTCGTAATCGTTTTCGTAATACAATAAAACCAACACAGATGTCTATCTAATAATTAACACATCGTTACGAATGCAAACAACTTCATTATTCAAGGTATTTGATCAGCCGATATGTGATATGAATATGTCAAATTAAGTCAGAAGTATATTGGTAGAGCTATAATAAAAATAGTTTTCTGACATCAGCATATTTCTTTGACAGACCCAAAATTTATTCAATAAAATTTATAAATCGTTCTTTTTTACAAGATTGAAATAGCAAAAGAGCATGCATCTGATGTGCTAATGTAACAATAATAAATCTTATGGGATGACTTGTTCTTTGTTGCAGGCCTGTCTAGTTTTCCTGCTGATAGCAGCAGTAGCTGCCAGCGAGAAGAAGTCGACAGAGCAAAAAGCCGAGCCTCTCGATAAGAAGCTCGACAAGCGGGGTCTCTTAAACCTCGGATATGGCTACGGCATCCACGGTCTTGACATCGGATACATTGGTCAGGGACACGGCCTAGGAGGCGCTTACAACCTCATCGACGATGGCGCTTACCACCAAGGTGGATACGGTATCAACCTTGGAGGACACACTGATGTTACCAGGACCATCACTGTCGTTAAGGGTGTCCCCTACGCCGTCCCTGTTGAGAGACACATCCCCTACCCCGTGGAGAAGCCCGTGCCATACCCAGTAAAGGTGCCAGTACCCCAGCCCTACGAGGTCGTCAAACACGTGCCAGTTCACGTGAAGGAGTACGTCAAGGTCCCCGTCCACGTACCTGCTCCTTACCCAGTCGAGAAGAAAGTGCCCTACCCCGTTCATGTTCCAGTCGACAGGCCCTACCCCGTCAAGGTGCTAGTGCCCCAACCCTACCCCGTTGAGAAGCATGTCCCCTACCCCGTCAAGGTGCCCGTGCCCCAACCCTACCCCGTGGAGAAACACGTGCCATACCCCGTCGAAGTTAAGGTACCCGTACCCCAGCCCTACCCCGTTGTGAAGCACGTCGGTGTCCCCGTCAAGGTACCCGTCGACAGGCCCTACCCCGTGCACGTACCCGCCCCTTACCCCGTTGAGAAGCCTGTGCCAGTCGCCTACCCCGTCGAGAAGCCAGTGCCCTACCCCGTGCACGTACCTGTCGACAGGCCCTACCCCGTCCACGTAGAGAAGCCCGTGCCAGTCCCCGTCAAGGTGGCCGTTCCCGAGCCCTACCCCGTGTACAAGCACATCCCCTATGAAGTCGAGAAGCCCGTGCCCTACCCAGTCAAGGTGCCCGTCGACAGGCCCTACCCCGTGCACGTCGAGAAGCACGTGCCAGTTCCAGTCGAGAAGCCCGTCCCCGTGCCCGTGAAGGTCCCGGTCTACGTCAGCGACAACCACGAAAGCTATGGCCACCTCAACTACGGAGGCTCCTACTACGAACACTAGGATAATATAGTTTAGTTTTTAGGGTTTCATTCCGCCAACATCACAGCGTTATTTATATCTCGCCAAGTTCACATGGCCGGGACACCAGCAAAATTAAATTTTCATACTTTTCAACTCATACTGTATATTTATACTGTCATTTTTAAGATGTCATGTCATTTAAGTGTACAGACATATCTTCGTAGTGATATAAAGTTACCATTTTTAGGTTAAGTCGACTGTAAAATATGTGAAAATAAAATAATAATGTGGAAAATGTGGTTGTTTTATTTCCTAGGAAATTGTTCTGAAAGGTCAAGAAATAAATGAAATTGGCTGCACAATGATCACAATCTGTAACCTTCACGCTACTTCGTGCGGTGGTCGGCCGTACAATAAATATTATGATCTGCACGAACAGAATCCGACAATCACATAACAAAGGCCAATAAAACTATGAACCTTGAATTATTTTTAACTCATTTACATACCTATAAATTTATATCCTACGTAATTAAATCAAAAGTAAGTTAGAGTTATACTACTTGTAACCACATATATGAACAAGGCCGTAATTGATATTAAAATAATATATTTTAGAACTGCATACCTACGTAAAAATACTCAATTTAGTAAATTTAACACAATGTAGCATAAAAATAGTTAAATAGATTCATGTTAAGAAGGCATAAATGCATATTATTTGTTATGTAGGTGAATTTATTTTACACGACATAAATTATTATAAAGTTAATAAATCATTTTGACTTCTCATTAGGCTACATGTGATATTCAAAGTACGAAGATGTGAATAATTATCGATTAAAGTAACGTAATGTGTATCGTGCATGTAATATTCCCATGAGAACAGCCAATTTGTCAACATTGTAGGTGACATACTCGTAAGAATTGCGTCACAAGAATTTTAACACTTGCTTAGGCGATTGGTAATAACCGTTAATACATATGCGGAGGTATTTATTATGTGGGAGGTATTTTCCGACACGGTTACAATATATCATGAGGGCAGAGAAAATCAAATAAGGCTCTTTCCTGATAAACAACTCGTAGAATTTCTTGAAACCGAAATAACGCCGAGAATGGCTTGCAATGACAGATTGTGAATGTAACAAATTTTAACTGTCAGTAATAGTTAGGTAGTGAGTAGATAAAGTAATTTCATGGTTAACAGGTAATAATTTTTTATAATTTTTTTGTCGTACAACGCTTAATATTTATTAAGTTATCTTAAGATACTAAGATAGAAAAAATAACAAATGGTCAACCTATTACGTTTGTTGCTTTTGTTAATATTTCCAATTTGTGTAGTTTATAAAAAAATTATAACATAGAACCTAAGTTAACTATTTACCTCGGGTTTATCTTCATATTTGACATTAAAAATATTTCAAAAGTAACTAAATTGTGATTCTTGTACCAATGCAAAAGATTTTTATTATATTATACATATATATATATATAAAAAAACGTTATTATATTTTTAAAATCATTGCCAAATTATCTTAGATCCATAGTCACAGTAGCCGAATCTCCGCGGTGAACTTCTTTACGTAAGCTGGTTAAGGTTAGTGGAATGTAGCAATATTGTTTACGTTGAAACAGTTATTTAGTTAACATAACCAGTGGATATTGAAGTTAAATATTTCAATGTCATTGACTATTGGGTAAGGTTTAAAATGTAGTACATCTTCTCTAAAGTTGTGCGTGAATATCGTAAATTTACGATATATTTTTAGATTTAATTTATGACTAGTTGAATCCCGCACCTTCACCCTCGTTAATAAAAATCGATTTTCCCGTGAGAATAAGATATTTTCCGACTGTAAAAATTTGCATATATGTTAATTTAGAGTATCAGCTAACTCCCTACTAAATTTTATCAAAATCGCTCTAGCCGTTTAGACGTGAAGAAGTAACAAACATACACACTCATAAACTTTCTCCTTTATAATATTAGTATGAAGTATGATTTGATATATCAAATGGCCATGTACTACACCTGATGGTAAATGTTCTATCTGAAGTACCTAGTAAGTGATCGCCGCTACCTATGGATATTTGTGAATTCGGTATTAAATAAATGAATTCGGTTCCTAAAGGTTAAGATAATGAAAATGAGCCGGAGACTACACCTTGCCAGCAAAACGAAAGAACTGCTTTTCGATAGAAATAGGTATTTACAATATCTATCCATTAACTCTTAAATGTAGAGCTCTTATACAGATTTAGATAATGCAAAGCAATTATAATAAAAGAAAGATATACATATTACAAATTATTACCTATATGTATATTTTACCAAACATTACAAGCGGACGCATAAAAGTGAAAACTAACCGGTACAACAATTAATGTGTAACTCGAAGGGAAAGACGTTGCCTAACAAAAGCCTAAACATTTGTCTCTACCCGTTATTGCGATATTAGGTACTTATATAACTGGACATTCCATAACGTAAATAGTTATATTAATGGGTTTTAAGGTAGGTTAGGTAAAGCTGCATTTTGAAATATGTATTGCTTGATAAAGATAAATACAAGTTACGTTTTTTAAACGTTACTTATGTTAATTTGTAATTATCAACTCCAAATAAAAGAATGTGTGCGTGCACTAGCGTACACTCGTAAGAAGTGAAACTTCTTAACTTACTGAAATTTACTATATGCAACTTTACAGAAATTGGTTAAATAAAGTTAAATTAGATAAAGTTTAATAAAAGGCTTTTATTAAACTTTATCTAATAATCTAATCTATAATAATCTATCTAATATCACGCGTGGTAGGGATAAGAAAAAGATGGCGCGTAACGAAAAATGTTACACTAATTTTTTTTCCAACCCCGATAAAGAAGTTTCACTTCAATGAAGCAATAATTTAAATAACACGTTGATAATCTCAGCTTTCAAAATCTTTAAGGGTAACACCCTTAAGGATTTTAAAAGCTGAGATTTGAACCCCGAATATAGAGATATTCAGGATTCCAACCTTAGCTTTTTTACCGAACTCTTTAACACAAAATATAGCAGCGCTTAACTTAGCGATCAAACAAGCATGCTGTCCATCTGGTGGTCAAAGGTTACATCGTCCAATAGCGTCTGTAATTAACATCATATAGAACAGGACTTTTACATGAAGCCGATCACAGAAGACACTTCAGAAGAGTACGCTTCATTACAAATGAGGCATTCATCCATCCATCAGCCCTTCGAGGTCCACTGCTGGATATAGGCCTCCCCAAAATAACGCCACTCCAACCGGTCCTATGTCCTGTGAATCCAACGGTTTCCCGCTGACTGCGAGGTTTCACCCGTAAAAAAGGTAACTACTATAAATTGTAATTACTTATACTATAAATTATGTATATTGAATTAAACACAAAATATTTTAAATGTTTTATATGTAATTCAACAGTTTGAGTTTTAACGTCAAACTATACAAATAATACACAAATTTACACATTTATATACACAAACAAACAAACAAAATTATAGCAAAAATATATAACTCCCTAAAGTTACTTATTCTCGCTCCTACAACTTTTATATGCTAATAATTGCAATGTAGCGATAAGCAGAACTTTCATTTCATTGTTTTCATGGATGTACTATTACGCTGGACCGTCACAACGTAGGGTCTATACCAGTCAATAACTAGATCTTAGGCAACTCATCTTTAGCCAGCTAACTTAACCCATAAACCTACTATACATCTATTACTGCATACGAACAAAGCTGGTATTGTCCTATTGTTCGAAAAATCACATGCATATACCGATTTTGTGTACACCGTCGGACAAAAAGGTATAATACTGGTATGTAATATATTGTGGTCGTTATCGCAATATAATTGTTAATGTTATCTTTAGAATAACAGTGTTTATTTATAAAACTCCATGAGCCCTGGGCTTTGTTAAATTTGTTTTCATAAGTACTAAGTAATTGTATACTAAAATCTGTTTATTTGTTCATTACGGATATAAATATATGTGTCCGTAATTGAATAAATGTGAAATTAAACGAACTGAATTAAAATGATGATAATTTTAAGAAACTAACTCTCCACAAAAAATGTATTATGTATATGTACTGGTAAACATGATAATATCAACAGGCGGTTGAACCAATTTAATTCGACCAGGGAAGTACCACCGCCACACCTACTTCTATCGTGAAGCAGTTCTTGCGTTTCGATGGAAGGGTGTGGTTGCCGTCATACTTTCAAATGAGGCTTGAGGCACAGGTTTCTACGAGGCGACCATCTTAGTCCTCGGAAGTAACAACAAATATGTGATTGACTACGAATATACATCATGTTCTGTATGAAGTTACTTACAGATGTCCATGGGCGGCATAGACTACTTACCATCAGATGGACTGCATGCTCGTTTGCTTCTTTAATCTATAAATAAGATCTAAAAAAATATCTTTTTTTTATCATTGCAATAAATAAATTTATCTCATACCAAGTTACATTTTCTGTGGCCGTTATACTTTATTTCGCTCGCAGTACACGAATGTGTTCGCGGGCACTTGGGAAAAATGTATAATTTGCTCTTTTCACGTTTCGAAACCGAGCCAGTTTTCTGTTTACTGCAAGTGCAAGTGAATGATGAAATTTGAGCCCAAACATTTCTGGGTTGAGAGTAATTTCATAAAAATATTTGGTAATTTATAATTAATTGAAAACTAGTGATACTTACTTTCTTTCGTCACTTCTTCATAAAATATACGTTATGCAAAGGCAAAAAAAATGTGCAACTTGTTATAAATAACCTACCTAGGTACCTACTTAGTAGTAAGTAGGTATTATGTATAGAGATGTAGTCTTTATTATTGATTTAACCGCACAGTTTGAAATTAGATATAAAAACTCGAAGTTTTTCACAGTTCTTTATAGTACGTATATAACTACTTTTATATTGTGAGAGTATTTAAAGTTTTAGGGCTGAACCATTAGGACAACATTCACTATGTTCACCAAGATGTTATTTTCGTACATTAGCTCTACAAAGCTATGCTGTTACAGCTGCTGTGGTCTGAAAGATGTTTCAATAAAAACATAGTTATCCGAGATAACCCTACATAGGGATACTTACTACTTAAGGGTATCAAAGTATCTGTAGCCAACCTTAGGTAATATAGACTCTCGTCCCTGTAGTTCCGAGATCAGAATAGGGCTACGGCATCCCCTGCCTGTTGTAATAGGCGACTAAAAGGGGGCTTCCAGGATTGCGGGCGGCAAGAGTGGGTGCTCGAACCGTTCGATCAGACGACCCCGGGAAAGGCGGCGGTATTCGTGGTCGCATACCGTCGTGAAGAACAGACGGAGCGGTGGGCCCAGCTTCTCACCTGGGAGGAGCCCAATGGGCAACGCATTTAGAGGATTCCGGTTGCGGTCGTTTCGAGATCCCGGAGTCGTCTTTATAGCGTCGAGGACGGCCACCGGGGGGTTTTAATGCGGTAAAAATCCCACATAACCCTACGTCGCTTCCATGGCGTCGGGTACCTTGAAGGTTCCCCTTGTGAAAAAAAAAAACAATATATGTGTACGAAATTTTAGCCAAATCAGACTTGTATTTTTTGCGTGAAAGATCTCACATACATATATCCTCACAGACTTTCGCATTTATAATATTAATAGTATAATATTCCTATTTACATTTCTATATTTAAATCTACAAATGGCAGAAAATTATAAGCGTTACTAAATGACCAGTTCAAAATCAATTACACACTTCCGGATAGTCCGATCACGATCTGAAATTTCTCGGTAGCGAGATTAACTTGTAAATAATTTTCCTTGTTCACAAAAAAACTTTACACGACCCTAGTAAAGTATCAAAATAAAAGAATTAACTTTAAAACAGACAGCATCGCTATAGCTAGTGCTGTTATAGAAATTTTATATAGAAGTAATTTAATATATAATATAGTCTATAAACCTTGAAGCACCATGGAAAAATCATGGAAATAATTGTCATAGAAAATACTGCAACCATCTTGGACTGTTCTCTATATGGGGTGTAAAGATACGTCACTTTGCAATTCATGTATTCTCGCGCAAATAAAATGTGTACGCAAATATTCATCTCAATGGGTACTTGTCAACTACTTGAAAATATAACAAGATTGCAAAATTTAACTCGCACTTAAACAATAACAAGACAATCAAAATGAAACCGTCATTTTTTTTACATATTTAACACTGTAAAAATATAACGGTCGAATTGATAACCTCCTCTTTTTTAAATCGTTTAAAAATAACATATATTTTTTCAAATAAACCGAAATACGTGAATTTCTTAACCGAGTCTGCTTAAGAAATTCAAACATTTCGGTTGCAACCAACCGCCATCTATCTGGTTTGCACGTAACCAATCAGTCAAACGTGATAGATTTCGTATGACGCGTACCTACTTATATTGTGTAGTTGTGAAAGTATAGCGTTACCAAACTGGTGTTTGCACTTGCCGATAGGGGGCTTTGTATGCGATTGCTATACGGATATTTACGGATATCTTTGAATTAAGTATTCGTATAGGTTTTGAAATTACTTTTTATTCTCTAAACCTGTATATGATAACATGATGACACATTGTATATGTAGAGATTTATACAAATAACTTGCGATGTATAATTTATGTGTGTATATGTGTGTTAAGTAAAAAACAGAAACAGAAATACTATGCGATAAACAAACTTTTTTAATAGTAGATTAAAACTTAAATAAATAATTAACAGTAACAGGTAGGTGGAAAGCCGCGTTAGTTCAATTTTATAGGAAAATTGTGGCGTGTAACTATGATTAATGAGACATTAATCGCTATCCTCGAAAAAAAGTTGGAGATACTAAGTCGCTACGATGTTTTAATAAGCAGCTTTGAAAATATAACATCCGATGCACCTTATTCCATGGGACATTCCTACTCTCTATCTTATAACAGCATTTATATTTTCCCATTCTCTACCATATAACAGCAGTTTTAAGCAGCTGTCTACATCAGTAGACACACACACTTTGAACATAATGTCTCCCTTACCCCCTTTATATCAATAAATTTATATCAATAAAGGGGTTAAGGGAGACATTATGTTCAAAGTGTGTGTGTGTCTACTGATATAGACAGCTGCTTAAAACTGCTGTTATATGGTATAGAATGGGAAAATTTGAACATAATGTCTCCTTTACCCCCTTTATATCAATAAAGGGGGTATGGGAGACATTATGTTCAAAGTTAGCCCGTATCGTCGGTGCTGATCTAATCTTACGCAGTTTGAGTACATGGTGTCATTTATTCAGATTTTAAAGACATTTTACTAGAAACTACTTTCTATAAGACAATCATAGTGAACAATAAATTATTATTATTATTATTAATCAGTCATGGGTAGCAAACTGTTTTTTTATCTGACTGAGCATGCAGTCCACCTGATGCTAAGTGGTCACTGCCGCCCATGAAGATCTGTAATCAACTACATACAGAACATGGGTTCCATCTAAAGTCAACGAGAGATGCGTTGCTACTCCCAAGGACTATGATGGTCGCCTCATGTGAAAGTGTGCCGGCAACCTCACCCTTCTATCGAAACGCAAGAAATGCTTCTCGCTAGAAATAGGTGTGGCGGTGGTACTTCCCGGTCGAACTACACTGGTTTTACCTTGTGGACAAACATATGTACCGAACTGTAGACTAGACATCTATTTTATCTGGAGTTACTTACAGGGGTTCACGGGTGGTTACAACCACTTACTATCAGGTTGACTACATGTTAATTTGCTACTTCTGTAATAAAGGCGAACATTCCGGTTTGTCATTGCACTCAATTTTGTCGAAATACTGAACATGTGCTGAACTTTTTCTCTCATCAACCCATTATTGGCCCACTGCTGGACACGGGTCTTCTCTCAGAATGAGAGAGTTTAGGCCATAGTCCACCGCGCTGGCCAAGTGCGAATTGGTGGACTATGGCCTAAACTTGCCTAACAAACGAAGTCGAAACATTTGTTAAAAGCATTATCATTTGTTAAACATTACATTTGTAACGCAAACATGATGATTGCGTTTTCTACATGTTACAAACGTATTACTAAATTGTAGCAAAAAAATTAAATAAACTCCCGAGTACATTTAGAGCATTGTGCAAACCGTATCGTATGCAACTGACGAGTGAACGTGTACATTTGATGCCAACAATCTATTTCGGAAAAAGATATGTTTGGTTGTAATTGCAATAAATATATATATCTATATAGATATAGATCCGTTTTTAAGATACTTGCCGCGGACGGAGGAGTATGAAAATACGCATGTTATAGTTGATGTAGAGAAGGATTGCGCAATGTTAATATTTTTTCAAATAATGCATGAATCATACATAAAATCAACAAAAAACATATTACACAGACTACCTTGCATTTGACACGAACACATACATAATAAACGAAACAAAACATTCAATATCTCACTACGAAAAGACATAACGTCAAAAATGACAGAATTTTCAAAATATTTTGAGCGTATCCGTTAAAGAAAAAGAGGTTTAATTAGCTAAGCTGCATTTAAAAGCAATAGGGGGTATTTTGACAAAGACATCTGATATTTTTGACTTTATTTGTTTTCATAGTAAGACATTGAATGTTCTATACTGTGTTTGTTTCAAATGCAAGATAGTGTGTATAATGTGTTTTTAGTTGATTTTATGTATATTTTATGCGTTATTTGAAAAAAATATTAGCATTGCGTAATTCTTCTCTACATCCTATCCTACTTAATATTATAAATGCGAAAGTTTGTGAGGATGTATGTGTATTTGTTATTCTTTCACGCAAAAACTACTCAACGGATTTGGTTGAAACTTTACAGTAGTATAGGTTATACATCAGAATAACACATGGACTATAATTTATACCGATTTTTTTGTAATTAGGTTATAATATAATGAGAAATACCAGGTTAGTCGCAAAAAAAGTTGTCCTCTGAGAGCTATCTTCGCGTACGCTGCCTAGACCGTTGGAGATATCCAAATATAATGTACTGTGGAATTGTTTGGCTCACATAGATCTAAATAAAAGTCCGCGACAGTATATATCTATATTTTATGTATAACCCACAATAACTCTTTTTATACTTTGAAAATTTAAAAAATATGAAGTTGATGTTTCCATGGGTTTTATACAAACTAAATATTAATTCTTATCAAATAAATGATTTCAAACAATCAAGCATCTAATAAAGATTGAATCTGTCTTTTACACCATGTAAATTGGATAAGTAGTTTAGAAGATATTACGAGTATAACATATTGCGTAGTCAATAGATTGACCGGCAGTACGCGCCGTCCGCCGCCGCCGTATACAACGAAGTTCTATGATATTCTTATGTGAATGGTTAAAAAACACGGAGCAAAATGTGAAAGGTAAATGACGGCCCTGTAGTTCCGGGATTAAGGCTATGGTATCCCCTGTCTGTGGTAAGAGGCAACTAAAAGGGGGCTTTCGGGGTTGCGGGCGGCTAGACTGGGAGCTCCAAACACCCAGTCAGCAACTTCGGGAAAGATGTCAGCATGTGTGGTCGCATGCTATCGTGAAAGCCAGGATGGACGGAGCTTGGACCGTCCAGCCAGGCGATCCCGGGAAGGACGGTGGTATACGTGTGGTCGCATATCGAGGTAAAGACCAGATGGAGTGGTGGGCCCAGCCGCTCACTTGGGAGGAGCCCGATGGGGCAACGCACTCAGAGGACTCCAGTTGTGTTCCTTTGAAGATCCCGGAGTCCTGGTGCTATAAGAATCCCACATAACCCTGCGTCGCTCCCACGGCGTATGGTACCTTTTGAAGGTTTCTCCCTCGACAAAAAAGAGAAAAAAGGTCAATGAGAATGAAACAGTGGAAAGGTTAAATATGTTATTCAATCGTCATCGACCTTTTAATGTTACAGAACTCGGCACATATGTCAGATTAGCAGTAGTTTAGGTCGTAGTTGACCACGCTAGCCAACTGCGCGTTGGGACCCGTCACGCGTTTTGAAACCTTTCTTAAAACTTTTAATTTCAGAGTAAGCATTAATATCTGTTGCCGACAAAACTAATTCAATTTAATATACGTGCCTGTGATTTGAAATTTGAACACACTGATTTAGGCGATTAACACACGGCACCGCGCACCGCCGCGAATAGCGGTGCCCCGCGCGGTAAGGCGGTTTACGCACCTGTACGCGCGGATGGACCGATCATCAAAATAAACTTTTCGACATCGAAATTCCTTTTATTAATTGCAACACGGCCTGCATCACCGATGATCCGCGCGGTTAGGCGCCAGCCCGTGTGTGAGGCGCCGACCCTCCGCACTGTCGTTCGCGCGGAGACATGGTGGTGATGAGAACACCGCTGGACCGCGCGGTCGGTCGGTGTACGTGTGCGAGGCATCAACGGATTTATTAGACCCCAATACAACATGAGATCCGCTTCACCGCCTACCGCGGCAGTGAGCGGTATCATATGTTAATCGCCTTAGGAAGTATGGCAAGGGTTCAATCTGAAGTCAATCACAGATGCGTTGCTACTCCCGAGGACTATGATGATCGCCTCATATAAAAGTGAGCCGGCAGACACACCCTTGAAACACAAGAACTGCTTCACGGTACAAATAGGTGCGGCGGTGATGCCTCCCTGGTTGAACCATTGCTCTACCACCTTGCAAACTTTATGTGGCAGACTAAATTCCACGCGAGCTAAGCCGCGGGCAAAGGCTAGTCAACTATAATCATGCGTTTTTTCATACTCTTCTGTCTGCAACAAGTATCTTAAAAACGGATTACAAGTTTTTGCTTCACGATATAGATTTGCTGCTTGAAATTTATAAAAAAATAGTTGCATGGTACTAAATTATTAGTCTACAAAGCTACCATCTACGCTTAATAAATATAATGAATGTTGCGCAACATTTTGACAAAATGAGGATTACACATTTTGAGTTTATTTTTATTTTTATTCGGTCATGCAACATGTGAAGTTGCCTTTCACGACCGAGCCATCCAATGTACGGCTGAAGAAAAAATATAATTTTTATGTAGTAAATAAAGAAAGAAGAAGAAATCACCATTACACACACGCGCTTTCTACACTCATAGCCCCACAGTAGGATTTTCTCCTGTGTCGTGGGTACCATGGAGACACACAAGATGAACACACAAACACCCAGACCCGGAACAGGAATCTAAACTCATCATTCAGATACCTGTTTGGCCGGGAATCGAACCCGGGACCCATTGCGCGTCAGACCGGTATGGTAACCGCTGCGCCACGCGGGTCGTCAAAGTAAATAAAGGTGGTATGATATTTGTGATTCTATTGCCATAGTCAAAGGATATTTATATGTACTAGTCATCCGTCGCAGCGGTCAAAATTCGACCGTAATTCAACTCAAAAACTAAACTCGATATTGTCCAAGGTATTTCCTTAATTCAATTATTATTAATTTTCAAGATATTTCAATACAACCGAAAGGCACATTGGGTACATTTCCACGGGGCAGCGATTTCGCTCATTTATTCTATTTATAATCGTAAATTTTAGAAAACAAAATGTACTTATTATTATGCTTTAGATGTAAATTAATTATGTATTTAAATATTAAAGCTTTACAAAACCGAAAGGTAAAAAGAGGTTATGTGACAAAGCTGCATTTAAAATCAATAACGGGTTTTTTGACAAAGGTATCCGTAATTTTTGACGTTTTGTGTTTTCATATGATAAACGTTAAATTTAGTTTATTATTTATGTGTTCGTGACAAATGCACGGTAGTGTGTCTAATGTGTTTTTGTTGATTTTATATATGTTATGTGCGTTATTTGAAAAAAAATATTAACATTTCGCACCCTTTCTCTACCTCCACTAGAGCCGTGCAAAATTTCATATAAATCCGTCCGCGGCATATTACTTAAAAGTGCGCCACAAGTTTTTGCTTCACGTATTAATATATAGTATATATTCTAGAAAAAGATGAGGCTCGAAACCGTTTTTGTTATATTGGCAAATGTAGAAACTTACGTAATCGCCTTCATACTCCTCCCTCCGTTCTCCTGAAGCCTTATTTGGGATCCGTAGCGGGAGTACGTAGGCGACAATGACACCTTGTAATCAGATGTATTGTATGCGATTGTTGTATCCACGACATACAAATAAACAGTAATGAGGTTCGATTGATGTTTTGAGGCCAATACCGTCAATATATCTGTAATGCTAAATAGTAATTCTAGATAATAGTTACTGGCGGGTTGAATGTATGCATACGCGTGAGAGTGAGAGTGAGAGCGCATAGAGCAGTGATAGCCTAATGGTTGAAACTTGCCCTCTCGATCGGGAGGTCCGAGGTTCAAACCCAGGCACGCACCACTGATTCATGTGTGTATTATAAATTAATTATCACTGCTTTTCGGTGAAGGAAAACATCGTGAGGAAACCTACACATCCGAGAGTTCTTTAAAAAAAAAAAGTTCTCGGAGGTGTGTGAAGTCCACCAATTCGCACTTGGCCTGCGCGGTGGACTATGGCCTAAACTCTCTCATACTGAAAGAAGACCCGTGCCCAGCAGTGGGACAATAATGGGTTGACGACTAATAGGCGTGAGAAGTCGCGGGTAACAGCTAGTTTGATATTGACGTCCCTTATTAATGCATTTATCAAATGCATCAAAATTATGTTAAGTTTTTCATGTTTTACTCTCTGTCTCATCTTATCTTGTGTCTTGTTTGCGTCTTGTATTCTTTTACAGTTGATATTAATATTAATTTTAACATTTTTCTTAAATTTATTTTGTATGCCCATTTGGGAATAAACTTTTATTATTAAGATATTTTTAATTATCTTGACCTTTTTATACACATAGGTACCTATTTGTATGCCACTGGACATTTCTAGGAGTCGAAAACGCCGCTGGCTTTGTTAAGCAGCTTGTTTTGTTAAATTTTATATTAAAATATTTTAATTATTTTACAAATACAGCGTAAAATTTGATTCAAATAAAGTTCTACAATTTATTGCATGCTAGCATATTCCCGTGGTTCGGCCTGCTTCGATTACGTCTACCATGGTATGAGTATCCCAGTTAATCTAGGTCTTTAACTATTACGCTAAACATAGACAGAGACCTAAACTATGCCTAATTTTAGCAAAATGTGACGTGTAGCATTTGTGTCAAAGAGTAAAAAATATACATACATCCTTATAAACTTTAGCATATATATTATTAACTAGGTAATTTATTTTAAATTAATTCAATGTTTCCCCAATTACTATCCCATTCAGTAGCCGTCTAGTTCAACTACACTTCTAATGTGAATGGCTATCGTCATCAGATCAAATATTGCAGATTACTAATTATGTACCTGACATTATCTAGATACAATATAAGTTTCAATTTAGTTTACCGAGGTCTTTGAAACATTATTAAATTATATAGCTATTATCTACTGGCGAAGGCGTTTTCAGAGTTGCGATTTAGTTATTTTTCTTTCCGCTTCCCTCAAAATAAAATTATTGTTTTTCGAGTTCTTTTAAGTAAATTCATTTAGTTGGCACGTACTGCACCTCAAACGGCTTGAAGGTTTTAGTACTCATTAGGTTTTATCGTAAGTATTACCCGTATTTAGTTGCAAATTCCTAAAAAGAGTTAAATTTATTTGTCCATCAGCTAATTGTTTTCAAGCAGTCCATTCATTTACTTACCTAATAATTATTCAATTTAATCTTCAATTTTATAAATCAGTTTTGTTATTTACGTATAATTTCACGCAATTCTATAATATTCCATTACAAGAGCGGTCATTTAGCAATGATTTTGACTCCAAGTACTCCAAATATGTACAGGAACATCGTGACTGGGGATGAATTTTCAAATATTATATGTTAATAATCGTCTATATTATATGTTGAATTTCTGTACTTAAATTAAAGTATATTGATTTAAGCTGCACTTCGAATATCACTAATATTTAAATTTTGTTGATTATTTAAAATACAAAATTGTCGGGATCGACTTATTTAAAAAGAAATGCTAGTAGCAAATGTGATAATACCCTATTAAGCCTGTGTATTACGATACATTACGATAATAAACTTAAATTAAAATGCTGTAGATAATATATTTAACGTATACGTATTTTATTTTTAAGCACTTTTAATGTGTATTATGTAATTTAATTATTAGAAAGCGTATTTTTTGAAGTGTAACCTTCGTTTCAAATATTTTAATAAACTTCTGTCAAAAGTAAGTAATTAAATTTGCTTGATGGTTTCAAATATTTTTGCTAAGTACACTTTAGCTACTTTGAGTTAGCAGCATAATGATACGCAAATATAGGTCAGTAAAATATGTATAAAAAACATAAAATTGTCACAAAAAAACATAAGTGTCGCATCTAAGCCATTAGTGTCATCAAAGCCTCGGTTCTTAGCATCGGCTGATAGAAAAAACAGAAGCCAATCGTTTTTTTTTCGCCGACTGTCACTATTGGATGTTCTCTTAACAAAACTATATCTACAATGGTAAGCACTCATTGCCACCCATGTACTTTATCATCAAGAAAATTCTATGTAGAACAGGGTCTCTACATTTCAATGCATTGCGAAACTTGACAAATAAGCTGATCTAATCGTCTTTTGTGTAAGTTTTTACAGCCAGCATTTAAAGTAGCCACACCCTTTCACTGAAACGCAAGAACTTCTTAGCTCTAGAAATAGGTATGAAAGCTGTACTTCTCTGGTCAAAGTTTACTTATTCAGCTGCCTTCGAAAATAAAAAATACTTACAAAGAAAATCGGTCAAGCCGTCTAGGATTCACGGTTACGGACAAAGGACAAAGGTTACGGACACATTCACTGAAACTTTGTACACAAAAATATCATGACAATCTTATTTTTATATTTTTTAATAATCTTATTTTTATATTTATTATAAATGCAAATATTTGAAAAATGCACGTGTTTTGTACTCTTTCACACAAAAAATTCTGATCGGATATCGCTGAAACACGTAGTTTATGACCTATACAAATATACCCATTACCCTATAATTACTATTATTGGGTACAACCCATTATTGTCCCACAGCTGGGCACCAGTCTTCTCTCGGAATGAGCGAGTTTTGGGCCATAGTCTACCGCGCTGGCCAAGTGCGAATTGATGGACATCATACATCTCCGAGAACTTTTTTTAAAGAACTCTCTGGTGTGTAGGTTTCCTCACGATGTTTTCCTTCACCGAAAAGCAGTGATAATTAATTTCTAATACGCACATAAATCAGTGATGCGTGTCTGGGTTTGAACCTCGGACCTCCCGATCGAGAGGGCAAGTTTCAACCATTAGGCTATCACTGCTCTATATGACCTTATTATTATTATTATTATTATATCCTGTTTGAACATACGTGTAAAACGTACATTAAAATCGATGAGTGATTGTACCGTATTCTACTTTCCATATCATTAAACGCAAAACACTTTGGACCAGTTGTGAAATAAATGCCGGCCATTTGATGATACTGCAACGTTTTGTAACGATCACGTAATATTTACTAGTATTTGCCCTCTATGGCTAATTATTTAGCATTTAAACTCCTTAGCATTAAAGCTTACGTTAAACTGAAATGAGACTTTGTTTTTTTATACAATTGAAACGAGCATGTCATCCTTCTGGTAAGTGGTCGTTGCTGCCGTAATTTTATATAAAATAGGGCTTCTATCTCAAGTTAGTCGCAGATGTATTGCTACTCTCCAGGCGTGAGATGATCGCCACAAGTAAGAGTGAACAACTACATCCATTCAGCGGAACGCGAAAACTGCTTCACGCTATAAATAAGTATAGTTGTACCCTTTGGTCGAATCATACTCAGATTGAGTAAAATTCGACCGAAGGATACGACAAGGGTATTAAGTATTCTCACGATTTATTATCTATACGTGAAGCAAAAATTTGCGATTCGTTTTTAATATACTTGCCGCAGGCGGAGGAGTATGAAATTAAGCACGGTTAAAGTTGATATAGAAAGGATTGCGCAACGCTAATATTTTTTTCAAATAATGCTTAAAACATAAATAAAATTAACTAAAAATACATTACACTCACTACCTTACATTTGACATAAACACATATAGGTATAATAAACGAAATAGAACATTCAATGTCTTACTATGCAAACACATAACGTCAAAAATATTAGATGTCTCTGTCAAACTAAATACCCGCTATTAAATGCGGCTTAGATAATTAAACCTCTTTTTATATTTACCGGGTGCGTTCAAAATAATTTGAAAATAGAGATAGAGATATTCGTGCTATTTTGGACAATATGAAGTTTAGTTTTTTAATTTAAATTGCGGTCGAATTTCGAATTTTTAATTGACGTAGCAAACTAGCATGCAGTTTACCTAATGCTAAGTGGAGACAGCCTACTCTACACACCCGCAATCAACTCCAAATCGGATAAGATAATCAACTTGAAAAGCTAATCTGTGAGAAAAACACTTTGCATAAATTAATTTGCATGAATCACGTGCCAAATTCTAACGGCGTGTAATCATAATGGACGCGCTACCATAAACGAAAATGGCGATTGCGCGTTGCATCGCTGCAGCCACGCGGGGAGTAAATTGTGTTTGCTAAATTATGATGCAGTTTATTTGAAAAAATAAAAAAATATTTCATATCGCTTCAAATCAAAATCTTTTTATTGTGATAACAAGCTTTCTTTTATTTGATAACAAGGCTTTAAATATTCGTACCGATAATAATATATTGTAATAATATATACCTAACCGATAATATATAACATAAGGTTTTATGGAATGTCCGCCTTATAAGATTTAAAATATCGCCAGTAACGCCATAAATGCTAATGGTGCAGTTTCTTAGTATTCAACAACAATATTACATCACTCATAACAAGTGGATATTAAAAATCTGTTTGCCATTTCGGGAGGTCCACCATATTGTTTTTAAAATAACGTTAGTGACGTAATAAATGCTAATAGTACATTGGCATACAAAGTAAACGCGTGTGCAAAATAGCAGGTCAGTTGGTTAAGGTTAATTATTTTAAATTTGTTGCTAGATTTGACTACCTTCTACAAGGAAAGTGGAATTAAAATTATAAGATGCAAAAATGTAACCATTACACGACGTGAACTTATGGTTGGTATCAAAGTTAATGGTATTTTTAGAGGTCTCTAAGGTGGTATAACCAATGTAGTTCGACGGGGATTAATAGGTTTTGATGAAGTAGATTACAGATGTGCCATGAGCGTCAGTGACCACTTCCCATCAGGTGGACTGCATGCTCGTTTGCTACTTCAGCCAGATAAAAAAGGTTAAATCAAAATAAAGTCAATTAACTTGAGAATAAAATAAAAAAAAACGTAGAGTTATATAACTCAGAACACCTACACAGATGGAGAAATAACAAAGTATATATAGTGATCTTATATGCGTTATGCACATATATGGAAGAAGTGAATTTCATATGACGATAGATATTTAGAACTAAAAATAAATTTATCAATTAAAATCATAAGAGACAAAAACTATGCTGTCAAAATAACCCATTTGATTGAATAACAATATTTAAAATTCCACAATCGGAGACATAGAAAAATAAATTTAAACAAAGTTATTACATATTGTATCGTTTATAATATGTCTCTTGGAATAAATAGTAATTAAAAAAGTTAAACATTAAATTTAAGAACAGTAATACTTTGACTAACAATACTACAATATACAATCACGCAAACCCAGAGTTACGTGATTTTTAATTTATCTATAAAAGATATAAAGTTAAACGAAGGATTTTACAATACCTTCAAATAAACTTCTACAAAACAAAGATATAAATATTAACATATTATGAGGAGACTTCGCAGAATAAAAAAAAATGTCGTCGTTGTTCCTATGTATTTTATCGGATTTTATAGCCTTCTACCTCAAACCACCTTCGGTTCACAATTGGATAGTATTATCTAAGACTTTAATAGATATTTTCTGTCTTTTGTGATTTTTCCAGTTTCATGCCTCAATGAAGTCAATTTTTCTTATTAACAAAGCAATATTAAAGACGTCTCTCGTAGCAAGCGTGTGAATTGTAAAGATGAACTTTAAAACTAAATAATAAAAATATTTTGAACGCACCACGCCCTGATTTTCAAAACCTGATTTTCTGCAAACGGATAATACAGATGTTGCAACAAAGTTTAGCAATTCTTTTGGCAATTTATTCGACACTGACTATCATTCATCGTAGGTCCTAATATTTATGTCTGTCGGGTTTAAACATTTTGAAGATATTATTCATCATCGACTCGTCTTTACCGTATTGTTGTGAAAGGCTACGTTTTCGCAATATTTAGAAAAAATGAATAGTAAAAACAAATGCTTTGTGTTTAATAGTTATTGCCTTCGAGAAGTATACTTGTACAACCCAAAATCAATAGGAAAAGAAAGATAAAATTCTAGAACCTTTGGTTTCCAAGCTGATTAATATGATATTATTATACTTAGAAATTTCCTTCGTCATTTTCAAATAATAATATGTTCTCTATGTAATTTTTGCTCTCATTTTCATTACTAGTTTTGTTTTTCTTAAGCGCTTTTGTTTTCATGTAATCATGTCTTCTTTGTATCTTGTCCTACATAGCATTTTCTATCTATATATTTTACAACCTCTCTATTTCCTTTACATGTTTCGCGTGCCATAACTTTATATGTCCTCTTTCTTTTTACCGTGCTATATTATTCCAAATAAGATAAGGAGAAGGTAAGCACGCGTCGTACTAAGTCAACACTGTTGACTCTATCGCTGAACTTCCTGGAGAAAAACAGAACCAGAATGACTTCATAGTATAGATCTAATTGATTAAAGAAGAATCAAATCAGAGAGACGATATTAATCCAATAGATCAATTAGATATGGCACTTATATCTAAATCTTTAGAAGAAGTAAGTACTCCAGTACATTCGCCGATCAACCGCAGATGTTACACCACCCAAGGTCGTATACGGTGAGAGTGTTATGGCAAAGGAACGGAAATGACCTTGATCGTATTGAACGATCGTTTCGACACGCTTGTAACGAGTTTGATTGTTTGCTCGTTTCGTTTTGTGAAAGTAGGGATACTTAAAAGTGAATACGAAAAAGTTTAACTTGGTTATGATTTTAAAAGTCAATATATTGCGTATGTTTACACATATGATAAGGAGTGTTTGCCTAAATTTTTTTTAGTACTTTTACACTTGGTAGAACATTTTTTTTTAAGTTTTTATGAAATAGAGAATCACAGTCCTTAGGAAAGACAGGGCATGTGTGATCAGTCTCAGGTAGAGCCTCTAAACTGGTAAATGGTGAATGAACTGGTTACAGATGTTTACGAGCGTCAGAGTCAACTTATTTAAAAAAAATGATTTGCGAGTTTATGACCTAGTTCGTTCGCTTTATGATATAAACTCGCGAAACATAAATTTTGAATTATATCTTTTTATTAATAAACGTTCGATATGAACCTTTAAATTAAAATCAACAGATTTGATTTTATGCCATTTCGAACACAAGAATAAATGTATTTTTTAAATTATAGAAGCTTATGTCATTACATATATGAAAATCATGAGGACTAATCATACATGCAGTCCTCCTGATAGTATGCGACTGCCACCCATTATCACAAGAACTGCTTCAAACCTGAAAAAGGAGAGGCGGTACGTCGCGGGTCAAACCACACTCATGCTACCATTATGTTGCTCATTGTCGTGTCAACTACATCTTCGTCTATTACTTCAATCTTATTAAAGAACGAAATATAGCAAATGAGCGTGCACATAATGTATTTACATATGCAAATAATACCGACGCTATCGTTAGACGTAGTGTCCGCAATAAACAGAATTGAAATCCTATCCGAAATCGCCCTAAGGAACTCAAGCAGAAAATGGTTTAAAAATGATAGCTTCTCTACTTACATACTCATTAATTCTTAAATTCCTATTTTTCATGAAATACGCGAAGATCTAAATCTTTCTGTCTGTTTAAATCGTGTCAAAATCAATCTTGAGTCTTTGAATAAGCTAGTCTAAATATGGATACAAACCTTTTGTAAAGGTGATTGACCTCTTTGTGGTTCCACTTCGGTGACACCACTGCTTCTATTTTTGCCTGACACTAACAATATTAAGCCTTACTTTCGTTTGAAGGGGAAATATACTGTTTAAAAGGGAGAAATACTTATATCAATCGTTCCTTTCCGTTAGGGGTAGCAACACATCTGTGGCAGACTTAGGGTAGAACTAATCCTATCTTGGGTTATTGCAAATGTTCATGAGTAGCAGTGAGCACTTACCACCAGGTGGACTGCACGCTCGTTTACTCCTTTCATATTAAAAAAAGAAATTTTGTATGGCTGATTGATATGCAAACTACTATACCACGGTCAAATCATAATCAAATCATATTTCAACATTGCTCTTGAAAATTATATAATTTCTAAAACAAATAA
This sequence comes from Spicauda simplicius, assembly GCA_949699795.1. Taxonomy (NCBI): domain Eukaryota; kingdom Metazoa; phylum Arthropoda; class Insecta; order Lepidoptera; family Hesperiidae; genus Spicauda; species Spicauda simplicius. The sequence continues at coordinate 2,178,458 of OX453062.1, forward strand.
CATAAATTCTTACGCTCGAAATAATAGAAATGAATTCCTTCTTAGGTAATATCTGATCATAAAATTAATTATTTCAAAATCAAAGTCATTTAATCTTGGATTGTTATTTCTCAAGAAATTCCGATGAGTTCCTTCCAAACTAGAAGCGAGAAGCGTTCAGCTTTTTACCCAACTGCGTAAGAAGGAGGGCAATGTTTTTCGAACGTATTTATGTGTGTATGTATGTCTATTTGTTTGACACTAGCTACAGCCCAAAGGGCTTAAAGGATTGTAATAAAGAAATGTCATGGGAATCGATTAAGTTTGCAGAGTGACACACTGTATTTTTTTATATGACTATTAGATAAAAAGAGGGAGGAGGGGAAGACCGTAGCATTAAAATACAGCACCTACCTACCACCTACACACCAGCTTGATGCTAAAAGATTTTTTGTACAAAAAGAAAAAGCAAACGAGCATTTATTTTACCTAGTACTAAATAGTCACTGCCGCCCATGGACAAATATAATCCAACATATGACAGAGGTTCCTGAAGCTGATCATAGACGCATTAATACTGTTGAGGAGTAAATTAGTCGCCTTATATGTAAGTCAGCAGACATCCACATACATTTAGCAAAACGTAAGAATTGCCTCACGCTAGTAAATTGTAATTTATCACTCTCGTCAAAACACAATTCTACTACCATTTAAAAATTAATTCGTTTTTCTAAGTGTAAGTCTAACCGCTCTCCGCTTATGCACAGACCACTAACCCGGAACGTGAGACCTCCCCGAATATGCCACTGATTTAATCCTTCAATATATATCGATTTTACAAAGTTGCTTTTATCGCTGTCCGCTTATGAGCAGGCCACAAAGCCGGGACGTCAGTCCGTCTTGCTCCACATACGATCCACTTACACGGGGCGACATTGCAAAATTTTACGCGTATATTTTGCCAGTCAAGGCAGACATTGAGAAATCGAGATGATGGATTTTGAATTTAAAAAATGTTGGAAATTCAAAACCGAGGTCGGTATCTTTGTACCAAAGATTTTGAAAATAATTAGAAGGAACACCACAATTTGAATGATTTAATAAAAGTGTATAGACGGCACAACAATTTCTGTCGTAGTCATATATTTGCAAGGTGGTAGAATCAGTATGGTTTAATTTGGAAGGTAACACCGTCACAACCATTACTGGATTAGCCACGTAGCAAGAGCAGCAAATGCTACGGGCCCCGCGACTAGAGGGGCCCTGCGGCCCAACACCTACCATTTATTCTTTGCTATCCTGAAAATCTTAAACTGAAAGAAGTCGAAATAGAAAGTGTCATCTGTAAATTTTCCCAGATTAAATCCAGAAAAGTTAACTTGTAACAGTTTTGTTTTATTTAATACCTTTATTTAAGGCAAACAACGAGCATCCTCTCAGAATTTGCTACAGGCACCGCCCTGGTTTAATCCGGCACTGCCCATTACTACCATATTAATTGCTATATGCGTTTCGTTGGAAGTGGGTCCTCATGATTGAGAACGCATCTTTGATTGGAGTAGAATTTGTTTATGTGGAGTTGGTTACTAATACTAATGGGTGGCAGTAACATTGGCCACTCACAATCAAGATGAATGCACTCTCGATAGCCATGTATTTCGAATTTATTAAGAAATCGGTTTAAGCGCTATAATGACACATATTATGTATAGGTGAGTCGTCATATTAAGAATTACACACATAAATTTGAAATTAATGCAATCTTTTGTTTCTTATTTACTTATGTATGTCGAATCTAAACATATACGTGTAATAAACCGTAATATGTACATGGAATAATAAAAATCAAAGGAAGTAATAAACAATAAACTATGCAGTTATAAGAATATGCAGTAATATTATAATGTATGTGGTAATTATAATCAAATTGACTATAATTTAAATGTTAACCTCTGTTTATCAGATTGTCCTACTTAAGTTCGATAAAACATGTATGTAATTATATTGAAATTTACAATAATAAGCTATTTTTAAGTACATATAAGAATATTTTATATTTTTTCTCTGTTTACTATTGTTAATACATTGTCTAAATTTTTACTTAAAAATATATGCCTCCTGAGGTATTTCCGGAGGTCTATGACAAAGTGCTCTTCAAAAAAGTGCGAAAAGAGCTCTCCTTCAAAGCCGGTGATGCATTGGCAACACCTCTGGTGATGCAAATGTCCATAGGCAACGGTGACTACATTCCATCAGGTAGCCCGTCTGTCTCATAGTCAGGTTTAATTATAAAAAAATAAAAAATACATATGTACAAACGTGCATATGTGTACAAACTCACTTCTCGTAATAAATCATACCGTAATTGTTTTCGGAAATTGAAATGACAATTAATATTTAACTAAAAATGTTACCAGCTACTAATACAACATTGAGCTGTCAAATCGAAATTCCCAAACTTTGAGACCTAAATGTGGCAACACTATTCAAATCCGGTACAGATTTGCATGAGAATGGTACAGCGAGCAAATTCCCAGCTTCCAAAATGGCTGACATGAATAGCCTGTAGCACTCTACAAGGCTTTCTCAGTAACATTGTTAGGTATTAATTAGGGCTTAGTGTCCCCAAGCACATGTACTAACGAAGGTTCACATTAATTATTAACGTTTGAATCGTTTGTGTTGGTACGATATTTGTTTCATATAAATGACACGGACAGACATTGCATAACTTAAACATATCGACTTGAAATTATGCATTTTGTTTCTAATTTTTATTTTATAGGAGTAGAAAACGATCCACTTAACACATTTAATGTCAGTATGATTTTAAGAAATACTTCCTCGATGCCCTTTGAGCGCATCTGGCGTGTTACTGGCATGGCGATAAAGTTTACAAAAAATATGTACTAATGTATATTATTATTATTATCATAATAAATAAAATAATAATAATATAATTTTATACATTTTTATTACTATTTATTGAATTACATCCATAGTGTCAGTGTGATACTTAAAAATCTATATTAGTAATTTATTTATAATCTGGTTACATGTAAATTGTTCCAATGCATTCATATGGGATTTTCTAATTGTGATATTAAAAATTATATAATTGTGATATATATTTATGAAAAATATTTTTTTGGGTCCGAGTGGTCGGTACACAGGATGCCAGGTGGTGACATTACACATACACTTACACGACACTTTGCCAGCGCGGTGGACTATGGCCTAAACTCCCTCATTCTGAGAGAAGATCCGTGCCCAGCAGTGGGCCAATAATGGGTTGACGAAAGAAAAGAAAGAAGATATTACATAGATACATTAAAAAAATAACAAAGCAAACTACTTTTACCGGTACAAAATTACATAAACTACCAGAGTTTTAAGGACATAAAGATAGATGTCACGAGGTGAAATGGCTCATCATACGAGAAATGATTTATAACTAACGCTTGGCTTAGGCGTATACAGGTATATTATACCTCATGTTAGATCATTTTATAATCTCGTAAGATGAACCCGTAGTAAACTATCATTCAAACTGGAAAGTGTCAGTTGTGCTACACTATTGAGCGTAGAGATAAGATGACGTATCATGGTTGAGGTGTTACATATTTATATGATTTTTTTTCTCTATCTTCTTTTATGTTTGTATGCATTTTTTATTATATGTATTTTCTTTCTTATTTTATAATTTATTCCTATATGTTTATTATCAGTGTTAAATCATGAACTATTATTTACACCCTACCTATTGTTGTTCTCATTCTCACTTTAACTCCACACCGTTAGGTTGTCTGGAAGAAATCGCTGTTTAGCGATAAGACCGCCTTTTGTATTGTTTTAAAATTGTGTTTTCTATTGTAATTTTATAACGTAGTTTTATTGGGTACAATTAAGTGTATTATTGATATTATGATAAGCCGAATGGTATGTAATACCCCATTTATTAAACGGGGGATGGAATAAATGGAAAATTAATTATTATTATTCAAATTTTATTATATGAGATAATCCGCGGGACATAGCAGTCACCATACCAAAGCATAGATATTTAAATGATGAACTTATATTTCCGCTCTAGATCTAAGTGTCTGTGTGTTCGTCCTTGTGAGTTTGAAATGACACCCCTGACACCCTTGACACAGGAATTTATCCATGAGGGTTTACATAATGTTTTCTATAAGGAAGTGTTCTAATCATCAACCTATCATTGTCCTACTGCTGAGCACGGGTCTGCTTTCAGAATGAGAGAGTTTAGAGTATAGTCCACCGCGCTAGCCAAGTGCGAATTGGTAGTGGAAATAACGCTTCCTCTTTTTAAGAAAGCATTATTCATGCGTAATGTAATACTCTTAAACCGAGCGAGATCGATTAATATTTTGAATTAAGATTGTAATTTCCTTTAAGGATTTAACTACTACTCTACAAAACCAAGATTATGTTACTAAACTATCATTATATTACTTTGCTATTTAACAGCACTTCATTTAAGAGTTACCACAGACAATCAACTTGTTAATTAACGATATGCCATAAAACATTGTAATTCATTACTAGCTGCTGTCTTCACAATAACTGATCGTAGAAACTGTAAACTAAGTTCATTAAGAATTATGACTGGGCATAAGAAGTTTCACAAGAAGATCTTTAATTTTAATAATCATAATTAACCTAATTTGAGTGGATCATATTTCCATACAGTAATAACAACTTTATACTTTACATTTAGAGGATTATGGTGTATGTAGGATTCCTGTTGTTTCCTTTGCATTTCAATTAACTAATCTTAGACACCTGTCCGAAAGATCAGAGATTTATTTTTGGGAGGCGATTTGAACCCTGGACTCACATTCATTATATGCCAATTTTTTTCTTAATTCAGAGTAATAATTGCAAAGTATATATATTACTTAAATACATTCTAATAATATATTTAATAATATATTTTTGCGTATGATATTTGGTGATTAACTATAGCTATGATATGAACATTAATAAATTACAAGCACTTGTGCATTTGTATGTATATGCATCATGTTTGTATTGTTTGTATAATTTCTAAAATTCTAAGTGTTTAAAGTTACTATGTAAATTAAATACCAACAATAACAATACGAATAATTAATTGATCATAAAAAGGTAATTTTGGATGTAGTAAACACTTAAATGTCTCCAACTTAAAACCATTTAATTTAATTTTTATGACGCTGTACTTACGTTTCGCTACACTATTGATATGCGATAAACTACAAGCTATGTATTAAGGTAGAGTAAACGAAATAGAGTAAAAAGAATGAAATATAAGATAGATAAGATAATGGAAAACGCCCCCGTGTTACCAAATTTTCGAAAATTAAAAAAAAAAAATTTAGAAAATAATAACGAGTAAATTATGAAATTGTGTGTTTATGTATAGTTTTAAAGTCATATTGCAGAATATTTAAATTCACATCAGTATTCTACGAATCATTCTATCTATTAAAAAAAACTGCATTAAAATCCGTAGCGTAGTTTTAAAGATCAGGTACAGACAGCGGAAAGCGACTTTGTTTTATACTATTTAGTGATAACAGTGCGTTTAAGACTCGGCTGTCGTTTGGAGAGTTTTCGCAGGGTTGTAAATGGGTGTTCAACATATGTGTGTGAACGACGAATTTACCACCGAGGTTAGCTATTCGTGGTAGCAGATTCGACTTTTATCTGGGGCCGATTATATTTTCACGTGGACAGTAGTTGTCCACGAAGATCTTTTCTTACTTTTAACTAACCTAACCTAATAAAATTCACTCACGGCTCACATCAGATCTAACAAAACAAATTATAACAGTTATTTGTAAAAAATAAGGTTGTCAGCGTTGTCTATTAAAATGTTTCTAAACCCGTTAAATACTTTTTAATCTGACTTTTAATTTCAGTGACATCATACAATTATTTGTTCTTCCATAAATTTATTATTTGCTTTTCCATAAAACTTATATCGCACGTTACAACACATACCTTACACTATCTGATGCGTAACTCTAACTGCGAGTACGCTTGTTTCAACACGCCAGAATACGACATACTTAATTAAGAGCATCTCCACTTTGCGACACCCAATTTGCCACATACTCAATTATAACATAATAATGCTACGAATAAATAGTAGTCATAACACTCAGTAATGAATATGCATTTTTTTATTTTACTGAAGTAGTAAGTGAGCAAGTAGTCCATCTAATAAAAAGTGGTCACTACTATCCTAGGATATCTATAATTATCTTCAGATAAGATGAGTCTGACCCGAGTTTAACCACGTGTTGCTACCCTTGAGGAAGGGATGAAGGGATGCCGGATAACTATTATATGAGGTGACCATCTCATTCCACGGAAGTAGCAACGATCTGTGATTGACTTCAGATAGAACCTATGTTCTATATGAAATTGCTTTCAGATATCCATGGGCGGTAGTAACCACTTACCATCAGGTGGACTGCATTCTTATTTGCTACTTCAATCTTATAAAAAAAATGATCGCATGTATGTCATTGCCACTAAATTTACTTACGTACAAATTTAAGTCCCAATAAAAAATCGCAACTAACTTGAATGCAATGTTGAGGAAAATCAGTATTTGAAATAAGCAGTGGAACATTAGAAAGGAGAATCTTTTATAAACAGACCGTAAAAGTGACTGTACAGATATTCTTAAGTAAATTTTATTTCATTCGTCCATCAGCTCTTCAAAGTCCACTGTCGGATGAAGCCCGCTCCTAGTAACGTTGTTGCTAATAGCCACTGCATTAGCCATGCATGTTTGTCCCTGTAGTCCCGAGACCAGAATAGGGCTACGGTATCCCCTGCCTGTCGTAAGAGGCGACTAAAACCGGGCTTTTGGGGTTGGGGACGGCTAGAGTGGGAGTTCGAACCGTCCAGCCAAGCGACCCCGGGAAGGACAGTGCCATATGTGGTATGCCACCGTTAACCACAGAAGTTGCGGTGGGTGTATCGCTCACCAGGGACGAGCCTGAAATAGGCATCGCACTCGGAGGACTCCGTTTGTATTCCGTTGGAAATCCCGGAGTTTTCCCACGTAGCGCTGAGAATGGCCGAGGGGGTTTTAGTACGTTCTTACCGTACTAACCCGCGTCGCTCCCTCGGCGTCGGGTACCTTTAGAAGGTTTCCCCCTCGTACAAAAAAGGCATGCATATTGGTCGCTGTAGTGAGTGCTGATGTAACACAGAAATACGTTGCGGCTTTTTTCCAGGATTTTCATCTCTCCGTGGCGTCATATTACTTCTCCCAGGTTGTGGTAATATTAAAAAGCTATTCTAATTTTATTTGCGTAATGGTTAAATTTATGATGAAAGAAGGCAGAAAATATATTTTACACTAAATATTTTTGAAGATGGTACAAGACTGTATTTGTTATAGACCAGGAAGGTACAACTGTAACACAAATTTCTAGCGGAAAGCAGTTTATCCGTTATTTGAAAGAGTGTTGATGCCAGATGAATTCATAATGTGGCGAGTTGGCGACTAATTTAGTCAGCACGATAGTGTACTTGCAATTTATTTTAAATAGTAGTCTTGGCCTATTTATGTAAGGTTCAAAACGTCAAAAAGGAAGCAATATTAGGACGTAAATTTATAGATTTTACGTAAATCGAAAACAAACATAAATCCTATCCAAAGAACTCAAAACAAATTGATAAAAGTCCTCTTTAACTTTCCCTATTTTACTTCAACAAAAATGGTATACAAAGAAACAGGGTTATTAAATATAAATCAAACATATATATATTGCACTTGCTTACTGATACGCAAAATATTAACAAAAAATATACATACACAAATTTGTTTTACTAAAAAGAAACAAGTACAAAAAATGCAACTAAGAAATGCAAATAATATTATATTACGAACGCCAAGGATAAGTTATGGGAAAAGAAACCTGATGTATGAAGGTGCTCAAATATATAATAAGCTACCTAAGGAAATTAAGGAATCACAAATCATGCCTTCTTTTAAGAAACTTTTAAAACATTACGTTATAAATAACATACATGTGTAATAGATAAATAAACAATATTGACTATACCTTACCTAACTACATGAACTATTAATATAAACAATAAAATAAATAATAATATAAAAAATATCGAAAAACAAACTTTAGTTTTAATTTTATATTTGAAGATTGGCAAGACATTTCTTACCGCACTATATCTGTGTAGACCGTCTAGATCTGAGGCATATTGTGGGGTATTTTGTTGTTCGCTTTCGGATAATATAATAATGTTATTGTGTTATTTATACATTCTCATGTCAAGTGAATTGTAATTCTTAATGAGAATAAACATTTTAGACCTTAAACTTAAGACTATAGACTACTTAAAATAGTGCATAAAACAGGAAAATATTCCTATAATGATACTTAGAGGATACCTATTTACATTAACACACGCATCAAGAACAGCTTTTTCTAATTATTTTTTTGAAAAAGTTTACAAGTTACTACTCAAAATTAAAGTTAGAATTTTAACGTCAACCTAAATAGCTTTCTTTATCTACATAATTCACAAAAAACATATTATTAAATTTATATTTATAATCAGGATGTAATATAATGAACCTATTATATTTTTTATCACGTTAGTTACCGTTATATTATCAACCAATTTTAGGTCTTGAAAAGGCATAGGCTCAAGACAAGTCTAGCTCACAATCATTAGGTCACCAATTTCCCTATTATAAAATAGCAACTCATAGCCGGAACTCGACACTTCATAATGGATTTATCTCACACCATTCCGCAAAATAAAATGCAATTTACAATATAATACAATTATATAGAACTATTTATACGTACGGCGACACGGTCTAAACGCCTATTCGTATCAAACAATACAAAAACTTCATATTTAAGAACAAAAGGGACCTTGGGCGACAATCGAGACGCAAAAATTGTGCTCAGTGAATGAACAGCTTACGAAACGATATAATGCGGTGGGCCTGTACATTATATTACACTGGCGTTAAAACACGCGGCGATAACGCTAAATGATAATATTACACTAGCGTTAATAGGACTTAAAGACTAACTATGACTGGAATAGAACAACGTTGTTATTGAAAATGTATACGAAATGTAATATTAATAATTGGGAATTTATTAAGTAAAATTTATTTAAAGTACAAAAGAATTAGGCTGGAGACGTTGTGGCTCCATCTCTATAGTTTTATTATTTATTAATATAAACGCAAAACAAAAAATCATAACAAGACACTTTATGTTACGTAGTACATATGTACTCGTAGCTATGTTAGTGGGCAAATATATTTAATTATTTCGTACTTATTTTTGTCGTAAATTTTCATTATATTCGGGTCATAAAAGGGAATTATTTTGTTGATGGTACTTTTCGCCAATATTTCGATTAGTATCTATAACTAGGCATGTAAACATCGTAAAGTACTTCGAGGTACTACGAGGTAAATAGCGACTAAGATCAACAACTATTGCTGCTGTTTACCAACATTACAATAGTAAATTTGTTTTGGTTGATAAATAAATCTTTGAATGTAATTTTAACACTTATCTACTGTTATAATCAAAAGGGTAAAAGGTCTTGTAGTGTAAACCTTGACCATAATTGATAATATTTTTATACGTATCCCCAGTTCATTAATAGAATACGGCCGTTTGACAACATGTTAAAAGCAGCACAAAAACGCAAGTACGAAAGTCGTTACATTACGAAAACAGTATCCGTACGTCAGTGGAAATGATCTAAAATGGCCGATCAACTACTTGTATATGTTACAAGGAGATAATGTAATGCAACGTACGGAAATTATTTATTAATGCGATTACATTGCTCAAAATGTTACCTCATTCTGTAATTAACTTTGAGTGTCAAATGGAGATAAAAAGGTAACATTCGTTAACAAAGCTTACATCATGCAGCTTAATAGTATGTACAGAAAGTAAATAAACAACCAAACTGTATGGTGAAAATAAAGCGGAGTAAATAAAGGTGAGAATATAAGAGATCTTATTGGAAATTAGAATTCTGTGGCAATAGCAAAATTATGTTCGCATTTGGTGTTTTTATAACATCTGGTAATTAAAAGAACGTATTATTTATATTTGTAAGTTTCTAGCACGAAATGGTAAATGTATATTTTGTTACACGATGAATTCCGTTAGAAGTATATTAGGAATAGTTTCAAGTATTCGACTCTATTCATGAAATAAAAAAATACTTCGCTCTCAATTTGCAATAAAGGCCTAGAAGATAACTACAAAACTTTATTACCTCTTGTAATTTTTTGAGAATACGACCGAATAATTAAATTTAAACACAGTTTTAAAGCGTCTCTCTCTAAAACTGTGTTTACGGTAATCATCAAGGCCATTCCAGGGTGGAAATTACAACAAAATTCTCCTTTCTAAAGGAAACCCATGTCAGGCAGTGAGTGTTTAAACGTTCTATGTAAACAAAATAGTAAGAAATATCAAATAGTGTCTATTACCTATACCCATTGCCTCATCCATGAGCAGTGATAGCCTAATGATTGAAACTTGCCCTCTCAATCTGGAGGTCCGAGGTTCGTGTTAAAAATTAATTATCACTGCTTTTCGATGAAGAAAAACATCGTGACGGAACCTACACACCCGAGAGTTCCTAAAAAAATGTTCTCGGAGGTGTGTGAAGTCCACCAGTTCGCACTTGGCCAGCACGGTGTATATGGCCTAAAATTCTCTCATTCTGAGAGGAGAGTGCCCAGCAGTGGGATAATAATGAATTGTACCCAACATATCCATTGAAGAAAATACAATTCTTCATAATCAGTTTAAAGAAGGATAACAAACAATAACACTCAATGCGAAACACAAAGGACAGGCTTTGCTACAAAAAGTGCGACATTAGGGTGGACCACAGAAGCCACCTCAAAAGCATCCGTAGTCCGATATCAGATGAGTGACGCAACTTAGCACCCAATCTCACTCCGATACATTTCATTCTACATTTCCGTTGAACTTACATAAAGTCACACGAATACCGTATTCAATTTCTTTGTAACTAATATGTGACGTAAGCCGGATATCAGGTTTAATTACAATACGTAAGTGTAGAAAACCTTAGGTTACACCTTTCTTCCTAAACAATTGTTCGTTATGTCAACTTACTCAATCTTTTAATGAACATTATGTTCACAGTCACATGAATCAAGGTTTATCTTTTTTATCCTATTAGCAAACTGGTATAGTTGATGTGGAGTGAACCTAATAATGTTTTATGACAGCAGTGTTACACTCTCATTCTTTTCTGATTGAAGGTCTGATTTTAAAGGTGGTATAATCAGCGGTGGTACTTCCCGAGTCGAACTGACTCGGGAAGTACCACCGCCACACATATTTTTATTTCTAACGTGAAGCATTCCTTGCGTTTCGATGGAAGGGTGTGGTTTTTTATGACGTGACCATATAATGGTCGCCTCATGTGAAAGAGTGCCGGCAACCACACCCTTCCTTCGAAACGCAAGAAATGCTTCACGCTAGAAATAGGTGTGGTGGTGGGACTTCCCCAGGCGAACTACACTGGTTCTACCACCTTTACTCTCTAAGCCATATAACTCTCCCATTCTGAGAGAAGTCCCGTGCTCAGCAGTGGGACCAAACTGTTTGTTGATATGTATATATGACATATCACTGAAATCGACTGAACTTACATAGTGATAAATGATAATATATAATTTCTAAATAAACAATGGGAGAAAAATGGGAGAGATGATTTTTTTAATATCATTTTCATTAATTTATCGTTTTGGCTGACCGCCCATCGCTCGCAACTAAAGGTTTCTAAAACCACCATCTTGCCGCTTAAGTAGATGAACAGTACCCTTAGTACCAGTTTATAACGACAACTATAACGTGTAGTTTATTTAAAAAAAACTGAGTCGATTGTTTAGTCATATGCAACTAAATATGACATACATACTTACTCGATGTTAAGCAAACCTAGATATTGTTTTATAATCGCAGTGTTACAGTGTAACTTTGTTCTAATTTAAAAGGAATTGTAAAACAATTTTTGATTTTATTGATATTGTATTAGATGAATGATTTCGAGAAAATAATAGCCAGGAATAGAATGTGCCCTTACTCAGTTTAGGCTGCTTTAATAGGTATTGAACCAGTGTAGTTCGACCGAAGAAATCCCACCGCCACATCTATTTCTAGCATGGAGCATTTTTTGCGTTTCGATGGAAGTGTGTGGTTGCCGGCACACCTTTATATAAGGTAACCATCATAGTCCTCGGGAGTAGCAACGCATCTGTGATTCACTTTAGATAGAGGCCATGTTCTATTTGATGTTGCTATCAGATAACAATGGGCGGCAGTGACCACTTACCATTAGGTGGACTGCATGCTCGTTTGCTAATTTAATTTAGACGACCCGCGTGGCGGGGCGGTTCCCATACCGGTCTGACACACAGGTATCTGAATGATGAGTTTAGATTCATGCTCTGCGTCTGGATGTTTGTGTATTCGTCTTGTGTGTGTACATGGCACCCACGACACAGGAGGAAATCCTAGTCTTGGACTAGCAGTATAGAAAGCGATTTTTGATTTTATTTAAAGAAATATGTAAAATTTATAATTTATAAACCAGATAAAAAAGGCTGACCGCCCATCGCTTATCGCTATCAATAGTTTTTATACCGACCAGCTTGTCGCTTAAGTAGACGAACAGTACTCTTAGTGCAAATTTATTGCACTTATCTTATCGTCTATCTTATCATGTAGCTTATTATTAAAAATCTTTCAACATATGACAACCCGCTAGGCGGACCTGTCTCCGAACTGGTCTGACACGCAATGGGTTCCGGGTTCGATTCCCGGTCAGATATGTACGTAGATATTTTAGCGAGTAATTTTGATTTCTATTATTGGTGTTTGTGTATTTTTTTTTCATGTTTTCATGGCATTCATGTCAGAGAAGAAATATCTACTGAAGGGCTATGAACGAAGAGTGCAAGGTAACAGAACGTATATATTTAAACTGAAGAAGTTTATTTTTTTTATTTGATTGAAATAGCAAACGAGCATGCAGTCCACCTGATGGTAAATGGTCACTGCCACCCATGGACAGCTGTAATCAACCACATACAGAACATGGATTCCATCTGAAGTCAATCATAAATGCGTTGCCACTCCCGAGGACTATGATGGTCGCTTCATGTGAAAGTGCCGGCAACCACGCTCTTCTATCGAAACTCAAAAAATGCTTCACGCTAGAAATAGGTGTGGCGTTGGTACTTCCCCGGTCGAACTACAATGGTTCTACCACCTTGAAGTATCACTACTACATCTGTCAAAAGTAGCAACGCATCCGTGATAGATTTCTGATAGAACCACTGTTCTTTAAAAGGTTTGCTTACAGTCTTCCATGGGCGCCAGTTACCACTTACCATCACTTGGACTAAATACTCATTAGCTATTTCAATGTTACAAAAATATGCACTATAGAAACATATATTCGTCAAGCAATTAGACGCCATTTCTGTCAGTCTGTAACCACAATTGCTCAAGTCATAGCAACCAATGAGTGCTTAGCCTAAGGATTGACATTTGGTAAATATATTATGTATTGATGTTTATTACCGACTGAACTGTATCCTAATCAAAATACTAATATTTACACACATTCATAATGTTTCATGTCTGCATATAAAGATTAATTGTTTTGAAATTTACTAATAAATTAATTATAAGTACAAATATTGATTAATTTTCTTTTGAAATTCAACTTATTTCAATCGTAAATGTAATTTTGGGATTAGGTAATGATATATAATATTATCATCGAGATACAATTTATGTAATATTAAAAATAATTATTAATATGCAACGCACTTTATATTTAATACTAAATGCCGGTTACGGACATTTAAAATTGACATCGATTTAGATTATGGAGTTTTATTTAATATGTATTGAAATAATCTATAACCAGGTTAACACACTTTTAATTTACCTAATGCTAATCCCTGTGAAGAGCGAAACGGGTGCTGTTCAAGATCGACACCATAGGGCATAAACTTTTCGACGTCAACACATTATTGTCCCACTGCGGGGCATGGGTCTTCTCTCAGAATTGGAGAGTTATAGGCCATAGTCCACTTCACATTATAGTGACCTTCACACACATCCGAGAACTTTATTTTTTAAAGAACTCTCGGGTATGTATATTTCCTCACGATGTTTTCTTTCACCGAAAAGCATTGATAATTAATTTCTAATACGAACATAATTAAACAAAATCAGTAATGCGTGCCTGGGTTTGGACCTCGGACCTCCCGCTCGAGAGGGCAAGTTTCAACCATTAGGCTATTACGGCACTTTATAATCAAATTGTACATAATCTAAGCAATTCTTTACATTGTAGTTATAGTAATGTAAATACGAATTAATTAATTGCAACATTAAGTTAAAAAACTCAGAGAAAACAATTGCATTTGTAACCCAGTAATTCGCAACAGAGCGATGTTACGCTCCAAAACTTTAACAGGAAGGATTTTAAGGACAAGGTCATCAACGTAACACAGTTTTGATGCAATGCCTTAAAATGCTTTTTATGTAATAGAAATTAGTAGGGGTCATGCAGTCTTACTTTAAATAGTCACTGTACGACATCCATATTGTATTGACATCCATACACAATCCAAATAGGTCTAAAATCTTACTTTAGGTTATTATCATACTCTGCAGTTCCTTGGAAGGAATAGGGCTAAGGTATAGAGCAGCTATACTCAACCTGCAGGATCCTTTAAATTAGCCCAGCTGAATTTTCGGGATCACTCCGCTGAAACATTTTTGTATAATAATAAAGTTTAGACGTAAAGAGGCAAAGGTATTGCGACGGTATCCGGCTCGAAGGACCAAAATGTATGAATTCAGGTCGCCAGTTTAAATCCGATTATAATAATTTATATTCTTGTGTACTAGTAGTAAAAGAGGAGAAAAACAAACATAAATAGCTCCGTCTCCCGTGAAGAGAACTTGGCGACTGGCAGACTCTGTACTTAAACTGAACTTCACCAATCATTTTCACTTAGGTCCCGCAACCACCATAAATAAATTTATAATTAGTAGCAGGAGCTCGAACCTCACAGAAAGCGACCCCAGGAATTCCAGCGATATATGTGGTCACATATCGTCGTAAACACCAGATGTGAGGTGGACTCTACGTCCACTTGGGAGGACTCCAACTGAGTAATGCGCTCAGAGGATTCTGGTTACTTTCCTTTGGAGATCCCGAAGTCCTTCAGCCAAGAACGGCCACCAAGGGGATTTGGGTAAATGAGAAGTAAACTCAATTATTATTTCAATCTTAGAAAAAACCAAATCGAAGTACCTAATGTCAATATCTCTGACCAACACTTCAAAACAGTGCTTAACACATATTTTAACCAATATGACCATGAAAATAGTCCTCCAATATTTTCAGGGTCGTATCAGAATACGCAATATTGATAGACGATAATTTATGTATATGTGTCGTATTGTAAAGTATATGAACTTGACCACAAGAATTAAGATTCAAATGATTCTCATTCTACTCATTTAGCACCAATATGACACATAAAATGGCATAATGATAAGAAGATGTAGGTTAATTTTTTTAAGTAAATAAAATGTCATTATGTAATTGTTTTTCACGTTTTTTTCTCAATTGATACTAATCTATCTTTTAAATTATTTAGTACATATATCCCTTTACTTATGTCCCTAGACGACCCACGTGGCGCAGCGGTTACCATACCGGTCTGACACGCAGTGGGTCCCGGGTTCGATTCCCGGCCAGACGAGTTGATGAGTTTAGATTCTTGTTCTGGGTCAGGGTGTTTGTGTTTTCGTCTTTGTGTGTGTCCATGGCACCCACGATACAGGAGAAAATCCTACTGTGGGGCTATGAGTGTAGAAGAGTGTTTTTTTACGTACTTTAAAAATACAGTAATGTTCAAAGGGCCTCTCACGTTCTTCAAGGAAAACTCAAATTTATAAACAGAATAACCAGATTTTTGTTAATATCCGTAATTCCGGTTCAATATTTCCGGTTCCACATTCCGAGCAAAAGACATCAACGCGCAACGCACGGTAACTGTATACTTGTGTATGCACGTATCTTACTTTATACGGTTTAATTGCTTCGTACACGTTAACCTTATTTTATTTATCACCATACACAGATTACATACAAATCTTATGTTAATAATATATAGAAAACTTGTAAATATCTATATGTATTTAATTTATTTTATTTTGGAAAACTTACAATTAGAAAAGATTAACTACAAAGTTTTCACGTATATGTATACACTAAATTATATAATATAAGAGGATCCGCAGAAACAAAGATAACAACAGTAACTAAACAAAATATAGGGTTTATAGTTCAAGGTACATGTAGGTATAAATATTACATCCAGAAAGGCTATGAAATAATATTAACAAGAATATGAATAGAATAGAAATGATTGAGATTATGAATAGATAATTACAGAAAAAACATACTGAATACCAAGATAAGTATCCTAATTTAGGTTTTATTTTGGTTACATATTTATATAAAGAAAATCTTAATTTCGTCTATACATATAGCGAGTTTATAAGTACATAGTTAAGAATAGGTTGAGGTAGTAACGAATATTAATGACACAAGTATTACAAATAAATCTATTTTTGTCTAACAATGAAGCAATTTTAAGCCAACAATACGCCAAATAAGCTACGGAAATAAGATATACTTTTTGCCCCTAATTAAATGTTACAAAATTTTTACATATCTATATTTCTTTAAAAAACCAACAGCTCCATATACATTTTAAATCAGACATTCAAAAATTATAAGGCTTTTAAATAAATATTTCTCAATAAAAATTTTAAGTATAAATTTCACACCTATAAAAATAACAAAGTTTTTCTTAGTGTTTTTACTCTTCCCTGCAAAACTCGGTCAGATATTTCTGATATTTGGCATGTACACAGTTTATGACCTATATTAACACAGGAGATTAATTAACGCGGTAGACGTGATCAAAGCGGAAGAATCCATGAGAATAATCTTGTAAATATATAAAATCGGTGCAACCCCATAACTTGCAGTAATCTGTTCAAATGATGCAAATTAAGTGAAAAACTAAAATAGTCCATAAATAACTAATTAAGTGTCCAATGTTTGTCGTCACAGTAAATCTAGGCAGATGTTAATAACATAAATACTAGAATGCGGACCGTTCCAAAGGCCATTTATCAATAGAAATAGCGTTGACGTAACATAATGCATTAATGCAGTTAATTTGAATATTGCGTTGCCCACTGACCAACTGGGCATGGTGTTGCACCATCATTTGAACAGATTACTGCAAGTTATGGGGTTGCACCGATTTTATATATTTACAAGATTATTCTCATGGATTCTTCCGCTTCGGTCACGTCTACCGCGTTAATAAATCTCCTGTGTTAATATAGGTCACAAACTGTGTACGTGCCAAATATCAGAAAATGTGACCGAGTTTTGCAGGGAAGAGTAAAAAACACTTTTGTTACGGGGAGGAAACCTTCAAAAGTTACACCGAATCCTTGGGAGAGACTCAGGGTTATGTGGAAAAAAAAACACTAAGAAACACTTAGATATTTTTATAGGTGTAAAATTTATACTTAAAATGTATTATTGAGAAATATTTATTTAAAAACCTAATAATTTTTGAATTGAATTGAATCGAATTGATCGGTAGATATTGTTTTGTGGTAATATAAAACTAATTAACGTTTTAAAAGTGATTTCTGTTAACGATTTAAAATATCTGTTGCTTATATAACAGTTGTTACCAATGTACATACATTGTAAATACAGTAATGACATGTTATCGAATAATTGTATTAGTTTTATTTATAAGGGCATTCGATTAAGACATTTCTTTTTTTTTATATAAGTTATTATCATTAAGAAGTCAGAATTAGTCTGTAAAATACCCACTTGAAAGCAAATAGTAGCTGGCAGGTTTTTATACTAAAGTTAAAGTCCTGTAGATATCTGCTTTGGGAGAATTTGCAGGAATATGCATCAAGCCTATTTCAGTTATGAGGTCATATATTTGGAAACAAACAAGACTAGAATTAAGTAGAGTATGTAACCAAACTTTTCATATAATCATCACAATCACCGCACAATTCACAATAAATATTATATTTTTTAAATTGACATAATTACTTTAACGTAAACTAAAACGAATGAGTTGGAAAGTACATAAATAATCATATTGTGATTTAACTTTTACTTTATATACAAAAATAAGCATAGCTCTTGGAGTTTAAATGAAAACCGATATTTATTTTACGTATTATCCGTAAAATAAAATCCAAAATGTCGCAAACAGTCCGATCTGAGAATTTCACTGCAATAATTATATTTCAGGAACCGTTCGATTGTCGAAGAGAACCGGTCCGCATCTCAGTACTGAGTCGATATGGAGCATTTTGGCTTTGCTTGATACCCCCTCGAAAGCGAAAGTGTAACGTAGTCCTACGAAGCCGCCATTTTTTTTCTTCGCTCGGCCGCTCATACCGCATATATATAACCGAGGTGCGGACCACCACGCATCATTCGCATTCAGGACTCCGCTGCCTTCAGTGCAACCAGCTCTCTAAGCATCATGAAGCTCACGGTGTGTTTCTTTGTGTTTGTGTTGTGACAGTGATTAGTTCAGACCCTGGATTGTGCTCCCTGTCCCAGTTAAATATTGCGCAACTGTTCCGCCATTGCGTGTCCACTGTTGGCGGCAATTTTAACGCGACCACTCATTAAAAGCCTCGGAGCCTTTTACGAGCTCCTACACTTTCGATTCTCTTTAACATGTTAACATAGCACAATTTTGATCACTGCGATCGCATAACGGATTAAATAACCATTCACCACATCAAATATATTTGAATCACTCTGTCAATCTTACCCTTTCATTAGAAAGTTGTAATATAAACGTTGATTTATTCTTATTTTGATTACAGCTCGTGGCCGCCAGTCTGGTGGCTCTTCTGGCCTTCGCTCGAGCTGAAGAAGCCAAGAAAGCAGAAAAAGAAGTGGCAGTGACCGACAACAAAGCGGCCGACGACAAGAAACATGAAAAACGTGGACTCATAGATCTCGGCTACGGTGGTGGACACGGAGGGTTCGGGGGTGGCTTCGGAGGCGGCTACGACGGTGGTTACGGTGGTGGTTACGGCGGCGGTTATGGTGGTCACCACGAATCGCACAAAACCATTACTGTGGTAAAGAACGTCCCAGTTCCCTACCCCGTGGAGAAGCACATTCCGGTGCCCGTTGAGAAACACGTCCCTTATCCCGTTAAGGTACCCGTACCTCAACCCTACCCCGTCGTCAAGCACGTCCCTTACCCCGTCAAGGAGGTGGTCAAAGTACCCGTTCATGTACCTCAACCCTACCCAGTTGAGAAGAAGGTGCCTTACCCCGTCCATGTACCAGTCGACAGGCCCGTTCCCGTCAAAGTGTACGTGCCCCAGCCTTACCCAGTAGAGAAGCATATCCCCGTGCCAGTCAAGGTACACGTCCCCGCTCCCTACCCAGTGGAAAAGAAGGTTCCCTACCCCGTTAAGGTACCAGTACATGTACCTGCGCCCTACCCAGTCGTTAAGGAAGTGCCTTACCCAGTCAAGGTCCCAGTCGACAGGCCCTACCCCGTGCATGTACCCAAACCTGTACCTTACCCAGTAGAGAAACCCGTGCCGTACCCCGTAGAGAAGCCAGTCCCCTACCCCGTCAAGGTTCCCGTTGACAGGCCCTACCCCGTTCACGTCGAGAAGCCCGTGCCCTACCCCGTCAAAGTGCCAGTGCCAGCGCCCTACCCCGTCGAGAAGCACATCCCAGTGCCGGTAGAGAAGCACGTGCCCTACCCCGTGAAGGTCCCCGTCGACAGGCCCTACCCCGTCCACGTCGAGAAGCTCGTCCCCTACCACGTCGAGAAGCCGGTGCCTTACCCCGTGAAGGTTCCCGTCCCAGTTGTCGTCAGTCACGGCCACGAGTATGGTCATCATGGTAGCTACTAATGGCTGCAGGAAGCAGACCGTCGAATGTGATATCTAATTCTAAGCTTAGCACTAAACACGCGCGGGGGCCGTCGGGTGCCCTGCCAGAGCGGGGGGCTCGCCAGCCCGCTGGGCAGTACACCCCACGACCCGCGCCCGTCTCGCACTGATTTAAACGTCTTGTATAATGTTTTGTTTGTTACGATTTTTTTTTGTGAAACCTGTCCGGTGAATGTTGCGTTTTTTTGAATTCTGAGTTGATGTACCTGTTATTGTAGTACGAAAAGTGTCCTCTGTGAAACGAATGTATTTGTAAGAAATAAAAACGTATGGTGACGCCGAACCGTGCCTACTTATTTTCCGCTCCATTGTCTAATACGGTAATTAGATGTTGGTCAGCGGGTGCGAGGGTTTGCGAAATAAGAAATAATATGGCCTAGATTAGTATCGCATCGCACCGCTCGGATCGCTACTTAGCTTGTGTCGAAACGTGGTTTGTTTGACAATAAACATGTACACTATAGAAGTAGGTACACGTTTGCGTAACGAAAACGACATAATTATTCAATCTCCCATTTTATTAGGGTTTCGTGAGTACACCGTGTAGTTACATTGTAAGTTGACACACAACATACCTATTTATTTAAATATTAAGAAGACCAAACAACAATTAAATCTTACAAAGTTTCTAAGTTACATGCAGTTCAATATTTTTCTTTCAATGAAAATCAAGTAATATGAATATACATAGTTAACCATTATTTTAACACGTTTGTCGTGCTCTTTAGTTGTTGAGTTAACTGTGACCTTCATAACCCCTATCGAAAGATTGTAATAGAAGATAATGAGCTAACAATCAGAAGCAATCGAGTAACTGTCGATTATTATCAATATTTTATTGTCATGGTGAAGTAATCGATTTGTATATATATACTTGAGACATTATGTTCGCGTGATCCCATGTTTAGGCATGCTTTTAAAATTAGCAACGTATTTACTACTCCCTTAAAGTTTGTAATAGTTGTGTAAGAGGAGGTGATAACATCCTGCCAAATTGGAAAGTCGTCCTTAAAATTTGATAAGTTAATCGTTAGAAACATAATTACAAAACGGCAAAGATTGATATAAAGTAACGATTTCTGATTCCAATTACTATGAAATATGTTGAATGGTCGGTAGCTTCAGGATATTATGAAACTATATTGCTAGTAAATCTTATGTGAAACTATTTTAGTAAGTTCTACTTTTGCTTAAACTGTTATTTATAAGTAAATTATGCGTTTCTGAACCTGGTACTTATTGTGTTGCTCAAGGATTACAGCAAGTGAGAAATAGATGGATGCTGTGAAATCTATATGTTATTTACAACACATAACTGAGGATAAAGTATTTACAAATTATCTGAACGAAGCTGAAATATTGATTTACCACCAAGTAAAGTAACATATGTTTGTTTCACCATAAATCGGATTGTTTTATGTACGGCTTGACTTTACTCAGAACAATTCTCGATTAATTAGGATCATTGCATTATTAAATAATAATATATATAAAAATTTATTAGTATATTTAAAGTGATTTTGACTTATAGACATTTATTTTGTTTAACGGTTATTCTGGCATTTTTAGGTCATTTTAAATAATCTTAAGTAACTTTATTTCACATAACTGTAATTATTTTTTTAAATATTACATTTACAATTATTTTATTACTTAAGTTATTCTTATGAATTTATAAAAAGTGATGTAATAAAAAATGGTTACATATAATGCAATTCTGGTAATGATGTCTGGTTGCAATACATAAGTATACGTAAAAAGTCTAGCGATTGCAACCCATCAATTTGCTGTAAGGCAAGAAGTGGATCACGGATCTTGCTTCCTCGTGCAGTAAACTAGCTCTGCTCGCGACTTTCTACTAAAAAAGAAAGAACCTCTAGTTTATAACAATTTATTTTTGTTATAAACTAATTATGAGCGCGTTTTTACCTCCGATTAATAAATATAACGTAACTTTGAGTTTTAATATTATCCACCAATTCGCACTTGGCCAGCGCGGTGGACTATGGCCTAAAACTCTCTCATTCCGAGAGTAGACCCGTGCCCAGCAGTGGGACAGTAACGGGTTGACGACGAAGTTTTAATAACTATTTGGTGCAAGAAATGGATTTTATTGAAATTAACTAAGTGTTAGTTCGAAGTATGAACTACATGTAAATCACATATAATATAAGTTTAATATAATCAATAACATTCAATAATTACGGTTAAATGCGATTTCAACCACACGGACAACCTCGCAGACAAAAATCATTTATTACCTATTCTCAGTCTCATAAAGTATCTTTTTCGCAAATACATGCGATGCATAGACACGTGAAACTTTCATTTTTATTATATAAAAAATAATAATATAGACAGAAATAATAGAGTTTTAGAGGAAAATATAAATCTTTTTAAAATATCGAGCCTTTCTACGCGACTTGTCTCCATACATCGGCGGTCTCCATAGGTTTGAAATTCAAACAGTTCCGGGATCAATATCTAGATAAGTAGACAGTTAAAACATAACTAGGTACTATTGTACCAATTTCTGTGTCTGTCCATCCCACCCTCGATACAGTGAATAAAAATAGAGAGACAAGAGTATTTTCAAACAAATATTCACAATATTACGTATCGAATTCTAAATATTGTTTCAACTTAAAAAATAAACAAAAATTACAAAGCAGTTCCGACTTTGTTCTATAGTAAGCAAATGACTGTACATTTTTTGCAAATAAAGGTGAATAGACCGTTAAAATTAGTAATAGTTTTGCAGCGCGGGTTGCAAATCGGTAAGTAATGTATAGGTATGGCCGCGCTCAATACAATGCAATTCTCTTGTATGCATTGTATTTTTATGAATGTATTGTGCACTCCGCTGGGTATTAAGTAAACATTTTCTATGACTAAAAAGGGTCAAGACTAAAGAAAGGTTAATATTCTCATATGTTTAACGGCACCCCTTTATATTACTGCTAAGTTGATAATATATATCATTAAGTCATGTTTCCCAATTTATCAAATAAAAATATGATACAAAAATTAAAAAAATACTTATAAGCAAGCTTTTAAAAGATAAGGTTATTGTTAATCAAAGTTAAAGTGGAACGCTTCGTTAAAAATTCAAAAAAAAACAACAAACATGAAATGAACAAAAAGAGCAAAAGACTCTCTTTTCTCAATAATATACAATACAAAGTTATTTTATTACTTGTGGCAAAAATCTAACTTAAAAAAACACATTTTAAAATATACAATTGCATTCAATAGCCGGAAAAAGCCCTTATCAACCCTCCTCAATGAAATTTTATCACCACTGTTTATGTATCTTAAATAGTTCAGCCAATTTTTAATTGCAAACCACATCGTAATGTATGGCTGAATATGAAAATGTAAAAGTGTGATGTACGTTTCAATGTACCGTACCGACCGTAATTTAAATTAAAAAACTAAACTCCTAATCGTCCAAGGCAACACGAATTTTTCCCAGGTTCAAATAAATTGTAATAATTTTCAAGTTATTTTGAACACAACCGTTAAAGGTAGCGGGTATTTTGACAAAGACATCTGACATTTTTGACGTTATGTGTTTTCATAGTAAGACATTGAACGTTTTATTTCGTTTATTATGAATGTGTTTGTGTCCAATGCAAGGTAGTGTGTGTAATGTGTTTTCGTTGATTTTATGTATGTTTTATGCATTATTTGAAAAAAATATTAGCATTGCGTAATCCTTCTCTTCATCAACTATAACCACGCATAATTCATACTCCTCCGTCTGCGGCAAGTATCTTAAAAACGTATCACAAGTTTTTACTTCACGTATTAATATATAGATAAACAAAAACATAAACAATGACTGTTCTGAGAAAACATTACGAGTCCGTACTACTAAGATAACATTCAGTCTTATGTCATTAATTCATTTATCTACTCTATCAAAAGTTACCGCAATCTAAAGTTATGTTATCCTTTAATGAACGTAAGAAACCGCGGGATAAAACTAGTTTCTAGCACAGGAATAGATGGTTTGACACGACATAAACCCGGATTACCGTGCGAGGTCAAATCGTACACCTGTCACCACAATACAGATATTATACGCAAAATCCCGCGGCTTGTAGATTGTAACTGATCTTCGGAGTTGAGCAACGTCGTGCGGTCGTGGGTTTGATGGGTGACCGCCGGTGGCTAAATTTCATGTTTTCATGCTTCAAAGTATATATTAAGTGGGCTCAAATTGTTGTTATTGCATAATCAATACATCGGCCTTTATCATCCCACTGCTTATGATAGGTCCCTTCTCAGAACGAAAGTAATTTAGATCATATTTCATTAAGCTAGCCAAATACATATTATTGATAGGGTGTAATAGTTTAGTGGTTGAAAGCAGTGATAGCGTAATGGTTGAAATTTGCCCTCTCAATTGGGATGTCCGAGGTTCAAACGCACGCACGCACCACTGATTTGTATATTAGAAATTAAGTATCACTGCTTTTCGTTGTAGGAAATCATCGTGAGGAAACCTACACACCCGAGAGTTCTTTAAAAAAAGTTCTCGGAGGTGTGTGAAGTCCACCAATACGCACTTTGCCAGCGCGGTGGTCTATGGCCTAAAACTCTGTCATTCTGACAGAAAACCCGTGCCCAGCAGTGAGCCAATAATGGGTTGTACCCCAATAGGGTTAAAAAATATTTAAGAACTTCTGTATACGGAGAACGTTCAACTTACCTTGTGCAACTTTTCCTTCACAATTAAAGTCTGCGATATTTACTTTCTAAAATGCCCAAATTTACGAAAATTCAGAGGCAGAAAGGTCTAAAGTTTGAATCCCAGGAACACCCTGGGACTTTAACTCCAACCACTTACCGGAACGAGATGAAGCCAAATGTGAGACCGAATACAACTACTAAATGATCGATCATTTTCTCTACTACCCAGGATAATAAAGAGGCAACAAAAACATTGCTCATCAGTAACTCAAGACCCACTAAAGAGCCGATATTCTCGTAATTGCAGTGCGTGCAACTCGCACAAAAACACCTAAGGTACGTTAATGTGACGACCTGGTAATCAGTCGATGTTGAAATTATTAAAGAGTTTATACACAGTGGATCTTCTTCATTGTAACATACAACTAAACTTAGTGGAATACTATCCCTACTATTTTAATATTGTAAGTGTAAACGTATGTTTGTTTGTTACGCTTTCACGCTAAAACTACTAAACCGAGTATCATGAAACTTTGTACACATATTCTTAAAGGTATTAGCAAAAACATAGGATATATTTTAATAAAAAAAAAAATTGGCAGATATGATTGTCAAAAATTGAAATTCAAGGCCTCAACGCGAGTGAAGCCGCGGATAAAAGCTAGTTAATATCATAACTGCGAAAGTTTGTGAGTATGTATGTTTGTTACTTATTCACGTAAAAACTTTTTTTTGGATTTCTCTAAAATTTGGTACACACATTGTTTATGATCTAGTTCAAGGAGGTAGAATCAGTGTAGTTCGACCGGGGATGTACCACCGCCACGTGAAGCGTTTCTTGCGTTTCGATAGAAGAGTGTGGTTGCCGACACACTTTCACACGATGCGACCATCATAGTCCTCGGGACTAGCAACGCATCTGTGATTGACTTCAGATGGAACCCATGTTCTGTACGAAGTTGATTAAAGATGTCCATAGGCGGCAGTGACCACTTACCATCACATGGACTGCATTCTCGTTTGCTACTTCAGTCAGATAAAAAAAAGTTATCGGATACTTATTTTTTTATACTACCGTATTTCCGATAACGGTTAATGTGTACATAGCTTTAGTAGTATGACTCACTACTGCATTTTGTGGGAATATTGACATATTGCCGTACTTGACTTTTATTATCCGAAGTAAGGATGTGCAGTGTTTGTTTAAAATTCAATTTTCAGGTGCAATTACTGTTTTTATTAATGTTAATTTGTATTACCTGTTTTAAATTCAGTCGAGGGTCAGATTGACGCCGATTATGGATTTTGTGACTTAATACTTTTTCTTTTGATTTTGCAATAAGGTTAATACAAAAATATGTTATTGGATTATTTAGCTTATGTTTATTGCTTATGAAAATACAACGCTTAGAAGGAGTCCATCTTTAAAAACTAAAAGAGGCATGGAGTTCTACTGTAGAAGCTTTTTATAAATTTTATAATAAACAAACGCAAGTTGCGTTGATTTATTATAAAATTACTTACAACATATTACTTAGAACTAGGGTTTTATACCGGAGCCCTCTTTCCTATACTCATATATGTCATATTATATAATGCGACGACCCGCGTGGCAGAGATATTACCATTCGGATCTGACGCACAATGGGCCCCGTGTTCGTTTCCCGGCCAGACAGATATCTGAATGATGCGTTTAAATTCATGTTCTGGGTCTGGGTGTTTGTGTAATGTGTGTTCATGCCACCCACGACACAGGAGAAAATCCTAATGTGGGGCTATGAGTGCAGAAAGCGGGTATCATATAAAACACAAAATTATATATTTGACACGTAATAATCGCTTATTAGTACACTAACAAAGTAGCTGCCGGATTAGAGCCATAGCGTGTGTATCAATATGCTTTACATCTGATGGTAAAGATTGTAATACATAGAAAATAGATTTTTTTATTTATTTTAATTTATTAATGCATCAGCTCTTTACACCTCGAATGAAGCTTTATGTCAAGTCACCACGCTGATATATAGAAAGACGCTGCTGCCTCCTGGGTTTGCCACCAATCTCGTCTTACGACATCCACAAGAGGAGGTGGTTTGAATTAAGATCGATACCACACAGCACGTTGTTATTTCCTATAACCTTAAAACCTTCTTATGTGCCATGTGTGAACAACCTGTGAAGATTAACAAACAATTAATATATTGACCTTTATTTTAGACAAACGTTAATTACAAGGATATTTGTTGATATCAATGGTGATTTTCGTCTAACCTTAACACGACTTCCTTCCGGAAATTAAAACGTCTGTAAACACAATACTAAGGTGTAACACATACATTAGTATTTTCCCACATATTCTTTCTTGTTATCTACAAAACCGGATATTAAATGTCCAGTGTTTTTTTTAACTAAGAAATACTATCATTCTCTGTGTCACACGAGTTGCCTTGCCGATAACGTACCGCGTCAAAATATCTCTATAGCAAAAAGCCCCGAAAGGAATAATAGCTCATAAGATGTTTATTTCAAAATCTAAAACTAATTCTTTTCTTTTACATTGATTGTCAACAGCTTGTCATAGCGTTTTCCATACATAAGTAAACGTGTGGCATTAACCTGTGAATACACTTTGTACTTACGCGTTCTAAATACCAACAATATGACACGTTAGCAATAAGTATCCTTTACAATCTAATATATAAAATTCTCGTGTCACAGTTTTTGTTGCCATACTCCTCCGAAACGGCTTGACCGATTTTTACCAAATTTTATATGCTTATTCAGTAGGTCTGAGAATCGGCCAACATCTATTTGTCATATCCCTTAAGGGTTGTCCACCCTTAAATTTTTTTTTATATGGCAAAACAACGTTTATCGGGACAGCTAATATTTTATATATAGTAAATTAGTATGAAATCAAGTTTGGTGTGAATTACTCGTGTGTTCCCTTCATACTCACAGACTAACATATATTATCATCTCATTATACAACACACATGGTACACACCAACATTGGTGACCCAGACGTGATCATATTTCTCACATTTCATCACACATTTCTCCGGACGTGCGAATTTTAGTAAAAATAATTAGCGGCAAGGTTTTAAGCAATCTTGCAATTTTAAATGATTTGATTGACACAATATATCCAAGTCATGTCACCGATTAAATCATGGTGCTATGACTAAGTCATAGTAGATAAAGCCCCAGGACGTCGATTTAATTAACGGATTTTATATGTCCCAAGTTAATGTACTTGTCAATTTATTTCATACGACAAGATAGTGCTAACTATGTTTACTTGTTTTGTTTTATTAATTGGGAATTTTGTTTGCTAAAACGGATTATATTTTTCATAAGTCAAGGCATTCATTGAAATTATTTTGCGCAACCGGACGATGTCTACAGAGTGTTTTTTTTATTATTTTAGTTGTGGTTTGTTCTCACGCTGTCAGTAATTACTTAACGAATTTCATGAATACGTGTTGATTATTGAATTTAGTATTTTTTTAAAAGATGAGGTAGCATGCAGTCCACTTGGTGTTAAGTGGTCACTGGTGTCAACGGACATCTGTAAGAAACACACAGAGCATGGGTTCTATCTGAATACTGAGGACTCAAACAGTCGCCACAAATGCTTGAGCCGACATCCACAACCTTCCACAAAAACGCAAGAACTGCCTTGAAAACTGAAAAGATGAGGCGCCTGTATTCGTCGTGTATTATTATTCGTCAAGTTATTTTGCAGATTATTCGAGTCTCCAAAGGTCGTTTGTTAGTTCATACATTTTTGACAAATAAATGTATTTCGCCTCCTCACAAAATCGTCTGTAAAAATATTCGAATTTAATTTGTACATCCTGATGTACCATCCTTTCTTTCGACACTATTTAAATTAGATCCGGTCACTGATTCAATCAATTTCACATACCACCTTGACCAACACAATCTTACACAAACATTTGTCATGACATTACACAGGTGTCATCGTGGATGGCCACTCATGACAGGTAATCGATTAGTCATTCTAGACTTTACTAATATTACACAATCAGTATCAACAAAGTAACATGATAATGAGCTTGTAATAAGTCAATCATAGGATCAAATAAAAATCTTCACTAATCCAAGGTTGAAGATAATGTTTGACATGTTAGCTTGACCCATCGATCGCTCAACGCTATAAGCCGTCAACGTTAGAAACAAATGTGTGTGAAATTTTCAAATTGTATCGAAATTTGTTAAGATTTCTTGAACCATCAATTGCTCAGCGTTGCAAACGGTCAACGTTAGAAACAAATGTGTGTGAAATTTTCAAATTGTAACAAAATTGGTTAAGATTTCTTGAACCATCTATTGCTCAGCATTGCAAGCGGTCAACGTTAGAAACAAATAATTGTCTGAAATTTTGAAATTGTAACGAGATTTGTAAAGATTCCTCCACACTCACGTTTGCAGCCCCAAACGAATGTTTCATTGCAGAGCAGTAAGGCGTAAAGATATGTACTTAATCAGTATGCCATATTCTATAGTCCTTTTTGGAGACGATTCCCCAGCATAAGGACACAACATGTTTTTGGATAAATTAAAAATCATTATGCATTGTAACTTAATAATAAGTTTAGGCATTGAGCATTATAATTAGTTATAGAACATATCTCTTGTTTTTACATAACTGCTTCAGAAAGAGGGTGATGATTTTCACGCATATGTAGTAACATATGTATGTCAAATTATTTGTCATGAGCTGCAGTCTAAACGACCTCACAGGTTGTAATATATGACACTTCATTGGGATTGTCCCAATCCAGATGGTAGAACCAGTGTAGTTCGACCGGGGAAATACCAACGCCACACCTATTTCTAACATGAAGCATTTCTTGTGTTTCGATGGAAGGGTGTGGCTACCGGCACACTTTTATATGAGGCGAGCATCCTAGTTCTCGGGAGTAGCAACGCGTCTGTAATTAACTTCAGATAGAACCCATGTTCTATTTAAAGTTGCTTACAGGTGTCCATGGGCGGCATTGACCACTTACCATCAGGTGGACTGCACTAGTTTGCTACTTCAATCAGATAAAAAAAATCTGCAAAGTGACATCATAACTTAATTCATGTGGCAACTATCGCAGTTAATATACTTAATTGAATTTATATGTTTCGATAGAGGCAGTAATCACTTAACATTAGATGGACTTGCTCGTTCGCTATTTCTGTAATATTGTGTATAAAAAGTCTATATCTTAATATAACGCGTTGCGTCACATTGCACGGTGTAGAATTATGCGTTTACCCCACATCATATAAATCGCAATTACAAAATATTCGCAGGCACCCGTCAGATTACTTTGAACACTTCACAACAGTTACTGAATTACATAACGTGTACGAATTACTAGGTCGTAATAGGTAATGTTATACATACATTGTAGTCGTAACGGTGAAGGTTTTGGTTTACAATGATAATTTGATAAATTTACAAATTTTGAGATATAAAATAAGCTCCGGCGGATATTATTTTCCGGTAGGTAGAGTACTGAGTCTGACTTTTTGAATAAACTTCATAAATGTAGTTTTGAGTTTCAAGTGAAAAAGTGAATGCCTTAAATATACTGTTTTATTTAATTTGATGGTCGATAGTGAAGGTGGTAGGACCATGGGCGGCAGTGTCCACTTACCATCAGGTGGAATGCATGCTCGTTTGCTACTTCAGTCAGATAAAAAAAAAACATATATAAGTGTGCCGGCAACCACACCCTTCCATCAAAACGCAAAAACTAAAACTCTAGAAATAGGTGTAGCGGTGGTACTTCCCCGGGCGAACTACACTGGCTCTACCACCTATATATATACTACCGACCTCAAATGCGCTTAAACTTTAATTTATATTTTTTATTGGTTCCTATAGAATACAATTGCTACGCTTTCCTATAGAAGCCGTACGTTGTCAAAAAAAGTATTTATGTCATTATGGCCCATAAGCCAGCTCCAGACCTATGACCTACCTGGCTTGATCAAGTAACATCCTTCATACCCTACTTTCGCCTTTGTAATATTTAACATTTATAATAATAATATGTTATACGGCATTTGTTAAACTTGAACGATTAATCATCGTTGTATCCATCCGCGAACAGATGATCGATCTCTATAAATGCCAGTGAAGTAACTGGAAGTTAACTAATCGAAGTTCTAAGTTTAAGATAAGACGCACTCAGAGCTGCTTATCCATCTATACTAGATAACATATTAGCAAAGTGTGAAATATTGAAATCATTGAAGTGTTTCTTAAGTGACATTTTAAATTGAAAGGTGGTAGAACCAGTACATTTCGGGGAGGACTACATCTATTTCAAACGTGGAGCAACTCACGAGACCTCATCTTCAAATCGGGCGGTTCATAGACGTCTCCTCTTGTGTTGCAAATGTCCATAGATGACGGTGACTACTTACTTTTCATTATGGGGCCTAATCTTATTACTTTGCCTTATACAGATATAAAAAAAATATCCGTGAGCGGCGGCGACTTACTACCAGGTAAACTGCACGATCGTTTGGTCATTAAGTTTCATAACTCACTCACTTTGTTAAAATTGTTAAATTAATAAATAATAAAAATATTAGTAAATTTAAATTTAGTAAGAAATTCAAATTAAAAAACTTTATTGTAATGTAAAAAATTAAGGCATAGCCACATTGTAATTGTGAGATCCGTTAGCCCATTATAGTGTAAATTGAGTCCAGTTACTTGAATAAATAAATTATTATTATTACATATGATATTCTGTAGTTAAAGATTGTATTTGCTGATTCTTGAGTTAGTAATCCAATAAGTAAATAAAAAATATAAATATTGTAAATTATTTTATTTGCCTATTATGTATAAAAAATATCTAAAAAACGTAAATAAATCGAATTAAAAATCTGAAATTAAATGTCTTTATTTTGTATAGCCCCACGGAGTTGCTCACACATTGTGTGTTATAATATACAATACCATAAGATTGAAGACCCAGTAAAAACCTCTTTGGGTTTGTCTTGTTTCTTTGTATTTCTGCCTGTCTTTTTTCTTTGAATGATATTTTTTAAATCTTTTTCTATATATTAATATGTAAAGAAAAAAAATGTGATTCCATTTTAAGATACTTGCTGCAGGCGGAGGAGTATGGAATTACGCACGGTTATAGTTGATGTAAGGAAGGATTGCGCAATGCTAATATTTTTTTCAATTTAAATTACGGTCAAATTTCGACAGTTGCGACGGGCGACTAGTATGTATAAAACCTAAATATATCTTCAATATAGTTTCCCAGTAAAGAAAGAGTTATTATAATATCATTATAGTTACGCACTTTCGATAAGCGTGAGATTACCCCATATACCATGTCAACACGTCCGTAACACTTCTCCACCAGCGTGTGACTCTGAAACCTTTATGAGGTCGCGTGCCTTAATAATTGTCTCATGCCTTACTTTTGTTATTGTTTAGCTAATACGGTTTTATTATGCATTTGCAGTGTATTGAACTTTTATTTTTTATTTTTATCTGATTGAAGTAGCAAACGAGCATGCAGTCCACCTGATGGTAAGTGGTCGCTGCCGCTCATGGGCATCTGTAATCAACTTCATACAGAAAATGGGTTCTACCTGAAGTCAATCACAGATACGTTGCTACTCCCGAGGACTAAGATGGTCACCTCGTACAAAAGTGAACCGGCAGTCGCACCCTTCCAACGAATAACAAAAACTGCTTCATGCTATAATTCGATGAGGCCATGAGGCGATGATATTTCCCCGTCGAACTACACTAGTTCTACCAGGCAGATCACTACATAGCATAAAACAAAGTCTTTTACCGCTGTCTGTCCCTATGTATGCTTTGATCTTTAAAACTTTGCTACGAATTTTAATGCAGTTTTATTAATAGATAGTGTGATTTAAGAGGAAGGTTTTATGTATAATACGTGTATAATATAGTGGAGATACGCTGATAATTTTAGATTTTTGTCTTTTAGGCGGAACGTAGTTCGTTAAATATAAAATTCATCAAGTCACAAATGTCTTCTTAGCCAGGTATCAAACTTAGACTCTTATCGTAATGATATGATATGGAGGTAATGAGGTCTTTACATTTTTTTCTCAATACAAAAAAAATACTCTAGCAAATAATAAATTTCATTAACCTTAATAATTATTATACCAATCAAATTTAAATTGAGAAATAAATTTATTACTTTTTAATTTCATAACTGACTTCACACAGTAATAATAATAACATCTGTCTTCATTGTAACGAATAATCATTAATTTTCAAGCAATGATCATTATACAAAGGCGACAGGGCACCGACCCGCGTAGGTGAAGGTCGGCCGATGACCATTGTCGAAATTGAAAGTAAGGATATGATACCTTCAATATACATATCGCATCTCTAAAGTTAAAGTGACACTAGATATTTAGAAATTGGATTGATTTTAATCTCAATAATTTGCAACGGTTATTATGATTTGATCTGCCATTTTGAAGAAAAGATCGAATTGTGTCATCTTAATATTGCAGATGTTCTATTTATAATGACTTCTAGACATATGTTCTTCTAGACATTTATAATGACTTCTAGACAGTTTGTAGCCAAAGTAAGTATGGCCGAGGACTATAGACTAGGCCGTACGAAATATAGTTGTAATATAGTAGTAGTCTACTACTACTTTACTCTAGGGCTCTAGTCTCTAGGACTAGAGGACTCGAGGACTCTAGTCCTCTAGTGTTGCAAATGTCCATACGCGACAGTAACCACCTTTCATCAGGTGGCCCGTCTGACTTATCGTTAGGTACAAATATAAAAAAGAAAAAAAGTAAACCCTTCGATGCGTTCCAATCATTATTATACCAAAGACTTAGTTACATATTAAGTAAATATAAAATAGCGTAATATATATAATATATCCTAATGATTGAAAGTTGCCCTCTTGACCGCGAGGTCCGAGGTTTAAATCTCAGACCACTAAAATTACGTGCGTATTAACTAATTATTACTGCTTTATGGCGAAGGAAAACACCGTGAAGAAACCTACACACCTGAGAGTTTTTAAAAAAAATCTCAAAGGTGTGTGAAGTCTACCAATTCGCACTTGGTCAGCGCAGTAGGCTATGGTTTAAAATTCTCTCATTTTGAGACAAGATCCGTGCCGAGCAGTGGGACAGTAATGGGTTGTCGACTACGATATAACGTCATCGTCAGTGGAAAGGAAATAATACTAAAGCGCCAAATAGCGTTTGTTTACAGAAAAAAAAATCATGATATCTTAATTCTTGTTGTAGGGAGTTCCTCCTATTCAACATGATCACACCAAAAATAAAGGTGACACGATTTTTTTTACAAAAAAACAACTTCAAACCTTATTTCCCACAAATGCTATTTTGGCACATTAGCATTATTTTCTTTCCAATGACGTCATAGTTATGACATAATATAATAAGCCCAATTCAATATTTAGTACGTATGTAACTTTGACTGCATGAAGACGCATTGGAGATTAGATTCAACTATTGACGAAAATAAATCTTTACTTAGCACGTATACTTAGCATCGATTAGTAGTTGGTGAATATGTAAGTAGCCTATCTACATACCTAATTCATAAAACTTTTTACAGCATGAATGAATGTTTAGAAAAAAACATGTTATTCAAATCTTAGTGTATTATCACTTAGCGTGGAATTAATAAGTAGACATTGTAAAATGTTATTACGTATGCAGTAATATCGTTCTTTGAGTAAAAACTTACTAAAATTTCAAGTTATGCTCATTTACATAGGTTAGTTTAAGTTGAGTTTTTTAGATTTCGTATGTTTTCATTCAATTCAAAAAGTAGTAGATTTACTGGGAATTATTTGTCATTTAATATGTTGTATACACTTTTCATTTTCATTTTCTCCAGGAACGAATAGGACGAAAACGGATAAATTTGAACTTATGACAGAGGGTCCCTTAATGACGCAGGTACCCATGAAGGGAGGATTATTTAATATACTAATTGAATCCCGCAGTCCCGAATCGATTGTCTCATGGGAATAAGATATTTTTCCACAATAAAAAGTAGCCTATATGTTAATCCAGAGTATCAGCTAACTACCTACCAAATTTTATACAATCGCTCCAGCCGTTTACACGTGAAAAAGTAACAAACATACATACTTACAAATTTTTGCGTTTATATATACGGGGATGTTAAGAAACAAGTTGGAAGTTTGAAACAATGAGACACCTATTTCGCCGTTTTAAGTAAATCAACCCTTTAAGAGAGTACCCCTTAACCACCTAAAGGTAATAGTATGACCATATTTTAATCAGCTAGTTCCTTATTATTTTTAAGTGCCATTGAATATATTCAAAAAATATCTACATTTACTTACATGGCATCTTTATAATTTTATCAAGTGTATGATTTATGGCCGTTTGTAATCTAATTCATGTCAAAAAGATAACAAATACATTTGTTATAATCATGTAACATGTAATCTTTTAACAAAATTCCATTAACTTTATACAAATTACATTACATTTGCGTATTAATACTCAAAATACAATTTAAATTACGTAATATAAACAATACAATCCATTTTAACTTTTTTTTTTATATATTAAGACCTAACGATAAGGCTGACAAGCCACCTGATGGAAAGCAGTCACCGTCGCCTATGGACATTTGCAACACCAGAGGAGTCGCCAATGCATCGCCGGCTTTGGAGGAGAGCTCTTTTTACACCTTTCTTGAAGAATCCCATGTCCCCACTTTTTACTTTCATTGTATGAATCATCAAGACATTACTATTACATGAATCTCATCTGGTATATCGGAATCAAATTTGCACGTTACTCTTATATTGTCAAAAAGATTCGAGTCACTTTCATCGTACGTCTTCATTGTCAATATCATTTTGTTTCCGTTATCATTATACTCTGTTTTAGTTTTTGCTGTTATATGGTTTACTATATGTGAACATTATTAAGAATAATTCAATTTACATATTTTTAGTTACATTTCCCTCTTGGTATCAATTCATCGCTAGTAAGACCGATAACCGATGGGGAAGAAAGGTCCTCGAGTGGCGACCACGTTTAGGCAAAAGGAGTACAGGTCGCCCCTCTACCAGATGGACCGATGACCTGAAGAAGACAGCGGGGAACCGTTGAATTCAGAGGGCACAGGACCGGTTGGAGTGGCGCCATTTAGGGGAGGCCTATGTTCAGCAGTGGACATCAAAAGGCTGATGGATGGATCAATTCATCGTCGTTTTTATTGTAAAAAAATCTAATTTTTACGCGTTCCGTTAATCTTCTAAATTAGTTGAGACTTATTAAAATATTTCAAATATTTTACATTGTAAAGACAAAAGTGGATTTCATTATCACTTCGTTTTCGTTATCATTATA
The DNA here is from genome assembly GCA_949699795.1 of Spicauda simplicius. Lineage (NCBI taxonomy): Eukaryota > Metazoa > Arthropoda > Insecta > Lepidoptera > Hesperiidae > Spicauda > Spicauda simplicius. Next base: position 2,214,739 of record OX453062.1, read on the forward strand.
CTCTCGTTTCCGTTATTCGTATTTCGTTAAACAGTTGAAAGCTTAAAATGATTTGAATCACTTTCGTTGTCCATTCCTCACTCTCGCTATCACTTCGCTTTCGTTATCATTATACTCTCGTTTCCGTTATTCGTATTTCGTTAAACAGTTGAAAGCCTAAAACGATTTGAATCACTTTCGTTCTTCATTCCTCACTCTCGCTATCACTTCGCTTTCGTTATCATTCACTCTCGTTTTCGTTGTGCGCGTTTTGTCAAACTCACTTTCTTTACCCGTTTTACTACCTGCACTAAGGGTATTTTCATATCGAGCTGGTTGCCTACTCAAGTAAAGTCTAAATTGACATTTCTATTTTTGATTGGCGTCACTATGGTAGGGGATCCCACGATGCTAAATGTGGACTTACTCGAGCGTCGCGGAAACTTATTACGTTTAGTAGATTAAATAATAAGAAAAATAATTTGTCCTATATTGTTTTCACTTTAAGCGTTAGGAGAAGTGTTTACAGAGGTTCAAAATTGTAAAAAAATCTATGATATGAATTACAACCTTAAGTGTGTCAAATTTGTTACATCTTAAATTATCTTGTCACATGTTATATTATCTCGTGTTAAATATCCTAATAAGGTTATTTAACACAAGATAATATATAAAATACCCTTATGTTCACCAATTCGCACTTGGCCAGCGCGGTGGACTATGGCCTAAACTTTCTCATTCTGAGAGTAGACCCGTGCCCAGCAGTGGGACAATAATGGGTTGACGACGAAATATCCTACAACCTAAATGTACGACAGCCCTAGCATACACTTACGCATAAGCGCCATAGCGTCCATAAAGTCACCTAAATCACCGCGTATTATCGCTACATCAGAACGGTGCCTTACGTTTTGTACGTGAACGAGGTTTGTAGGTTACCTCCGTTGGAATGTTGTTTATATTATAAGAATGCTATTATCCAATGACTGTAACAGTGGCTCTTCGCGGTTTGTCACGTTCCACTGAATCTCCTAATAGTATTCGATTTAAATTCGATTTGTAAACGTTACATTGTTATTTTATTTATTAACAATCTGACATTCAAAATAGCAATTGATTCAAGCTTTTTGTATGGAGTAATCAGGTGTGTGTTCTATTTATTTTCATCTAATATAACATGTAACATTTATGTTTTTTTTTTCAATGAATAGTAGTATTATATGAATAAGCGTACTCTATTGTACACGTATTAATAAAAATATAGGTAGGTATTACAAAGGAAAACAAGGTCTTAAAATTAATTAATATACAGTAGGGCACCTACTGTATATTAATATACGCAGCAGGTATATCATTAATAAATAAACAATAATTAATTACTTCAACATTATTCTATGATATTATGAAATAAAATTACCAAACCTTTAATGTTTAATTAAAAGTTGCATTTATCAAAATACTAGCTTTGTACGTAAAATTAATTTATATAATTGTATAATTGAAAATTTCTTAATATGACCTCCTTGTGTTGTAACTTTTCGGTAAGTGGACAGTTCACAAATACTTAAAAAACGCCCTAGATGTCTTAATTTTCATGTAGGTATACTATGATTAAAACTATTTTTATTTTTCTTCTTTATAAAAATGAATGTTTGTCTGTATGTCCTCTTTAGAATCGTAAACTATTCATTCAATCATGTGATAATTTGTAGCAAAGTTGTTATTCATGAGCTCGCGAAGGTTTCTTTTTTTGTGATGGCGTAACAACGCGCGCAGGGTACAGCTAGGTATTAATAAAATTATTGTTATATATATATACTAATACCGTCTAGGGTTACGATTGACTCGATTTAAACTTTACATGTATGATAAAACGTAAAAAAATATTGATTACGAGTCGACAATATACGAGTATACATGTATATCCGAAAAATTCTGACTGCCGAGTATTTTGTTAAATTCTAATGACAAGTTTAATGATAGTCTAGTGCAGCTATACTCTAAGTGTGTTCCGCGGAACCTAAGGTTCCGTGATACCTCTCGGGGTTCCGCAAGTATTTAGAAAAAAAAGGTTTCATACCTCCCAGTAATTTGATTTTTTCTTTTTTCATGTTTTCTATTATTGTCCTTGCCAAGTGGTGAAGTAAATAATAATTAGTAACTGTTACATTGTACTTTTATTATGCTGATTAATAAAAAATACACTTATAAAAACAATTGTTTTATTTTAGGGTTCCATCTAGTATTTTGCTTCCCAAAAGGGTTCCGTCATTCAAAAAGTTTGAGAACCACTGGTCTGGTGCAAGTGACAGTCGCCATATTCTAACTCGAGCTAAGTTATATAAACCTTAGTTGTAGAGTTACATTTTAACGATAAAAATAACGTTACAATAAGAACATCACTTTACTGGATAATTGTAATTAAAATAGCAATAATAGTAAATTGAAAACAACGCCATCTAACGAAGCTACGTTACACTAAGAGAGATACCGTTACAAAAGATTAAAAATGCGAAAGTGAAAGGATGTGTACTTGTCATGACTGTGTATGAGAGCGGTCGTTATTGTTCTCAAAACATCCGCTTGTTGATATGGCAGCACTGCGCGTTTTGCGATGACTGAAAGATATTCCTTTGTAGCTTCAGTAACAAACAATCGGAAGATACCTACTATGAAAATTTTGTTCGAGAATTTAGTAAGTTGAACTTACTTTTAACCGATAATATTTTTTGACCGTCACTAAGATAGTTGGATATAATTATGAGTCGTAGGTGCCATGGATACATACAATGACACAAACACCCTAACTCAGAACCTAAAATTTATATTTATAAATCAGATATCTATCTGCAGGCTCAAAACAAAATTTAAATTAATCATTCGATATTTTTTTAGCCGAGAATAGAACCCGGAACCTATACTGTATCAGAACGGTAGAGTGAATGCTTTGACAGACGGACGTCAAAACGGTGGTCCTTTAAAAAATGTTCGTGATCCGCTATGCATTATTACCCACTGTAATTATTCTAATAAGTGCAGTTAAATAATAGACGGAATCGACTAAGCCCTTATCAAAAATGTACATGTTAAGTACTTACCAATCTTCACTCGAACTCATCGCAGATAAAAGACTTACCTGTAAAAGAAAAGGACAAAATCTTAATGTACAACATATTAACTATATCAATATCATATGTCTTGTTGCCATTAAACATCAAATATTAGTGAAAAATCAATACTTTACAATTTAATCCAACTACAAATAAACAAGAAATTCAAGATGGTAAGACTCGAACGTAACACCAATTTCTAGCGTGAAGCAGTTCTTGTTTTGGTGGAAGACAGCACACAAGCTTACCGGCTCTTTCATTAGGCAAAAATTTTTGTCTTCGGCAGTAGTAGCATTCGTGTTTTTTTTTTATATGTTCAAAGTAACAAACGAGCATGCTGTGCACCTGATGCTAAGTGGTGACTGCCGCTACTGGACATCTAAAAATATCTTCAAGTAGAACACGGGTTCCATCTGAAGTCAATCACAGATGCGTTGCTACTCCCGAGGATTAAAATGGTCACCTCGTATAGATGTGCCGGCAACCAATGACTTCAGACACTATCGCTGTCCTATATTATGAAGTTATTTACAGATATCCGACAGTAACGCGACAGTAGCCACTTACCTTAAATCACTTAATCAGATTGCTTGTTTCCTAATAAATAACTTTTGTTTGTATGTATAAATAAAAATTCAGTGATTCTTAATAGGTTAATCTGAGGTTTCTAAAATAAAACAACTTCATTGTGTATACAACTACTTATTCTTAATACAATAAAACATAAGATATTTTATAAGTGAGGATGATGCGCTCTGTTTCTTACGTCTACGTAATTACGTAACTATACAGAGTAAGCATAACCCACGATAGGATTACATTATAAATATTCGTGATATGTAAAAAAATCAAGTGTTCGGTTCATATACACTCTTATGAAAGGTTCAAATAGTCAAGTTATTACTTAGAGATAGTAGGGACTAATCATAAGACAAACACGGCACGTAGTTATAATTTTGTTAAGAGGAAGTCCAACAGCAGTGGTCAATAAAAGTCGGGTAAGATGTTCCAAGAATCCAACTAGACTCTTAAATTTTTCGACAAAACTGACAAAGAGATCTTTTAAAAAATTTTCGGCTATCAAATACCATTATAGATCCACCTTAACGTAAGATAGATTTATCAGCCGAGTACTCAGTGATGGTTAATAACAATCCGATCATAGTAGTAGTAGATCCGATCCCTTAGTTGGGGTACAACCCATTATTGTCCCACTGCTGGGCACGGGTCTTCTCTCAGAATGAGAGAGTTTTGGCCTTAGTCCACCACGCTGGCCAACTGCGAATTGGTGGACTTCACACACCTGCGAGATTTTTTTTAAAGAGGTCTCGGGTTTGTAGGTTTCCTTACAATGTATTCCTTCACCGAAAAGTAGTGATAATTAATTTCTAATATGCACATAACTTTAGAAAAATCAGTGGTGCGTGCCTGGGTTTGAACCTCGGACCGCCCGATTGAGAAGGCAAGTTTCAACCATTAGACTATCATCGCTCGTTATCCTGCTGATCTCCTAGTACTAATAACATATTCATGAAACAAATCACAGTTTTGACCGCCAAAGACTCATCGTAGTTCTGAAAGCTACGAACACATCCATCAAACTAACAATCTACTGCTATTAGAAGAATTCAGGTCGTTCCAAGTTATGGCTGCGTTAATAAGAAGTTATTTGTTATTTTTCAGTACGTGGTTAATTGTGTAAGCTGTCAGACGAGTCCGGCCTGATCGATGGATCTAATTGCTCTATTAAAGCGTTAAATGATGTGTTGCTGATTATGAATCCTGGGGATTTATTTAATATCCTTCTGTCAAAGATTTCGTGTGAAACGGCATTGATGCTATCTGTGCCAGTTTTGTTTCAGTTCAGTTGCTTTAAATATAATCGTTATTATATCATTATTTTTTGAAGTGAAACTTCTTTAGGCGCATGAGGGTAAAATTTTTACAGATGAAACGTCACGCCGGTATGCAACGGAAGTGTCGGAAAAGAGAGAGAGAGTGATCGAGACCGATTGAGAGAAAAAGTGAGACAGAGCGAACGTCGTATCACGCCTTTTTCCCTTCCTCTGAATCTTGGAAATATAAAGTTTTAGATTTGTATAAATATAAACAACATTTATAAATTAGTTCGCCAAAGAAGTTTCACTTCTGACATGTGTACTTTGTACGCACGCATGTTTTTTTTTTTATATAAAGAGACACATGTCATGTAGAGGAAGGTTGGTGCAGTTATATTTTTATTTTCACTAGTCCCGTCGCATCAATCGAAATTCGACCGATATTTAAATTAAAAAACTAAACTACATATTGTCCAAAGTAGTAAAATATTTATCAAATTCAAATAAAATGTAATAATTTTCAAGTAGTTTTTAAAGCACCTGTTAAATACAAAAAGAGGTTTAATTAACTAAACCGCATTTAAAAGCAATAGCGGGTATTTTGTCAAAGACATTGACATTTCTGACGTTATGTGTTTTTATAGGAAGACATTGAATGTTCTATTTCATTTATTATTTATGTGTTTGTGATAAATGCACGGTAGTGTAATGTAATGTGTTTTAATTGATTTTATGTATGTTTGTTGCATTATTTGAAACAATATTAACATTCTGGACTCCTTCTCTACGTCCACTATAATCGTGCAAAATGTCATACTAATCCGTCCGCGGCGTATTACTTAAAATGCACCACAAGTTTTTGCTTCACATATTAATATTTAGCAACATTTTTATTTTGATAAGGCGATGTACAAGTGCTTTTTCATAATTTCATGAACCACTACCACTGTGTTACTAAGGCAGTCACACATAATTTAAAATATACATTCCGTGTATAAGTACAACCATTATAGTAGGTACAACCAACAATATTACAACTATTCTACAACCATTTGGTATATATTTCTGCCTGAATAACGTTAATATAAAGTTTATATAAAAAAGTTTATAAATAACACACACACGCTTTCTACACTCATAGCCCCATAGTAGGATTTTCTCCTGTGTCGTGGGTACTATTGACACACACAAGACGAATACACAAACACCCAGACCCAAAACATGAATCCAAACTCATCATTCAGATACCTGTCTGGCCGGGAATCGAATCCGAGACCCATTGCGTGTCAGTCCGGTACGTTAACCGCTCCGCCAATATCTATAAAGGTTCGGAGGATTGTGGTAAGGAGAGGAGGAGTGAGTTAGAATTTAGTACATAGTAGCAGCGCACATGACGAGCTTATTTACAGCTTTAATTTCATCAGTAGTTGATTTCAGATTTCATTTATGTAAGATTGAGGCCAATGAGCGTGCAGTAAACCTGATGGTAAGTGGTCACTGCTGCCCATGGACGTCTGTCAGCAACATTATATAGAATATGAGTTCTACCTAAAGTCAACAACCATTGCTACCCCCGCGGACTATTATGGTCACCTCATATAAAAGTGTCGGCAACCACATCTTTCCACCGAAACGCAAGAATTTCTTCACGCTAGAAATATGTGTAGCGTCGGTACCCCCGACCAAACTACACTAGTTCTACCCCCTGGAAAGCATTACCACCAACATTCATATTATAAAAATCTAGCAGAAACCCGGAAATTCGCCCGCGTTAAAAAAATCGATGTATCGTGTAAACGTGAAAACTGACGAAATAAATATGTTTTTCTTTCTTTCTTTCTTTCTAATAGTGGCCTGTATGTCTTAATCCAGAGTGTCAGTTAACTCCGTACAAAATTTTATGAAAATCGCTCCAGCCGTATAAACGTGAAGAAGTAACAAACATACACACTCACAAACTTTCGCCTTTATAATATTAGTATGATTATATGATAGTATGATAATAGAAACATTTTTCATACAACAATATATTTAAAATCTACCTACATCATGAAAGTAATTAGATAAACTCGTTGTCAAGTTAATAATGCATATTAACTTGACAACGAGTTTTTCCTGATAGCGAGCTAATAAATCAATAGAACTTATTAAGTTCTGTAATAGCTTCTGCTGGTGCAATACGCGTTGCAAAAACTAGCCTAGTTCATTTATATGTACCTACTTTATATCACTACATAGTATAAAACAAAGTCTTTTCTCGTTGTCTGTCCTATGTATGCTTAGATCTTTTAAACTACGCTGCGGATTTTAATGCAGTTTTTTTTAATAAATAGACTGATTCAAGAGAAAGGTTTTTATGTATAATACATGCATAATATAATGGAGTAAAACTGATAATTTTAGATTTTTGAGTATTACGTGGAACGAAGTTCGCCGGGTCAACTAGTTACTAATATAACGTAACGAGATAGATACTCGTTTTTAAATATAAGAACACTAGTCTCGCCGTGCGTCTTAGCTCGCTTGTACCTGTATGATTTTTTTTATTTATTTTTAGAATATGATAAAAAAATTACGTGTTCCAGTGCCACATGCAAGTTTAAGTTTTCAAAATAATCAAATTTCTGACACAATCACTTATATTTTCATACTAACTGCCCCGCAAACGTTTTTTTGCCATATAAAAATAAAAAAAATGTTAAGGGTGAGCAACCCTTATCACTAAGGGGTATGAAAAATAGATGTTGGCCGATTCTCAGTCCTACTCAATAAGCTCACAAAATTTCATGAGAATCGGTCAAGCCGTTTCGGAGGAGTATGGCAACAAAAACTGTGACACGAGAATTTTATATATTAGAAGAATATGAATTTAATTAAAAACACACACGCTTTCTACACTCATAGCCCCACACTATGATTTTCTCCTGTGTTGTGGGTACCATGGACACGAATACACAAACACCCAGACCCAGAACAAGAATCTAAACCCGGGACCCATTGCGCGTCAGACCGGTATGGCAACCGCTCCGCCACGTGGGTGGTCAAAATTTTATTATGTGAAGTGATAGGTAATAGAAAATATAAAGCCGCTGTATCTTAAATTAATAACAGTTGCGTTGCTACTCCCGAGGAGTACACACTTCCAACGAAACGCAATAACTATTTCACGCTAGGAGTACGTGAGACAGTGATCTCCAATCGAATCAGACTTATTCCACCATCTTGCAAATTATTTTATCTAAAATATTGCAATGGAATGAAACATTCTCAAATCATACATAATTCATTATTATAATTCTGGACTATTTACGAAAATAGCTATAGAAGAAAAAACAATCGTAAACTCTTTTGATAAGAAATAGGGAAGTACTACGCTCCCGTAGAATATGATCGATACTTTTTAATACGTAAGCAGTTGTATAGTGGTCCTCATTATGCAAAGTGTAATTTATAGTAGAACGCGTTATGAATACGTGATTTATTAGCGGGAAATCTTTACGTACTTACAATTACCGCTCAACTGTTGAAATATGTACAATTAAATGGTTTAAAATTGAATACAAAAATTTGTTTTTATTATTGTATTTTGAGTGTAACTATAAAGTAAACTACACCACTCATTATTTAGTGATACGATGTTTGGTGTCTATATCTGAAACATCGAGTATTTAATTACAGGCATAGAAATCAACTATTTAGATATTATAATTGGAAATTAAAATACACATTGCAACGAAAAAGAAACAATGTGAGCAATACTATGTACACATACTATGTACACATTTCCATATGTACCTATATAACTATTATAAAGAAGTTAACTGAAATTAGATTTAATTGTACAAGTCAATTATGCAATAATAAATGAGTCAGATTAAAAAGAAAGAAAAAATTACGAAATCATTTGAACGCTTGCGTGCGATATACTAATAACATATTTTGAAACGGTAGTTCATTTTAATACGATAATTAATTTTAATTACACTTAAAGTCTTAAGAAACAGTTAATTTAAATTTTAAAGTGTAGCGTGGCAGCTAACATTACATTTATATAAACAATAAATATGCGTAACTTTAATATGTCTTATTTTTTCCAGAATAACTAAAATAATTTGAAATTTTAGGGCAATTGTAATATTTTAAGGCACCAGGTTTTTTTTCGAGCGGGAAACCTTCAAAAAGTACACGTCGCTGAGGGAGCGAACGACGAAGGGTTATGTTTTACCGCACTAAAACACCTCGGTGGCATCCTCAGCGCTACAAAGAGGACTCCAGATCTCCAAAGGATCGCAACCGGAGTCCTTTGAACGCGTTGCTCCATCGGACTCCTCTCAAGTGAGTGGCTGGGCCTACCTCCACATGGTCTTTACGACGATATGCGACACATGACGCCGTCGTACCCGGGGTCGCATGTCCGAACGGTTCGAGCTCCCACTCTAGCCGCCCGCGGCCCCGGAAGCCCCTTTTAGCCACCTCTTAGGACAGGCAAGGGATATCGTAGCCCTATTCTGATCCCGAAACTACAGAAACGAAGGAAGGTACCACCACTGAAACTATTTTTAACAGGAAGCAGTTTTTGAGTTGCGGTGGAAGGGTGTGGTTGGCGACTCACGTTCATACGAGGAGACCATTTTTGACCTCAGGAATATCAACGTATCTGTAATTTACTAAAAAAACCTTGTTCAGGCAGCAGTAACCACTAATCACCAAGTGAACTTGATTGCTACTACAATTGGATAAAAAATCAAACCTACTCGTTCAACTGATGTGGATTGGAAACTGTAAATGGTATTATTTAAAACCCGTCTCCTAAAAATAAGACCACACAAAATCCGTACGCCAAAATTGGCATCATTTATATTTACACTGTTTCTTCATGTCATTTTTCTCTCACAGTACTTGGTAGTACAACTAGTGCAGAGCAATTAAATTTAACGGAAGAAAACGCGTGCGATCACACCGTTGTATCACATTGCACAATGCTAGTGATGTGCCTATTATTTTCTATAGTTATAGCTTAATTATATTATATTGTTATTTTTGTCCAAATTACTTTCTCAAAATTATTTTTGGAGTATACCCAGTATATATAAATCTCAAAACAATTGTGATTTCGAAATTTAACGCATCAAAAAAGCGTACCAAATATAATATAGATTTTTGGAACATAAAGACGAGAACACTTTACAACATTAATAATTTTAAATATCTGCGAACACTTTTACTTATTCATTATACATTATTACACATAGATACATTATTTAGCATATAATCTTAGATAAACGTATATATTAATAGTAATATTTATATCCTTTTTGGTATGCAAATGTCGAATTCACATTTAAGTATATATTATTTTGTCATTAACTTTGAAATCGAATTATAGACATTGTGTTGCAAAAGCTGTTAGAATTAATTACCTATAATTTATATTTAAAATATAAAGTTTAAGTAATTAATTATGTTAAGCATTTGGATTTGACTATTTCAAAATAACAATGACAGTTTAGATATTTAATAACTGATAAAATTTATGACCTATTAGTGAATAACTCATAAAAGGTTGATTACGGCCTCTTATTATATGTGTATGGAGTCACTTTAATGCTTGTACTTTGCAAAAATAGTGGTATAGCTATAATTAGGATGTATGGTAATAAATCAAGTCTTAAAACATATAAAAGAGACTGAATAAAATGGTAATATAATACTTCTTTTATCATTTAAGCTCTGTTATTTACTCAACTATTAATTTTACAAAGAACATTAAGAAAATGTGTGTGTATGTATTTTACGCATCGAAAATCAATTGCTGTTCTTAAGTTAGAAATTTCGATAAGTTAAACCAATGTGTATCGATATCAGATACGATGTCTAGACAACGGCACATCACTAACGATTACGTATCCACCAAGATGCACGAGTTTTTACCTTGTTCTCTCAGTAAGTGATGTACTACTAATCCATTGTTAGTATGTTTATAAGGAAATTGATAGTATTTTTTAAGTTTTTTATATTGTTCGATTTGATGCAATTTGCAATATGGCAATAGATATGTTATAGTGTGTCGTGTAATGATCTGAAACTTGAAGAAGGGAAGGTCGTGTTAATGTTCATGTTACCTACGTTATGTCCTTATTATACTTATTATAATATAAATTGCTTTTTGGGAAAATGTGTTTTGCAGTGTTTATCTACGCGTGGTACACTAACCGTAGAGCGTTTTGAAACCTGGGTTAAGGAACTATTTTCTAAGAATTGGTTAACAAAATATCTTTAAGATGTATGGATTTCAGTTTACTATCTGAGGAGAATTTCATTTAGTCAGCGTGATAAGCAATAATCCTTCTGATGAAGAAAGAATGGCTAGAAGTTTAATATCAGTTAATTGATAATAATTAAACACAATCTAAATAATACTGAAAATCATCAAGCCAATAAAATCTGTTCAGAAGGTTCCTTAACGCCACTTTCATTAATCACCTTTGAGGTACAAAACCACAGTACAAAGATTGAACAGTTTGGAAACTAAGCCTAGTTAATAAAATAATTACCTATACTCTATTGAAGCAATAGGGTTAGCTCGGTTAGTAATAGCTCTACATTATTTTTTAATAATATTGTTATTAATTTTTATTTTAGTATCCACTATATTCACAAATCAATGTAATTGTAATATGTACGCAGTTTACAAATAATATTAGAAGGTAATTTCACGGCGTCGGTTAATCCCAGAATTACCCCTTAGCGGTCAATGCGTATTTTAGTGTGAGTGGGTCCTTTTCGAAAGTTTGTAGACAGTTTCCATACTGTTCCTCATATTTCTACTGTGACAAAACAGAGCTACAAACACGACACAATCTCCGATTACGACAGAAGCCCTTAAAAGGGACCAGGAATTCTATTTGTTTATTGTAGAGAAAGACTAACGATGTTGATCGTTATCTGCTCGTACAATAGTCACATTGTTTTAGTAATTCGCAATAAATCACATTCACATATAAATATAATGCAAGTACTAGTCTGTGATTTCGAAATGTATGTTTCTGTCTAAGTTATGCTAATGAATGCTTGTTAAGAAACATAATAGGTTTATTAATACAATTTTAGAGGTTATTGAGAACCGATTTAGAAGGTTTATGCAAACAAATCAATGAACAATTGACATATTTCTTGTATAATAGAATTAAGAAACGAGGAAGCAGACCACTTGATGATAAGAGGCAACTTTTTTTTTGTTTTCGAGGGGGAAACCTGCAAAAGTTACCCGACGCCGTGGGAGTAGCACCAGGTTATGTGGACTTTTTAGCTCACTAAAACTCCCTCGGTAGCCATCGTAAACTCTGCGTGGAGGGCTCCGGGATCTCCAGTGGAACACAACCGGAGTCCTCCGAGCGCGATGCCCTTTCGGGCTCTTTCCAGTGAGCATTTGTACTCACTGCGTCTCCAGGTGTTTACGACGGCGTGCGGCCACACATGCCGTCGTCCTACCCGGGGTTACTTGGCTAGACGGTTCTCGCCCCCACTTTTGCCGCCCGCAACCCCAAAAGCGCCTTTTAGTCGCCTCTTACGACAGGCAGGGGATACCGTAGCCCTATTCTGATCCCGAAAGTACAGGGATATGTATGTTTCTCTAACCATTCCATATTCTGACGATGAACTTAGCGACGGACAGGAACTACAGGACAGATAAGAGGCTGCTACCGGCCTTTAAATAAGAGTATTGTTGTCAACCCATTATTGTCCCACTGCTGGGCACGGGTCTTCTCTCAGTATGAGAGAGTTTAGGCCATAGTCCACCGCGCTGGCCAAGTGCGAATTGGTGGAATAAGAGTATTAGGTAAGAAGTAAGTATTAGGCAAAAATCCTAAGGTCGACCCCACATTCATTGCTACTCCAGAAAAATAAAATGGAAACCTTTAGTGAGCCGTAAAATAAAATTAACACTGAAAAAGTGTGAGACTTTAAAGTCTGGTCTAATTTTACAAAAGTTTTAAGTAGGTACTGATAAAAACAAGAGTGAATAAGATATGTTAGGTACACTACATTTTAAACAGATAATATGAAATCCTAAGTAAAACGTTATATAGGTTTCTGTTATACAATTACATAGTTCTCCAGTGTTTTAGAAAGATTATCAAAGTTTTACTTTTATTGTAATACGTTGGTTTTCTATCGAACGAACTTCGTCCTACATAATTCCTGAATGGTTTTTTATTTAATTCAAGCAAATGAGCATGCAGTCCACCTCATAGTATGTGGTCACTGCCGCCCATGGACATCTGTAACCAATTTCATACAGAACATGGGGTTCTATCTGAAGTCAATCACACATGCGTCGCAACTCCCGAGGATCAACATGGTCGCCTCATATAAAAGTGTACCGGCAACCATACCCTTCCATCGAAACGCAAGAAATGCTTCACGCTAGAAATAGGTGTGGCGGTGGTACTTCCCCGGTCGAACTACACTGGTTCTATCAGCTGTCATGTTACAGGAATCTTTTCAGAAAATGAGTCTGTTGAAAAAGTGCAAAGAGATCTCTTCATCAAAACTAGACATAAATTAACTACGCCTTTGCTGCCGCGAAATTACAAATAAAAATGACGACTTTTAAGTAAAATAAAATGAGTTTATTTTCTCGGCCTACGGAGATACTTAAATTATCAGTAACTCACTTTCTTTGACTACCACCGGACCGTAACACGACTGTAACTGAGAAGATCCGGCAAGAAACTCAGCGGGTGTGTCTTTTTCTTTAATCAGTTTATCCATACTTACATGTGAATTAAAAAAAGGGCTAAGTGCGACTCGGCCTCGCGCAGGAAGGGTTCCGTACAAAAATACGTTGGTTGTATTGTAGCCCCCTTAAATACCGATTTTATCAATTTTTGTTGTTTGTTGTTATATCACCAACAGAAAGACGTCATCTGTGAAAATTTCAATTGTCTAGCTATCACGCATCATGAGATACAGCTTGGTGACAGACAAACAGACAGAGGGACAGACAGACAGCGGTGCGTCAATAGGTGTCTGTTTTTATCATTTGCGTACGGAACCCTAAAAATAACATGTTTTATACTACTTTTTACGTAAAAAATAAAAAAAGTAGCTCAAATATCTTGCCTTACATTTAAAAAGACATAAATATACAATATATGAAAAGACTCGTCTGCATTACAATTACAATTACATAAATCACATGATAAAACATTTTCAAAATCAAACTGGCATACAACACGAACTACTTAATTACGAAACGGAGTTACTTTTACGTTTTTAGAAATGTATTGATATTCAGACATCTTGCTGTGAGTGGGTCAGACAAGCCGCTAACCTTGTGGGTAGTTAGCGAATGGTCAAATCGAAGGGCAGCCTAATGCCATGGCCTTGGGTGTTTAACGAATTCATGGGTGTTGTAACGAAACTGGAGCATTCTTCGAGTGTTATTAAAATACTAGACTGTTAGACGCATTGTTTTATGATATAAGTAACTTAGCGTACACAACTACTTCAGCGGTTGGCCAAGTTCAAAATCAAGCAGTTTTGATCATATTTAAAATTAAAAGAAAAGAGAAAAAAATATGTGTCGTGGGGGCCATGGACACATAAAAACGTATAGACAAAACATAAAATAAAGTTCGTAGCATATTAGGATACTTTCATAGGCGTTAAATTTTACATAATGTTTATCAGGAAATTTTAAACATATTTTGAGTACTTTTTTTAAGAACTTTCTGGCTTTCACACATCTTTGAAGATCATCTTTATAGAATTATCTAGCGTGTAGATTTCCTTATGATATTTTTCCTCACCGTTCCAGCAAACTAGAAAAATCTGAGATGCTACGATTTGAGATTCGAATCTCAAACTCTTCGAGAGGCCGTGTGGAACACGTCTAGAATCTACTCGTACATAGTCTACTACTTTGCTAGGTCTACTACATAAATAACTTACACTCGTCACTCAACGTTAGTGAAACCACAGTTATGCAAAATACCAGTTGATGAGGGGAACACCGTTCTTGTTTGTGCGGTAACTAAACAATAACTACCGGCGAAATAAATCAATGTGTTATGTCAGATGTTATTTGCACTGCCAACAAAATGTGTGTAAATTAGTTGCGGCATGGTTTTTTCATCGTACTACTACGATTTTTATTGTAACTACTTTAGCACTGATAAGATTAAATTTGATGACTAACTTTTTTTTTTATTTGACTGAAGTAGCAAACGAGCATGCAGTACACCTGATGGTAAGTGGTCACTGCTGCCCATGGACATCTGTAATCAACTTCATACAGAACATGGGTTCCATCTGAAGTCAATCACAGATGCGTTGCTACTCCCGAGGACTATGATGGTCGCCTCATGTGAAAGTGTGCCGGCAACCACACCCTTCCATCGAAACGCAAGAAATGCTTCACGCTAGAAATAGGTGTGGCGGACTTCCCCGGTCGAACTACACTGGTTCTACCACCTCTTAACTTAAATGTAAAAAACAAATTCAGGTATAACTGTAAGGACATACTCTGTTCTCGAGATTTGGAGTTACTTCATATAAAAAACTTGAACGAAATGTAATAATATATCAAAATCATTACGTATTGCTTTTTGTTTGCTGTGAGACTTGTCGTAAGTACGCGGAATGTTTTGACTTACCAAACACACTGTACCATTGCAAAGAGTTTGAACTAAAGTAATCACTACATAGTATGGAACAAAGTTCCTTCGCGCTGTCTGTCCTTATGTACGCTTAGATCTTTAAAACTATGCTACGGATTTTAATGTAGTTTTTTCAATAAATAGAGTGGTTCAAGAGGAAGGTTTTTATATATATAATACATGTATAATAAAGTAGAGGAACACTGATAATTTTAGATTTTTGATTTTTAGGCGGAACGAAGTTTTAAAAAGTAACCTACAGTAAGTGCCCCCGTAAGGCTATGCAAAATAAACACATTTCATTTGATTTCGCAAATAATATTTTAATGAATTTGGTTTGCACTCAACCAATCATGATATATTACTAAATTACAATACTTCATTATTTATACCACACTAGCTAATATATATCACAAAGTCACAGCATTTGATTATTACGAGCGGTAATGCAAACTCCTTCAGCATAATAAAATCACAAAGCTTACATTTTAATAAAATCTAGTATTCTAATTCCAATCCAGTTTAGTATTTAGACCATTTCCCATTACACGGTATAGCATAAGATAATTATCGATATAATTAAATAGGTTTCGTTACATCATGGCGGGTTGAATTACACTATCGGCCAAGAAAATTATAGTATAGTGGCATAACACTGCTGTGTCGCGATTTCATAAATTTTAATGGTCTCAATGCTCATGCACATTAGCGATTTGCTCAAGTAGCCGATAAAATGTATACGGAGCATGGGCTTGTGGCACAGTTGAAGCGGAAAGGTGATTTTTTATCTGACTGAAGTAGAAAACGGGCATGCAGTTCACGTGATGGTAAGTGGTCACTGCCGCCCATGGACTGTAATGAACTTCATACAGAATAGGGGTTTTATCTGAAGTCAATCACAGATGTGTTGCTGCTCCCGAGGACTAAGATGGTCGCCTCATATAAAAGTGTACCTACCGGCAACCACACCCTTCTATCGAAACGTAAGAAATGCTTCTCGCTAGAAATAGGTGTGGCGGTGGTACTTCCCCGGTCCAACTACTCTGGTTGATTATTGATAATTGATATGGTAACTTCAAATGTTTAAAAGTAACAGACCTAATCTAGGGCTTTCTCCTCGAGACAATCGTAGCTTCTAGAGACCCGGCAAAGCATATGCAAGGAAGTCCGCGGAGTTTTAGACGGTAGCAGACTATTCTTCTGAAAGTTTGGCATACTTTTTTTGCTTCCACAAGCGAGAGGAGATCCAAGAGGATTTCTCCGCGATAAAATCCTTATCTAATTACACACTAAAATTAGTTCAATTGTTTTTCTATTATTGCCGATATGGTAAACAAGACCAAAACGTGAGAATAAGGTATAGGTTTTTATATAAAAAAATAGGAGAAATGATAAGAAGTAATCATTAACATTTCTATAATTTTTAGAATTTTTGTCTGTCTGTGTAGTTCAATAACAATTGCTGATTTGAATAGGAAAATGAAAATATATTTTAAGTCTAGGTCTGGATTTAATTTCATTAATTTTGATATTTTTTATCAAAATTTAATATAATCTAAAGTCATAGAAGTAAATTTACAAATTAAAGATATTTTTGGTAGATTTTATTAAATATACTGTTGTACTAACTAAAGTAAGGTACTTTAAAATGGTGAAGATGTAATATATCATAATATTATTACACTGTACTTACATAAAGCTTAGCTCTAAACTCAACTTTGCCTTATAACTTAATCACATCTCTTTACTAAAGTCTGATACTCTTAAAACACGCAAATCGCACGACATCATAATGTGTCGCCATTTTTGTGATTTAGAATGATAACAAAATTATTATTATTATATTCTAGTTCTAACCTCCATGCATTTTAATATATTTCAATTTCTGCACATTTGGTAATCCTATGTATACATGGTTAATTTTTATGGGTAAAATGAGTAGCACACTCGTACAGTAGCTTAGACGATTTTTATCTACTTTATTTACACAAGATCACTTACCATCATGGACACTGAATACTCAATTATTCAGTTTATATGGGCTTAAGTGGTCGCTGCCGCCAGTAAATATCTGTTAACAACTTTATATAGAACACGGAACAGGTGTCAATTACAGATGCGTTGCTCTTTCTGATCACTACTGGTCGTCTCCTTGAAAGTGAACTATATCCTACAAGCAAAACGCAAGAACTGCTTTACAAAAGAAAAAAGGGTGGCGTTGGTACCTCCCCAATCGAACCATATTCATTCTACCAGTTAGAAAAACACGCTTTCTACACTCTAGCCCCACACTAGGATTTTCTCCTGTGTCGTGGGTACCATGGATCACACACAAGACAAATACCCAGACCCAGAACATGAATCTAAACTCATCATTCAGATACCTGTCTGGCCGGGAATCGAACCCGGGACCCATTGCGCGTCAGGCCGGTATGGTAACCGCTCCGCCACGCGGGACGACAAAAGGTAGAAAAAACATATTTTATTTTAGAGCATATGGAAAAAGAAATCCTGCATTCAGACCTCGTACTATCCTCGCTTACGGCATCGCTTAAAGTGGAAGCCGGCATAAGCGTGGTAATAATACAGTACTTGCACAACGATTCCGCATTCGAGAATAATCTCCGCGCGTTGGCCGGCGGTGTACTACGTTTTGTAACCACCCTATACTACACCTCAGGCCTAGCTTAAGCTCCATTTATACACCCTTTTTTTAAAATGGAAGTAGGATAGTGTCACCTTAAGTACGGTACAACCCAATATTGTCCCACTACTGGGCACGGGTCTTCTCTCAGAATGAGAGAGTTTAGACCATAGTCCAAAGTGCGAATTGGTGCTTTGAGACCAATACTATTGGGATAAAAAAAAAAATGGGACAATAAAGGGTTGACCAGTTTTTGATGCAAAATCCAAAAATGCATAAAATTGAAACAGTCAACTGAAACGGAAGGCATTCAGTATTTATTAAACAGTCGGGGTTTTCTAAAATAAGGCGCTTTATACACTCTTAGCCCCACACTAGGAGTTTCTCCTGTGTCATAGGTTCTATGGATAAACACAATACAAAGACGAATACACAAAAACCTGCAACTATATCCTACCAGCGAAACGCAAAACTGCTTTACACTAGAAAAAGGGGTGGCGTTGGTACCTGCCCAATCGAACCATACTCATTCTACCAGGTAGACTAATACGCTTTCTACACTCATAGCCCCACACTAGGATTTTCTCCTGTGTCGCGACAAACACAATACAAAGACGAATACACAAAAACCCAGACCGAGAATAAAAATCTAAACTCATCATTCAGATACCTGCCTAGCCGGGGACTTCTAATAATTTAACAATGTTACTTGATGCCCGATTACGTCAGAAGTAGGGTATTATTTTTTGGACTTAATGCCGTCTGTAGTAAAACTAATGTAACAGTTGTATCCGCAGTGACTCAGGCGTTTAAAAAAATGTAACACGAAATGCATATAACCTAAATTATACGTCCAAAATTTCAACGAAATAAAATGTTATTAATGATGATCTCAAAGGGCTCAAACTCATAATATGAAAAACGCTTCAGTAATATTGTTAAATCCAGAACTGACTTTACTTTTTAGGAGGATCATAAATCACTCTACTAGGATTCTCCTTGAGGTCTTTGTGCATCATATCACAGAGTCGATGTGCAGTGCAACTATTTTGAAATAAATTGGGATACTGAAAGCCTCGTATAAGAATCATATAGTAAAGAACTCTTTAATCACTGCCTTAATTAATGATGACTTACGGCAACCAAAGATCTTTTAGAACCTTTTTATACCGTATAAATCAGAGCGTAGAAGTGGTCGCTTTCATTTAGGTGTATGAAAAGTGAATAAACGGATCTTGGTGATTAAAATTTTAGTTTTTGTAATTTTTTAGGTTTGAATTTTAGTACATATCACTTTCTTACTACTTCCCATTATATTACTTTTATAATCAGCTATAACATGTCTTCATATTATTATGAGAATGCTGTACATACTTATTATTGGCATGTATATAGGGTATAATATTACTATATATTAACATTGTGTTGAAAACCAAATAAATCAAATCAAGCGAGTTATCCACAATTCTCACACCACAACTAACCACAAATAAACCGGGGAAGTACCACCGCCACACCTATTTCTAGCGTGAGGCAGATCTCGCGTTTCAATGGAAGTTCCCGATTCTTTTATATGAGTCGACCATCGTAGTCCTCGGGAGTAGCAACGCATCTGTGATTGACTTCAGATAGAACCCATGTTCTGTATGAAGTTGATTACAGATGTACATGGTAAGCAGTGACCACTTACCATCAGATGGACTGCATGCTCGTTTGTCACTTCAATCAGATTAAACAGAAATAGGAGTGGTAATGGGATTCATCGCACATCTATTTTGATTTTATCTAAGTCCTTTTAGTACATTATTTTTCTTAATTTTTTTATTTTTCTTTTGGGCATCATTTTATATGAAAAAAAGAAAGGCAAACGTTGAGTTGTATATTTTATTATTAAATTAATATGTATATTAATTTCGCAAGATTTTATGAGAAACTGTTATGTAACTAAACGACCAAAGTTACTTCAAGTTATTACAATTAATATTTTCAATTACAGATTCCTTGATAGAGTTTAAGATAAGCAAGGTCCTTCGGTTAATATATTTATACTGGATGAAACTTAAAAGTTAACAAATGTTATACAATCAACCCTTTGTGATTTCCGGAGGCCGCCAAAGCCAATTCTGCCTTATTGCAACAGTATAAAGCACTACTGTGTTCTAGTAAAGTAACGAGTATTCGCATTCGCATTCGCAAATATTCGCTTGTTAATACATTCACAAAAAATGTACGAATTTTTACGAATATTGAATTGCAGTGATTTGCAAAAAAGGTCGCCAAATATATCGGATAAGTCGACAAAAATACTGCAGTTTATCGACCAGAAAAATAAGGTCGTAAAAATAAAAATAAGGTCGTAAAAATAAAAATAGAGGTCGCCGATTTACATCCTCCGGCTCCCTATACCAAAAACTGGGGAAAAACAATATCCACATTCGCATTTGCATTTTCGAATGTCGGTAAGGTATATTCGCATTCGCATTTGCATTCGCGAATGTTCAAATAAGCATATTCGTTACATCACTACTGTGTTCTGATTTGTAAGTGAGTCATACTTATTCGAGGCATCCCACTTAGTTATTAGAGCAGCTACGCATCTGTGATTAAATTTAAGCACGCTTCTACTCTTATATTTATTACGGGCAAAGTCGAAAACCTAAAATTATGAGTGTTCCTCCACTATGAATCACTCTATCTATTTAAAAAACTGCATTAAAATCCGTGGCGTAGATTCAAATAAGCATTTAAGCATACATAGGGATAGATAGCGCGTAGCAACTTAGTTTTATACTATGTAGTATAGTATGTATATTACATATGTAGTGATGCTATGGGTGGCAGTGGCCACTGGCAATTATGTGAGTTACGTGCTTGCTTCGTCCGCCAATTCGCACTTGGCCAGCGCGGTGGACTATGGCCTAAACTCTCTCATTCTGAGAGAAGACCCGTGCCCAGCAGTGGACAATAATGGGTTGACGAGTGCTTGCTACTTCTTTCCTGTTAAATAGGCAGTTATAAAACAAAATATGCTGTCATTGTTTGACATACCTTACCTAAATTGACATACTAAGATCGGCTTATCATAAACATGAAAAAAGGCCGGGTATAACATAATAATACGTCAAATCTTACTGTTGATTTACAACGCAACCGTTTAGAAAAACGCGTATAATTAAACACAATACAAAAATTTCGAGCAATAAAGTATGTAAAAATTATATTACATAAGTATTCAAGTGCTTGTTGTTAAGTGACCAACGATATAAAAAAATGGATATAAATAAAAAAAGACAAACCCGCTGAGTTTCTTGCCGGATCTTCTCAGTTGAGGTCGTATTCCGATCCGGTGGTAGTGTAAGAAAAAAACGTAACTGACAATTTGTGAGTGACCCCGTAGGCCTATACAAAATAAAGACAATTCATTTCATTTTTGTTTTAAATTAAACAATTATTATCAAAACTCATAAGTCAATACAGAACATACAAAATTAAGAAACAATAAAAATAATATATTCCACGAAAGATAATCAATGAATTATTAATCCGTGCTACGACAGTTTCGTTAACTAGGTCAAGCTGGTCAGTAATTCGCATTTTAAAATTCTAAACTCATGTGACTTCCGCGGCAAACAAGATCTGGTAAATATTTACTGTGTCAATACATGACCGGTGTATTAATGAAAGTAATTATCCGGTGTCACAAATATTCGTAATTTGAGAGTTATTCGTGCTTCTATTTTGTATGAATAAATTTTACACTAGTAGGTTTCTACGTCGTGTTATCGACAGATTTATACACATTTTTCTTAAATTATGTTGCAATGGGACGTACAGTCCAACTCTGTACGATACAGATTTAAAATAAATAAGTGTGATATACGCTGTTTCAATTGTTTTTAAATAAACTTTAGATTTTGAAGATTGCTTTATTACTAATAAGCGTAAATTTCATCTGATGGAACATTCAAGTAGACATCTGCAACTAACTAGAGATGTGACTCTATTCACGTCTAAGTTGAAATCACTTCTAGTCTCTCTAGTGCTACTCATTCGTCGTCAGCCCATTGCAGCCCCACTGCTTAGCACGCACCTCTCAGAATGAGAAAGCTTCAAGCCATAATCCCTCGCGCTGGCCAAGTATGAATCTATACTTTACACACCTTATTTATTTTTAAAAAACTATTAGGTGTATAGGTTTACTAATTGATATTTGCCTTTACCGTTACGTTATTAACTAATTTCTTATATGCGCGTCATTTTAGAAAATATACTGGTGACTGGGATTTGAGCCTCGGAACCTCGATTAAGAGATACAGAGCAAATATGTAGAAATGTAATGAAATAGAATGAAATGAAAATGAAATGTCTTTATTTTGCATAGGCCTACGAGGGCGCTTACAAATTGCCAGTTACATATATTTTTTTTTTTACACTACCACCGGATCGGAACACGACCTCAACGTAGCAAAAGGAGGTTTCACTAAACTAGATTTTAGCGGTGTAGTGACTCACAAGTAGAACATAGGCATTTAAATTCTAAACTCATCCAACTTCCGCACTAAAACAACATTGTCTTCCATTTATTTCGCCGTCAAGTAAACATAAGTGTAAGATATAACGCGTATGATGTCATAGAGATTACGAAATACAGTGAGGTCTTGTTTTGATAACAGCTAACTTCTATGACAAGACTTCTATCAAAAAAATACTTTGAAGTAAGTTGTGCATGATAGGATTCTCTTGTTATTTTAAAAATATTTTTAGAACGAGATGAATTACAAGCTTTTCGAAAAGTAAGCTCGCACTCAAGTATAGATGTTCTTGTAATGTGACCGAAAAAGCTTTTATATATTTGTATGTACAACGGATTCCATCTACAAAATGGGTAAATGCCAAAAATCCGGCATACTAACCTAATTCTAAATACATGATAAGACGTTTTTAATCCGATATCCGAAGAAGCAAGCTAGCATGTAGTCTACCTGATTTCACTGCCACCGATGGACATTTCTAAACAACTTCATACAAAATAAGGATTTTATCGGAAGTCAATTACTACTCCCGAGGACTAGGGTGGTCGCCTCATTTAAAGGAGAGCCAGCAACCATACTTTTCAATCGAAACGCAAGCTTGTTTTTCAATAGAAGTAGGTTAAGCGGTGGTTCCTCTCAAGGAAATATATTATTAATAGACATGAAATCAACATTAATAGAGGTGTAAAATAGTCTATTCAAAAATTAAGTCGGTGTAATGATGATCAAAACCGATTGCTTGGTGTGACTTAAGAGACGAAGCAGGCATACATTTAGCTACATAATTTTGATGTGCCTTCCGACGAAAGGAAGCATAAAATAAGCTATATTATTATTATTTTTATTTCATTTCACATTGTTATTTACTCAACGAATTATTGTTTCCTTTTCGTAGCACAGCAAATTTAATTATAATAATGTGTGTTATATAAAATAATAACGCAATTTGAAGTACTTGTTCATAATAGTTTGGAATGAGAACGGAATACTGTAATAAATGTTATCTACTTTAATCGACTTCACTTTTAAATATGTAATGTATATTGTAAAGGAATTCTTATTTATATGTCCCACTGGTGATATCCGGTCTCCTCAACAGGTATAACACCGACATAGACAAACGTTTGTTTCAAGCACTCTGCTTTTTTCGGCTTGTTAAGATTGGACTGTTTCTGATTTCATGCTTTCTTGTTATATTTTAATGTTTTTTTGTTATATTTTCTATTATAGTATTACTAAAATATACGAATATCTGTTTACTTCCTTAATTCTGCCCGGGGAAAGAGGGGATCTTCGAGACTTTGTCTCTACCACCCCTGGCATAGCCGTATATCAGAGGCCGTATGTCGTTTCATCAAAATACTCGCTGACGTTATTATTTTTGGCCATACCTTGCAATATAAACGAAAACTAAAACAAAGACTTTTTGTAAAAATATAATAAACTCGCATTAATCGCACAGAAAAGTCCCACATGCATACATACTTTCACATACACATACATATTACATTTGTATGTTTAACGCTTGTCGTTCCTAACATCAGCCTTGAGTGCTAAAAACAACTTCATATGTTCAATTTATGAAGGCCATGATTTTTTGCAAATTGGAGCAAAATTTGCTTAAAATATTCGCTTAACGACGACGCTTCCAGCACTAGGATAATGTATTGTAGCGGAACAGTCTCTGCTTTTTATTTTGTTTAATTTGATTCACTCGTTCATTCGTTCCTTTCTTCATTTCTGGATTCTTTCATTCGGTGTTATTACATTCATTCAATTCAAGTGTTCGTCCATTGGTATACTCTTTTATTCATTCAAGTATCCTTTTATCTTCTCCAAGTCAATATTCATTCATGGTAACAAAACTAACGGGTAGTTTTGTTTATTTTTAGTCAATTTCGTTTACTTTTCTTCTTATTACACATTTATGCATATAAGGTACTTATCCATCAAAGATCACACTTATAAAAAACTTGACAAATTTTAAACGATGTTGGTAGAATTCCAGCTTATTGAACAAAACTTGTATAGGGAAGTTTATGAAACCGCCCGAAGGCCCGATAAAGCTTAAGCCCCGCTATCTAATGATAACCGAGACCGATATTACATTCCTTGTATACCACGGAAGCGTTTCCCAACACAAAATGCCACCAGCATCCATCTATCTAGTACGAACAAATCATTCGAGTGATACACATAATAGAAAAAAGTTCCAAAAAAATTTAGATTCTTTTATTACGCATCAATTTTAATAGTTTTATCCGATCACTGCTCTGTTGTACTATTTTTCTTTAAATTTTCTTCCCAATTACCTCCAAAACTTCAATATGTGCGGACCCTGTGGTGGATGCGGTGGATGCTGCGGGCCTTGCTACCCCTGCATCACTATCTACACGTGCTGGACGAAGATATGCTAAGCATAAGTTAAACATCAGTGCTGAATGCTCGCTTGTCACGTCTACAATGTCTATGCAGTTTTGTGAAAATATATCATAAATCTCATAAATAAATCAGTTAAAAATGTCAAATGCTCTTAAAATGTAATAACTAGACTAGAATTATGTCGTATGGCCGAATGAAAAGTGAGTTGGGTTAGTGTAACGAAAATTGGTTTACTAGTCAATGTTCGATACTTTCTATTCCACCAATCATGATGACCTATCACGAAAATAATAATTATTTCTACATGCCTTCTACACTCATAGCCCGACAATAAGATTTTCTCCTGTGTCGTAGGTACCATGGATACACACAAGACGAATAGACAAACACCCAGACCCAGAACACGAATCTAAAGTCATCATTTAGATACCTATCTGACCGGGAATTGAACCCGGGACCTATTGCACGTCAGATCGGTATGGTAACCGCTCAGCCACGCGGGTCGTCAATTTGACATTTTTTTATTTATTGATTTGTTTGACACTCATAACTCCTTTGATTAGTAGATGATACTAGAATTTTTTGCTCTGTCGTGACACGAAAACAAATACACAAAACCCAGACTCGAAATTTAATTCTAAGTTTATCATTCCTATATATTACCGGTATTACATATAAAACATTAATAACGTGCAACACTAATTATCTCTAAAACCAACACTAAAAAGATGTACAGTTATTTCCGATACTATCAAAACTATATAACAAGACAAATTCACGCATGCTCAGTACGTAACTATGCTAATATTCAGATTGAACACTGCTTTTGATGTAACAGAGTTTGATTAATCTTAGTTACCTGCAAATTAATTAGCACTGTAACGGTAACATTGGCAGAGCAACGTAATGATATGCGTCACAGTTCTACATAATGTTTTAATAAGTTTTGCACGCATATGGATAGCATGTAAATGTTATTAAAACACTAGCTGAACCTCGCAGCTTCGCCCGCGCTAAGAAAATCGATGTATCGATTGTCCAGTGGGAAAAAGAGAATTTCCCACGGTAAAAAGTAACCTATATGTTAATCCAGAGTGTCAGCTAACTCCCTACAAAATTTTATGAAATTATGCTCCAGCCGTTTAGACGTGAAGAAGTAACAAACATACACACTCACAAACTTTCGCCTTTATAATATTAGTATGATTATGCATAACCCTTCTCTTTTGATATTAAAGTATTTTTATATGAATTCGAACACGGTTGAAATTCATCTGAAGGTTAGTGGTCATTGCTATGAAAACATGCCATACAGTTATTTCTGAACAATAATGTTCACCTCATTTTAAGGTCAGCAATAGGTCAAATAGGTGTTGCGGTGGTCCCCGGATTGACCTCCACGGTCGAACTGATATCAGTTTTACTGTCTTTTTAATTAGCAAACGGGGATATAATCCACCTAATGGCCTAACCAAGTATGTTGAAATTAAAGTTTGACGACTCTCCTGGCGGAGCGGTTACCATACCGGAGTGACGGTCAATGGGTCCCGGATTCGATTCCCGGTCAGACAGGTATCTGAATGATGAGTTTAGTTTCATGTTCTGGTGCTGGGTGTTGGTGTATTCGTCTTGTGTGTGTCCTTGGTACCCACGACACAGGAGAAAATCCTAGAGTGGGACTATGAGTGTAGAAAGCGTGTATTTTTTTAAAGTCTCATATATATACGCATATCTCTAACCATACTCAATTAAATGGCTACAGACTACTGAGAGTCTACCAAACTATACAAATTTCAAATTTTGAGAATGTTATATCTTTCAAAAGTATAATAATAAGTATTTCTTGGTTAGACGCAACATCATTTACGTATGGTATGATTCTCTCATGACAAACGGATGATGTCTGAAGATTTCTAAGACTTTATTAGGCTATTCTAATTTCTAAACAAACTCCCTCAATAAACTGCTCAATGTACACGGGTTGCTGCAGACTGCAGATAGAGGCGCATAGTAAGAGCTGCATTATCTAAGAATACATCGTCGTGAAACCACGACTACTCTGCCAAGAGTCAACGACGAAGAGAGAGGATGTAGAAGGTTAAGAAACTGGTGGGCGAAATTTTCGTTTTAAAATCTAATTCATCTCAGACCAAAAGAATTGACGAATTGTAATAATAAACAAAGTTAATTATTTTCATGTCCTAATATAAACTTAAACTATTTTAACACATTATTTGTAAATGATTTAAATCAAAGGAATGCTTAGTTCAACTCATATTTGCAGTTATACTTATCTCAAATATAGGTCAGTATGTATAATGACACAGTACATAACACATAATCTTGGAATGCGATCAAATGTAGGTCGTTAAACTCTTACATAAAAGTTTTTACTGCATACAATAATTTTCTTTGATGTCGTTTAAAGCAGGCACTAGTTAGGTTTAAAGAATTTATTCTATACGACTACGACTCAAAATTCTGAGAATAAGTAAAATAAAGAAAGTAAAAGTACGGGCTTGGGGTTTTCCGGTGAATGATAGAATGACCTAATATTAAGTAAAAAATGATGTAAATTACGTTGAAAAATTACAGTTAAAACTTAGTCAATGAGTCAAGCTAAAAACGCGGATATAGCAAAAATTTAACTTAGTTTTCTCTCATATTTTAACAATATCCATATATAACTCAGTTCCTTAATTTTTTTATAAGATTAAAGTACCAAACGAACATGCAGCCTATATTATGGTAAGTGTCATATGCTTTCAATAGCCATCTGTAAGCAACTTAATATAGTACAGGGGTTCTATTTAAAGTCAACCATAGTTAAGACACCCGCGTGTCGGAGCGGTTACCGTATCGGTCTGACGCGCGGGTCCCGGGTTCGATTCTCGGCCAGGCAGGTATCTGAATGATGAGTTTAGATTCATGTTCTGGGTCTGGGCGTTTGTGTATTGGTCTTGTGTGTCCATGGTACCCACGACACAGGAGAAAATCCTAGTGTGGGGCTATGAGTGTAGAAAGCGTAAGCGTATAAGTTACTTTGCTACTACAAAGGTCACCTTATATAAATTGTCAACGACAATTTTTTAACTTATCTTAGCTATGGGCTATTATAATTATTATTTTGATTTATGTACTATTTTGAATCATTAATGACGTTTGAATTTAGTATCAACGTCGTTACCATTATTGCTCCACTGTCAACCACGGGTCTCCTCTCAGATGACAACGGCTTAGTTCTTAGTCTATCGCATATCTATGAATGAGTGGATTCACACGCCCTTGAGTTATTTTTTTATTAAAGACCGCTAATATGTGCAAGTCTTCCCACTATGTTTTCCTTCGCCATACACCACTTATTTTTGATCCGCACATGTCGTCGTCATCCCATTATTGTCTCACTGCTAGGCACGGGTCTTCTCTCAGTATGAAAGAGTTATAAGCCATAATCCAAAGCGCTGGCCAGGTACGAATTGATTGACGGCATAACTAGATACGCAGGTAATTGTATATAAATTAGGGTTGAGTTCCCATGTTTTGAACATTAAACTCCGATTCATTCAACTAAGGTTACTTACCACTATAATTTGAAAAGTTTTCATAAAATAAGTGAAACAGGTAGTCGTAGTCGCAAGTCGTGTCGTGGTGATGTAAAAATCACTGAATCATCGTGCAGCTAGATGCAACGATAGAGTCATTACTTCGACACCTCTTGCATATGTAATTTTTTAGACTCCTAATTTATGTTGCACTGCATAATTTTTCTGTATCATATGTATCAAGGTCACTTGAAAAGTGAAATAAATAACCACGAGTTGATTTTTTGGGATCTTCATGCTTAGAAGTGTAACCGTGTCTCTCATGACATATAAGTTTATAAGATTTAAAATGTACAAAAAGTTTTAAATTATAAACGAAAACAGTCCACCAATTCGTACTTGGCCAGCGCGGTGGACTATGGCCTAAACTCTCTCATTGTAAGAGAATACCCGTGCCCGGCTGTGGGACAGTAATGGGTTGACGACAGAAACGAAAACATACACTTACACTAAATGTTATATATGAAAAGAAAGAATTTAGGTAGTCAATTAACGTTATATTTAACCAATATTATGTCATCGAAAATGTATATAAGTTTTTCGATTTTTTTTTAGTACTAAAGACCAAAACCATTTCACGAAATTAATAGGTCCAATCATATTTGTTCCCTTTCTGCTCTTCACAAAAATTCTATAATTAATCATCGTTCAGTTTATATTCCACTGTTTATTATACCTCATCATCATATCCAAACTTACTACATACATGAAGTACGTCAGCTGATTATTATTGGCGTTACACGATATAAAATTTATTGTTCAAGTTTATTAAGTACGTCGTAAAACTGACCACAATCATTGGTTTTTAAAAGCCACTAATATAAATCATTCCTGCATATTCCATTTATGCAAACAGACAGGTCATTCACCTCTTACATAAAATAGTGGTTGTATAGATTTTCTCGAGCTTAAAAGCTCTGGCACTGTCTAGTCGAACCTAAAAGCTGCGCAACTTCCTACCTACGATTTGGCAGTGTTTCCAAGTAGGTAGAGTTAATTAACTCTATCTAAATGTCTGGTGAATTTTAATTAAATGTTACTCGTTAAAGTTGCAATTTACACCTCTTTTGTTTTCGTACTTTGTATTATACTCTTTTATTGACTAAAATAATAGATTACCACTGCTGTTACTTGTGATATTAAAATTAAAAATGTTATTTTTCGCTTTCGTTATTAAAAGTTATTGAATTTGTATTTTTTCTGCTGATGTGACGTTAATAGAAAACCAAATACGTTATAGACAGAACTATATTTGCTTTGAGACTAAGGTCTATCCAGATTATATATGTCAGTAAAGAACACAGACACACACACACAACAGATGTATGTAATAGTAAAGATTATTAAGATATTTTTCTTATTGCAATTTAAAATATAAACCGGTTATTTTAAGTAAATTATTCCACGGATATTCACATAGTCACCCAGGTTGACCATATCCCGCAAATTGCATATGTGTTTGAAATGTTCTAGTAGTATTTTTTATGAAGGTAAAGTAAACAAAGTTATGTAGGTACATATGTATTTGTTGTGCAGGGCTAAAATATCGTCGTTATATTATCATAGTCGATTCACTAAGAGATCTTTACATGTTCTAATAACATCGACAGTAAATATCGTAAACATATCATGGATTTGCATGAATAATTGCAAGATTCAACAACCCATAATTTTAAATTAATAATAAAAATTTAATCCAAAAAAAGCTTAGAAATTAAAACTTATTGTTTTTACTACACTTCACTTAGTTGCCTTTATATTTTTTTTATTATCTTAACTTCAGCCATTTTAATAAAAAAAATATATATTTTATTTGTCCCTAACTCTCTTGAGAAAAATGCATTTTTGTGTTGTTATTATTAAACCCAAATACCGATGTAACTTTTATTTCTTTGTATATAATTTAAGAACACTTATAGCTAGGTAAGCTGAAAACTAAAAGGATTTGCATATACATTCTTAGCAATTAGGAAATAATCATAAGTTTCGTTTAATCAAGGGTTATACTGTGACATAATTAACGCCATTTCCAGTAAAGATTATGTTTGAAACAAGTTCTTAATACGCTTCTAGCGTTATGAAAGAATAGCGTCATATCTGACATGCAATAAGTGATAATGAATATAACAATACTTGGAAGATAGCTTTTGCGTACATTTATATTTTAATTTTCAGTATGTAATTATCCTATACAACAAACTATCCAACATCCTAATTTTTGCAACAACACCAATTAGCCCACAATTAATCGATCTCCGATCGGCTCATGCTTGAGCAAGGCGCATCTTTTGTGGAACAAAAAATATATAACATATTAACACACAGTAACGAGAGCGAGCGAAAGTATGAACATTATCTATGAAACCACATTCGGTATAAAACGGGCTGGCGTGTGGGAGACACCACACTCCGCTGTCTTCGCTCAGACCAAGCAAGGCGAACATGAAACTACTGGTTAGTATGTGAAGTGAATTAGTGTGCCTAAATTAAATAAAAGTGCAAAAAATTAAAACAATTCGATCTCGATCTAAATTAAAACTGATTTAAATTGTGAACTTTAGTTTTTTGTTTGTGTATGAAATACATAAAATATTTTAATTTCAAATTGAAACAACAATATAACATTAATCTAAATACAAGCTATTGTTTTCTAGTTATGTATCCCAAGCTCAAAGTAACACAAGATGTTCAAATTACTTCAAAAAGTTTCAATTTTATTTAGCAAGATAATAATATATTTCTTTTAATTCCAGAGGTCTTCCTTAATCCTGGCCGTGGCTATAAGCCTGGCCACGGCAGAGGAAAAGGCAGAGAAGGACACAAAGGCTGAAGAGAAACCGGTTGAAGAGTCTAAAAAGCAGGACAAGAGAGGACTTTCAGACTTCTACGGACACCATGGAGGATTTGGAGACCATGGAAGCTTTGGCGGAGACTTCGGAGGCTATGAAGATCACGGCCACCATACACACCACGAGAAGACCATCACTGTCATAAAGAAGGTGCACGTGCCATACCCGGTGGAGAAACACATCCCCGTGCCAGTGGAGAAGCACATTCCCTACCCCGTGAAGGTGCCAGTACCACACCCATACCCTGTCGTCAAGACTGTGCACTTCCCCGTCAAGGAGACCATCAAAGTACCGGAATACATCCCTAAGCCCTACCCAGTAGAAAAAGAGGTTCCCGTGCCAGTCAAAGTGCACGTCGACAGGCCCGTTCCCGTGAAGGTGTACGAAAACGTGCCATACCCAGTGGAGAAGCACATCCCCGTCCCAGTGAAGGTACCCGTACCCCACCCCTACCCAGTGGAGAAAACCGTCCACTTCCCCGTCAAGGTGCCCGTGAAAGTGCACGTGCCTTACCCAGTCGAGAAGATCATCCATTACCCAGTCAAAGTGCCCGTCGACAACCCCGTGCC
This sequence comes from Spicauda simplicius, assembly GCA_949699795.1. Taxonomy (NCBI): domain Eukaryota; kingdom Metazoa; phylum Arthropoda; class Insecta; order Lepidoptera; family Hesperiidae; genus Spicauda; species Spicauda simplicius. The sequence continues at coordinate 2,246,908 of OX453062.1, forward strand.
AGTCCATGTCGAGAAGCCCGTCCCAGTGCACGTGGAGAAGCCAGTACCTTACCCAGTGGAGAAACCCGTGCCCTACCCCGTGAAGGTGCACGTTGACAATCCCGTGCCCGTGCACGTTGAGAAGCCAGTGCCCTACCCAGTCAAGGTGCACGTGCCAGCGCCTTACCCCGTGGAGAAGGTCATCCCTTACCCAGTGGAGAAGAAGGTCCCCATCCCCGTGAAGATCCCAGTCGACAGGCCCATCCCTGTGCACATCGAGAAACACGTGCCCTACCCAGTGGAGAAGCATGTTCCTTACCCAGTCAAGGTCCCCGTGCCAATCATCCACGAGGAGAAACATGAGATTTCCCACGAAGGTTACGGTCACAGTGGATTAGAAAGCTACGGTGGTTCTGAAGGTTTGGAAGGCCATGGAGGCTATGAAAGCCAAGGCAGCTTCGGAGGCCACGGAGGCTTCGAAGGCCACTTCGGAGGTTACGAAGGACACGACATCCACCACTAACAGTACTGATCTCTTGTTTTCTTTTTTAGCTTTAAATGTTGTCTTGTGTTTAGTTCTCATATAAGTATTGTTTTATTTTTACGACTAGAACGTTCGTTAAAATAAAATGAATTGTAGATAATACCGAAAGTATTAAAATATACAAATTTTGTACGTTATAACATCTTTTATTGAAATCTTACTCGTAGATCGTATTTTCTCTGTAATAGTAGAGTCATGGCATGTAATAGGTGTGATTTCTGTCTTTACATAATTAGAAAGCTTTTATTGATACCCATAATATCGAATAGCACCCACAACCAAAGTATATCGTAATGGGATATATAACAATTTATAATAATAGTAAACGTTTAGCTCAAGTTATAAAAATAAATTACAATAATGATAGATGGATATTAATCATACTAATATTATAAAGGCGAATGTTTGTTACTTCTTCACGTCTAAACGGCTGGAGCGATTTTCATAAAATTTTGTAGGGAGTTAGCTGACACTCTGGATTAACATATAGGCTACTTTTACTGTGGGAAAATATCTTACTCCCAGGGAAAAATCGATACATCGATTTTTTTAGCGCGGGTAAAGCTGCGGGGTTCAGCTAGTCAATAATAAATGACTATTACAGGAATAATAAACAAAGCTAAAAATAGCAATATTATGACCATCACTTGATTTTAAACCAATATTTTTAATTTTAAGCATGTTCAAACTACTGTACTGGATTTAAATTTCATAATTTGTTACGAGAACAAAAAATGTGGCTTAATTTTAAAATTATTACTCAAGTAATTAATTCTGATCTTGCTTCAGTTCTTGACGTGAAATAAATTTCTACCTACTTAAAATTAAGTTACAACACAGTATTTACATCACAACATACCATCATGATATAATTAATCAGATAACTCGAAATTGAAATCTAGGATTAAAATTATGCGTAAATTATATTACGTGAGGCGCAATCTGTCAGTCTGTCTACTTAAATCACTACTCAAGACGCGGGTCGGACCTCCTGAACCTCCTTATGTGTTCCGTACACATAATATTTGTATTTCACATTTGGTTTGAAGTTTCTGAAGAAGTTAAACTTAGCCCATCTTTGAAATTGCTCTATTTTAAAGATTTTTTTTACCCGCTTAATGATAAAGAAAAAACGTAATTATATACCATTTTACCTGGTAAATAGGCATTTTTTTATTAAAAACTTTGCATGAATAATAGAAAGAAACAAAAATATTATAAACGCTGTCAGAACATTTACTGCGTTTGAAATTATAGTAGCAACCCACAAAAAATAACACTCACAAACGGTAAAATGCTTAAAAGCTTTTTTGCTTGTTTTTTTCAATGTATTGTTTATTAGTCTTAGACAGTTTTTCAATAAAAAAAACTTTGTGTGGTAAATAATAAGGTAGCTACTATAAGGTGTTAAAAAATCCAATCAAGAGCGTGTCGGACTCGCGCACGAAGAGTTCCGTACAATTATAAGAATAGCAAAAAAATCATGTTGTTTGATGGGGTTATCCTTTTTAGACAACTTCGCAACACGCTGTCGTGTGTTATGATCGAGCAAACAAAACATGTTTGTTGTATAGAGGGATCCCCTTAAATATTTATTTTATTCTGTTTTTAGCATTTATTACTATAGCGGCAACAAAAATACATTGTCGGTGAAAATTTCAAAATTTCCGTTTAACTATCAACCTACCTTACTTACCTTACCACTTGATAAGGAAGTGTGCCAATTTAGTGGTCATTCATAGCATCTATATATTAATACGTGAAGCAAAAACTTGTGATCCGTTAGAAACTTGCCGTAGACGAAAGAGTGAAATTACGCGCGGTAATAGTTGATGTAGAGAAGGATTCCGCTAAGCTAATATTTTTTTCAAATAATACATAAAACATACATAAAATACCCGCTATTGCTTCTAAATGCTGCTCAGTTAATTAAACCTCTTTTTACCTTTAACTGGTGCGTTCAAAATAACTTGAAAATTATAACAATTTCTTTGAATTTAGTTTGTTTTTTTAATTTAAATTACGGTCGAATTTCGACTGTTGCGATGGGTGACTAGTTCATAGCAATGCATGTACGTCGTGAGACTGCATTTGAGTTGTGATATTGGTCGATCTCAGTTAGCACTCTCATATTTCCTAAAGTTGATTATTTGCATAAAACGTGTACACAAAATTTTGAATTATACTTATGCTCTGCAAATCATGCCGATTGCATCCAATACAAAGCAGAATCTCGGATGAGTCGCCTCGTTTCCGCACAAAAAGAAACTCTTTGCAAAAAAACTAAATGTCACCGTCCGTCATTCAGCATCACATGATAACTTAAGATTCGAAAAGTGATTCTACTACGTAACGTAAAGCCACTAAAATTATAATCCTATAAAATCGTATTAATTATATTTTGTCGATATTTATTTTAATACTACGAGTAGGTATTTAATGCGTAGAATGTAATACAAACATTTCGCCTCTTTACTAGAACATGTTATCTTTAAAACTACAATTTATTGGAGGTTAATTGTTGAGTTACTCAAAACAAAATTCCTTAAAATGAATGGACTTACACAGATCTAATACCATCATTCTAAATATTGCCTAATGACTTAGCAAATTTAAGAAAAAAAGTCATAATTATGTAATTTAACAAAAAGTTAAATTTGTTCTTGCCACGTTGTTATAGTAAAGAGGCGATTTGCTCTCTTCGGGATGAAATCAAAAAATATTATATAGTAGGTTCCTACATCATAAAATGAACCTATTGTCTCAATTTTCATGATTCGCACCATTTTTTCTCAATTTATAATTTTTTTATGTACATTTGTTTTTTACATATAGAGCATATATTTTGCTAATTGCTTACACTGACTTTGTCTAAAGACTGAACTGTTTTCAACTTCAGTAACAAAACTCCATCATAACCGGTCCCTCCCAATCCTAACACGTTATTTCATTACACCGTTGCAATTAATGCACACTATATAAGACAAACAGGCCAGCAATAAGTTATTAATATCACATTATTCATTGCGAAGTGGTTTTGAAATCTGTATATTACCACGGTTACATAATTTTACGTAATGTGTTATAAACTAGGTAGCTGGTTAATCCGTCGCGGTTACCGAGAATATGCTATTTTGTTAACCGGTTGAGAACTATAGGTATTTTAATGGGTTTAGCGTTTACTTCCCAGATTAATTAGGTTAAATAGTTGATGTTTATGTTACACATATGATATAATTCGCCTTCTTTGTAATATGACAACATTTTATATGATGGAATCTTGAATCGCTGTGTTTGGTATCTATTTCGGTTTTATAACAGTGATTAAAAACTGCTATTTTTGTTTAATGGTTGTAGTAAGACAGGCTGTCCAAGATCGGCAGTAACCACTTACATCGGATTGTCACATGCTTGTTTTCATACATGGAAATTTGCTATAGCAATTCACGTAGACCAAATTGAAATAAAATAGACATATATTTTTTTTAAGTTGCATTAAAGGTTAAGTTGAAGCTTAATGAGATTTTAAGTATCTGCCAAGTTCAACTTATGAACCGACACTGGCAAGGACAGTGGTAGCAATAATAAAGGTATTTTGCAGTTATTTCTATTTTATCGATTTGACGACCCGCGTGGCAGAGCAGCTACCATACCGATCTAACACGCAATGGGTCCCAGGTTCGATTCCCGTCCAGACCAGGTATCTGAATGATGAGTTTAGATTCATGTTCTGGGTCTGGGTGTTGTCTGGGTTTGTGTCTTGTGTGTGTCCATGGTACCCACGACACAGGACAAAATCCTACTGTGGGGCTATGAGTGTAGAAAGCATGTTTTTTTTTTATCGCCGCATGTTACATGATAGAAGTGAGTAAATTTTTGTGTGAAAAATTTGTGAGTAATGGCTAATAGCAATCTACCAATTCACACTTGGCCGTTGGACTATGGCTTAGAACTCTCTCATCCAGAGAGAAGAAAATATCAAAAATTCATTCTATGCATCTAATTTTATCATCGCATATCGCTTACTCTCTTATCATTTAAATCACCTTACTTTCATATGAGGCGACAGTCATATTTCTCGGGAGTAGCAACGCATCTGTGATTGACTTCCGATTGAACCCTTATTCTATATAATGATGCTTACAGATGGCCATGGGCGGCAGTAATCACTTACCATCAAATGGACTGCATGCTCGTTTACTACTTCAAGTGGATAATGTCTATCGGATTTATTTCTCGTAAAAACATGAAATCTAGGTGTTGTAGAAGACCGTTACATTGATGCATAATTTTACGATCATTCTACGACACCCGATAAACTTAGCTCTTCCTGTAAGAACCGGAACGTTATATCAAAATGTATGCAAGTCCAGTCTCGAAGCAAGTCACATTGTAAACAACTTCAAGAATTCCTACCGTAAATGTTTATCTATGGTGAGAATTCTCGTTAATGTTCACCCTTTTTAGCCTAATGATAATTCCTTTTAATTGAATGATAACACACGGATTATTTAACAGTTTTTTACCCAAAGTTACGTGTAATAAAAATGAAAGTTACGCGTGTCTGTATATCGCATATATTTGCAATTAAAATAATTTCGAGGACTGAGAATATATTGTAGTAGACTAGGATTACCGTGGCTTTGCCCACTTCGGTCACGTCTATTGCGGGTATGAGATTCCATCAAATTACATCAAAATCCAACCGGTAGTTTTCGCCTAAAAGAGTAACATATACACATATATCCTCACAAGCCTTCGCAATTATAATATTGAAAAGATTTAACAGTTTTTTTTTATCTTACCCCAGGTATAACAAATATGAAAGTTCTGCGTGTATATATGTATATTGGCATATGGCATATATCACTACGTAGTATAAAATAAAGTCGCTTCTCGCTGTCTGTCTCTATTTATTAGATGTTAAAACTACGCTACGGATTTTATTGCAGTTTTTTTAATAGATAGATTCAAGAGGAAGGTTTTTATGTATAATAGACGTACCTATAATATAGTGGAGAAACACTGACAATTTTAGATTTTTGACCCGCGGCTTCGCCCGCTTCGGTTACTTCTACCTCTATAATAAGTATCCTATGCATTAATCCAAATTATAAGCTATGTGTGTGGCGAATTTCAGCGAAATTCGGTCGGCACTTTTTACACAAAAGATAATATGCACCTTACAACAAAACATAAATTTAACAAAAACCTACATCGTATTCGTCATAAGCCTGTATAAGCAACTGTAATCACTTGAACCCGGTAACCTCTTGCAAGTATCAAGAGTTATGTATGACATTATAAAGTTGAGCGTCATTTCCACTGATGACGAGAATGATTTGGTTTTTAAAAGTTTATCGTATATTGAAACGGAACGTAACTTTGTTACGTTACGTTTTATACGTACATACATTAACTGCTACGAATTAATTGGTCGTATATATGTTTTATGACATCTCAGTCTCCCTACTTTCATGGTGTAGACTGATAAAGCCCTTAATAGGTCCTGACAACAGTACGGCTTTTTTAAGAGTTGTAAACTTAACTACAGTGTTATTCAATTAGATTGTAGCAACTTAGTAGGTCATTGGAAAATAAATAATAATAACGCTGTTCACACGCACATTCAAAAACACAAACAGCTAGGCCCACAATAGAAATTTTAATTTATCATGCAGATCTGGCCAGAGATCGAACCTGGAACTCAAGCATTAGACTTTCAAGGTGCTAGAACCATTGTAGTTCGACCGGGGAAGTACCACCGCCACACCTATTTCTAGCGTGAAGCATTTCTTGCGTTTCGATAGAAGGGTGTGGTTGCCGGCACACTTTCACATGAGGCGACCATCATAGTCCTCGAGAGTAGCAACGCATCTGTGATTGACTTCAGATAGAACCCATATTCGGTATGTAGTTGATTACAGATTTCCATGGGCGGCAGTGACCACTTACCATTAGGTGGACTGCATGCTGGTTTGTTACTTCAGTCAGATAAAAAAATCGAACCTGGATCTCACGCATTAGACAGGAAAGTGAGAGTGAGTCACCATTTAAAAAGTCTTAAGTTGCTATCTTACCTTATGTAGGGGATGTTGGCCGGCACGTGGTACTTGGAGCCAGGGTCGAAGTCCAGCTCAGACCGGAGCACAGGAGGCTTGATGCCTTGGTATTTCTCCCTGTTAAAAAAATAAAAATATTTTTTTATATTTTTAAGAATGGTCATCCATTAATTCTTAAACCTGTGAGCTACAATGCTGACAAAGGTCTTCAGAACATTACCAATATTCTGTGTTTAGATTCTAGAGCAGTGATATCCTAATGGTTAAAATTAGAGCAGTGATAGCCTAATGATTGAAATTTGCCCTTGTGACCGGGAGGTCCAGTTCAACCCGTGCACGCACCACTGATTTTTCTAAAATTATATGCGTATTAGTAATTAACTATCACTGCTGTTTTGTGAAGGAAAACATCGTGAAGACACATCCAAGTGCTTAAAAAAGGATCTCGGAGGTGTGTGAAGTCCATCAATTCGCATGTGGCCAGCGCGGTGGGCTGGGACCTAATTTCATTTTCATTCTGAGAGGCATTCTGAGAGAAGACCCGTGCACAGCAGTGGGACAATAATCAGTTGACGAGAAGATTCTTAAGAATTGTATATCATTTTATATTACTAAAATAAGTTTGCGAGTATTACCAACATCGGCAAAATCTTAGATAACATAGTGTAAACCGTTGCAACACTTTCAATCTGTTTTAGCATATTTATTAGACATGTCAACGTAACAATGCCAGTGAATACTATTGACACGGTAATAGTATCTATACAGTATTCTAACTTGGCTCTGTCCTTGAATTGGCTCTGTCACTTGCCTTTAACTATGTACTTTACCTCTGACAGAAAAAAGATACACTACGCCAATGCAAGGTAGGTCACTCATACTTTTGTCACTTCCCTTTATGATATCCTTCAATAATTATATTCGTCCAGGGTATTATATTCGTCAGAAAAGCTAAATACCAATATATTAAAAAGGAAACAAAGAAAGAAGGTATCTACTAGTTCTAGTTATTTAAATAAAAAAATCACTGCTCAAAAAACCGTTACATTGCCCGCTCGTCACTAGGACACATTCGTGTCCGTTTGCATACCAAAATCGAGGCGCGTAGGTATAACTTGCGTTTCGTGCGCTTGTATGGAGTTAGAATACTGTAGATATTATTACCGTGCTATTGACTTTTAAGACAACATGGCTCTTTTATTTTTGTGTCTACCTAAAAGTAACTAGAAATTATGATGAAAACAATAAACTCAACTGCTAAAACTAAAACTTTGGGTTTTTTATTAATTTATGTGATTTAACTCTTTTTTTTAATTGCAAACGCTTTCTACACTTATAACCCCACACTTCGTTTTTTCCTGTGTCGTGGGTACCATGGACACACACAAGAAGAATATATAAAGACCCAGACCCAGAACATTAATCTAAACTCATCATTCAGATACTCGTCTGGCCGGGAATCGAACCCGGAACCCACTGCGCGTCAGACCGGTATGGTAACCGCTAAGAAGTTTTTTAGAATTTTGTGTCGAATAGTATTGTAAAAATGTGATAATATATATTTTTTGCAATGGTTTATATATTAGCATTCATTTTGACAGTTATATTGATATTTTGACCCAGCGGGGTGGAAAATAAAAATTAAACCTTTTTTATTTTTTTGTTTTGTAATGACGACTTTATTGAATCATTGCATGTATAAAACTACTTTAGAATTACAAAACTACAACCCACATATCCATATTCAATAGCTTTATACACATTTCATTCATAAATCAACCAAAAGCAATCCAAAAAATAAAGCAAAATAAAAATGCGTTGCCACAAACAAGGTTACGTTACCCGACATATTCTAATCCGATCGTAATAGTAACGTAATTCTGTATGTGCATGTGAACTTACTCGAAATCGGGCCGGTTGGTCAATCTACACTCGAATTTGTCTTACGTAACATTAACATTTAAATGCACTACATGTTACACGCTAAATCGTAGATGCGGGAAATACAAACATTTGGATTAGGGTTGATTGTCCTTATAATCGTAGTCATTATGGGACATTCATTATTTACTTGAGATGTTAAGAAGGTGGGGGAATTTTTGTAAGCAACTGTGTAAAATTCGAGAAAGCTGGCTTAGGTGCAATTAGTCGTGGAGAAGGCTTGAGAAAAATCTTACTAAACTACATATATCTATCATCAACCCATTATTGTCCCACTGCTGGGCACGGGTCTTCTCTCGGAATGAAAGAGTTTTAGGCCATAGTCCACCGCGCTGGCCAAGTGCGGATTTATGGACACTAAACTACTTAACATAATTATGTTAAGTAGTTTAATAATAAGAGCGCCAATTAATTAATTGACGTCCCCTTATTTTACAAGTGCTGAGCGCAGTTTCTCTCAAAGTAATTAGGGTTTTGGTCATAACCTAGGGCGCTGACCTACCAGATTGATGTACGTGGTATAACGCGTCTGAGTTTCTTTCAACCTTCTGACGTGCAGGTTTCCTCATTATTATGCGACGTAGTTTTGATTTCAGTTGCAATCTTCCATTTACGATTATATGTAATTGATACTTTTTTACTAATCCTTAGACACTTTTCTAAATTAATTACTTGCTAATTTGTCTAAGATAGTCTAATTTTGTCTCACATATGTCATATGTCACATATTTCACATATGTCTCACATATTGTCAGATAGTCTAATTTTGGCAACACGCTTAGAGGATTCCGGTGGTGTTTGTTGGAGATCCCTGAGTCCTCTTTTTAGCGCCGAGGATGGCCACCGGGGGGGTTTTAGTGCGGTAAAAATCCCACATAACCCTGCGTCGCTCCCACGGCGTCGGGTACCTTTTGAAGGTTTCCCCCTCGAAAACAAAAAAGAAAAAAAAGGTTTCCTCATTATTATGCGACGTAATTTTGATTTGAGTTGCAATCTTCCATTTACGATTGTATGTAATTGATACTTTTTTACTAATCCTTAGACACTTTTCTAAATTAATTACTTGCTAATTTGTCTAAGATAGTCTAATTTTGTCTCAAACGAATATAAAACATCTTTCGTGAAAAAACTATTCAGATATAAAGAACTATTAGTGATACCATTTATTTTTATTTAAGGAGAAACACGAAACTATTGGATAAATGTAAGTTCTAAGCCTAGCGTATTTTAAGATAACGACAAAGTAAAGGTATTTTTTTTCAGTACAAGTTCCGGTAATATTTATCGGCAACCCTGAATAAAACAGCAATTTCAGCTGCTGAATATGTATAGGCCAGGATTTCCGTGAGAACCGTTTACACGGGCATTTAGCATCGTATATATTTACAGCGCTCGATATTGCTATTGAATATGCAATTTTCGAAGAAATAGACCGTTAAATTCATACTTCCTTAAAATCGTTTGTCTCTTGAACTTGGTTTACAGCTAACCAGTTATATACTAAGTAGCATCTAGTTCTTTTTATAAGCTTTTTTAAACAAATATGCACTCCGCCTGATGGTATATGGTCACGGCCGCCAGTGGTCAATATAACCAACTTCACACATCTTCCTTTAAAATCCACAAAAAAAAAGAAATTATGGTAATATAAAATATTCTTGAGTATATAAGTTGAGTACATGCGTGGGTCTTGTGCATTAAGTTCTCTTTCTTATACTGCGCAAAATGGTAGACAATCGTTTGAAATTAAGGCCATTTCAGCAGTTGAGGATAGTGAGGTTTTAAACCTTTAAGAGGTTCATCCCACATTAAGAGGTGACCTGAAAAAGGGCAGTTATGGGCTAATCAAGTGTTATAACCTAGTCCCAAGAGCAGTCATAGCCTAATGGTTGAGACTTACCCTCTTGATCGCACCACTGATTTATGTGCGTATTAAAAATTAATTATCACTGCTTTTCGGCGAAGGAAAACATCGTAAGGAAAAACCTACACACCCGAGAGTTCTTTGAAAAAAAAAAGTTCTCGGAAGTGTGTGAAGTCCACCAATTCGCATTTGGCCAGTGCGATGGACTATGGCCTAAAACTCTCTCATTCTGAGAGAAGACCCTCGCCCAGTAGTGGTACAATAATGGGTTGGAGAGAGAGTCCGCAACATTTTATTTTCAGTAATGTATGACCTAAAGCTTAATTGTCAAATTGCGTCACGTTGTGTCGCTCTTGAATAGCACTACTGCTTATCTTTTCGTGGATATCCTAGGCGGAAACTAAAGAACCAGTAATAATCGTTCTCTGCGGTCACCAACACACACTGGCGCTCTCCCGCGAATAGTCGATATTCGCAAAAATTAAATTAGGAGAGGCCTACATCCAATTGAGCCGCGGGGTGCAATTCCCTCCGTCTCTTCCCGTGGATGTTTTAGGCAGCGAATAAGGGACAGAATTCAGGAGATGGTCACAAGTGTCTTCTTGTGTAATGTTTGACAACACGCGTGGCGGAGCGGTTACCATACCGGCCTGACGCGCAATGGGTCCCGTGTTCGATTCCCGACCAGACAGGTATCTGAATGATGAGTTTAAATTCATGTTCCGGGTCTGGGTGTTTGTGTATTCATCTCGTGTGTTTCCATGGTACACACAGGAGAAAATCCTAGTGTGGGGCTATGAGTGTAGAAAGCGTGTTTCTTTTTATGTTAGGCGGGGTGAATTTTGCCAAACCTTCATCAATAGGAGCCTAAGTCCACCAGCGAACCTCAACGAGCTGATGTTCGATGACCTAATCTCATAAGAGTGGCATAGATTATCACTTTCCTACAACTTTTGCTTTCAATCGAACCCGTTACTCGCAGTCAAGGCCGAGTGTTAACCCCAGACGTAAACCACAGATGTGAAAGTAATGCTTTAGAGGTTAAGCGATGCTCCAGTTTAGATAGTTATTTGTAAATATTGCTTAACGCGCTTTTACTTTCTGTTTTACGATGGTTTGCTCAGTCTTAACGTTGCAACGCAAAAAGTGGCTTAAAATTATTTTTAGTTTTGCCTTTTTTTTTGTTTTCGAGGGGGAAACCTTCAAAAGGTACCCGACGCCGTGGGAGCGACGCAGGGTTATGTGGAATTTTTACCGCACTAAACACCCCCCCCGTCGGTTCATCATTACATTTTGACCCAAAATGTGTTTAAAAATTATTTAAATGTATTTCTAGTCTTACGTTCTTTCGATTCGTTGTTACATAATTGGTAAAAAAAATAACATTATAATAATTTACCCAAAATATTGAGCTGACTACGCTTCTTGCTAGGGTAATGGCCTATGCCTAGCAGTGGGACATAAAGTCAGGAAATACAAATATAAAGAATTAAAAATAACAAATATACAAAACAATTACTACCGACAGTTATTAAAAAATAAATACACATATATATGTATAACTTTTGTGCTATAGATAGGCGTCCATACAAGGAATTATTTCTTAACTAGTTGAATCCCGCTGCTTCGCCCGCGTTAAAAAAAATCGATTATCCCGTGGGAATAGGGAATAATAGTATTTTCCCACATTAAAAAGTAATCTATATGTTAATCCAGAGTATCAGCTAAATCCCTAAACAATTTTATGAAAATCGCTCCAGCCGTTTACACGTGAAGAAGCAACAAACATACACACTCACAAACTTTCGCCTTTATAATATTAAAAGTATAAGTATAAGAATACGTATATAAGTATGATTATTAACTTGATGGCATTTAACAACTACATCAGATGAAACTACGCAGGAAGATCCCTCCTTTCCATTGAATGATTTAACCTCCAAACTATGTTTGAAAGTATCCATAACCACAAGAAAGTAGTGATCCCAGACACCACAAGGGAAGCTCGCATAGTTAATATTCTCGATAGCAATTACCCAGGGAATGAAGTAACGATCAGTGACCTAGTACGTACCCGTCGGAGCGCGGCGTTACGTTATAATTGGCGTTATCTAACTGTGATCGCATCGTATGTATTAGTATTCATTTTGATAATCAGCTGATTAGAAGAATCGTCTAGCCGTCACGCTTATGTGTGTCTGATATTTGTACTAAATACTTTATTAAAATGTTAAGTGAAATAAAATGTTTATTGTATAGTGGTAATTTTCATTATCGTGTAAAAAAACATGATTGTAATTATATTTAAAAAAAATGGATATAAATAAGAAAATAGACAAGCCCGCTGTGTTTCTTGCCGGATCTTCTCAGTTGAGGTCGTATTCCGATCCGGTGGTAGTGTAAGAAAAAAAATGTAACTGACAATTTGTAAGTGCCCCCGTAGGCCTATACAAAATAAAGACATTTCATTTCATTTCATTTCAGTAGCTTACAGGAGCTTTTGTGACTTGTTGTTTTAATTTTTCAATATTTTTTCTTATGCTACCCCCGGATCGGAATATCACCTCATATAGGATGATCCCACAAGCAACTTTGCGGGGTTGTCTTTTCCTACATAGAGACCTTTTTTCTTGTTTTTTTTTTATCATATTGTTTATAACGTAAGAAATGCAGGTCAGTTCACTCTGCAACACATTTGTCTAAACAGAGGACTTTTGACAAGATTCGCTACATTTTAACAGTTAATAATGTTGTTATTGCAGTCCGATTTGACAATAAAACTAACATGAGGTATTTCATAAAGGTGAACTTACCTAAGTCTCCACCAATGACAATTGTACTGCTCCTTCCTAACTTCACCAGCAAAAATGTCCCAGCGCCATCTGTCCATCACCAGCGCGAACGGCAAGAAGGCCAACTTATCCATGGCTTGAGTGAAGAGGAAATTGATGTCGTGGGCCGTGTCATCTACGGAGCGCTGGACCAGGCCCAGGGTCTGAAGGTGGCGAGGCGAGGCCACAGACAAGGCTATAGCTTCACCGATAGCTTCATGGAATCCTGTAGAAGAAAAATGGTTTAATTTTCTTATAGTAAGTATAGAATATTACTTATAGTTCAAGATTTCCTTAAGTGGAAAGATTTCTACTTTCATTAAGAACACTAATCGCACAAATTGATAGTGTTATTTATGATTTTGGAATATTAGAGTTACTTTCCTCTAGGTTCCAAACAGATCATTTCCTTAATATTATGCCATCTTCATGAAAAATTACCATGAAATTCCCTATCCTAACCTATTAATGGTATAAATCCAAAAAAAATGTCAGGATGTATGTGTATTGCTACGTTTTCACACAAAAAGTATTCCTTGGATATTACTGAAATTTATAATCTCGATTAACACATAGAATTCTCATTGCCATAGGAAATGGTACCAAAGTGAGGGAACAAGCTAGTATTTAATAATTTGCAACAAAAACCAAATAATAAAATATAATGTTTATTCAATGAATCACATTAGAATCCGCAATCAATAACAAAGCGTAGCGTATCGATGCAGCGAAGAGCCGCGAGAGAGAAAGCGGCACGCGGAAGCCTGCTCCCGATTGATAGTGCGCTGCCGGAAACCGCAACTAAGGACTTTAATTCATTTATATACTGTTTAGATACATCTAGAAGCAATATACATTCATACATCGGTCGTTTGAGGTCCACTGCTGGACATAGGCCTCCCCTATATTAAAAACTAGCAGTATCCGCGGTTTCACCCGCGTAAAAAAGATACCTAATATGTGGATGATCTAGGAAATTGAAAGTTTTCATTCACATTGACCTACTCATCCCATTTTGCTCCTGTGTCTTGTAAAAGACATATAACAATTTTTACTTGCTGCACTTCATCGTATATGACGGCGCATGCGGCATATACTGCGGGTGGATCAACATGAGGTTAATATTTTGCTCTAAAATATATCTAACCAATAAATATAATTGTATAGCCTAAAGTCTTCCTCGATAAACGGTCTATTCAATACAAAAAGAATTTTTCAATTCGAACCAGTAGTTCCTGAGATTAGCGCATTCAAACAAACAAACAAACTTCAGCTTTATAATATTACTATAGATATACCTCCATAGACCTCCTTTAAATGACGTAACAACCGATCCTGTGCCGTCTGAACGGTTTTCACGCAGTCTTCTTAAGGTCATCGGTCCACTTCTACTTCTCTTGCGTGAAGGGCAGTACTCTTACTATGAATTTATTAACTAAAAAAGTCAATGTTGACGGTATTTCCCATCACTGTCAAGTACATCGAAATATATATATATTTATATGTTTATGAGTGTGCGTGTGCGTGTGCACGTGCGCGTCTGTGTGGTTTCTCCGAAATAAAATAAGAGCTTCTAAGTTTTATTGTTTAAATCCTTTAAATGCATTTTATTTAACTAATTGTAATGGTTGATTAGAAGAGTAAGAATGCTTCGAGTTTTTAATGATGAGCCCGATGTGAAATGATAAATTTTGTCATTCTTAATTTGTCTGTTTGTATGTGTATGTAAGACGGCATAACACAACCATTTGATATCCGATATAGACAATCTTTTTTCTTGAGGATCGGTTAAAGAATTCAATGATTAATAGATCAATTGTTTCACTTAACAAAAACAGTACCTACAATAAGTTTACAAGCCTCCAGAGTAATACTATATGCCGGATATCGCCTAGAAGACGAATGTCAGCCTGATTTTTCCGAGTCTAGCAAAGAAATAATAGTCGTTTCCGGACGCCGTTCCCATAAAACAACGGATGTGAATTTAACAAGAGGTTTCTAGAACATGTATTATACAATATTTTGTTATACGTATATAACTGAATAGTTTTATTCCGCGGCTCCGCTCGCTGTAGTCACGTTTATCATGGTAATGAATATCACATATATTAATACAGGTCATTAAGTACACGTAAATCAAATTTCATTGCTATGAGATTTGCAGATTTTATGTAAAAGAGTAACAAACACACATACATCCTCACAAACTTTAATATTTATAAGATCACAGATCACAAGATAAGATATAAAAATCTGTATGCAATTTACTTAAAAATAAGTGCCGAAATTTCATCATTTTAGGGAGCGCAAAGAAAGTGGCTTGTTGAAGAATATTAACATTATGACTCGTTTTTATTGCATAAACATTTTTAATTATCATATGATTTTTATAATGTTTTAAAATAAAAGTAAAATTTACCGCTTGTGTTTTATCTTTGTTTCAATGAGCATAATTTTCTGGCAAACCTTTTTTTATGAAAGTGAATAGTGCACAAAGAATAGTTGATCATGTTAAGCCTTAGACTACGCAACAGACTACTCAAAGACATGCCATATTTAAAGAGGCTAAACAAATCATATTCCTCGGGAGTAGCAACGCATCTGTGTTTGACTTCAGGTAGAACCCATGTTCTGTATGAAGTTGATTACAGATGTCCATGAGCGGCAGTGACCACTTACCATCAGGTGGACTGCATGCTCGTTTGCTACTTCAGTCAAATAAAAAAAAATCATGTTATTTTTTATCTGTTTCAACTGAAAGACGGACAAAATATTCACACGTATACACACATTAGTTATTATCCTAAACTTGTAAACTTCATAACACCTACTAATTAAACTGACTATTCTCAAAACACAATTGCATAAAAACATTTTCCCATACTAATACGACTTTTAAATTCAAAACCTGCATAACGCAACTATGAAGTGAGAGACAAGATTGGCAAGATATACAGCATTCAAAACTGATAACCACGAGAACGAAAACAATGGGTATCATAACAAAAGAACCGACAAGTCGGAGTTTGCGGGGACCCAAATAAACCTCGTTATGAAGTAAACTTGACCCCCTTGCGAATCTTACAGACGCACGAGATAAAAATATACGTTGACTTAGTTTGCGTTGTCAACTAGATGGGGCTTACGCGTAATTGGAGAAGAAAATTGAGCGTAGTCGAATCTTTGTTACATATTTAGCAAAAATGTAATAATTTATCAAAAACTACATATTAATAAAGTATAGTAAAATGTAATCATTTTACAAAAACGAATATCTATATTATTGTCAGCTTTTAGTCTCTACTTGAACATGTTGTATTATGTATTGTATTTGTAGGTATTTCTGTGATCACTGCACTTGCATGCATACATTAGAAATTATACAATGTTTTTTACAAATGAAATTCACAATGGTTCAAAGTCACATTTAATGCAAAAATAAACAATCTGAAACGGATAGGATGTTAATCAGGTGATAAATTAAGCCTCAGTCACATAACATATTATAAAACATACGTAATGTGTCAGTGACATATTGTATTTCTGATATCGTATAGGCACTTTCATAGTAGCGGAAGCCTGAGAGGTTAACCGCAAAAGTCATATTCGTTTCATCAGAAACCGAGTTATATCCTATCCGATCCATCAAAAACTGATATTATATAACTCGGTTCGATAAAAAATCTGAGCTTCACGCATACAAGAACTGCAGAAGTGCAATTATATTTCTGATATAATAGAGACACAACATTTTTTTACTACTGAGCCTTGAAGAAAATTTTGTCTTATCTCCTTTATAAGAAAAGGGTAGGATATCGCTCTGAACTTGATGAAAATTGTAACCTCGGCGTGCTTCCTTGCAGAGATACAATACTAGTGATATATATGTATGACTCAGTGTAAATACTCGTACATCGTTCTGTACAAACAGAAGCCTGAGAAACCTGCAAAATGTATTAAATCTCCTTCATCAGAAATGGATAGGATATACTTGGTTGCCGGCAAACTTTCACATCAGACGACCATCCTCGGGAGTAGCAATGCATCTGTGATTGACTTCAGATGGAACCCATGTTCTTTCTGTATGAAGTTGATTACAGATGTAAGTACATGGGCGGCAGTGACAATCAGGTGAACTGCATGTGCGTTTGCTACTTTATTCAGATAAAAAAAAAATTGGTTCAATGAAAAATGAATCTTCGTAATATACACAACATATACGCTGCAGAAATATATTGGTTATATGGTTTATGTTGTGGTAATATATTTCATGATGACGTAGTGTAGTTAGAACACTATTCGGTCCGATAAAAAAATAAGCAGGTATCCGACATCTACACAATAAGTTTGTGACATCATACTTCATACTAATATTATAAAGGCGAACGTTTGTGAGTGTGTATGTTAGTTACTTCTTCATGTCTAAACGGCAGGACCTATTTTCATAAAATTCTCTCACACTCTGGATTAACATATGGGCTACTTTCTACAGTAGGAAAATATCTTTTTTAATGCAGGCGAAGCTGCGGGGTTCATCTAGTACTATATATTTCATACAGTATAGATACAACGATTCCGTACCAACAGTAGGCTGATAGGTTACCGGCAAGCCTTATCTCTTCCATAGCTTTAAATCCATACGCAGAGCGCAACGAGCCGTGCGCGTTAGAGATGCGCGTGAGTTGCGTAATCCGATACCGTAATACTTAGTATTAATTTCCGTGAATTTTCTACGTTATGTGCGACGAATCTTGGTGCATTGTTTTGTAAATATTTTAGTTTTAATATAAAAGTTTTTTTCCACCAATTCGCACTTGTCGGTGGACTATTGCCTAAAACTCCCTCATTCTGAGAGAAGACCCGTGCCCAGCAGTGGGACAATAATGGTTTGGCACCATGAAGGTTTTTTTTAAACCAATGGCAGTAGCGGCCATTTATAATAGCAAGTAAGGTAGCAACTAGTATTGGATGAGATTGGCTGCATGTTTGTTTGCTACTTATATTTGAAAAAAAAATCATAATGTCAAGTTAAATAATTTATTATAAAAAATGTAAATCTCAACTGTTTAAAATTAACAGAAAAAAATAAATGCCAACTGGAAACATGAAATACATTAAAATATAACTTGTGATCTTAGACGCTGTATTTGGTCACAAATTATGACCAAGTGCAGCGTCTAATGTTACTCTGTGACTTACAATCTATGGTACACTTTTCAATGTTTGATCACCCCCGCCTTTGCAATAAGAGCATGCCAAAAAAAGAGTACCTATGTCAATTTCTTTGGCACGCTTTACGTACATACGCTTGAAAACATTATCTTCCTTCCAACACAACTAATAAAAAGATCTATTTAAATTGGAAGTCTTGTCTATCTGTCCAACAAATGTAAACGTAACACTAGTCACCCGTCGCAACGGTCGAAATTCGACCGTAATTTAAATTAAAAAACTAAACTTCATATTGTCCAAAGCAGCACCAATTTTTCTCTAATTTAAATAAATTGTAATAATTTTCAAGTTATTTTGAACGCAAGCGTTAAAGGTAAAAAGAGGTTTATTATCTAAGTTGCATTTTATAGCAATAGCGGGTATTTTGACAAAGACATCTCTAATTTTTGACGTTAGGTAAGTTTTCATAGTAAGACTCTGAATATTCTATTTCGTTTATTAGTGTTTGTGTCAAAAGCAAGGTAGTGAGTGTAATGTATTTTAAGTTTATTTTATGTATATTTTATGCATTATTTGAAAAAAATATTTACATTCTACGCTCCTTCTCTACGTCCATTATATCCGTGCAAAATGTCACACTAATCCGTCCGCGGCATATTACTTAAAAATGCGTCACAAGTTTTTGCTTTACGCATTAATCTTATATATAAAATTCTTGTGTCACAATGTTAGTCTCCATACTCCTCCGAAACGGTTTGACCGATTCCTCTGAAATTTGGTAAGCATATTGGGTAGGTCTGAGAATCGGCTAACATCTATTTTTCACACCCCTAAATAATAAGGGTGGTCCACCCCTCAATTTTTTTTATATTTCTTATATGGCAAAACAACGTTTGTCGGGACAGCTAGTATAATAATAATAATTTCATTCACATTAGTGACAGTATTTTTTCAGAACTACACACTAATCCATTGTACGTACTCGTAATGTAACTCAAGCTTACAGTGTCTTGACACGCATCGTTCCAATTTCGTAATACGGGAACCGCGTTTCGGATTTAATTATGTAAATGTAAGCTAGCGACCGTAAAAGCTTTTCGATGTTTGTTCACGATTTGGAGTAACTCTCGCTACAGGTCCAGGTTTGGGTCCCGGTTGGACAATTTTCAAAATTATGGATCATTTTGAAGTCATAAATGGGATTTAAAATACAAGTTCCATTTAAGCCTTCATGTACACGACCGTCTTTTGAAAATGTAGCATTTGCAAAATTATAGTTTGGAGATATATGCGTTATAATGTTTTATTCAAACGTACTTCGACTCATAGGTATTGCAGTAATAAAATATTAGAAGAAGGAGAAAAATACTCTTTATTGCTTATTAAAATTATTATAAAAAAAGCTTATTAAAAAAAAGAAAAAAAAAGGGTCCACCGCTACCTCTCCGAAGGGTTGCCACCTTGTCGTGATGGGGGGCTTGCGTGATCTGAAAATCCCCAAGGCTACACTGATAGGAATATCCTTGCCAGGTATGCTTGGTGTGGAGGAACCAGACTACGAGCAGCTCACCCCCGGCGAGATCCAGAATGGATCAGAATATCAGGTGGGATATGTGCATGACGTGTAGCCAGCACGAGGAGTTTCTCCTACAGGGAGAATCCGGGACGGGATCATAAAGGGTTAAATCACGTAAAAAAATAAAAAGCTCCACCGCTACACCTATTTCTAGCGTGCAGCAAGCAGTTCTTCCGTTTCACTGGTAGTTTGCCGGCTTACTTTTGTATGAGGCGACCATCTCAGTCCTCGTAGATTGGAAGAAAGTAGTAATGAATAGAGTGAACTGGAGGATCGTTGAGGAGGCCAAGGCCCGCAAATGCTTGTAGCGCCGTAGGAAGTAAGTATAAGATGCGCTACGGAAGCATGCGTTAGATCATAACAGAATCCTACGGTTTATTGGCGTCGCGTAATGTTATTACAGAGAAAGTGCAATCACGGCTTAATTAGCTTCTGATGCGTGTAATTTGATGGGGAATACGTATATGCAATAGTCCAGGGCTGCTTGAAGTCCTCGGACTTCTGATATGCGATATAGTACAATAAATAATGTAAAAAATATATTTTATTGGTATGAACACAAGGTAGAACCAGTGTAGTTCAACGGGGGAAGTACCACCACAACACCTATTTCTAGCGTGAAGCATTACTTGCGTTTCGATAGAAGGGTGTGGTTGCCGGCACACTTTCACATGAGGCGACCATCATAGTCCTCGGGAGTAGCAACGCATCTGTGATCGACTTCAGATGAAACCCATGTTCCGTATGAAGTTGATTACAGACGTCCATGGGCGGCAGTGACCATTTAACATCAGGTGGACTGCATGCTCGTTTGCTATTACAGTTAGATAAAAAACACATTGACATTTCTGTTGTTTGGCCCCTGTACTTGCTTTTGGTTGGATGTTATTGGTACTAACGCTTATTCACCGAGAAAACAGTTTAATAACACTAAATTAGATACATTCAGACAATTGATTTTCCTATATTCAATCATTAAGCGCATGTGATATGTATAATTACATGCGTGTGCATGCGTGTGAAATATAAAACTTAAATGATACAATACAGGGTATCACTAACCATCAGGTGGAAAGCGTGCTCTTACAAACAACATATCTAAATATGGGTACAACCCATTATTGTCTCACTGCTGGGCACGGGTCTCCTCTCATAATTAAAGAGTTTTAGGTCATAGTCCACCGCGCTGGCCAAGTGCGAATTGGTGGACTTCACACACCTCCGAGAACTTTTTTTAAAGAACTCTCGGGTGTGTAGGTTTACTCACGATGTTTTCCTTCGCCGAAAAGCAGTGATAATTAATTTCTAATACGCACATAAATCAGTGGTGCGCATCTGGGTTCGAACCTCGGACCTCCCGATTGAAGGGGAAAGTTTCAACCATTAGGCTATCACTGCTCTATATCTAAATATATAAAAAGCAAAAGTGATTGACTGATCGGTACAGACCAAAACTTCAGGGCTAGAAACTTAAAATCTCAACTTGTAAGACGTAGGCATCCACAAGGAAGGATTTTTCAAAATTCGACCGCTAAAGGGGTGAAATAGATGATAAAAGATTGTGTGAAAAACCGTCAATTTTGAGGCAAACTTAATGAAACTTAATATTTGGCTTTCTGGTTCAATATAGCTTTGTACAGGGGGGGTCCAGCTGTCAATCCCGAAGGTCATATTATGGTTTGCGCGAAGGAAGTCGCAGGTTCCGCTAGTCTATGACAAAAAGCCATTAGCTACATGTAAGCCAAAGATTTCATAATACAAATGCAGATTTAATACTGAATTAAATTAAGTTAATAGATAGTTGCTCCATTTGATACAAGACATTTGTTACCATTCTTTATATATTCTGTATATTTAGAGATATTCGAACAAAATTCAGGTTACTTTCACTTCGATTAACGAAATCTGTTACCGGTAGCCATATTCAATTGCAACTGCATTTTGCATACGAATAAATAGGTTGGTTATATTTAAAGAACGTTCGAATGCAGTACTTCTAACACTGACATGAATAGGTGTCGATTGTGGTAGAACCAGAGTAGTTCGATAGGGAAGTACCACCGCCACAGCTATTTCTAGCGTGAAGCATTTCTTGCGTTTCGGTAGAA
This sequence comes from Spicauda simplicius, assembly GCA_949699795.1. Taxonomy (NCBI): domain Eukaryota; kingdom Metazoa; phylum Arthropoda; class Insecta; order Lepidoptera; family Hesperiidae; genus Spicauda; species Spicauda simplicius. Next base: position 2,268,985 of record OX453062.1, read on the forward strand.
GGGTGTGGTTGCCGGCACACTTTCACATGCGGCGACCATCAGGAGTAGCAACGCATCTCTGATTGACTGTGATCAGATGGAGCCCATGTTCTGTATGGAGTTGATTACAGATGTCCATCGGCGGCAGTGACCACTTACCATCAGGTGGACTGCATGCTCGTTTGCTGTTTCAGCCAAATGAAAAAAAAGATGGACGTTACCAATCGGCCTATGGTCACCTGTAATCAACCCCATATAAAATCAATCTTGCCTGAGGTTTCTCACACGTTTGCTACCCCCGATGACTAACTTGGAATGCATCGGATTCCAAGTTAGTCATCGGGGGTCTCCCACCAAACCATATATATCAGAACTAAGAAAATAATAACACTGATGTTATAAAGTTGATGTTATAAGTTTCGACGACCCGCGTGGCGCAGCGGTTACCGTACCGGTCTGACACGCAGTGGGTCCCGGGTTCGATTCCCGGCCAGACAGGTGTAGGAATGATGAGTTTAGATTCTTGTTCTGGGTCTGGGTGTTTGTGTATTCGTCTTTGTGTGTGTCCATGGCACCCACGACACAGGAGAAAATCCTACTGTGGGGCTATGTGTGTAGAAAGCGTTTGTTTGTTTGTTCGTTTGTTTTAAAGTACAGACAAATGTGGCGGTGGCGGGTACTTCCAGAGTACTACAATAAGTTCTACCACCACATCTACTACTACTACTACTACTACGATAAAAATATGTATATTAAACTTTACAGTAGGTACTAGTAAATTTGCAGTAAGCACTTCATTTATTGTAAAAATAATGTATAATATATAAGGTATATAAGGTTAATGTACATAGTAAAATCAAAATCAATAGTAAAATTAAAAGTCAATTGCATATTTTTTGCATGATGTAAAAAAATAAGTAGACAAATTAAGCAGAAATAAATGTCTAAGGCCCATGGCTTTAATGTGGCACCATCGTCATGCATATATGTCCTAAACACTAAAATCTAGCGAAGCAGGATATAGCAAAATTTGTCTCGAAGGATGTTATGCAGATGCTTACACTGGGTAGTCATAATATGTAGTCCTCAAATACTACAACGCAGCTAAGGATGTTCTCATACCGCTACTTCGAATAAATAATAATAACACGACTCAAAATCGCACACAGCTCCCATGTGTGCGATTTTGAGTTGTGTTAGGTAAAAATTAAACAGTCCTTTTTGTTTTTATTTTTTTAATTAATTAATTATAAAATATAATAAATAAATAATTTCTTAGCCTTTCTTGGGTTAAACTAACTTTTCAACTTTCAATTAATGAATTTTGGATTGTGCGGGTATCATGCGAAGCAGAGATATATAGGCCTTTCTGGAGAGAGAGAGAGAGAGTTCGACAGAGCAGTTATCGCAGTGATATATTTACAAATTTGTGAATCTATTAATTAATGAGTTCATCTGTATGTATCTATTGTAAAAAATATGTAGGTACATAGAAATGAAGCATTGTAAAACAAAATACTATTTTGCAAGTTACGAGATACAGAAACCTGTTTTTATTTTACTCTTATGCAAACACAAAACTTCTTATGATCTAAACGTAAGCTCGTGATTAATTAAACGATAAAAAATCTATTTTATTTTTGATAGACAGAAGCTGTTATGACAGTGTGACAGATCTTTGTAATATTTTTGCATTATTTAAAACAAATACGACACCAACTTACGTCAGAGCGTATTACGTTTCTAAAATATTACCGTTTACTTTTGCACTATAAGTTCACTTCTGGGCATATGAATGCATATCTACATTGCAATTTATATGTATTTTATACCAGACTAGCCGAACTCCGCAGCTTCGCCCGCGTTAAAAAAACGATCTATCGACTGTCCCGTGGGAATAATATATTTTCCCACGATAAAAAGTAACCTATATGTTAATCTAAAGTTTTAGCTCTCTACCAAATTTTTTGAAAATCGCTCCAGCCGTTTAGACATGAAGAAGTAACAATCATACACACTCACAAACTTTCGCCTTTATAATATTAGTATGATGATTATATTAATATGATTATTAAAGTAGTAAATCGGCATGCCATCTAATGGTAAGTGGTTACGGCCGCCCATGGACATCTGTTACTCATAGCGACTTGAAATAGAACAAGGTTTGTCTGAAGTCAATCATAGGTGCGTTGCTGCTTGTCCCTGTAGTTCCGGGACCAGAATAGGACTACGGTACCCTCTGCCTGTCGTAAAAGGCGACTAAAAGAGGCTTCTGGGGTTGCGGGCGGGAAGAGTGGGAGCTCGAACCGTCCGGTCAAGTGACCCCGGGAAGGACGGCGGCATGTGTGGTTGCATGTTGCCGTAAAAACCAGAAGGTGCGGTGAGCAGTTCACGCCCACCAGAGAAGAGCCCGATGGGGCACACGCTGAGGACACCGGCGGCGGTCAACTGGAGTTCCCGGAGTCCTCTTCGCAGCGTCGAGGTCGGCCACCGGGGGGGTTTTAGTGCGGTAAGAATCCCACATAACCCGCGTCGCTCCCACGACGTCGGGTACTTTTTGAAAGTTTCCCCCTCGAAAACAAAAAAAAAAAAAAAGGTGCGTTGCTGCTACCAAAAACATAGATTGTCGCCTTCTTTTTATAAGTTTGCAGTAGCAAACGAACATGCAGTTCACCTGATGGTAAGTGGTCACTGGACCGTGGACCGTTGACCTCTGTAATCAACTTCATACAGAACATGGGGTTCTATCTGAAGTCAATCACAGATGCGTCACTACTCCCGAGGACTAAGATGCTGGCCTCATATAAAAGTGTACTGCCAACCATACCCTTCCATCGAAACGCAAGAACTGCTTCACGCTAGAAATAGGTGTGGTGGTGTAGGTAACACCCCGCTCGAAGAAACGCTCTTTCTTCCACTTGGCATGTTATCGTTTTCTGTCTGTGTTATTCCTTTGGTTTTGCAAACTAATACTTAAACTCATACTAAGGGCACAGTTCAAATTGCAATCGAGGTTACTGGGCTATGAAGTTATTCTTGAGCACATAGATGGCACTGTGCGTCTTTTTATATGGCTTTACTTACAGAGCAGCATTGATATAGTAAGGACTCATTCCTCCACGAGCGAAGATAATTTTATATTTTGCGTCCTCGCAACCTACCTCCTCCTCCTCCTACCTCCTGTAGGACTAGAATGTTTCGTCCTGGAAGGTACCAGCGTATACATATTCCTAGTGTGAAGCTGTATTTGAGTTGCGGTGTAAGGGTTTTGGATGCTGACTCATTCATGCGATACAACATTTTAGCTCTCTGGAGTTACAACGCATTTGTGAGTGACTTCAGATGGAGCGACTATATCAGTTATCTGGAGTTGCAAAGCATCTGTGATTGACTTCAAATGATGTAACCACTTACCATCAAACTTGCTCGTTCGCTACTCTTTTATAAAATTAACATTCCCTAACATTTTTTGCCCGACATACGATTTACATTCTGCCACGTAAAATATTGGGTGTTAGACTAAGCGAATTTACTGCGCCCAACATTATCTTTGTATTTTTTTGATATAATTCTGATTTCGAACCTATGAAACCCTCTTGCTGATGTGTCTTAGGAAACTTTTGGAAGCTATATATGAGATTTCACTGAATTATTATCAATATATTAATACGGAAAGCAAAACAATGTTAAACTGCTATGTGTGCAATCCACGATTACCTTGAGATCCCTGAAGTCTTGGATGAAGCAAAACTGTACACTGCCAACTACAAGGATCGATTGATAATTCACCCAAACCCATTATCAAGTATACTCCTGCAGCCAAATCCATTTAAAAGACTCAAGAGAGCTAACATACTGTCTTAATAAGGGGAGATGGAGCAGTGGCTCTATCTCTTCAAAAACAATATTCTGACAACCCACCTGATTATAGTCGACATGACTGATGGCAGGTGTAAAAAGGGGGAAAAAAAATGCTATGTTCTGCTGTGAAGGGCGTGGTAAGAATGACCGACTTATAGATATACTCATCTATGGTCAACCCCAAATGAGCTTCTAGTGCTATCTGGCTAACTACGACGCTCGTAGGCGACAATGGCCACTTAAGATCAAGTAAACTGTACGCTTGTTTGCTACTTCCATATTGTATAAAAACACTGAACTTACTTATTTCTATTTACTTTTTACATTTACATAAAAAATACTTATAACGTCAATCGCCAAGTGACTCAATGGTCTAGAGTAAAAAAACTTAAGTCCAAATAAGGAACTAGAAATTGAAGTAGTTCAATTATTATCAAATTCTTTGAAAAGGTGACTAAGCGATTGAATGAGTTGTTATGACTTAGCAAGTTCTGGGAGAGGCGTGTCGAATTTTTGAAATTCGGATACTAAATTACGAGGAAAATAAGCCTGAAATATATATTATCCACACTTTAATACGTGTATTCAACTAAACGTTGGACTACGGGGTCTTTGACTGCACTAAAAATAAACGCAAAGTATTTCATACAGCTTCTGATTTCTGATGACATTTTACCGATCAAGTCTCTGAGGTAAACAGGAAGTTCATTTTTTATGAACGATTTTAAGTTTCGCTAATAAAAACGTAGAATTATATTATACAAAATATTATTATTCAATTTTCTATCATGAATGTTAAATTGTACCTATATGTTTACTTTGTAGACCAATAAATTCAGCAAGAACAGCTTTACAAAATGGATCATAGACTTAGTTTTAATAAAAGTCTATCTTATTTATTCATTATTCATATAAAGAACAAGTTCATAATTATCATTTAATACTGTACATATTATTACAATTTATAAATATTACCAGTGGCAGATTTACCAGCAGGCTGAGTAGGCTGGAGCCTAGGGCGGCAAATTTTAAGGGGCGGCAAATTTAGTTCATATTTTTTTTATTTCGGTTTACAAATTAAAAAAAAATATTATACACACATAATACGAATTTCGAAAATTGGAGAGAAATTAAAATATTTAACAAAAATCGAAATATTCTCATATCCAGTGCTAATTAATAAATATTTCAACATCTCTGCATGAACAATTCCTAAACGCTTTACTAATTATACATTACTGATTATGAACTTTTAGAATATCGCAATAGCGATTCGATATTAAAATCGAAATTTAGTAATTTTTACATATATTCACTGATAACTGCTATAATTTTTTCTCCGTGTACCTAATAATTATGAGATCTGCTTACCCAATTCAATCTTGATATAATATCGATGGTCTAACCATGATTGCTGCAGCAAGTTTGCAACTTGTCAAATTCAATTTCAGAAAGTAATTTCTTTATGCGTAAAAAATACTGACTAAAATTGACTAATTTTTATTAAATAAAAAACTAGTTCAATATCTTATAGAGATCATATTAATCGAATAACTGATAGTTGAACGACTGTGACTTGACAATAAAAAAATTCCTTCCACAAAATATGAAGTGAGACAATTTGCTCATTAGAAAGTTGATACATTTTATCAGTTAATTATTTTATTGGTAGTAAGAAAAAGTTTTGAAAATCCAAATGAACAGGCCTTAAGCGCTCATGTCGTACACGAATTATCTAAATTAAATGTTTACATCAGTAGATTTGATAACTTTTTTGCAAAGCCAACTTTTTCAGAAAATTTCAATGGGAATGAATTAATTATAATAAGATAAAACAATACTCAGCTGCAATTTTTTATTCAACGGCTTCTCTCCAATTAAATAAGTATATTAAAAAAAAATTGAAGTGAAAAAATGATTTTTTCGAAAGTTATCGTATTTACTGTGAACACGATCATCCAAAATCCATACGATATGGCATTAAAATTACTTCCTTTTAAATAAAAAATAATTAATCATAACCGAAAAAATAATTTTTATAAGCTCAGCGATTATTTTTCTTTCTGATAAGTTGCTTTTTAAATAATATTCATGTAATGTGAGAAAATATCGGATTTAGATTTTTAGGCAAGAATAGAGCATACCTACTACGCGCTTCGCACTTAAGGCATGCAATTGCGTAGTCGTATTTGTATTGTAACGCCAGAACAAACGACATGACGATTCGGTAATTTCGATATTTTTTCCTTAAAATAATGTTTTTTAATAATTCTTTGCTATAAAAATAACCAAGGATCTAACACGGTACCATAGTTCTCAATAATAATAACTATATGGGAAAAGTTGATGTAACGAGGATGATGGAGCACAAATTATAAAGTTGAAATTTCATTGATAGAAAATTGATATGATAGTGGACTAAGATATCAAAATTTAGAGGCGGCAAAAATTGAATAGCCTATGGGCGGCAAATCTATAAATCCGCCACTGAATATTACCAATACGAATAAAATGAAACCAAACATCGCTTGCAACTGGAACACAAGGTTCTATAATCAAATTATGTTTCCACAATACTATCTTAATTCAGAACATTCAGTGCCATAGAGAAACTAAGCAACGTATTATTATATAATATACGTAAATATGATTTTAATAAAAACCCCCTTAGTGTTAACATTTTTACTTGCAGCTATTTTATCTTTTAAATATGGTAAGTTATCAAATTCATATTATCTTTTTCTTATTTTTCATATTATTTTATACTGCGTTGTGTCGGTCTTGTACCCCTCCCTAACGTGTACCCCCTTCTTATCGTGTATGTCAAAGTTGGTGACTAAGGGAGAAAAAATCAAGGTCAAAATCCTGTGCATCATCTTTCTGTCCAATACTCAATATGATCACCAAAATAAATACGAGGCGCGTTGACGATTAGCAACCACCTCCAGACCAGATCGGGAAGATTTATTTATAGCAATAGCTTAATGCGGATAGTTGGATTATGTCAAAGCTATCTTAAATATTATTCATTGTCTAAAGTGATCCTGAAATTGTTTTTATTTGAAAGTAGATGATATCCAAAAATGCTTTTCTCCGTGATAAACCCAATCTCTAGATACTCAAGTTGCAGTAGATTTGAAATGTTAAACACAACGTCGCTCTAATGTATTAATAACTAATTTTCAAGTAATTATATTAAAAGATATGTGAACCGACTACCATAAACACATAGTAATTTATAAAGTTAGAAGAATGCGAACGAAAAATAAGTTTTTAACGAACAGTTATTCTTTCTTTTGAGGAGTCCATTGAAAAGGATTTAAATGAACGGTATTAATACAAGTATTGTTACTTACAGAATTTGTTGCATTATTCGAGTAATAGAACGGGTATTATCAGGGCTTTGATTTTTATAGAACACCTTTAAGATTTTGGAACAGTTATACGCGCTTATTCCACATAAACTTTTAGAGTGTCTTGGAACAACGAAAGTATACTTTTTTTCATATAAAAGTAAACAAGCGTGCAAGCCACCTAATCGTCATCTGTCTGTGATAAACTCCTGATAGGATTGGATAATCTGAGGTCAGTCACTAGGCGTTGCTGGCCCTGAAGATTCGTCCCTGTAGTTCCGGGATTAGAATAGGGCTAGGGCATGCCGTCGTAAAAACTAGACGGAGCGGTGGGCCAAGCTGCCTATCTGGGAGACACCCGATGGGGCAACGCGCTCAGAGAATTCCGGTTGCGTTCTTTTGGAGACCCGGAGTCCTCTGTGTAGCGCCGAGGACGGCCACCGAGGGGGTCTTAGTGCGGTAAAAATCCCACATAACTCCGCGTCGCTCCCACGACGTCGGGTACCTTTTAATGTTTCTCCCTCGAAAACAAAAAAGTTGCCCTAGCCCTGAAGATTAATCAGCGCGCCTCAGATAAGCATGTCTCCTTCACTGCATATTTCAAATCGGCACACAGCAGCGCTTAACACTGCTGTGACTAGCAAAAATTGGTTGCTTCCGGCATGGAACCACAAATACCATCTACATCCTATTTTAATGTTATTTATGAACAAATAGTAAATTTTTTGTTAATTATAAGTGTCATTTTAGAGAATAGGTATGTTAAAATGTTGTAACATGAGAATTAAAAACATTTAGAGGATTAATTTAATATAATACTTTATATTTAATATGTTATCTACTTATTTTAAATAGTATATAATTTGTAGAAATTAAGGAGTAGGTAATATTAAAATTTCAGGAAACAGATATTTAATTAAAATTATCGTAACAAGATAAATTTAGGAGTAAGTTAAATGAATAATTATTTAAATTATAAAATACCAAAAACAAAATGTAGTTTTGTATTTCGTAATTACTACATGAGTAGTAAAAAATACTGAAACAAGTGAGAAATGTGCGTGTGGTAATACTCATTTAAAACCACTCAGCACGTGGATTTAAGTGGGTGGTCTACTTTTTAACTAAAATGTAGGGCAAGTACTCGTAGAGACAGAGTTATGTGAAACCTTACTGAGTAAGTGAATTGGATTAGCCTTTGGTTGAACTTGGCTTACTTATAAATTGACACTTTTGCCGTATTTCAAGTGAAATTGTAGAGATTATTATGTAACAGAAATCAAAAATGGGTTTAGTTTAATGACACATTACAATGCATTACTAATGTAACAAATATTCGCATGTAGGTACACATTCGCATTCGCAAGGATAGTGCGAATAATTTGCGATTATAGAACTGAAGTTTGAAAAACAAAAAAGGTCACAAAATCTTTGCAAATTTAAACCGAACTACAATTTGAAGACTAAAATGGTTGCGCACATACATTTCTTCTATATTTTTTACTGGTTATTTAGTATGTGCAGATGCAGGTGAAAAAAACCTGGCGGTTCCCATATAAGCACCAAAAACAAACATTCGTATTCGCGATTTTCCATGAAGGACAATAGCATTCGCGAATGTTCAAACAATAGCATTTGTTACATCACTAAACGGTATCCACAAAGAGACTAAATGTCTATAATGAAATTATACATATATATAACGTTTAACAGAGCGTACCAGCTTAGTCTTGAAAAATAAATATTGATTTTTCACAGTAAATTACCTATTTGCTAATATCATCAATGACCTTTACTGTGTTCTGGTTTGAAGTTTTATGGAATGGGAGATTATTTGAATCATTCTAACTAGATCCGATAGTTCTCAGGGACATATTGAAGGTGTCCATTTTCAAACAATACCTATTCCAATCTTACATTTTTCACAGTAAACTATCTATTTTTGGCGACTAACATCAGTGTTAAGCTTTACTGTGTTCCGGTTTGAAGTTTTATGGAATGGGAGATTATTCGAGTCATTCCAACCAGATCCGTTAGTTCACGGAGACAACAAAGCATCTGTGGCCAAATTGAGTAGAACCTTGATTTTATATACTCGTATTTCTAGTGTGTAGCAAATTTCAGCGGTTCGGTGAAAGGGTGTGGTTTCCGACTCAAAGCGACCATCGACCTCGGGAGTATCTACGCATCTCTAATGGACTTCAGATAAAAACTACGTTCAGTATGAAGATGCTTACAGATGCTCATGCATGACCATGCGACAATGACCACTTAATATGAGATGGACTGCATGCTTTTTTTATATATATGATTAAAGTAGCAAACGAGCGTGCAGTCCACCTGATGGTAAGTAGTCACTGCCGCCCATGGACGTCTGTAATCAACTTCCATCTAAAGTCAATCACATATGCGTTGCTTTTTTTTTTTTTTTTTTTTTTATACTTTAACCTAACGATAAGGCAGACGGGTTACCTGATGGAAAGTAGTCACCGTCGCCTATGGACATTCGCAACACCAGAGGAGTCGCCAATGCATCGCCGGCTTTGAAGGAGAGCTCTTCCGAGGACTCAGATGGTCGCCTCATATAAAAGTATGCCGGCAACCACACTCTTCCATCGAAACGCAAGAGATGTTTCACGCTAGAAAAAGGTGTGGCGGTGGTACTTCCCCGGTCGAACTGGTTCTACCACCTGGTGTGGTTGATAAATGATTTCTTATACTCAAATAATATAAATACTCGTATAATATGTACCCGTCACTAAGAATCTCCTTCACGCTGTCGTCAACCCATTATTGTCCCACTGCTGGGCACGGGTCTTCTCTCAGAATGAGAGAGTTTTAGGCCATAGTCCACCGCGCTGGCCAAGTGCGAATTGGTGGACTTCACACACCTCCGACAACATTTTTTTTTTTTTATATAGAACTCTCGGGTGTGTAGGTTTCCTCACGATGTTTTCCTTCACCGAAAAGCAGTGATAATTAATGTATAATACACACATAAATCAGTAGTGCGTGCCTGGGTTTGAACCTCGGACCTCCCGATTGAGAAGGCAAGTTTCAACGATTAGGCTATCACTGCTCACTTCACGCTTCCTTCACGCTACTACTCCTTACAGTACTAATTTAACCAACATCCACTCTTGCAGCATCGTCAATCTTCTGTTATGACTGCAACAGTGCGTTCGACCCCCGTTGTGGTGAAGAGTTCGACCCTTTCAGCCTAGGAGTAATCAACTGTTCCCTGAAGGATCCCCCAGAACATATTGATGTTACCGAGCCTACTTTCTGTCGTGTCATTAAAATGGATAGTAAGTAAATGATTAAGTCTATAATCTTGAGCATTGCACTTATTTTTTTATCTAATTGAAGTAGCAAACGAGCATGTAGTCCACCTGATAGTAAGTAGTCACTCCTGCCCATGGATATCTGTGAGCAACTTCAAACAGAACATGGGTTCTATCTGATGGTCGCTTCATATAAAAGTGTGCCGGCAACCACACCCTTCCATCGAAACGAAAGAAATGCTTCACATTGGAACTAAGTGTGGCGGTGGTAATTTCCCAGTCGTACTACACTGGTTTTACCCCTTGCAATGTAGTGTAGTTTTTTGTACAATAGATTTTTATTAGAATATAGTTTTATCTTCCAACACCACACCAATTTCTAGGATGAAGCGTTACATGCGTTTCTGTGGAAAGATGTGGTTATTGGCTCATTTTTATAGTCGATCGTCACTCGGGAGTCGCAACGCAACTGTAATTGACTTCAGATGGAACCCTTGTTCTAAATAAAATTGCTTGCAGATATCGATGAGCGGCAGTGACCACTTACCATCTGATGGATCTCATGCTTGCTTGCAATTTGCTAATATTATGTATCACAAGTCGTACTCTTTATATATTTCGGCTTAGACACGTAAATTGAGATGCTTTGCTAAAACGCTGATTCGATGAATTCAAACGTCACTTTCTATTCACCTTTACGGTGAAATTGTTCTTTGTAAATGAAATTACTGCTACGTTGAATATTTCGTCTTAGTTCACAATAGAAAGTGCTTTAAAATAATGGTAATCCTAAAAATTAAGAGGACTTTTCCAGGGTAATTTAAAACTGGTTCTTACCATACGCCTGCTAAATTTAACTAGCAATTTTGTCATCCTATGTCATGAGCTCACATAAGCAAATTTAAAATCCGATTCCATCGATGTCTGATGTAAAGTATCTAGATAAGTTTGTAAGCTTTTATATTAAAATACATCAACACTATAGAATTGTTAAGAAGAGGAAAATGGAGCACTAATAAAAAATACACGACGAATAGATAACCTCTTTCCTTTGGGAAGTCGGTTAAAAAATAATATCTTCAAAATGTTTATTTACTGTACATACTAATCATATTCCATATTTTCAGTTTATGGCAAAGTCAGAGTTGTGCGCTCCTGCGGCTACCTCCAAGAAGAGCCAAGCAACCACACTTGCAGACGACAGACCGGTGTGGGAGAGCTGTTCGTAACATACTGTCACTGCGACACCGATCTTTGCAACGGAGTTTCGTCTGTGCACTACGAGACGGCGCTCTTGCCAATCCTCACAGCTTTTACCATGTGCTATTTCATGATTGTAAATTAGATTTTTGAATGTTTCGCTGAATATGTCGATATTAATAAGTCTGCATTTTTTGTAATTTGTTTTTCGTGATTGTGAATTATTTTTAAATATAGAATCGAGTTTATACTGCCAAATGTTATAAGTAAAGGAAAACCGTAGGCTTGTTTTAGCAAACTTTACGTTCTTATTTTTAAATCCACGAGGGCTTATGATTTGCGCCTATAATTTTTTTGTGCAATGTTGTCTGTTGTTGATTTTAATGTTCTGTAAGAGTGTTCGATAGCTCCTAAACAGATTAATTTTGTAAGAAAATAAAATGTATGTGTTAATAATTCTTCCTTTTTTATATTATGACATGTTTATGGTTATAATCAAATTAATATTTCTAATACTTTTATTATTTCTTCTACTAAGGACTAAGTTGCACTTAAAACTGTTTGCTCCAGAATTCCTTGGGTGTCCCAAACTCTTACAATAACGTTCGTGCGAAAAAAAAAACAAAAATCTTAATTTAATAATTAAGTGTCTGGCTAACCGAGTAATAAATCCGGATCAACTTCGCCACGCGGGTTATGAGAATTTATTCGATGATAGGTACTCTAACCCAATTCGCACTTGGCCAGCGCGGTGGACTATGGCCTAAGCTCTCTCATTCTGAGAGAAGACCCGTGCCCAGCAGTGGGACAGTAATGGGTTGACGACGACTCTAACCCAGCTATACTCAACCTACGGCCACAAGCCCCTTTTGATTGGCTCAGCTGAATGTCTCCTATAGTTGACGAACTTTTTTTTGGTCGATAACCTACAAGTAAGTAGGGTTTGCGACACTTTTTAAATTTTTTGTTTCGCCCCGGGCAACTTAACCCCACATTACGCCATTGCTTGCGCCCCGGAATCACTCTGCTGAAACGTGTTTGTGGTCCCCTAAAATGGTGAGCACCGCTGCTCTAACCACTCATTAGCAGAAAAATAAAGTTCACAAACCTGGATTGGCCCCATCCCGGAAAACTTTGGGCTGGTTTCGATACGCCAGGAAGTACTCGATATGCGCCATCTCGTGGTGAGCTGTGATTAGGTCTTTCATGTCTGGGTGTGTGCACATCTTTATCCTGTAACAAATGGAAAATTAATACTGATGTTAGTGATATGATGTTAATATAGGTCATATTTTATAATATTACAATAGCCAACAAGCATGCATCAGATGTTGAGTGGCCGGGACCACCACAAATATTATCGTTTTTGATTACAGCGGACATCTGTAATCAACCCAAATTAAGATTATTCTTGCCATAGATAAGTTGCTAACCCCGATGACTAAGTTGTAATGCCTCAGAAGAGCATGTGTCAACCTACCACACCATCCAAATCAGAACACAGTAGCGGTCAACACTACATAATCAGACAAAAAAAAACATATGATTTTAGACTAATATTATCGCGGAATTGACACATTTTAATACTTAACGGGTACTCACGATATGGGGTTTTTGAATCCTTTTCGAATTATTTTTGCCGATATTTCGCCGTGACCACGATCCATGCAACTGGGTCGAAATATCGGCAAAAAGAATTCGAAAAGGATTCAAAAACCGCATATCGTGAGTACCCGTTAAGTATTAAAAAAAAACATGTCATGTAACCTGAATACTAAACGACCATCCAATCAAGTATCTGCCTCTCTCAAAAAAAGATGTTACCATAATCACCACACTCCATCTTGGAGAGTGATCACATACGTATAGCGTATTGAATCTACTATCCTCAAAATTACTTTAGATAATTTTATGCATTTTTTCTATTATCTATTAACAAGTGAAGATCCTTAATCAACTTTGAAAAATATTGGAGCGGTGATGGAGACTGGGGTGAGTGGAGAACTTAAACCGCCCAGCCAGCGAATCCGACTTGGACGGTATATTGTGTAGCTGCATACGGTCATAAGGATCTTAAAGTCTAGAAAAACGTAATTGCTCTCTCAAGCATTGCCCCACTTCAACAATACGCTCCTAAAACGCCGTCCGGCCGCATTTTATTAGAGCTCATTGAATTTTTTAGTAGCGCCGAAAAGCGTCACCGAGGAAGTTTAAGTGTGATAAGAAGATCACGTACATACCGGCGACTCCTTCAAGCACCTCCGAAGGGAAAGCTTCAATAAGTATCATAGTGCCTCTTATAGGCTTCCATCCTCAAAAAAGAATAAACGCTTAAGAATCAGCTTACCGATAATCATGCCTGTTGCAAAAGTCCCAAGCGGACGGCTGGCAGTGTACGTGACGGTCCCCAGGTTGCTCGAAGACACTCAGCCCCCAGAAGTCGGGTGGCATGGCGGACATGTTCATAGACACGAAGAACTCTTCAGCCAGTTGGAACATTGTTAGAGGCGTGTAACCCTGTGGACCAAAGTTATGTTTTACCAAAGTTTCAGATTACAGTCATCGTCGTCATTTTTATATTAGGCGACCATCGTATTCCACAAGGGTAGCCGTTTTCTGTATGATGTTGTTATGACCACTTATTATCAGGGACTGTTAGCTCGTCTGCTAATTCAATTTTATAAGGAAAAACTCAGCATGGTACACTATTGCTGTAAGTCAGAAACTCACTTTCCTCTTGTTGAAAGGTTAACGAATACAAAATTGACATTAGTCACAACCATAGAAAATGTCCAAAATGTACCATACTTTGTACATTTTAAGCAATACAATGACTGAACCATTATCTTTATTATTATTATTATCATGGTCACCACGCCTTAATCTAATGGGGCACTAGTCTCGAAAATGAGTTAATTATTGGCTGTAGTTTAACATACTAGACACATGTGGAAACCTTTATTTTTCTAAGATTTTAAGGTTCTCTTAAATGCATATTTAAATGTTTTTCTTCATTATTTGAAATGTAAGGTCCAGGAAAGCATTAACAATAGCCTAAATTCGTTTTATATTGGTATCCGTACTACGTACATACAAAGACAAACACATTATTTTCGAACCTGTCGAACCATCTCCGGGGTGACATCAACCAGGGTCTTCCCAGGGTAGGGCAGTGTGAAGGGCACGATCCCCGACCAGCTCTGGCCCCACATATCACCAAGGACGTGGGCGGGCAGCGGCGCAGATCTGGAGATACGTTCAGGGCCGTACGCCTCTCGCAGCCGGCGACGGACGTACGCGTGGAGGAGCTCGTAAAGCGGCTTCACCTGGAATTTAGAGTAGAAGATATAAGAAAACGTTTAAGAATGGAATTTGGAGTAGAAGATATTAGGAAATTTAAGATTAATTTAAGAGATAGATGCAAATCAAGAGGAAACTCCGCTAGGATGTGAACGTAATATTGTTAACAAATATTTTCTACTGTTCATAGATAACTGACAATTTGCGGGTTTTTTAATTTATTTCTGGCCCAACTTAAGCAATATAGCATAAATCGGATTTACAAAATATCGGAAATAAATAAATTAAGAACCGCGTATCGTGAGTACCAACCGTTACATATCAAAGCGAATCAATTCCGCAATAATATTTATGTTCCATATAAGAAAACGTTTATTTATTCGTAGCTTGTCAAATTTAATCATATTGAAATAATGATAATTTAAGAATACCTGTTCCCAAACTTCTTCTACTTGTTCCCGCATGTTTAGAGTCTCGTACGGGAACATCCAATACGCAGACGCATCAGTGAAATCTGTAAAAAGGACGACGTCATATATATTTTTATGTAGACACAATAGCGACTTAAAATCAAAGATATATGAGGGCGAAAATCTTTGTTAAAAGTGAACTCATAATAAATCTAAAACGGATACCTAATATATGCTCTGCTTCCTTCAGTTTCATACTACCGCGTCTTTCGCCTAAAACGGAACGTCACCAGGGTAGGTTGACATTATGGCATTTAATGTGAAATAAAAACATAACCAGATACAACAAGAATTAGTACAAGTTACGAGGATGAATGTTTTTACTCTACCAGAAAATGTACAAGATTTGTTTAATAACATAGAAGTTGAAAACGAGCATGAAGTCAACCTGATGGTAAGCAGTCATTGCCATCCATGGCCATTTGTTATTAATCCCAGATAAGATGAATCTTACTTGAGGTTTATGCGTAGCAACCCATCCTCAGTGGTCGCAACCTCTAAGGACTAAGTTTTAAATTGGAACACTTTGGACACGTATGCCACCTTTTCCGCTGTTAAGCATTAATAAGTGTAGCGTTGGTGCTTCCAGACTCGAATCACGAAGAATTCTAAGACCTTTAAGCCACAGTTGCCACTTCTACCATATTAAAGTATAGGTACCAACAGAATGCAGCCTTAATACTCACTATTAAGCCTCGCGCCTTGGTTAGTCAGATCCACTAACTGCTCGTACAGATCTCGGAGCCGTCTCCCCGTGTTCCTCCTCCACTCAGTCCACACGTGTTGCAGCTCATCCCAGTCCCTCGAGTGCGACATTATGAACTGCAGGTCCGGTTGCAGATGCAGCCCGCACTTAAAGGGTTGGTTGTACGCGCAAATCTCTGCCGTATTGTAGACAGCCAGCATGTCGTTTATGATGCGGTTGTACTGAAAAAAGAGATGGTGCTTATTAGTAGTATCTCCTTTGTTTAAAAATACGGTTTTAAAATTTTAAATTATAATAACTTTTAATAAAGTAAGTGGATTTTAATTAAAAGAACACTTAATGTTACCTCAAAATATGGACTATAAATACATCCAATCCTAATGTAAATCGAAAGGAACATCCTATTGTGAAGATATGACTATAGAATGCATTATTATTATTATAAAAAAATCTCAGTATGTGAAACTTACTCTATCAAGCTGATCAGGAGGCAACGCAGCAGGTCCAATGATGGAGAGCATCCTCAGCTGCCTGAACGTAGGTAAGTCTCTGATGACACCCCGGGGAACTTGTTGAGCTGTTTCCCATAGTCCTCGCTGGAATAACGTGTATCGTTGTTGTGCGTCCAACTGAAAAAAAATACATGTACAGTTAGTTAATAAACTATTTTCTCAAAACTAATGTACATATTCCCGCGGGTTCGTCTGCTATGTGTTTGTCTAGGTATAAACTATGTTTGTGCCTTTGAGCGAAATCAGAAATAGTTTTTCTATGAAAGAGTTACAAACACACTTACATCGTTATAAACTTTCGCATTATAATATTAATAAGACAAAATGATCGGCTTTAAATCACTTACGCAAAAACAAATACCACTGGAAAACATGAGAAAATAGAAGTGACAACAAGGGTTACAATTCGAAATAAATGAAACTGAAAATATGAACTACCCTATTTATTGACGAAACTAAATATGAAATAATTGCATTAAAGTAGTACGAGATGATCCCCTTAAGCGGGTATCGCTGTAAAAAACATATTTTTCAAGGTAAACCAAAAATAAAAGCGATTATTACTAGTATATTTATCTGTCTAACTTTCTGCATACTCAAAACCAGAAAATTGAGGTTTCATTAAAATATTTTAACTTTTCTTAAACCTTACTAAGTAATCATCTTGTACACCCTCATGGGTAAGATGAAAGAAAGAAAGAAAGAAAGAAAGAAAGAAAGAAAGAAAGAAAGAAAGAAAAAAGTTCGGTCAGGCGATCCCGGGAAGGACGGCGGTATATGCAGTCGCATACCGTCGTAAAGACTAGACGGAGCGGTGGCCCCGCCACCCATCTGGGAGGAGCCCGATGGAGCAACGCACTCAGAGGGTTCCTTTTGAAGAAAAAAAGGTTTACGTTGCCCCCATAACTAAATTTAAGTATATTAGAACACCACAAAACTAACATAAGCTCAAAGTCATGCCTATCTTAGATCAGCCGTACACAATTTTTTGTTTCTCTTGCCAAAATCGATTTATCGCTCACGCCTCAATTACGTTTTGACTGAGGCTGGGGTGTGTATAGCTCCAGAGCTATGTATAAGCAGTGAAACCAACTAGATGGCATTAGTGGTTTCGGCACAATGGCAAAAGATCATCTTACCCCAAGGGATCAATTCGTACTTCTTTCCCCTATAGGTATTTTTACGTTTTTGAATTTTTTTTAATATGGTTTAAGACAATCGGGTGTACTGACAATCATGGTGATGTAACTTTAACTTCTTAAATAAAGTTATGATAACAATAATCTATTCTAACCGTCAAATTGTAAATGCAGAGCACGTGTTAAATATTTAGTAGATCATTAAAGGAAGTCTTTTAAGACATATCGATGTACACATCAAAATTTTATTATTGATTTTTAATAAAAATATTTCAATCTTTATGATAAAGGCTGCTTAGATTGAAAATAATAATATAAGAACACTAACAGGAGATCATTGTAGAAATAAATAACACGTTTTGTTTTTATCTCTTTAGAGTATGAGAGTACAATAATAAAAATTTGAAAGATGAACCAAGGTGAATGAAGGAAAGGAAGGAATGAAGGAAATATTCAATTCTAGGCTTTTTTGAATAAAACTATATCTTCAACTTAATATTGATGAATTTTCATGTAGAGCAGCAAAACTGATTAACACATTATTTAGACACAATATTTAGACACATATTTTACTCGAAGTCTGTTTCTCGGTGTCATAATCAGCAGTAATGTAAACGGTAGCTGAGCCTGGCTCGAGCATGACAGTAGTACCGCCACACCCATTTTTAGCTTAATGCACTTCGGAGGTAGATAGTGGATGCCGGCTGTTTTTTTTTATATATTTTAACCTAACGATAAAGCAGTTGGACCACCTGATAGAAGGTTGATGCATCGTTGGTTTTGACGGAGAGCTCTTTTCGCATCTTTCTTGAAGAACCCCATGTCATAGCGCTCCGGGAATACCTCAGGAGGATTTACATATGAGGGGAATGTTAATCCTCAGAAATGTCATCCATTGTGATTAGATAAATCCCCTATTCTATGTAAAGGTGGTAGCCACATTCCTTCAAGAGAACAGCGTACTCGTTTGTTATTTCAATGTAATCATCATACAAAAAATCATACCACTGAGGTTTTTTCTTATATTATTAAGTCATACGTATGATTTATTTAACATAATTGTACGACAGATTCTTTTGTTAAAATAGAATCGGAGCTAATAATTAGCGGTTTGAGTCTGATTCATCCTATAGCGTGTTATGACTGATGACAGAGATTTGTCACGAACATGAGTCATGTTGAGTCTGGTAATTACACCATAACTCTATTCTTTGGTTGTTTATCTTCACGGGTAGACGCCGTGAAGGTGATACTTGTAACTTATTTAAGTAGTAAATATCTAAAGAATATAATTGAAGGTGGTTGAAATTATCCGCGGTTCAACTTTACAAATACCACCGCTACATCTATCTAGCATTTAATGACTTGACAATGATTGAATGTGGTAGAATTATGCGTGGTTAAACTATGTTTATCTACAGATTTATGCCATTTCCGCTATTTTCACCTTTTAACAGTAACATAACAGACTAGTTAGGTTTAAACGATGTAGTAAGAGAGGAACACTTTAAAGAGGAGCGCACCACCTAGTTCCAGAGGAGCATCTGTGGGCAACAACGTTTAGATTTGTTTACATATACAGAGGCGGCATATGCTAGGTTTTCTAAGGTGGTAGAACCAGTGTAGTTCGACCGGGGAAGTACCACCGCCACACCTATTTCTAGCATAAAGCCTTTCGATGGAAGGGTGTGGTTGCCGGCTCACTTTCACATGAGGCGACCATCTGAGCAACGCATCTGAGATTGACTTCAGATAGAACCCATGTTCTTTATGAAGTGGATAACAGATGTCCATGGGTGGCAGTAACCACTTACCATCAGGTGGACTGCTCGTGTGATCATGCTCGTTTGCTACTTCAAAAAAAAAGTATCTCCAAGTGCATTCCATATCCGTTTTTACATTTGCATTAAAAACATAAATACCCAGACCCAGAAGAAAACAATTGTCATGTAGTTTTAAGTGACTGGAGATCAAAAGTTTTGTGTAATAGACTGACATAGTAATCACTGCGAGTCCAGTGATCATATAGCAGTTTAACTGAACCTTAACCAATTAAAACCTAAGTTATTATATTAAATTTCTTTTAGATAAAAAAACCTAAAGTTGTATTTTTATTGAAGTATTCAAGGTTAATTAATTAGGTAATGGTCCAGTGACATCTGTAAGCAATTTTGTACAAAACAGGAATCATAACTGAATTTATTCACTAGGTTTCTACTCTCGAAAGTCGACATGGTCGCCTCGTATAAAAGCAACCACATTCTCTAAAGCGCAAGAAATACTTTACTTTAGAAATGTATGGTTTTGATACGTCCCCGGTCGAATTACACTGGTTCTACCACCTTGTAAAGTTACCGACTCCATGTCCCTTATAAACTTTTTACAGCCCTAATTATTTAGAACAACCACATTCACAAAATCACACCACAAACCGTAAATTGAATACAAAGGTTAACCATTTAACTTATTTACTAAGTAATTCATTACCGCGACCTCCCGTCAGATAATCTGATCTCCGCACAATAGTTAACACGGCCAAGTTCAAAATAACCATTTAATTACAAGTGACGCGCCGTCCGACTGCGTTATAAATTGCTTTGCTCAACTAGATCTTGATTCTAGGTTATAACTATTGTGGTTGCTGTAAATTTTTGCCTGTCATCGTAATATTAAAATTTAACTTCCGTGTAGTTTTGTGAAACTCGAAACTTCGATGAAGCGATTTGAAAATTTTATGCAACGTTACAGCTCCATGAGAGTATTTTGTCTACTTTTTATCACTAAATCTTTTACAAGGGATATTCTCTAAGAATATCAGACTAATGTTACATATTTGTTTTTTTCTGGAATTTGAATAGAAGTTGTTATCCATCGAGTTTACTGCATGGATTTGGTCTTTTTTCGTTTTTGAGGGGGAAACCTTCAAGAGGGGACCTACGCTGTGAGAGTGTCGTTATGGCCGAGTGGTCGTTCTCAGCGCTGCAAAGAAAAGGACTCTAGGATCTCACAAAGGAACACTACCGGAGTTTCTGAAGCTCCATCCACGTGGGCGTCCAATTCAACTCTCATTGTGATTTCTAAATAGACTTAGATTGATTGCAATACCCAATCTCACAGTTTAGAAACGTGGTAAAACACTTCAAAAGTTAACTCTGTAAGCACCAATATACATATGTATGCCTATACCCTTATTGTTATGATCCAAAGATCTCCTTTCTCTCTGATCACAGGTATATAGATATTCAAAAATAATATAGGCCATGCCACTTTGACAACTGATTTAAATGATATGTCGTATGTTACAATCTGTAAAGCCGTTTGGACTTTAATTTGTGCATAACAAATTGACACTCTAGGGTTTACGGCGGTATGCAACCACACAAATCGCCATACTTCCCGAGATCACTGGCAAAGCGATTCGATGCCACACTCTTACCGCCCACAACACTGAAAGCACTCTTTTAGTTGGCTCTTACGACATGCAGGGGATTGGTCCCGTAACTACAAGGACAGCATGAATTTGGTCTAGGTAACGCCATTTCCCCCCTCGAAGGGATCTCCACCTTGTCGTGGCGAAGGGGCTCAATAACCGTGGCTTGGGGCGCCGCGGTGAAGCGAGGGATCCCAGGGAGGGGACGCTCCGAGTGCGCTTAGCTGGAGGCCCGCTCCGGATGCATCCGAGGGGGCTGCGGGGGACGGTGTTTTCTGTCCTCCGCAACCAGGAGGGGTCTTGGCAGGAGAGGTGGCTTGGTGTGTCGTTGCCGTGCACCCTGTCTCCCGCGACCAAACGGGGGCGTTGGCGGTGGGGCCGCAGAGGAAGAGGAGATGCGGTGTGTCGTTGCCGTCCTCCCTGTCCTCTGCGGCCGTTTGGTGGTTTGCGGCGGAACCAGGGATCGGATCCGCCACTGGGTGTGAGAGGTCGGTGCCTTTGCGGGTGTCGGCTTGCCCATGCCCACGGCTCCTGGGTGGCGATCTCGGGGTTGGTCCATCGCCCTGCGTATGGGAGCCTTGGAGGTAAGAGGATTATCCACTTAAATAAAAAAAAGGTAACGCCATTCCCTCGTTTCACTTCCACACCTATTTCCAGCGTGCGTTTCGTTTGGAAGGCACACTTTTATGTGGGGTAACCATCATAGTCCTCGGAAGCAACAATGCATCTGTGATTGACTTCAGATAAAATTTCTTACAGATGTCCATGGACGGCAGTGACCACTTACCATCTGGTGGACTGCATGCTCGTTCGTACTTCAAGCAGATAAAAACAAAAAATAAAATAAATCTTAGGAAACGTCTACAAGATTGAATTTTATATCACAAACGATTTACATAGAAAAAACATTTTAATCATGCTGATTAAAATGTTTTTTTCCTTTCCAACGGTAATCAAAATTGCAATAAAAATCAGGTCAATCTGTTAATCATGGTAACAATATCCTAGACCTCATATAAGTAAAAACTATTAAGCTTATCTCATAAATTATAATCTTTCCTTGAATCTTTTAAAATAGATTACAATAGCGTAGGTAAATTAAACTCATAATTTAATTATTATAGCGCCATAGTCAAGAATCCTGGGACGTTATACCGGTTCATATTCTCACGGTTAGCTATATACTTAACAAGAAGTACATAAGCAGTAGGTACACTAGTTGTTTACATACATATTAACGTTATTGAGATATGTGGTTACTTTATCGTGTTATGTGCTTTTTGTCTACTACCACTGTAATGTTTTTGTGGCCAAATTGTGTGCGACCGTTTTTATACATTGCAATCAGTTTTTTGTACATATAATTTGTTGAATGTCCTGCTTTGCTTAGAAAAGAGAGACAAATAGTGAAAATCTTTGTTAAAAATATTAATTCAATTAATTCAATAATATCAAGTTTATTCTTTGTAACATATTTATGAAATTCATAGATAATACAATAATTTAACTTCAGTGTAGTAGTCCATGAGATAAAGAGTTATTATTTCTTTACGAACAGATTATTAATAATTATAAACAGAGAAACAATTGCACACAAATATTCGTAATGTCAATGGTTGTCTTACCGATTAATAATAAAAGCTTTTAAAAAAATTAAGAATCGAATGTGCATGCATACCCCTTGCTGGTAAATAAATCCTCCAAATAATACTTCAACAATAAATAACAATAGACTTTTACATAAGGGGCACTAACATATTGCTTAGTAATCATCATTATGACACCCCTCTAACACTGTCGCTTGACTATTCGGTAAGGCAAGTATGAGTATGACGCTAGTGTCAAATTTAAAAACAATATACACTCTCTTAATTAGAACAACTTGATAGTGGTAACAATAAGTCCATAGTGGTAACGAATATGGCTCAAGAAAGGATGTGCCACCACCACAACTATTGCTGGTGAGAACCAGATCTTGCGTTTCACTTTTTTTTTTAATTTACTTATCATTTAAAAAATATTTTAACAATTACAATTAAGTAGCATGCAAGGAAACCACAGGAGTTTTGTAACATAATACTAGTACTGGGTTTACATCGATTCGTGTATAAGTTTGCATATAAATTTATAAGCGGCTTAGAACTAAACATTGCTATGTGATCAAGGAGTTCAAAAAGTGTATTTTTTTTTCTTAATATTGTTTTGGTTAAGTTGATCACGTAAATCATTAGGCAATGCATTGGTAATGCAAGGAACCAGGTAAGTAGTAGTACCTACGCTTGCCGTACCTATTATTTCTGGCGTGAAGCAGTCCTTTCGTTACGGTGGAAGAGTATGGTTGTTAGCTAATTTTCTATGAAGCGACTATTTTAGTCCTTTGGAATAGCAACTGTATTAACTTCAAAAAGAATCCCTGTTACATAAGCAGTTGTTACAGATGTCTATGAGCCGCAGTAGGAACTTACCATCAAAGAGTTTGCATGCTTGGTTAAAGAAACAAAATCCAGGTAAATTAAAGAAGGTACTTGACAGCTCCAAGCTATTACTTAACATACGTAACTCAATGCCAAAGTGTCTGATCAGTTCACACGGCGACCATTGTGGCGAGGACGTTCTCACACGCGACAACGTTGCGCAATTATACCGTGACGTGGCAACGGTGGCTACGATGTGATACGTGACGAGATAGGGGATAAGTACCATGGAAGGATTCAAAGATCTAGATGCAAAGTACCAAGAACTGCATGAAAGAAACTCTTTATAGGTCTAGAGACAAAGTACCTACTAAAAAAAGTACCTCCCGCCTGAAAGAGGAATCTTTCATAGATCTAAAGGCGAAGTACCAAAGCTTCAAAATGTGTAAGGGACGCTTCATAGACTTTTTTTTTGTTCTCGAGGGGGAAACCTTCAAAAGGTACCCGACGCCGTGTCAGCGACGCAGGGTTATGTGGGATTTTTACCGCACTAAACCTCCCCCGGTGGCCGTCCTCGGCGCTATAAAGAGGACTCCGGGTACTCGGTCCGACCGCAACCGGAATCCTCTGAGCGCGTTGCCCCGTCGGGCTCCTCCCCCCAAATGGGTGGCTGGGCCCACCGCTTCGTCTAGTCTTTACGACGGTATGCGACCACATATACCGCCGTCCTTCCCGGGATCGCCTGACCGAACGGTTCGAGCTCCCACTCTAGCCGCCTGCAACCCCGGAAGCCCCTTTTAGTCGCCTCTTACGACAGGCAGGGGATGCCGTAGCCCTATTCTCATCCCGGAACTACAGGGACGAGGCAAAGTATCTTGTATTGCATCCATGGAAGAATTTTTTCATCGACCTAGACAATGTTGCGCAACTATTTCGTGACGATAAAGACAAAGTACCAAGGATTTAAGCGATACGAGAAACCCTTCATAGATCTAGACAACGTTGACTACGAAAGCTATGATGTGATATGAGAAGATAAAAACAAAAACCACTTATCATGAGAATCTTTTACGTAAAATGTATCTATTCCGTGATAATATTAGTCGAAAATCAGATAAAAACAACGTACTTAATGATCGCAGCCAAGAAGGAACTCTTTAAAGTTCCGAGAAACGATAGATAGGCGATAGAAACAAAATACTTAAGGCTTGCTACTTCAACAGAACCCTTCATAGTTCAACTTGGCCTAACATACTGTACATGTGATAATGATGTAGTTTAAAACCGTTTAACTACACTACCTAAGTGACTCATTCACAAGTGGATCTACTCCATTTTTTAATTCATTTCCATTTTCGAGATTTTCTGTGATGTTTATATTTTAAGACTAGTTGACCCGGCGAACTTCGTTACGCCTAAAAGTCAAAAATCTAAAATTATCAGTGTTCCGCCACTATATTATGCATGTTTTATATATAAAAACCTTCCTCTTGAATCACTCTATTTATTAAAAAATACTGCATTGAAATCCGTAGCGTAGTTTTAAAGATCTAAGAATACATATGGACAGACAGCGGGAAGCGACTTTGTTTTATATTATGCAGTGATAGTAAGTATAAAATCTTTCTAACATCGAAATACGTTTTAACACTAATTTCTTAGAGCCGTACCGCTAATTTCTTAAACTTAACACTAAATTCTTAGGGAGTGGACCGCACCAAGTTTCACATGAATTAAAGAAGTTTGATTATATATTGTGCCTGCTAATGAGGCTAAGATAGGTTGCAGTGACGCTGTTAAGTTCGAACGCTAAAAAACATAACAATGTACTTGATAAATCTTAACTTATGCGGAAGACTCGTGTTCTACAAAATGTAATGTCATGTTCACACACGAATATTCCATTCATAATCATAACGAGTTCAAGTTTACACACAGTACCGACCACAGAAGTGTAAATTTACAAGTTCAGTTTGAGTCCCATTTCACAATCTTTATGTAACTGATTTACATGAAAATGCTAAGTAACATGCCGAGTGTTTTCTATTGAATTTGAAATCTTACGTTTTGGTTTTAAGGTTGTAGACAAATGAGGTCAAAGGTGCCATTTTACGATTTGACTAAGGTCAGGATCGACGTGCGTCAGCACTTAGCGAAAATTAAGTGAACGTGGGTTGCTATAAACTAAGCTGAATGAAAAATATGCTTCATTTTCAACATCACTGTAAGAGATGAGCCGGGCGCGCTTAGTGCGTTATTGCTAGCAACGATATTAAAATAGTTATATGTACTCACTCAAGATGTTCACAAAAAATAAATAACACAAATCTAGAAGATTTAGACATAGTCAGGCGCAGCAGCACAAGTTGTTTAAGTGACTAAATTGCATAAACGTCCTTTAAATTCCTACAAACATGTAAAAGGCGTCTATGAAAAATGTTCCTTGAGTGTTAATCCGTTGTCACCGGTTTGTGTAATCGAACTGAAACAGTTGTGAAACTCCGCCGAAATCCAAAGGAACAATTTCAAAAGCTCATATGAACTATGTAGTTATTGACGCGTGGCGGAGCAGTCACCATACCGGCCTAAGACGCAGTGAGTTCTGGGTTCGATTCCTGGCCAGACAGGTATCTGAATGATGAACTTAGATTTTTGTTCTGGGTCTGGGTGTTTAGGTATGCGTCTTTGTACGCCCATGGCACCCACGACATAGGAAAAAATGCTAATAGTGGGACTGTAAGAGTGTGTGTTAAAAAATGCATTGAAACAACATAGTGGAGCACCTTTACGCCTCTCTCTAAACTTTGTTATAAAGGACAAGTATAGTAGCAGGACAAAAAAGGATTGCATTAACATCACCATTGTTTCGGCAAATAGGTAAACAGATAAAAGAAACAATATCAACAAAACAAAACAAAGTATATCACAATCTGCAGTGACCATGAGATACGGAATAAACAAGGTGAAGTGCAAGTGTACCAGTTATCTATTGTACTTTTTCTACGGTACAAAAAATATCGATTACACTTTAGAGATGACTTGACAAGTATTTTGGATCTTTTGTATGTAGTATAACAACACGAATTCGTATATCGATACGAATTCACTATATACAAATACGGAAATAAATATGTACGTTCGTGTTATGAAAAATAAAACGTGATATCAAGAATTTTTTTCCAGGGGAAACCTTCAAACGGTACCCGACTCCGTGGGAGCGACGACGCAGGGTTATGTGGGATTTTTACCGCACTAAAATCCCCCCGGTGGCCGTCCTCGGCGCTACAAAGAGGACTCCGGGATCTTCAAACGAGCGCAACCGGAATCCTCTGAGCACGTTGCCCCATCGTGCTCCTCACAGATGGGCGGCTGGGCCCTCCGCTTCATCTAGTCTTTACGACGATATGCGACCACACATACTGCCGTCCTTCGCGCGATCGCCTGGCTGGACGGTTCAAGCTCCCACTCTAGCCGCCCAGGAAGCCCCTTTTAGTCGCCTCTTACGACAGGCAGAGGATACCGTAGCCCTATTCTGATCCCGGAACTACAGGAACGATCAAGGAAGCTTATCATACAAAATGCAAGTTTGTATATAAGGGGGTTCGGATTCCTCCTAGCTTAGCAAAGTCGAGAAAAGAAAAGGTCTTCTAACAAGTTCCTGTTCATAATTTTTCCCCCAAATTTGGGAGTCTTATTTGTTCCGGTATTTTTGCGACCCCCCCCCCCCTCCCCTCTTCACAAAGCTATAGCAACGCACATAGTCGTATATACAGTGCTTTCCAGAACTTAGCAGCTGAATAATAGTAGTAGACTTACACGATATTATGTATAGATTTACGATTAGCAGTCTGTTATTTTCGTATATCGTATATTGTAATATTGTTTCACGCGTTACGTGATTTTCATTAGGTTATCAAATTTAACACTGAAACTAATTGAAAACAGTCATGATTCCAGAACAGAAAATGAAAACAATTCCTAAACTAATTTTACTTATCATTTCTTTTATTTTATTTTATTAAATTTGGTACAAAAAAAGAGGAATTTGTTTTTACACTCATTTCATTATATATGTACTTCTTTACCTTTACTCAATATTTTTGAGCTACTTCACTTAGTCACTAACAGATTTAATAATAAAAGCATTTTTTTCTACCTCACTATTAGTAACGAAAAACTCCTAAGAGGCCTATCTAGGGTATTTTTTCATGATCTAACCTAATACTACGACAGACTATAATGCCACTAGCAAAAAGCAAGTCTCATTCAATCCAAGCTAAGTCTCCTAAAAACTTTGTCCTTCTTACGTGACAATTGTACGTGTAAATGACGGCACGTTATGCATTTACTGTGTAAGATACAGTTGATTGAATGCATTTTTTCATGAATATCTGTTACCGAAAAGTCCACGTATTCTGAGACCGATAAAAAGCTATTTATTTGGCTTGCGTGCGTGGATGCATCCCCTTGCCTTTGTGTACCTAAGCCGCTAAAACAAAATAGATAAACAAGTAGGAACAAACCAGTTTTTCTAATTAACCATCATTACCGGTCTGACGCGCAATAGGTTCCAGGTTCGATTCCTGGTCAGACAGGTATCTGAATGATGAGTTTAGACTCATGTTCTGGATCTCGGTGTTTGTGTATTCGTCTCGTGTGTGTCCATGGTACTCACGACACGTGGGGCTATGAGTGTTGAAGCGAGTGTTTATTTCTTCCATTACTAACCAAATAATCACACTACACATAACCAACCAACGTTATAATAAATATGCTGTATTAGTATGAAGTTCTAATACATATTTGTACGTGCGACATCACAATTATGAAGTGTGATAAGTTTGTGTTTTACTCCAGGGTCAAAAAAAACAATTCAATCGCGAGCGTTAATCATTTCAACTCTATAATATAGATCCATAATCCATCCATCAATTCATTTTCAATAATATAGATCCAATCTTATGAGCCCACGATTTTGCTGCAAATTGTAACGAAATTTCATGAAGTTTGCTAACGCTGCCGCATGTAGCGTCCAACGAGTTTCATGGCCATCTGTTTTTTGTTAAAGATAACAATTAAACCAAGATCGCTTATAAATTACACACACACGCACACGCTTTCTACACTCAGCCCCACACTAGGATTTTCTCGTGTGTCGTGGGTGTGTCCATAATACACACACAAGACTAATACACAAACACCCAGACCCAGAATACGAATCTAATCTCATCATTCAGATATCTGTTTGGCCGGGAATCGAACCCGGGACTCATTACGCGCAGACCGTATAGTAACCGCTCCGCCACGCGGGTCGTCATAAATTCAAAAATCGACGAATATAATAAAATAAGAACACTACGAGGACTGGAACATTTTACGGCCACTTTTAATTTAACGTAAGTTCGGCACCGTTTATCTGTTAACTAAGATTTACAATGTAAGGTCTAACTTGACCCAGATTCTTGGCCTGGTTCCATTGACTTAACCTCACGAAAAGAAAGCCCTAAGTTTTCCTTTGTATTTCATTTCAATGGTGTAAAAGGACAGTTAATAATGAGATAAACATGTTTTAGACTTAATGTGTACTTGAGGAATATTAGAACATTAAGTTTTTGGTTATTTAGCAACCATCATTTAAATATAAACATGTAGAAAAAGTTAACGACATAACTATTTAAACTTAAGTTTAAATTGAAACTTCACTCCCGTCATTCTAAAATTCCTTCAGCCCATACCCATATGTTTACTCCATAGCACTTACGGGTGCTATGGGGTTAACATTTTATGTAACGTAACATAAACATTGTATTAAAAGGTGTTGTACATTTTCTGTTAAATAAAGATTATTATTATTATTATGGTCCATTACAAACAGATAAATGGATAACGTCATTTTATGTATAGTTTTGGTCGAAATACATTATTATTTACCTAACAACAGCAATGTTAAGCACAGCTGTGCTATAGTCTAAAGAGTGTGGTAATGCATACTTTTCCCAGGCGTCCTAATTTAGCCCTCGGAGGATTTCTGGTCAATCTAGGATAGAAATAAGAACAAGTAATCTAGAATTTACTTTTTATAAATAAAATTGAAGTAGTTAGCATGCTGTCCACCTGATGCTAAGTAGTCACTGCCGCTCATGGACTCCTGTAAGCAACTTCACATAGAACATGAAGTTCCATCTAAAGTCAATTACAGTTGCGTTGCTACTCCCAAGGACTAAGATGGTCGCCTCTTATAAAAGTGGCTTTAAAATGTGTATCTTACTACAGATGTCCATGGGTTGCAAAAGCCATTTACTATCAGGTAGACTGTATGCTTACTACTTCGATATTTCAAGAAAACAGTGCTTACATTCGCGGGGATAAAACCCGGAAAAACAAACATTATGTTGACTTGACATGCAAAGTCGTCACACATTAATGGGTTACCAGTTGACGAATACAATAAAGAGCCTTGGGTTAATGGGTCTTATTGTCTAATGGCTTCAGGCCTTATAGGTAGCCCAGCTAAATATTCTATCGATACAATAGTCGAGGTCGACGTCATTTCCGATGGCAAACGTGCAATATAGGGCCGCCATTTTGTGCGCCCTTGTGAAGATGAGAGTATGAAATATAATTGTCCTTTTAATTGTAGTTTTGCAACAGGAAAACGGTTCATGTCATTGAGTAAAGAAAGTCACGTCGTAATCACTAGTGGTTATTTTTATGTTTTTAATGTTATTTGTTATATGACGCGATTGTTATTTTGTAATCTATTCTTTCTGTAATCTATTTTGTCTATATATTGTTTATCTGCTTTTGTAATCTATTCTTTTTGTAATCTATCACCAATTCAAACTTGGCCAACGCGATGGGCTTTGGCCTGAAACTCTCTCTGAGGAGGAAAAGAGAAGAGGAGATAGTTTGACAAATAATCTATTCTTGATTACTTACATCTACTGCAAACAGATGAAATTATTTATAAAAATGTATTGTTTTTATTTACTTCCAATAAACTGTTTAAGATGTTTAAAAATATAAAGAATAAATTATCAAAGCAAAAATTACGGCAGTTTAATTTCTCAGTTGCGGTCGTGTTCCAATCCGGTGGTAGTGTAAAATATATATATATATATATATATATATATATATATATGTAACTGACAATTTGTAAGCGCTTCCGTAGGCCTATGCAAAATGTCTCTGTAGTTCCGGGATCAGAATAGGGCTACGGCATCCCCTGCCTGTATGTGGTCGCATACCGTCGTAAAGACTAGACGGGGCGGTGGGCCCAGCCGCCCATCTGGGAGGAGCCCGATGGGGCAACGCGCTCAGAGGATTCCGGTTGCGGTCGGTCCGAGTTCCCGGAGTCCTCTTTATAGCGCCGAGGGCGGCCACCGGGGGGGGTTTTAGTGCGGTAAAAATCCCACATAACCCTGCGTCGCTCCCACGGCGTCGGGTACTTTTTGAAGGTTTTAACATAATAAATACATAATAAAAACATTTCATTTAATTTCATAATGTCATGGGAAAATTTATACTTTTATATATTTAAATTGTCGATAACTGCCAACCAATAGAACCAGTTAAAAATAACCATTGAAATAATAAATGCGTAATCTCTCTGAATAGAGTTAAAAATATAGG
Source organism: Spicauda simplicius (assembly GCA_949699795.1). Classification (NCBI taxonomy): domain Eukaryota; kingdom Metazoa; phylum Arthropoda; class Insecta; order Lepidoptera; family Hesperiidae; genus Spicauda; species Spicauda simplicius. Next base: position 2,300,265 of record OX453062.1, read on the forward strand.
ATATGGGTTTTAATGTAGTAGGAATTAAAATATAAACCAATGTGCGCTAATCGATCTATTAATCTGCATACATCATTTTCCAATATTTATTAGACCGTGAGAAAACAAATCGTCATAGTTATGAATAACTCGTTTTTATTCAAATGACCTTAACATTGGTACATTACATCCATTATAGTTTATTACAATGTCCACGTGAGCGATACTGTATAACAATTAAGTTATCATAACAATCAGACAACGTCATATATCAATGTTTGTTTGAACTTAGTGACCATTGACCATGAAATCAAATGTGTTAAATATTTATGGGTTTGGAATATTTTCAACGTAGGTAATCCACATATCCGTGTAAGTACATAATGTAATCTTCGCATGACTGTGTATTGCAAATTTTTGCAAGAATCATAGTTTGGAAGACTAAGAACACTAAATATATCCATAGTTTTTAGGATTTTAGTCTGTCTGTTTGTATGTGTGTTTGAAATCGCATCAAATCATCTACTAAATCTTACATAAAATATATCTTTAACGGTTACCTTGAGGTAGCATTCACTTCTTGTTCACGAATTTGTAAGTTCTATAAAATGACATAAAAATGGAAGTTATGCTATTTTTTAAGTGTGGGTGAAGCTACGGATCACAAATAGCGTTGATAAAACTAAAGGAACTGAACCAAAAATTGCAAACGAGTGTGATAGCATGGTTGAAACTTGGTCTCTCCCTCGGGAGGTCCGAGCTTCAAACTCAGGCACGCGCCATTGATTTATGTGCGCATTAGAAATTAATTACCACTGATATTCTGAGAAGGATAACATTGTGAGGAAGCCTACACACCCGAGAGTTCTTTAAAAAAAAAGCTCTCGGAGGTGTGTGAAGTCTACCAATTCGCAATTAGCCAGCACGGTGGACTATGGCCTAAGACTCTCTCATTCTGAGAGAAGACCCGTGCTCAGCAGTGGGACAATAATGGGGTGTAACCAATGCACATAACGGTTCTTGGTCATTACTACCCCTGAACATTTATACCTACCTATAAACCGAAATTGACGACCATTACCCTACCGGTCTGACGCGCAATGGGGCCCGGGTTCGATTCTCGGCCAGACAGGTATCTGAATGATGAGTTTAGATTCATGTTCTGGGTCTGGGTGTTTGTGTATTCGTCTTGTGTTTGTCCAGGGTACCCAGGACACAGGTGGGGCTATGACTGCAGAAAGCGTGTTTAAAAGAAAAGACATGTGTCTATGTCTAGTCTATCGCGGCATTGGCACTATTAAAATAGGTATATCCCAAACAATAATTGTACGCTTTTCCGCTATTAACGATACGCATGCAATACCTTAACTCCCGTCATAAAAAGTATCTTTAGTATAAGAAAAATGAGTAGTAAAGTATTGCCACAAATTAATCATCTAAGAAAGTTTCCGGGTATATTGTGGGAATGAACAACAATGCGCGATCTCTACTGATATGAGTAAGTTTCTATGGGATTCGAAACTCGTATTCTCTCTTTTATGTTTGATTGCGTGTCTATAAAAAGATCTTACATCAACGAAGCAAATAATATATGTTATCACTACATAGTATAAAACAAAGTCGCTTCGCACTGTCTGTATGTATGCGTAGATCTTTAAAACTACGCTATGGATTATAATGCAGTTTTTTTTTAATAGATAGAGTAATTCAAAAGGAAGGTTTTTATGTATAATATAGTAGAGAAACGTCCACCAATTCGCACTTTGCCAGCGCGGTGGACTATGGCCTAACACTCTCATTCTGAGAGAATAACCGTGCCCAGCAATGGGACATTAATGGGTTGGAAGTTGGCACCATAATAGAGAAACACTGATAATTTTAGATTTTTTACTTTTAGATGGAACGAAGTTCGCCGGGTCAACTAGTTAGTACTATAAATGCAAAATTTTGTGAGTGTGTATGTTTGTTTAAAACAACATGTCGGATTTCGTTGAAATTTTTCACACGCTTAATTTATGACCTAAACACAAGGATAATCATTACCATTAGATGTGACCGAAGCGGGCGAAACCACGGGAATAACCTAGTATTTTTTGAAGGTAGAACCAGTGTAGTTCGACCGGGGAAGTACCACCGCCACACCTATTTCTAGCGTGAAGCATTTCTTGCGTTTCGATGGAAGGGTGTGGTTGCCGGCACACTTTCACATGAGGCGACCATCATAGTCCTCGGAAGTAGCAACGCATCTGTGATTGACTTCAGATGGAATCCATGTTCTGTATTAAGTTGATTACAGATTTCCATGGGCGGCAGTGACCACTTACGATCAGGTGGACGGCATGCTCGTTTGCTACTTCAGTCAGATAAAAAAAATATATATACATTTTCTTTGAACGTCAACATTTTTGGCCGCGTTTTTAAAAGCTTCTCTAAAAGCTTTAAAAGCTCGTTTTAAAAGCTCTCAAAGTATTTTTAACTAATCGTTTCAAATGTTATTTTATTAACACTTACTTTTACTTCTCTATTCTATATATCCTCTGCATCGAATTGATGTTGTATTATGAGACCTGGTTTTAATATAAAATTACGCCTTAAATTTCCCAGTCTATGTAACTTATGTAACGGTTGTATTAGTTCACATTACGAAATATACTAGAGAAAAAGCAAGATTGATATTCCTGCTAAACCACTTGTGAACAATGAAGAACACAAGTTTGTGTACATACATAGGGTTAGGAGTTTAAGTAGATATAGGTTTTAGTTTGAGACAGAACTCCGTTACTAATTATTGTAGTACCTATATAAACGCTTTTTTGGTATTACTGATTAGTGGTAGTGTTTTACTGATTTATTATTCTGAATGCCCAAAATCTGTGGAATTACCTACTTCGGGAGGTCCCTAGTCCGGATAGGTTACAGGTTTGGATTTTACTAACACGCCGATATCCGTACTTTGATAAAACATAAGAGTATATGTGTCAACTAAGTTTTATACTCATTTTGGAAATGGGGGTTCCATTTCCAATAGAGTATCAAACTTAGTTCATACGTTAGGCCAAAAAATAGCAAAGAACGTTACACCGTCGTAATTTACAAATTTATAAACATTTAAATACATTAATATGTAGAATCGTGCGCACGGACATGCGTTTTTTATTCCCATATAACTAAATTCGACACAATATTTATAATGGAGTCTCATAAAACTTCCATTTCCAAAATGAAGTGTTCGTCACAAAAACCACAATAACGCATACAAAAGAACAAAAACGTCATTTTCTCAAGACCGCCATGTTTATTTTCCGTAGTTAAGCATTCATACCTACATTGTTTATTTGATAACCATCTGAGTACTACCAGTTATTACAATAATGATTGTACACTTGACGTGTCTTAATAAATTGAACAGATTTCAGCTTAAGATGATTCAGAATATCGCTGAGTGTAATGTTAATCGAAGGTCTTAAGACGTAATAAATACTAATATCTTATCGTGAACCCATGATTGTCCAACTGCTGGCCACGGGTCTTCGGAATGAGAGAGTTTTAGGCCATAGCGCTGGCCAAGTGCGAATTGGTGGACTTCACACGACTCCGAGAACTTTGTTTTAAAGATCTCTCGGGTGTTTAGGTTTCCTCACGATGTTTTCATTCACCGAAAAGCAGAGATATTTTTTTATACCCACATAAATCAGTGGTGCGTGCCTGGGTTTGAAACTCGGACCTCCCAATTGAGAGGGCAATTTCAACCATTAGGCTATCACTATTAAAGTCTTATCTGAAGTTGGGCCCAGAGGACTAAATTATATCACCTCGAACAATTATGTCTTTTACCACACCCTTCAAATAATAACTTAGTAGAGCTAAGTCGTGCCTGTTTTTAATGGGCGGAAATGTATGTGGTGGTAGTGCCTCGGAACTATGTATAATATCACACAGAGTTCAATCACCTTCAAAATTCATAATTTTCTATATATATTCTGCTAAGCGTTGTCTTACTATTTAACCTAATGTTCTTAATATAAACTGAATCTTATTAAAGTTTAACTGAATCTTATGCTTACCTGACAACTCACTTTAAAAATTATTAGTCACCTATTGTCCGTTTTATAATTTGAAATGAAAAGATTATTTATTTTGATTGTAACTATACTTTACTTGTATGATTTACTTTAATTAGTTGTTGTTATAGCTTTTGTGATGCTTTATACATTTATAAACTACCCTCTAATTTTATAAAGAAGTCGGTTTGTCTATGTAGACTAAAACTGCGTATAATATCGACAAGGTTGATTTTAACGTCTTCGTAATATCAGAACTATTACACAAGAAAATTTACAGTAAGTCGAAGTCTTACTATAAATTTTCAATAGTCAAAAGTTTCAATAAAATGTACATTAAGAAAAATAACATTAAGACTAAATTATGTTAATATTTTGATGGCAAATTTATCATATTCTACTTATTATCATTCCGATCTATTCGCACAAGTTATTTAATTACAACCGTTAAATAATTTTTGACCTAATACCACTAATTGGGATAAATATTACCGTGTCAGAAAAATTCGCCTACTCGCAAGTCACGGATTGTCAACAATGAACGCCACCAATAAAGTAAAAAGCGTTACATTTAGCTGACTTCCTGGGAAACAATGGAAACGCATTGATACTCACGGCGGCATGCTGAGTTGCATCATTGACGTCCGTTTCGAAATTCCACTGGGCTGCGACGTTGTTGGTGCACTCCTTCGACGCCTGCTCGTCAGCCCTGATGAGGAACTCCCGAACTTGCTGCAGATTCACTTGCCTAAACCTATCGTCAATGTGGTTATTTATGTCCCCGTTAATATTCTGCGCTCCGGCAAAACTGGGATCAGATCTGACGAAATTGGGATCGTTCCTTCTGAAGTTAGGGTCATTGTTGATGTCAATCCTGTCGTCCCGATTTCTATCGTCATACGGCCGTAATGTTGAACTGGGAGACCTTCCGTTCCCATAATCCAGACTAGGGTATCCGTTGTTACTTATGTCTGGACTCAGCCGATTGCTGAAAGGCGTTGTAGACACGGGATACACTCCCGGTGTACTGGATAATTGGTTCGGCCTCGCAGTACTGAATTGAAAGTTGCGGTTGTTGATATCAAATTGGTTCCCGGGGGAATTGATAGATGGAGTGCTGGACGAAAACCCGAAGTTACTATAAGGGTTGCGCTGGGTAGAAACTTGGGGTAGGGGTGGTAAATCTAGCTGGGGTTCCGCTGAACACAGAAAGGGGAGGAGTAGTGTTAACCAGAGCTTAAGTCTTCTCTCTTGAACACAGGCCATGGTTGACCGGTTGTGGCACGTCAGTGGCAACCAGTGGTGCGTGGTGCTCGGTTGCGCTCGCGATACCAACTGTTTGAACTGCTCGACCCGTGTGAATCGACTCCGTTGTCTAAATTTGAGGCTAGAACTAAGGGCCTTGTAGACGTAATGAAGGATTTTAGCACAAGTACGATGTACAGTGCGTGAATGAATGCTGAAGTAATGAAATGCTTCATTGGTTTTGAAATAGTAATTAAACAGTATTTAAACTGTTAGCTCGATTGATTGGAATTCAACCTTATTAGCAGATGTGGATTTAACTAAAACAGGAGGGTATATAAGAAACACAAAATATAAATAATTACTTTTGTCAGTTTTAAACTTTAAAATTGATAGAGCTATTATTTCCTTCAAATTTTTATTTCCGTTACTATTAAAACTGTATTATTTACTTAGTGATACAATACATACATATAATAAAGCAATATTATATTATAAACGTAAACTTAACTGCAAAGCTCATCTTTTACATATAAATTGAATATTTACATATTAATTTTGGAACTACATATATTATAATCTCTCAGCCTTATTATGTTTTATACAACTGATTAACACGTATTTGGATGAAATTATCCAGTTATTAAAATATTTCATGCATCAATTCATAACAAGTGAAGCCTTATTAACTAATAGCTTTTGCCCGCGGCTTTGCTCGCGTTAAAACCCTGTATATAAATGTCAAAGATTATATCCCAAAAGAACTTAATCAATGTGATTCAGTATTTAAAAAATGACTACATACAAACTAAAAATAATCATGATTTTTCTAATACCTCTGATAAATAATAATCAGTTGAGTAGTTGTGACGTGAATGCGTAACAAACTTATATTCTCATTTATAATATTAGTAGGGAGAATAGTTCAGTAATCAAACAGAATATAAAATATCTAAAAGCTTGGAATAAAATTACAGATTCAATTAAACATTAATTATGCGTATCTCAGTGTGATGAATCAGAGATTAGTATCATCCTTGTAGGTAATTACCGTGAAGTAATGAAGGGATTTAAAGTAATGAGCCAGTGATGAATAAATCTATAGGAAAAAGATCTATTCGGTTATATTACAGTAATAATTCTAGTTGCAGTTTGTGCCTATTGAGTGCGCAGTGATAGCCTAATGGTTGAAACTTGCCCTCTCAATCCGGAGGTCCGAGGTTCAAACCCAGGCACCACTGATTTATGTGCGTATTAGAAATTAATTACCACTGTTTTTCGGTGAAGGAAAACATCGTGAGGAAACCTACACGCCCGAGAGTTCTTTAAAAAAAATGGTATCGGAGGTGTGTGAAGTCTACCAATTCGCACTTGGCCAGCACGGTGGACTATGGCCTATAATAACTCTCTCATTCCGAAGACCCGTGCCCAGCAGTGGGACAATTGAGTTGACAACGATTGTGCCTAATAGGATATAATAACTAAATCGACTACTAATTTTTGGTAACGGACCTACTGAACATGCCAACATTTGTTTTTCTTTTTACTTCTATATGTACTTTGTTTTTTTTTCTGTGGAGAAAGTTATTCTCTATATCGTACATAAAATGCGATAAAATTATCAGTGTTCCTCCACTATATTATGCATTAATTATACTTACAAACCCTGTCTCTTGAATCACTATATCTATTAAAAAAACTGAAATCTGTAGCGTAGTTTTAAAGATTTAAGCGTACATAGGGACGGACAGTGGGAAGCAACTGTGTTTTATACAGTGTTAATGATAAAAAAGTCAATTTGGCAAAAAAAACTGACTAGAACCCATTTTCACTAGGTGCAACGATGTTATCTAAGTCAAAGAGTTACAACAAAAGATTTTCTCGATTACGATACTCGGGTTAAGGATATTCGTTTAAGAAAGCACTTAAATATTGCGTAACTTCCAGTTCGAATGGTCAAACTTACACCATTTGACAATTAGTGAGAGTACGTATTTGGAAATGGAAAATACGTTTAGTATGATGTTGCGTATTTGAAAACGCTCCGCTTAAAAACTCCCAAGACCACTTTAAATTTCATGGCAACATACATGAAATTGGGAGTGGTCTTGAGAGTTTCTAAGCGAACCTTCCGAGACCCCCAGACTGCCCTTAGCAGAATCGAATCGATAAAAAATAAACTTCTCACACTTGTAAGTTTTTCTGTTTTTTTTTTTTTTTTTAATTTTTTAATCGACAATTTTCAGAATCAATTTATTCTCTTATCATCTCCACCCTCTTAGCATATGGCGATAAAAATAATCAAAGTCTAGCCGACCACCATTATTCAACTTCCCCCTTAAAAATATATCTTTGGATAACCCATGGAAGTTTAATATAATATAACGCTTTCTACACTCATAGCCCCACAGTAGGATTTTCTCCTGTGTCGTGGGTGCCATGGAAGCATACAAAGACACTAACGCCCAGATCCAGAACAAGAATCTAAACTCATCATTCAGATACCTGTCTGGCCGGGAATAGAACCCGAGACCCACTGCGCTTTAGTCCGGTATGGTAATCGGCCATGCGGATCGTCAAATTGGTGCTAAGTATATCTTGTATTTAATCACGTTTTCGGATTACTTTATGTTCATTATTTATTTTCTGCCTTTTTTTGTTTTTATATATTAAAATAAAACATGCCCTGTTACTGTGTTTTTGTATTTGTAGTGTAAACCAATAAAAGTAAGGCGTGTAGACCTTCCGGTACATAATAGACACTTGCTATGCACCATTTCACGTCGTTATCATCGCTTTCTTTTCATTATCGCTTCTTTGTTTATCGGTTATGTTAAAACATTTTAAGGATATTGTTAAGAAAAGTAGACACAACTATAGTGATTCAGATTCTATCTTCTTTCATAGTGGTGTCACAGGTTCGGATATTTCATTATACTTTTTATGAAAATAAGAATAATTGTACTACTGGTTGAGAAATTTAGTCATCAATATTTCGTCAATTGATTAATTTGATACGTTACAAAAAATACCGATTCATTCGATTACACATATTGAACATTCGATTTAACTAATAATTAATTATTATTTTTAAAAAATGTATTTTTGTACAATAAAAAAGGAAACCACTGACAGAAAAACAAATAATATTTTGTATAATATTAGTAGATAATTCACAGATAGAGCTTTACCTACCTCATTGTTACTAATATTATGTGATTCTACTTCATTACTTTATGCTTATTATACTTAAACTTATTAAAAATAATATCTGTACAATGTGTATTATCTACAAGTTATAGATTTCTAAGATCGTATAACGTCTTTTTTAACAAAAAGAGGTGTGCTATAATAGTTTCGAAAGTATACATAAAAAAAGGATTAAATGTAGAACACAGAATCTTAACAATTTCGATATTTCTCAATCAGGTCCAAGTACTTAGGTCTAGTAATCAGAGGTAGGTGTGAGGATGGAGAAGCAAAAACTAGCAGTAGGTGCGATTGTTTACAAAGCCATGCATCATGCGAGTGCACGTTAAATAAGTGGAAAAACCTTTACGTTTATGGAGTGGTTATAACACCCAATATAACAATAAGATCGTTTTGGGATAAATGTGGTTATATCTGAAAATATGTAGTCCAACTGCACCTCAATAAATAGCTTTGAATCATAAAGAAGCTTATGCAAAATATCCCTCTTTGGTATGTTATCATAACTTACGAAAATAACTAATTTTCTATTTCAAGGTTTATTAAGTGATTACACATGCGCTATTTTCACTATTGCTATAAAAAATGAAGGACTATTTTTTTCTAAACCTTGCAGTCTGAAGTGATAGAACTGTGAATATTGGATTAGTTCATTAGATAATAATAAATATAATAATAATTCTTTATTTCAGACGATTGGAATCCATAGGTATATGTTAGTTACATTTGCTTACAATCTATGTTAGTATAGGGATTAATATATCTTAATTATAAAATTCATTCAATCCGGATAACTATGAAATATGCATACAAGCGTTATTTCACCATTACTCGAACCATAATGTAGACAGTAAGAAAGTAAATAGTAATATTCCACTCTTAAGGGGTAGAATGTTTTGTATTATAAATTATTATGTGCATTAGAAGTCGATGACGAAAGCTAATAAATGCATGTTTGAGTATTTATTTATTTATTTATTTATTTAAAAAGGGCAGCCAACAAGACAATACATTACACTTACAACTAAAAACTACATTAGGCTTAAATTAAATGCTGTCTTAATAACAGGCCACCACGGCATGCATCGTGGTCGAGTTTAAACACTTAAGATTATATTAGAACACTTCATTGTACGTATTACAATAATAATTACGTATAGTATTTGTACCTATATGTAAATGTGGTATGTATGTATATACATACCACATTGTATTATAAACTATGCTTATATTTGAATGGTATTCTTACTATGCGCTGTTATATTTTATAGTAAAAACTAAACTCTGTAAGCAAAGAGTATCCAACAACTCCATATAATTCCACACAGTCTTGACAAGCGATACGCAATTTTCCTATTGTGCCAGTTTTGCCGTGGGAACTAGTGATGTACGGATAACACCATGCTTTACGTTATATTATGTGATGTGCACTCCTGCATACTTATTATGCGTTAAACGCCATAGATACATATATAGGAGTAACGCAATTGCACAATATGACCTCTAAGTTAACGTACCTCATGTTAACTTACTTGACACTTATTACAGACTTATAAGGCGATTTTGATGTCATTTTTACGGTAATGCAACTGTTTTAATAGAATGGCCTCGTACGTGTTTGATTAATATTTATTTTACATAGTGTTACATTTTGTATCCATCGCACGTGTAAACTTGAGAAAATAAAATATTGAATTCAGTAGCTTGTAGAAATGTAATGAGCTTAGGTATAATTTTAACTGAACTTTATTTATTAGTTATTTTAATTAACGAAAAAATACGTATCAATCGATACGATTAGACTCCGAGCAACACACCTACACCTGCTTCTGCCTGATAACAGCAGAGTTAAGCGTTGCTGCGTTCTAGCCTGAAGGGTTACGTACATTAGACATATTTTGTCCCTGTAGTTCCAGGATCAGAATAGGGAATTAGGGAACAGTTTCTTGCCGGATCTTCTCAGTTGAGGTCGTATTCCGATCCGGTGGTAGTGTAAGAAAAAAAAATGTAACTGACAATTTGTAAGTGCCCCCGTAGGCCTATACAAAATAAAGACGTTTCATTTCAGGGCTACGATATCAGGGTAGAGGCTGTCAGGACCGCGGACGAATGCTATTAGCGTACCGGCAATCCTGACAGAGGGCGTTCAGGGGAACAACCTGGGGTTTTAGCCGGTACGAGTCCGGCATATCCTGTCAGTAGCCCCCGTGCAGAGAGGAATCGACCTAAGTTTTGACTATATTCCTATCTAGGGTGGATTAAAGACGTCCCTGTGCACTGGGCACTGTTAGGTACAACGTACCATCAGGTGGAAAAAAATCTAATCTACCTAGCAGAGGTTCCCAAACTCTTTTCATCTAACGTCCACTTTGAAAATCAGTTATTTTGTAGCGCCCACCATTTTCTTTCACCTAAAAAACATTAATAACATGTCGGTCTCGATTGAAATTTAACTAAGCCATTAGCGTTGCCAGTCGTCCCAACATTTAAACCATTATTAAAGCTCGGTCCTATAGGTCCCCAGTTTGTTGACAGCAAACAAGGATCCCCCAAAAAATTTTCTGAGACACTTACCTCCCCCGTCTAGGCCTCCAGTGCCCACAAGGACGCGTTATCACCCACTTTGGGAATAACTGACTTAGAGTATAACCTATCTTTGTCATATGTTCAGTAATAAACCTCTCAATAAGAAACTTAGGATCGTACTCAAAAACGTTAAATATGCGAGCTGATTCATCATCTCCAAAAAAGTGCACAGGCCACCCACGATTGATATTTGCTTTATTTTTACGAGCACTATCATTATGATTGACCTGCAGTGTCATAACAATAAAATGGTAGTACCATTACGCGCACGAGTGCGCACAACGGTCGTGTAATGAACAAGGTTATTTCTGATGACCATCTAAAAAGATGGCAGGTAGTGAAACGTCGGTATTCCTTAAACCGATATCGAATAATCGTTCCACAAACCGAGAAATGTTCCTAAAAAAAAACGCTTTCTACACTCATAGCCCCACAGTAGGATTTTCTCCTGTGTCGTGGGTGCCATGGACACACACAAAGGCGAATACACAAACACCCAGACCCAGAACAAGAATCTAAACTCATCTCATTCAGATACCTGTCTGGCCGGGAATCGAACCCGGGACCCACTGCGTGTCAGACCGGTACGGTAACCGCTGCGCCACGCGGGTCGTCCTAACTTAATAATAACCATATTATTATTATTGAGTTTGAGTAGTAAAGTTGACCACTTACCATCAGAAACTTCATTTCTTGATGGTAAGTGGTCATTGCCGCAAATGAATGTCTGTGACCAAATCACATAGAATATTGGTTCCATTTGAAGTCAATCACAGATGCGTTGCAAAATCTACTTCACGCTAGATATAAATGTGGTTCCTCTCTGGTTGAACTGCACTGTTACAAATCCGTTGCTCCCTAACACTAAGATGGTGGTCTGATATAAAAGTGAGCTGACAATCACACTGTTCCTAACGCAAGAACTGCCTCACACTGGTAATAAGTATATCGGTAGCTTCCTCAGTCCAACCTTACTTGTACTATCACATTTTGTAGTCCAATTCAATGGGACCTATACACGGCACTCAAAACCACTAGTCAATTTACAAGCTACACCTTGTATGAGGGAACGTTACTCTATGTCAAAGACGTTTTAGTAGTCAACGCAACCACAATAGGTACATACACTGCTTGCTACCATGTAGCGTGGTTTTACCAAAACCACGTATCATTAAATTTGGGAGTATCATCTATATTGTGTGTCTGTTAAGGAATTTTTCACTTTCAGCTTAAAATCGGCACTTAACTAGGTGCCTACTTATTCCTTGCTACACGGTAAAAAATTTGTAAAATAAAAAACTCCTGTTAAAATTTTGGCGTAATGTTAATGTAGATATGTCCATTTTTAACGCAATTGGGACACTTCTTAATTCCAATATCGATAATGACGATTATAGAAAATCGATTTTATCAGCAATGGTTAAAGTTAAAAGTATTATGAGTTCGGTTCCTGTCTCTCTCACAGTTGCTAATTACGATCTTCATTCTGAAAGGAGAATCCTGTCAGATTAATAAAAGGAGCATAACTTTAACAATTTGTATAAAATATTCTATATAATTGTATTCACGTGGGAAATAAATAACAAAGACGTTATATAAACGGAACTTGCTCATATTACCTACTCATTATTGCTGGACTTTAATTATACTGATTTTACATTTACGAATTCTGAAAATCTTGTATTGTTTGGTAATTTAGAATGATGAGTCAAGCAAAAACTCTGGTTGAACTTCGCTTGATTATTTTTCAATTTAATAATTATTGTTTAAATCCACAAATAAAATTATAATCAATAGTTCGCAGTTTCTACTTTTAGTTGGCTAATTCCTATCATAGTTCAAGTTCGACGACCAAAAAAATCATCAAATCTATAACGATTCCAGTTTTACAATCAAAAATGTTTAGGTTATGCATCTTTTGAGTATATTTACCATTTTTGTGCATATTTCGCTTTTTATAGTGCATATTTGCATGCATATTTTAGCATTCTGATAGAGCATATAATCCGATGTCTAATAATCACTTTACAGGTGAACCCTTCATGACATCATGGCTACATCTATTTCTGCCTTAAAATTGTAGTGTAAGGCTTTGCTGAATTTGCCCATTTCTAGCGTGAAGCAGTTCTTTCGTTTTAGTGAAAGGGTGTGGTTTTTCTCACATTTATATGAGGCAACCTGCGTAGTTTTCAGGAGTAGCAACGCATCTGTGATTGGCTTTGAACTCTTGTTGTGTATGAAGTTGCTTACAACTGTCAATTGGCGGTAGTGACCACTTACAATCAGGTGAACTGTATGGTCGTTTGTTACTTTCAAAGAGAAACTGTGGAAGGTGATGTTGGAACGCAATGTATCTGTAGGGACTTCAGGCAAGACTTTAATCATATCTGACAATGACCACTTACTATCTGATAGATTGCAAGCTAGTATGCTACATTAAAAATAGATAAAAAACATCTGCATTAAAATAAAATATTTATTCATACACTTCCTTATATATATCTCATAGTGCTAATTATTTACAATATCCAATACTCTCAATTTCCCATCTAACCTTTCAAATATTTAAATAAAGCGACGTGTGTATGGTTTTCAAATCCACAATAGACTTAATCATTTTCCCAAGCATGACATTATATTTTATTTGTAGTAGGTGAAGGCCAAAATGCGCGGATTTCCCTCCATTCAACGATTTCTAGAACTACGGTGATATGGACCATTGTAACAATGTAGGGCTCAGCGTGACCTATTGGCAAATAAAGTTACCTATCAATTGCGTTAATGATTTAGCCTACTTATATAATCCGAAAATTTGTTGGTTACTACTCAATAAGGCGAAACTTAGTGCATATTTGATTGAAGTTTTGTATAAGATCGTAAGTAAACAATGACATGAATCTATTAAATATTTTTTATTTAAGAAAAGAGTTACTAAAACATAATGTGGGTCTATATTTTATTTTATTTAATTATTTGTGACTTAATTGTTACGAGAAATGTTTAAAGAATATAAATAAATTTATATATTGACGACCCGCGTGGCGGAGCGGCTACCATACCAGTCTGACGCGCAATGGGTCCCGGGTTCGATTCTCGGCCAGACAGGTATCTGAATGATGAGTTTAGATTCATGTTCTGGGTCTGGGTGTTTGTGTATTCCTCTTGCGTGTGTCCATGGTACTCACGACACAGGGGAAAATCCTAGTGTGGGCTATGAGTGTAGAAAGCGTGTTTAGCGTGTTTTAATATTAATACGTGGAGCAAAAACTTGTGACCCATTTTTAAGATATTTGCAGACGGAGACGGAGCAGACGGAGGAGTATGGAATTAAGCACGGTTACAGTTGATGTAGAAAAGGATTACGATATGATAATATTTTTTTCAAATAAAGCATATAACATACTTAAAATCAACTAAAAACACATTACACACATTACCTTGCATTTGACACAAACACATATATAATATAGAAATAGAACACATAAGGTCAAAAATGTCAGATGTGTTTGTCAAAATACCCGCTTTTAAATGCAGCTTAGCTCATTAAACCTCTTTTTACCTTTAACCGGTGTGTTCAAAATAACTTGAAAATTATTACAATTTCCGTAAAATATATTATGTAACTATAATGTGTGATTTATTTATCTGTGTTACGATAAATCATCTAGTTACTTTCATATAAGGGATATCAGTATCTATGTAAAAAAGCGTACATTTTTCTCTAAATCGAATAAAATCGTCCTATCTAATCGTGCAAATATATATTTTCCTTCCTTTATGACTTAATTTCCTTATTGAACTATAATTATTATAAACCACTTTATCTTACACGTTTATTGTAACACAAAAGCAATTAAGAAAATTATTACCAATTTCATATATTGCTATAAGTTTCATGTTAACGACGTACTTTTATTTTACTTGCGGATGTAATATTGGGCTACTAGTAAGTAAAAGGTCAATTATAAAAATACTATTCAATATTACACAAATTTTAATTAAATTCAATCCAAGACATTTTGCTTATAGATTCATAACATCGCACTTATTTGCAAAAAATAGTTAAAGGGCTTTTAAAATAATATTATTCTAATCTAATCAAATACTAGAACATACGAAAAATATAAGAACAATTAAAATAACTATTAAATTGTATCATAATTAGCAAAACCTGTTGGTCCAGTGCGGATTGGTAGACACCACGCAACTTTTATTTTTTTTCATTTGTGTAGGTTTCCACACGTTGTTTCAACTTCACCGTAAAGCAGTGATAAAAAATTCTATGCAGATTATTTAGAACAATCAATGGTTTGCCTGGGATTTGCAGATGGGAAGGGAGAAGGCTAGTTTGAAAGGCCGATTTAAACCATTAAACTGTCATCGGTCAACGAGTATGTATATTCCAATATATTTATTTTATCTGAACATAATCTGGCCATAAGAACTCTAGGAAACACTAGTATTAACTTTATAATACCTAAGGAGAAGTTCACGACAATACCTTGACAATAATTGAGAAGGCCAATGGCATTTCCATACGCGAGGGCCATAAAACACTCGCTCAAGGATTATTTCTTAGGCGAATATCAGAAAATTTCACTGCAATTTGCAACGAAATTTTAATGGCCTAAATACGTTCAATGTCTCAATGATTTTAAAGAACGTTTCTTCGATGGGGATATTTAATTGTTCCGGTCTGGCGTTTTGCTGGTACTGCGATAAATAATACTACAACGCTTCCGGGCTATTAGTTACCAGTAAAATACTCCAACGAAGTCAGATGTATTTCTATATAATGGTATTAATGTCGCAAACCTCTTTTTAGTGTTTATAAGCGTGTTAGAGGCGCAGGAAACTTAAAATGTATTTGAACAAAAATTCAGAAGTCCGGTCTGTCACTGTCGGAAAAAATAGCTTGTCTCACGTCCGCGGCTCGCTAGTTTTTGATAATTTAAACCTAACTTTTCGGCAATTGAAGTTAAATGCGGAATGGTTAAAATCCGTATTCTATATTGCCTCGTGCCATCTTATCCCTGCAGGTTACAAATGATAATAAAATAACATAATAATCATCATATGTTTGTATTTGTGAGTAATTAAGTTGTTATTTAGCGTCCAACGTATTTATTCAGTCTCTTCTTAAACTCAGAGGTCTCCATCGCTTCTCTTTGCTCTGGCGTACAATATTCTGAAAAAAATATACATTTTAGTTATTCAATAAACTTTTTACTTCTAAAATGCGTAGGTACTAGATTTTACCAAAATTTTAGAAAAAACATTACCCAGACAAACAATAATTTTTGCGTAGTGATGTGTCTCCCCAGAAGAAATTTGTCTCGAATCGAAGTTAATAAGTTGAACCAAATAGGTTATTTACAAAATATGTAGATGAAATTGTTAGGAATTATGATTTTCCGGACTTACACTTGTACCGACAATTTAAGTCACATATTATTTTAGCAATTATATTGTTTGCTTTCTATTAGGACATGTGAAAATCAAAATCTCACTATTATACGTTACAAGTCTTAAAAAATAAGAAACAGAAATAAAGTAAGATAGAACTACTTACGAACGCTACTGGGTTCCCATCCGATGAACTCTCCATTCTTCTCATTCTCTGCCTTCAGCCAGTCGTAGAGAGGTTGGAAATACTCCAGCACGCCACTCGCGTCCATTTTCCGTTGTCCCGTGAGCACCTCCATCGCATCTGGCCAAGGCTTCGATGATCCCATTTGAAGCATTTTTCTGGAAATCAGGAGAAATTTTTGTGTTAACAACGGGTGCCTATTTTTTTGCTTTCTGGCGCTGCATATATCTACTTAGTTCAAAATAACTTTTTTACCAATAGTATGATTTTAAGCATTTGTGATGTGATCGTTTGTTTCTTCTTATAATTCTTTCTTCAAATTCAAATTTTAAAATTCAAATTTATTTATTTTGGAATAATATACGTGCGTGTGTTACACTTTCGTAACATTCCAGTCCATTTTCCAAACAAACGAACTTAAACTATAATCCGTGACTGAGACCATCCTATTAAGCATTGTCGAAACGCCTGTAGCAGGAGGCTGTAGAGAGTTTATCAAATATTAATATCAAATCCTTTCAAATTAAAATAAATTCACAACTAAAGTCGACATTTACATGAATTAGGTAATATAACAAATATGCCATCACATTTTAGAATTTGACAAAGAAACAAAAATTATATGCTTACCCTAAAGCATTGCCAGCAGCAGTCTTATTGTAAATGTCACAATTGGACAAGAGTGCGTTAGGATCACCGGCGGTGTACTCGCCAGCGAGCAAACACAGGGACCGTTGGAATTGGAACTGGATGATGTAAGAAATGTAGTATCTGAAAGAAATATTAAGAGGAAGATAAGTCCTAGAACTATTACAAATAGAGGTCATAATATAACTTAATTTAAATTTAACATAAATATTATCATCTTTACCTGTAATGTTTATTTACACTAAGTTAACACGTTGTCAGAAGATATAAGTCCAATGGATAAAGATATAATAATAATATTGAATAAGATATCAACTGGAATATTTTAACACACTGTGTCATGAAACTCTCCAGATAAGGCGCTCAACGATGTTTCCTTTCATATCAATTCGAAGTATAAAATATTTTATAGATGATTTCCATTCGTTCCATTTCATAGGCTAACGCGAACTTTGTACTAAATCTTTTGTATTAATAAAACTTTTATACTAATCAATAAATGTCTTACCTCATGTATTCAACATCAGCAGAAATATGGTACTTAGCAGCAGGATCGAAGTCTGCCTCAGTACGTGGTGCTGGAGGCTCGACGCCTTGCAGTGACTCCCTAAGTTGCCAGAAATGGCAGTTGTAATCATCAGGGGTGGTCGTGCCTCGGAATACTCCGTAACGGAATACATCCAGCAGGTAGGCAAATGGTAAAAAGACAATCTTGTCCAAGCCCTAAAACAGACAAAAATATTGTAAACTTTAACTGTATTTTAAAATCGAACATTATTGTCATAAACTAGCAAAATTAAACAGAATTTCATGAAATTAGGTTTTATTACCATTTTATAAAGCTGATTAATGTTTGATTCTAAATCATCTGGACCCTCTTCTAGAAGACCCATGACGCGCAAATGTTTTGGAGTAGATACGGAAAGTGATATTACGTCTCCGACAGCTTCATGAAAACCTATAAAATAATTAAAAAAATATTATTTTTCAAGGAATCATAATTGCTTAAACGATCAGTTTACCGATAAGTTCAAGACAATTTTATCTGTGATCTGTAAGAAATACCTGAGAAAAAAATATATGAAAGTTTCCAACCGATTAGCTCTGCGCCTTATCAGATTTGTAAATCTTGTACCACATAATTATTTACTAATAATTTTAATAACCAGTTAAGCCTCTAGCAGTCTATGGATGCATCCAAAAGATCCTCAAAAAACTCGATATTTGTAGATGAATACATTACTTTTTTATTACAAATTAATATAACAGGTATACCTGGATTTGCGCCCTCCCTGTACACAACAGGCTGGTCTTTATACTGTAAGTAGTACTGAATGTGACCCATCTCGTGATGTGTAGTTGTGAAGAAGGCTTTTGTGATCGTCGTGCATTGTTTGATTCTGCAATTCGAAAATTACTAGCTGAATCCCGCAGTATCGCCCGCGTTAAAAAAATCGATGTATCTATTGTCCCGTGGTAATAAGATATTTTGCCACAGTAAAAAGTAGGCTATATGTCAATCCAGAGTGTCAGTTAACTCCATATCAAATTTTATGAAAATCGCTCCAGCGGTTTATACGTGAAGAAGTAACAAACATACACACTCACAAACTTTCGCCTTTATAAAATCACAGTATAGTATGATAGTATGATTATCAGCCCATTTTTTTCCAAACTTTGAAAAAAGTTCATTACTTTCAACATTTTATAAATCGTACCTAAAGTCTTCACCATCAAAGAAGTCCCACGCGGACGCGTGGCAAACCATATCTCTGCCATCGTTCGGTTTCTCAATTATAGACCTTTCCCAGAACAGTTCTGGCATGCCACTCAAGTTCAACGACTTGAAGAAATCTTCAGCAACTTGGAACATCTTAAGAGCTGTGTAATTCTGAAATTACCGAAAGAGTTAAAATTAATTTTGCGGGTCAAGTAAGTGACAAAGTACTCGTAAATGAGGAAACTTACAGACAAGTTCAATCAGACATATGAAATTATTTTTGCTTCCACTTCGGCAAAAAGAAATCTGCCGTGCAGATGATCATGCATAAGACAGGAACATGATCCGATAGTTCGATAATACAAGTTTTACGTAGTAAGTTTAGAAAAATTCATAGCGTGATTCAAAATTTTAATAACGTCATATTTTGATGGGTCGCGAGAGGTCAAAACAGACATTACAATTACCTGTTTAATTAGCGCAGCAGTGACATCAACTTCTGGTTTGTCAGGGAAAGGCCGAGTGAATTTTTCCACGTTACCCCAAGTTTGAGCCCAAATGTTTCCTATAAAAACAAAAAATGATGGAGCATAAAAGTAATGAAGAAAATGTGTATGAGCTATAAATTCGCTTTCAAAGATAACATATTATATCGTAAGAATAACGAAGTAAAAGTAAACTTTTCTGTTACGACCCAATTTAAGGAATGTTAAAACTCTTTGTGGTTCAATACTATTTCTACCCTATCATAGCAGCTTTAACTGCTTCAGTGGTCTATTCCGAAGAATTTAGTAAATAAGACATAATTTTTCAAGGAGATCCAACGTAGTCTTCAGGAGTAACATGGCATGCGTGGCCAACCTCAGCTAAAACTGGTCTTATCAGGATTCATCAGGTGTTTTTAAATGCTGTTATTAAACAATGTTTATACTTCCGTGTTAAAAAAATTAAAATCTAGAATCGTGAATAATTTTGCTATCATAAAAATAGATCTCAATACGATACCTAACAAATGTGCTGGTATGGGTCCCTTGGCAGGCACGACGCTGTCGCCATACTTCAGTCGCAAGAGCCTTCTCACATAGGCATGAATCTGCTGGTACAAAGGCTTTACTTGGGCCCAGAGTTCTGTGAACTGGCTTTCGCTATCTGGCTCTTCGTATTCGCTCAGCCACCACTCCGCTACGCTATCATATCCTGAAAACCTCATACACATTACAATACAGTCGATATAACTTTATTTAGATCGAGTTAATAGTCCCATAACTTTGGTAGTTTTTAGGTTGGATTTTAAAATACCTTGAGATGAAAAGGTAACTTACAGCATGTGAATTCCAATAACATAGTCGCGATAAAAAACTTTTATAGAAAATGAAATAACATTTAAGTTACTACGAAAAGACGGTCAAGTTCCTTCATATTTTTTATTGCAAGAGCCTTTATCATATTGATTTTATTTCTTTGGATTGTGTTATCAAGATATAATACAGGTAGAATGACCATAGGGTAAGCCAATCTCATCGTCACCAGTCGTTATTGAGTACCAAGATCAACTTTACTCCAGAATCGAGACACATCTGTTACTATAATATGTACAAACCATTAAGTTTCGCAGCTTCATTGTCCATCTGGACGTATTCAGTGAAGTTACCCTTGGACGCCGCGCCGGCAGCCTTGTGCCACTCTAGCCAAGTGTATTTCAACTCCTCGGGGTCTTCGCTTGTGGCGAATATGTCTGTTACCTCTGAAATAGTCAGAGAACAATTTATTCATCAGCTCGTTCTTTGGATTGTACATTTCGTTTTGAATGTTTGATAATACATTCATTTTTTTTATTTCATATACCTCTATGTTTTTTGTTCTATTTAAATATACTTTTGTACAGGCTTATTATTATAATTAGGGCATACTCGATTCATTACCCGACTTCATAAAGGAATAAAGTCATTTTCTATACAAATTACGAAGTCGTCACTTAAGTATAAGGACAATGTATACTATAAAAAAATATATATACCAAAATCTTATTACTAATAGAACAGAACAGAGAGAGCAGAACTGGGAACAAAGATACTAATCGACATCACTGATAGTCAACACACAATGACATGGCCAATTTTCTTAAATAATTTATGATAACTACCTGGCTCGACATGTAAGTCACATTTAGTTCTGTCCTTATAGTCACAAATGGTCGCTTTAGCGTAGGTGGATTGCATGTTGTTTATAGCCTGAATCAACCTCTGATTAAGGTCCTCTGGAAGGGCAGAAGTACCCAAAATGGAATACTTCTTGAACATTCTCTTGAGATCTTCATCTTCAAACTCGTGCCAGAGGTAGGTCATTGTCTCTTTCCAGTACTCTTTCTCTTCCTCTGCAGCTTCTAGGGATACTTGCATCTAGAAATTGAAAAATAACGTGAAAGGACTGAAATAGAAAGAAGTAGATAAAAGAAGGCGTTTGTTAAAATATCATTATGATTTTAAAACATTGTAATAATGAAAGTTAACAATAACTAGATCTTTTTTTTTTGTTCTCGAGGGGGAGACCTTCAAAAGGTACCCAACGCCGTGGGAGCGACGCAGGGTTATGTTGGGTTTTTACCGTACTAAAACCCCTCGTCCTTGGCGCTAAAAAAGGGGACTTCGGGATCTCGAAACGACCTCAACCAAAATCCTCTGAGCGCGTTGCCCAATCGGGCTCCTCCCAGATGGGCGATTGGACTCACCGCTCCGTCTAGTCTTTACGACGGTATACCGCCGTCCTTCCCGGGATTGCCTGACCAAACGGTTAGAGCTCCCACTCTAGCCGTCTGCACCCCGTAAGCCCCTTTTAGTCGCCTCTTACGACAGGCAGGGGATGCCCTATTCTGATCCCGGAACTACAGGGACGAACAATAACTAGATCTAGTTTCAAAAATATCCAAGTAAGGGGACGAATAATAGAGCTAGTTTCGTAAAAAACAATGAACACATGTACCTTCATGAACTGAAAGACAACAAATAAAATTGTCGTTTATGTATTTAGAAACCTGATCTCATTTAGAATATTAAGGTCAATTCTATCTTTTTAATACCCTACTAGATTTCTTTTGTTTTAGTCTATTAAATCTGAATCGTTTGCATTTTCTTTTTGTCCCATTCAATAACAAACTTATATGATTAGTCTTATATATGAAAATATTTTATTAATAGAACACATTTTATAGAATCCGTTATGAACAAAGCGGAAGGCGAGTCCTAAGGTTTTTATATTATAGTTTTATCTAAGGCCCCCGTAGTCAAACTGTTAGCGGCGTACTGAATTTGCGACGTATCGGTTTAGTACGTCCTTCCATATATTGTAAATAGAGTGTCCAAAGTTTGCTAGTATGCTTTACGCAGTTTGCAGCGTTACAGCGTTACAGTTTGCCTACTGGGACACAGCCTAATGGAGACAAAGCATAGGTATCAACTACTATCATACTTTACAACGGAATGTTTCATTAATCTCAAACGACAACATGAGCATACCTAATAAATATATTCAGTTATCAAAAAATATCGATAGAGGATAGCATCACATCTTATACAACAGTGGACTGTCACAATGATATTTATCACTCACCTGTCTCTCCTCATTAAAACTCGTGATGTTGCTCTGATAGTCCCACGCAGCGATGGCCTTTTTGTTTCTCAGCTTGGACATCGCATCGTTCAGGGTACTGATGTAGTTCCTCCCGGTGGCCTCCTCAGCTGCCCTCTCCGCTGCCCGGCCTTGCGCAGCCACTATGAAGACCGAGGCTATCGCCCCGACTAGGGCTAACTCGCCCAGAATTTTAAGGAGCATCTATAAAATTAGCAGATTTCTCTCATGTAATTCTTATACAATTACCCTAAGTTACAGGATATTTTTTTTAATTTAGGTTAAACTTAAGTAAAATTAAGATTATTTAACGTGACATAGAAGGCAAAATTCAATTTTTCTATACAATATTTTTACAAGTACCGCCCAAGTGTAGTTAATGTTACGGTGGATATAAATACAACTATTCATAAAGCTTAACTTAAGAAATGTAGGTATATTTCTGTCCAAATTTATTAAAATGCATTTTAAGTCTAATACGATTTAGTTAAAGGCAAATTAACACATCATAGCTACTATTACAGGTAAAATCTGTAGTAGCTGCATATACAAATTATTTTTATAAAATATTATTTTGTTTAAAAATACTCGTATAGCTATCCTAAAAAAATTGAAATAAGAAAAAATAAGACATAATTAAAATTTTCAAAAATAAATACCTATATCATCGGGATAAAAAAATATACCAGATTTTTTTGTTAAATTTCGAGTACTTGCGTAAAAAATACTATCAACTATAACGTACCTCGGTATGGATGGCGTCTGATATAATAAAGATATGATTCTGAATCGCGGCATAAATACGTAACAAAAGATGAGAACGTACTTATACTAAAGGATGTACGACAAAAGACACTCGCCACAAATTCAATCTTCTTCGTTAAATATAGAAGTCATTTTTCCCTGCACTTTACAATATATTCTTAAATACCTACTTGTACCTGGGCTGATACTAAAAAAGAAAAAGATTCGTGTCAAGGTATTATGGTGACAAAAACTTAATACAGATAATGCAAATCATCGATTTGGTTGAATGGCGAGACAGATGTTATTTACTTGTTTTTCAGTCAATAAGTAATTTGTTTACGGTTAAAAGTGATACAGTATGATTGTTGTTGTACAAATAGCACAAAAACAAGGGTTAAATCAATTTTGGATTTCCTATTTACTTTCCTCCAAATGAAGTAGTAAACAAACTTGTTATCATAAGTGGTCACTGCTGCCCATGGATATACTGCTGCCCATGGATATATGTGAGCAACTTATATTCATATAGAACTGGGGATTTTTATCCGAAATCAATCACTATACATTGCTACTATCGAGCACTAAGATGATCGCCTCATATGAGAGTAAGCCAGCAACTACACCCTTCCACTAAAACGCAAGAACTGCTTCACGTTAGAAAATGAGTTTGGCAGTGGTATCCTCTCGTCTCTGTAGTTCCGGGATTAGAATAGGGCTACGGCATCCCCTGCCTGTCGTAAGAGGTGACTAAAAGGGGCTTCCGAAGTTGCGGGCGGCTAGAGTGGGAGCTCGAACCGTTTGCTCAGGCGACCCCGGGAAGGACGGCGGTGTGTGTGGTCGCATACCGTCGTAAATATTAGATGGAGTGGTAGGCCCAGCCGCCCATCTGGGAGGAGCCGTTATGGGGCAATGCGCTCAGAGGATTCCGGTTGCGTTCCTTTGGAGATCCCGGAGTCCTCTTTGTACCGCTGAAGACGGCCACCGGTGGAAAAATCCCACATAAACCTACGTCGCTGCCATGGCGTCGGGTACCTTTTAAAGGTTTCCCCCTCGAGAACAGAAAAAAGTGGTATTGTTCAATTGAATTATACAGTTTCAAGAACCTGGAGGAAATTTGAGTGCGATAGTAGGTACTTACTACTGTTACATGTAAAGCTGCAGTGTAGCGCTATTGTATTGTGATTTAACACCTAAAGTTAAAGTGATAAATAATTCGGCCAGATGTAACGTATGCGAGTGAAACATGGGCTTTGACTCAAAAAGACGAGCTCAAATTATTACTTTTCGAGAGAAAAGTGCTCAGAAAGATCTTTGGCCTAAAAAAAAGAGAACGACGGGACATTCCGTACGAGAATGAACCACGAGCTAGAAGCCTTAATCGAAAAGCAGACAATTGTCAGGTTCTGCAAATCGCAGAGACTACGTTGGGCGGGACACGTAGAGAGATTGGATAGCAGTAGAGCGGTCAAGACTATAAGTGTCTGGACCCCGCAACAAAAAAGACCAAAAGGAAGACCCAGAAAACGCTGGAAGGACTGTGTAGAGGAAGACCTTAAGACGATGGGAAGAAAAACAGCTTGGAGGAGGGTAGCAGTGAATAGAGCAAAATGGAGGGAGATTGTTGAGGAGACCAAGACCCGCAAAGGGTTGTAGCGCCGTAGGAACAACAAAGTTAAAGTGATATCTGATAAAAGGCTATTAAGCCGCCGAATACCAGCTTAATAGTTACTGAACTAAATAATCCAAACACATTGATCTTTAAATCGTATTTTATCGCTAAATAATCCAATAACGTTTTGATAAGTAGTTCTAGATACAACTATCGACTTTTGAAGATACCTTTTCAATATAGATAACGGAATATAGATAATATCATCTTGACGGACAGATCTGAGATATCTATGAGATATATTTTTCAATATTACACAAGTATTCGGTAAGTCTTGTAATAATAATAATATCTGATATATCATTTCGTAACTTTTACTTATCTTACTACATTCCTATTTACGCGCAAATATATACATTTAACCTCTATTTAACCCTCTTAATAAAATATCAAAAAATCCTATCTTAGGGGTTGTTTACATCATAAAAAGAACCTACCTACTATAAAAAATTCTTGCTTTTAGTATCACTAGTTCAGGCTCTGCGTTGATTAAAAATTAATACGGATACGTTTTTATATGTTATGTTATTTTATGTATTTTTGAGAAAGAACTTCTGCACAAAACTCAACATTAACTTACAAACCATGCACTACTTAAACCCGTTCATTAATTCTGTTCATTAAATTTTACACAGGAATTCTATGTAGTGAATAAGACTAACAAAATGCTTTGGTGCATGGTAACAAAGATGATAACCTAATAAATTATTACAAAGATTTTTTTTAATTTCCCCTGCTCTTGGAAATGTGAAGCATAATTTTTGTCTCCCTGCTGTCTTAAAGTGTAGTGATACATATGATTATATATTATATGAGACGATGACAGTAACGTTTACATATTTTTAGAGAGGCACAGTGTTCCTGTATATAATACAAAAACCCTTTGCAACAGGCCTGAATCTTGGGGGTGAATAGGTAAGCAGGAAAACCCGCCCCCGACGTCTAATTACGTCCGTCATTTTGCAGTCATTTCGTCCTTTAAAATATTATTATTTTTTTCCTCAATAAGACGGTCCGCCTCTATCAAGTTTCTCAGTTAAAAAAACAATCCAGGGCTGATTTTTAGTTTTGTATACAGCGGCGCTTAGCCACAAAAATCGTCACTACATAGTATATAACAAAGTCGCTTCTCGCTGTCTGTCCCTATGTATGCTTAGATCTTTAAAACTACGCTACTGATTTTAATGCAGTTTTCTTTAATAGATAGAGTGATTCAAAAGGAAGGCTTTTATGCATAATACATGTATAATATAGTAGAAAATCACTGATAATTTTATATTTTTGACTTTTAGGCTGAACGAAATTCGCCGAGTTAACTAGTAACATAATAAAACTTACAAATAATACTCTCTTCGTAGTCCTTGAGCAGTATCCACAAGGCATTTTCGTATTATTAGAAAATAAATCCAAAATATGTATACCACTGGTAAAAGAAAAACACAAACTGGTATCCTCAGGTAACGTATGCAAATGATTTATTTACATGCAAATGAATTAGTATGTTGGTCTGTCTGTCACGCATTTGGAGGATTTTGGGCCTTTGTCTCGTTTTACAAGCGGAGACAATTGCTGGATTGTGTTATGTAACTGTGAAATATTTTTTGTTAAACATCCATCGGCCCTTTGAGGTTCACGAACATTTTTGCCATCTTTTTCCGTTACGCGCCATCTTTTTCTTATCCCTACCACGCGTGATATTAGATAGATTATTAGATTAAGTTTAATAAAAGCCTTTTATTAAACTTTATCTAATTTAACTTTATTTAACCAATTTCTGTAAAGTTGCATATAGTACACGCACACATTTTTTTTTGTTATGCGTCCATCAGCCCAGCAGCAGTGAAGGTGGTAGAACCAATATAGGACCGGGAAAGTACTACCTACTACCGCCATACCTATTTCTAGCGTGTAGCAGTTTTTGCGATTCGTTGGAAGGGTATTGTGGTTGCTGACACACTTCTATACGAGGCGACCATCTTAGTCCTCGGAAGTAGTAACGCATTGCGATTGACTTCAGATAGAACCCATGTCTATATAACAGTTATCTGTTATATATGTTAACAGATGTCCATGGGCGACAGTGACCAATTACCATCAGGAGAAATGTATGCTCGTTTATTACTTCAATTAGATAAAAAAGCCCTTTGAGAGTCACAGCTGGACTTAGGCCTCCTCATTTTTTGGTAATGGTCACACGCTGGCATGTGCCTGACCGTAGTGGGTTGATGTTAGAAGTCGGTGCTGCCGGATTTTATCCCTTAGCAACCTTCTAAGATAATCGACATGTGTTACATAGAATCACTCATAGTGGTTAAACAGTGATCTTGATGATTTACAACTGCTACTTAGCTATTACTTGCCCTCTCGATCGGGAGGTCCGAGGTTCAAACCCAGGCATGCACCACTGATTTATGTGCGTATTATACATTAATTATCACTGCTTTTCGGTGAAGGAAAACATCGTGAGGAAACCTACATACCCGAGAGTGCTTTAAAAAAAAAAAGAAGTTCTCGGAGGTGTGTGAAGTCCACCAATTCGCACTTGGCCAGCGCGGTGGACTATGGCCTAAACTCTCTCATTCCGAGAGAAGACCCGTGCCCAGCAGTGGGACAGTAATGGGTTGACGACTTAGCTATTAAATAAAATTGTAAGGTACAATGTTAAACAAGTGTTACATTTAACGGTACAGACATATGTACTTCTCCGAGGCGGTTCCACACATTGTCTCAGGGATAGCAAGGCATATGTGGCTAACCGCGATTAAGATCGGTTGCATTTGAGCTTGATTACAGTTTTCTATGAGCGGCAGTGACCTTTTATTATTTATAAAAAAAAAAAAACGGAACATCACAAAGTGATCAAAAGACAGGCCGCTAAGCTATCACCCTTTTATTTTAATTAATTTAAAATATTATTATTGCATTATCCTAATTACATTGTAGGTACCTATTGTAAGGTATACCAGAAGATCACCAGCTGAACGGCCCTGGCGAAAACCATATTGGTGATCGCTGATCAGCTGGTGCTCCTCGAGGTACCTCAGGAGCTGCCAGTTAACAATTCGCTCCATCACCTTAAAGAGCAGGGAAGTTATTGCAATAGGCCTGTAGTTGGCCGGGTCGCTGCGGTCACCCTTTTTTGGGATCGGGTGAACGAGGGCCACTTTCCACGAAGACGGTACTTGTCCCGCCGTGTAAGAAAGCGAGAATAAGCGCGTTAAGATGGGAGCCAACTCGGGAGCGCACGTCCTCAACACCACTGCGGGGATTTCGTCTGGCCCGCTCGACTTCTTGATATCAAGGAACAATAGAGCACGCCTGACAGCCTTCTGTGTGAACTGTATATTAGGCATTGTGCTATCACATCGCGGGATGGTAGGCGGTGTGGTCCCCCGATCGTCAAGTGTCGAGTTTGAGGCGAAAAGGGTACCAAGGAGATCGGCTTTCCCTTTTGCCGTATGAGCCAGAGAATCGTCTGGTTTCCGCAGTGGTGGAAGTGAGGAGCGACAGAAATTACCCTCGACAGCCTTGGCAAGCGACCAGAAGGCTCGACTCCCTGGGGGGTAACCTAGTAGTCTTGACTATGTAAAAACAGTGGCCTTTTATATGGCTTTCGTATATATTTTTTCTGTTTGTTAAGTTTAAACCCTACTTTACATTGATTTGTTTTTAAGGACATTCTCTCGCTAATCTTTCTATTTTTTGCTGCCAATTGGTTTCTTATTATAGCCAAATTAACTGCTATTTGTTGGCTCGTTTTGTTTTGCATAACGTCATCAATGAATGTTTCTCGTACTATAGAAGGCAATAAATGTTGATGAAAAGGTTTTAAAAAATAACGTAATTACAAATGACTGATTTCTTTTAACTGGATAAATGGTAACCTAATTTAATCTATGTAAAATGGACAAAACATAAAATTCTTAGTTAAAATACTGCTGCTATTAAACTTCCATTTTCAACAAAATATCAACAAAGTACCTCTATGCTAAATAATAAAGATTTTTTTCAAGATTCTCAAAGTTTAAAGCTAAAATCTATTATACAAAATCCCATTCTACATTTAAAATTGGTCACAAATGGTCAAAGAAACTGCTTTTGAATTTACGAAATACAAATATTTAGTTTGGTTCTGAATCAAATAATAAAATTAGATTCTAAGTCATTTTCAAAAACTTTCGTGGAGTTACTTGAAACCACACGGTTATTAATTATATCAAATACCGAGCTCTTGCTTACAATTTGCTAAAATATTTTAAAATACTTCATTAGTATGCATTCAAGGTGGTAGAACCAGTGTAGTTCGAACACCGCCACACCTATTTCTAGCGTGAAGCATTTCTTGCGTTTCGATAGAAGGGTGTGGTTGCCGGCACACTTTCACATGAGGCGACAATCATAGTCCTCGGGAGTAGCAACGCATCTGAGATTAACTTCAGTTGGAACCCATGTTCTGTATGAAGTTGATTACAGATGTCCATGGACTGCAGTGACCACTTACCATTAGGTGGACTGCATGCTCGTTTGCTACTTCAGTAAAATAAAAAAAAATACAAGACAAATCTGATAAAAAATGTATAATTAAAAAAGGTATTGAGCTGAAAAGCAACTAGGTAGGTAAATGTTGCCTGCATTAATGCCAATAAAATGTAATAATCATGACACGCATGATTAACGCCATACAAGATCCGATAAACATTTGATTAATATTAATTTAGATTTATATTATAAAAGTTTTCTATTTGACAACTTATTTGTATTCTCATGGCAACAATGATTCAGGGATTCCTTTATTCCTATAACCCGACTGCATTAGAAGGAGATTTTATATGTAATGCAAACGCTTGATCTATTAGTCGCATAACTCACCGAGCAATGACAAGTATGTAATGTTTACATACTTGTGATCGCAGTCCAATATAAACGCATTTTTTATAATGTTTCATCGCCGTATGGACAAGCATGCTCGTCGTAATTTTTTTTTTTTTTGCATATCTGCATTCGGACATATTCTTCTCTATATATAAGTATATTGAAAACAATAAGGCCAATTCTTGCAACTGAGTTTTGAGTTGAAAGACTTAAGTTAATAACGTGTTTTTCAAATGTGATGTATTTCAATACAATATAAATGCACTTACCAGTACCGCCTTTGTCCTGCCGTCGGCAACGCCTGACTACTTCAAATGAGATGAAATTTTATATAATATAATGTCGTCATAGATAACGTCCACTCGAACTAGTTTGATACTAGTGATGTAACGAATAACGCATTCGCATTTGCAAATATTCACATGTTTTTAGATATTCCTATTCGCATTCGCATTGCTGTGCAGTGCTTTGCAAAAAAGGTCGCCAAAACTAAACAAATTAAAGTCAAACTGCAGTTGGTCGACCAAAAAACGATTAACATCCTTTTTTATCTGACTGAAGTAGCAAACGAGCATGCAGTTCACCTGATGGTAAATGATCACTGCCGCTCATGGACATCTGTAATCAACTACATACAGAACTGTATCATCTGAAGTCATTCACAGATGCGTTGCTACTCCCGAGGACTATGATGGTCGCGTCATATGAATGTGTGCCGGCAACCACACCCTTCTATCGAAACGCAAGAAATGCTTCACGCTAGAAATAGGTGTGGCGGTGGTACTTCCCCGGTCAACCTACACCGGTTCTACCACCTTGAAATATTCAAATAGCATTCGTACATCACTATTTGATACGATATGCATTGAATTCACATAAATTAGATAGACTTCTTTTGTTTTGATATGATCTCAATTTTCTTTGTTTCTATTACTTTAACTATCGGTGTAGTACGGATTTTGCTCTAGAATATTTCGCTTGGCTCACTTGTCGTTGAGACGTTAACCTACGTAAAGAATATGAATACGTAAGAATATGACTTTTTTATAATTTAGTTTTTAAGGAGTTGCATTACATAGCATAAAAGAAAGTCGCTTCCCGCTGTCTGTCCCTATATATGTTTAGATCTTTAAATCTGTCATTTTAATAACATATTTTATATTAAAGTAAAATGTAAACTAACTTAAACTAAAATATATAAATGATCTTTATAATGACGCTACGGATTTTAATGCAGTTTTTTTTAATAGATGGAGTAATTCAAGGGGAAGGTTTTTATGTATGTAGGTATGTATGATAATATAGTGGAGAAATGCTGATAATTTGAAATTTTTGACTTTTAGGGGGAACGAAGTTCGCCGGGTCAACTAGTTAGAAATAAATTATACGTTGAGATTATGCTTATTAATGATTTCTATTATTTTTTTTTCTAAAACCGCTAAAATATAAAATATGGTAGACTGAAATTTAACTTAACCTTCTTGTTTTTAATTTTTTTTTTTTCTTATTTGTCATTTAAAAACGCACACAACTTTAGATTCATATTTATATGTAGTTATTTGCCAAATTTTAATAGCGTCCGAAAAACGTTCGAAATAGAATCAAATTATCGTTAATCTCTTTTCAGACCTTATCTGTTACTGATTTATGTGTTTGGAAGTTCGACCAACATATTTTATTTTTATTAGAAACTTGATACTCGATTTTGATATCATTATCCTTTATTCAATTTATATTTTCTTAGTACGGGTTTTAATTAAGCATTGTTGGGCACCATAATATTATCACTAAGTAAAAAAAAGCCTTGGTTAGATAATGAAACAAAAGTATAACAGTGATGCAGACATGTACTACAGGCTAATAATAATTCGGTGGATCCTAAATACGAGTCGTCACCATTCCTGTAGTTACAGGATCAGAATATCCTCAGCCTGTCGTAACAGGCGACCAAAAGGGAGATTCCGGGGTTGCGGGCGGCAATAGTGAGAGCTCAAACCATCTAGCCAGACGATCCTGGGAATGACGGCGGGGTGTATGGTCACATATTTTCCTAAAGACCAGACGGTGCGGTCGGCCTAGCCGGTCACGTGGGTGATGCCCAATGGTGCAGCGCGCTCAGAGGACTCCGGTTGCGTTCCTTTAGATATCCCGGAGTCCTCATTGCAGAGTCGGGGACTACCACTAGGAGGGAAGGGGGCTTAGTGCACTAATTACACTAATCAGTACACCTCTCCTTTTCAATCTAGAACATTGATCAGACAGAAAATAATCGTGAGGCTGTTGTCATGACAATTTTTTTATGCGCCCAACGATTTCATTGTGAAGTCTCTTCTACTAGTCAAGCCCCTTTGATATCCATATTTAGACAGATGTTGACCATCTTTGATAAGCTATGATATTGTTTAACTGTTTGAACATGCATAAAATAAAAATAACGTAATTAATTACAAATAAATGTTGAACTTTTTACTTAAATACATTTATAGTAAATATCTTAATTTAATATTTAGTCTTTTAGTAACATTTTGTTAAATGATGCAACAACAATGTACTAGTTAAATGTAACCAGTATGTACATACATACTCGGACTGCAGGACTAGTTAAATTTTTGACGTAAAATTGCATAGGATATAAGGTAACACTACAAACTAAAAAACATTAAGCACAGTGCACTAATTAGAAACACTTCTCACGTAACCAAACTACATAGGATACATGACAACATTACCAAATAAAACCACATGAAGTCTTAAAAATGTTTATTACGAATACTGCTCGCCTAACATAATTATCCTAGAATGTAAGTACGTCACGTCTCGCGCGCGCCCTCCGCCTTCGTCGCGTCCAGCGCCGCCATTTGCTCGGCGGTGCAGTATTCTGCAAATGTAAATGTAATTAACTAGGTTATTGCGACAGTTCAAGACAGTTTCAAGGTAGAACCAGTGCAGTTCGAAAGGGGAAGTACCACCACCGTACCTATTTCTAACGAGAAGCATTGCGTTTCGATAGAAGTGTATGGTTACCGGCACACTTTCACATTAGCGACCATTATAGTCCTCGGGAGTAGCAACCCATCTGTGATTGACAGATAGAACCCATGTTCTGTATGAAGTTGATAACAGTCTATGAGCGGCAGTGACCACATACCATCAGGTGGACAGTCAGATAAAAAAAAAACTTATTCGCACTTGGCCAGCACGAT
Organism: Spicauda simplicius; assembly: GCA_949699795.1. Lineage (NCBI taxonomy): Eukaryota > Metazoa > Arthropoda > Insecta > Lepidoptera > Hesperiidae > Spicauda > Spicauda simplicius. Next base: position 2,333,419 of record OX453062.1, read on the forward strand.
GGACTAAGACTGTCGTTCTGGGACTTTATCCTCCCAGCTTTGACTCCCAGGTTGACGAAGCTCCTTCATTCTAAGAGTATTCTCTTAGATTGAAGGAGCTTCGTCGTCCTGTGCCCAACAGTGGGACAATAGGCGATGTGAAATCACTCACGTATCTTGCTGGGCTCCCAGCCCACGTGCTCGCCGGTGCGCTGGTTCTCGGCGCGCAGCCACTCGTGCAGCGGCCGGAAGTACTCCAGCAGCCCGTCCGCGCGCATGCCGCGCTGCCCCGTCAGCGCCTCCATCGCCTCGGGCCACGGCTTCGACGAGCCCATTCTCAACATGTTACTGGAATCATTTCAAGATAATGTATTGTTGTTTTGTTTTGCTACGGCTTCATCGAACACATGTTTGCCATGTTACTGGAATTTATTTATTTACTAGCCTTTGCCCGCGGCTTCGCTCGCGTGAAATTTAGTCTGTCACATAAAGTTTGCAAGGTGGTAGAACAATGGTTCAACCAGGGAGGCATCACCGCCGCACCTATTTCTACCGTGAAGCAGTTCTTGTGTTTCATTTGAAGGGTGTGCCTGCCGACTCACTTTTATATGAGGCGATCATCATAGTCCTCGGGAGTAGCAACGCATCTGTGATTTACTTCAGATTGAACCCTTGCCCTACTTCCTAAGGCGATTAACATACGGTACCGCTCACTGCCACGGTAGGCGGTGAAGCGGATCTCATGTTGTATTGGGGTCTAATAAATCCGTTGATGCCTCACAAACGTACACCGGCTGGCCGCGCGGTCCAGCGGTGTTCTCATCACCACCGTGTGTCCGCGCGAACGACAGTGCGGGGAGTCGGCGCCTCACAAACGGGCTGACGCCTAACCGTGCGGATCATCGTTGAAGCAAAAATGCATTTCGATGTCGAAAAGTTTATTTTGATGATCGATCCATCCGCGCGTACAGGTGCGTAAACCGCCTTACCGCGCGGGGCACCGCTATTCGCGGCGGTGCGCGGTGCCGTGTGTTAATCGCCTAAATCAGTGTGTTCAAATTTCAAATCACAGGCACGTATATTTGAATTAGTTTTGTCGGCAACAGATATTAATGCTTACTCTGAAATTAAAAGTTTTAAGAAAGGGTCTCAAAACCCGTGACAGTTACCAACGCGCAGTTGGCTAGCGTGGTCAACAACGACCTAAACTACTGCTAATCTGACATATGAGTTGTGTTACATTAAAAGGTCGATGACGATTGAATAACATATTTAACCTTTCCGCTGTTTCATTCTTATTGACTTTTTTTCTTTTTTGTCGAGGGAGAAACCTTCAAAAGGTACGCCGTGGGAGCGACACAGGGTTATCTGGGATTCTTATAGCACCAGGACTCCGGGATCTTCAAAGGAACGCAACTGGAGTCCTCTGAGTGCATTGCCCCATCGGACTCCTCCCAAGTGAGCGGCTGGGCCCACCACTCCATCTGGTCTTTACCACGATATGAGACCACACGTATGCCACCGTCCTTCCCGGGATCGCCTGGCTGGACGGTTCAAGCTCCGTCCATTCTGGCTCTCACGATAGCATGGGACCACACATGCTGACATCTTTCCCGAAGTTGCTGACTGGGTGTTTGGAGCTCTCCGTCTAGCCGCCCGCAACCCCGAAAGCTCCCTTTAGTTGCCTCTTACCACAGACAGGGGATACCGTAGCCTTATTCCCGGAACTACAGAGACGTCATTGACCTTTCACATTTTGCTCCGTGTTTTATAACCATTCAAACATCAATATCATACAACTTCGTTGTATACGGCGGCGGCGCACGGCGCGTAGTGCCGGTCAATCAATTGACTACGCAATATGTTATACTCGTAATATCTTCTAAACTACTTATCCAATTTACATGGTGTAAAAGGCAGATTCAATCTTTATTAGATGCTTGATTTTTTGAAATTATTTGAAAATTGAACATTTATTTTGATAAGGATTAATATTTAGTTTGTATAAAACCCATGGAAACATCAACTTGATATTTTTAAAATTTTCAAAGTATAAAAAGAGTTATTGTGGGTTATACATAAAATATAGACATATGCTGTCGCGGACTTTTATTTAGATCTATGTGAGCCAAACAATCCCACGGTACATTATATTTGGATATCTCCAACGGTTTAGGCAGCGTACGCGAAGATAGCTCTCAGAGCACAACTTTTTTTCCGACTAACCTGATATTTCTCGTTATATTATAACATTATAAAAAAAAATCATTACAAATTATAGCCCATGTGTTATTCTGATGTATAACCTATACTACTGTAAAGTTTCAACCAAATCCGTTGAGTAGTTTTTGCGTGAAAGAATAACAAATACACATACATCCTCACAAACTTTCGCATTTATAATATTAGTAGGATTTCAATCAAACTTACTTCCAATATCACAGATCATTCATAATGCGTTAATTTCAAATTAAGTTCGTTAATAATTGAAAATAAGTTATTAAATTGTCAAGCAGAATACATAAGCTTACATATAAATAGATTAACATACATAACAATATCTAATAGATTTTTTTACTATTTATTTATTTTCTTTTATAACATGCACACTAAACCTTTACAGTAAAACTTAAAATATACCTACACCTAGAATTGCTTTATCCAGCTAAAGATATGGAAGAGCGGTGCCTCCTGACACAGGCATACAAATGCTTACTAGGACGGCACCAAATACTGTTCAGTAATATAAGATTTAGTAATAATATTTATAATAAATTCATTTACACTCATTAATTTGTCAAGAATATTGTCGTCAATTGAATATGAATAAATCATAAAGAATTAAATAATAATAATATGTAACAAAATTTCAAATAATAATCAATAAATATGTATGTCACAATAATTCAGTCACTATTCTAATTAAATTACAGTTAGTGATATGTTGGCAATTTAGCAAAGGATGTGATCTTTGATTTTAGGCATATTGCTGAAATTAATCGGTCACAGTTACTGATGTGTTTTATGTGCTTAAGTAGCACAGCTTGTTTAATTAGATGGGATACATATTTAAAAAGATTAAAAAGAGGAGTTATATTCAATCCATTCAAACCAAATGTACGAATAGAGTAAAGAGATGGAGTTGCTATTTTTTTCACTGGGTATAAAAATGGGCTATGTTTAATGTGCAAATTAACATGATCAAAATTAATACTTTAAATTTAGCATGTTTCTGAAATTTTTCACCTTGTAGCTCAGGCACTTAAACACAATTTACATGCTTGAAGCAGTTATTAACATAATATTCCTAACTTTACGTTATACTGCTCGTTATCTTCTAAAGTAACATTGGTAAATTAACCTCACATTATTAGCTTAACGGAACTATAACTTATACTTCATATCTAAACTGTCAGTACTTGAACATAATAATAACATCCTAATAACATTGCCAATTTACATTTAGGAACTCATTTAATAAATTTACTTGAATCATACATCATTTAAAGGTGGTAGAACCAGTGTAGTTTGGCCGGGGAAGTACCACCGCAACACCCATTTCTAGCGTGAAGCGTTTCTTGCGTTTCGATAGAAGGGTGTGGTTGCCGGCACACTTTCACATGAGGCGACCATCACAGTCCTCGGGAGTAGTAACGCATCTGTGATTGGCTTCAGATGGAACCCATGTTCTGTATGCAGTGGATTACAGATGTCCATGGGCGGCAGTGACCACTTACTATGAGGTGGACTGCATGCGCGTTTGCTACTACAGTCAGATAAACAAAAACAAGTATTAAGTTTATTTCTTTTATCTATATGACCTTTTCGTAACTCAAAAAAACTTTCAAGAATCTAAGGGATTTGTTTACATTAATTGGTTTATTGGAAATGTATTCAATTCAATGGAAGACATCAAAAGTATGTATTTACTTCACCAGCAAAAAATGTAGGTATGTATTTTCTTCATTTTGGTGACTCTGAGGAACTGACAAGACTACAACGCTGGTCCCAAGAAAACTTAACACTATTTATAAAACATAAAAAGGTGTGGCGGAATTTCTTGAGCTGAACCACAAAAATTTGGAGTCACACAACTGTAGAACTACAACTTAACACTATTTTTATAGAACAAAAATGTGTGGCGACGGAATTTCTTGAGCTGAACCACAAAAATTTGGAGTCATACAACTGTATAACTATAACTTAACACTATTTTTATAAAACAAAAATGTGTGGCGACGGAATTTCTTGAGCTGAACCACAAAAATTTGGTCTCACACAGCTGTAGAACTACAACTTAACACTATTTTTATGAAGCAAAAAATGTGTGGCGACAGAATTTCTTATCTGAACCACAAAAATTTGGAGTCACACAACTGTAGAACTACAACTTAACACTATTTTTATAAAACAAAAATGTGTGGCGACGGAATTTCTTATCTGAACCACAAAAATTTTGAGTCACACAACTGTGGAACTACAACTTAACACTATTTATAAAACAATAAAAGGTGTGGCGAAATTTCTTGAGCTGAACCACAAAAATTTGGAGTCATACAACTGTGGAACTACAACTTACGCCAAGGCATTGCCGGCAGCCACGCTCTGGTAGATGTCGCAATCAACCAGCTTCTTGGTGAGATCTTCCGGGATGTACTCGCCGGCCAGCTGGCAGAGAGTGCGGTGGAATTGGAACTGGATTATGAAGGACACGTAGTATCTGAAATGTTAGAAAAGAAAAACACGTAAGGACGTGAAAGTCACTGTGATTTAAAAGATAACAACTTCATAATAGCTTATTAGGATATCGTCGCTTAAGTTCTAACACCGAGTAACCGAAAAAATGCCCATTTTGAGTTAATGAAATATTGGTATCTCAAAATAATATAGGAACATGTTACATTTTCAAAAAAAATAATAATTGAGTATATTAATATTTTAAACGCAATATATTATTTGGTAATTGTAGAAATAAAAATAACTATTTGAGACAGTTCATTTGCTCTCCTGAAAAGTTGCTAATTTTGAGATTCACGGTGTTAGAACTGAAGCGACGATATATCATTATTCCTAAAGAAATTCAATTCTGATACATATTTAATTTTCTATGTATTACATTTTAGACTATCATTTTGCAACTATAAATTCTATTTAGCTATTTAACTCTGTCTGTTACTTATTATATTCACATTCAAATAGAAATAATTGTATTTAAAGATAATTACAATTATTAAATGCCAATTACCCATTATTTATGTATGAAGAAGCATAACAATTGCCATTTAATTATTTATTATTAACTTATTGACTATGTGATGGATCACCTTGAGTCCAATAAGTTTTGTATAAAAATCTATTTGCAAATCTGTCTTATACCGGTGTTTTTTTACGATAAGGCAGACCGGCCACCTAATGAAAAGTGATTAACGTCGCCTATGGACTTTTGCGACACCAGAGGAGTCGCCAATGCATCGCCGGCTTTGAAGGAGAGGTTTTTTTCCACCTTTCTTGAAGAGCCCCATATCATAGCGCGCCGGGAATACCTCAGGAGGAAGCTCATTCCACATCTTGCACGTGCGTGTTAGAAAAGACCGTGCAAACCGAACCATGGAGGACAGCCACGGGTCGAGTTTATGCGGATGGAACTTCATCCTTCGGCGAGTGGTGCAATGGAGGAAGGGTGACGTAGGTACCAGGAAACCGGTTCTCACTAGGGACACAGACATTAGTCTAAAACCCTTCACGGAACACCTCACCTCGCGTACTCGACGTCAGCGGACACGTGGTACTTGGCGGCGGCGTCGAAGTCGTCCTCCGTGCGGTTGACGGGCGGCTCCACGCCCTGCAGCGCCTCGCGCAGCCGCCAGTAGTGGCAGTTGTAGTCCTCCGGCGCCGAGCTCCCGCGGAACACGCCGTAGCGGAACAGGTCCAGCGTGTACGCGAACGGCAGGAATACGATTTTGTCTATGCCCTGGAGTGATCACAATTTCTTTTGGATGAGACATGCTAAATGGATCTTTTTTTTGTAATGCGGATGTAGCTAACGAGCATGCAGCCCACTGGATGGTGGTCCTTAGCGCCCATGGACATGTAATCAACCCCAGATATGAAATTAAATGTCTTTATTTTGTACAGACCTACGGAGGCACACTTCTTCTAGCGTGAAGCATTTCTTGCGTTTCGATGGAACGGTGTGATTGCCGGCTCACTTTTATATGAAGGCGACCATCATAGATTTCGCGAGTAGCAACGCATCTGTGATTGACTTCAGATAGAACCCATGTTCTATTTGAAGTTGTTCGCACATGTTTATGAGCGGCAGTGACCACTTACCATCAGGTGGACTGCAACTGAAAAGATCCGGTAAAAAAGTCAGCGGGTTTGTCTTTTTTGTTATTTTATATAAATTTTTTACAATCATGTTTTACATGTTAATAAATTTACAGATTAGTTGTTACCCTCGAAGACTAAGTTGGAACGCCTCAGATAGGTCGGTCTTGATAACGACACCCTTTTAGACAACACTACTGTTATTAAGTAGAAATAGTTGTACCGATGATTCTTCCGAAGTTAAACTAACAGTTTTAAGGGCAACCTACATTTCAATTATGAAGTAACTGAAGCAAAAGGCAATCAATATGCTTAGAAATCTCATCAGCGTGATTTAGGATAAAATGTTCATACATCATTAGCGAAATAAAATCTCTCGCCAAGAAAATTTATTATATCTGGTATCTGGTAAAAGCTGTGCCGTGACACTCCCAGTTCAAATGTTGTATGAGCAAGATATTAAGAGAACTTCGATAATTTGTTTTTTATCCTATTGAAGTAGTCAACGAGCGTGCCGTTCATCTGATGGTAAGTACATAATGTCGCCCATGAACATAAATAAGCAACTTCATAAAGGACAACGGTTCTATTTGAAGTCAATCATAGATGGTGTGCTCTTGATAACAGATATGGGCAAATCATTTGAAAATGAACCTAAATACCAACTGCGTCGGATCTTTGCTCGTTACAGAAAGTCGCTTCATCTTAATTTTTTTCTTAAAATCCATACACATCAGCAATAACACTTTGATAGCTTCCTCGTTTCTTGAGTTTCTGGATCAGCTAACAAAGACAATAGACTAAGGCCTTACTTAAAATTCTAATCTCATCTGGCTGGCAAAGACCCATTGCAACCAAGTGAACTGAATGCCCTTTTTTTACTTTAATAGGTCATCAGGTTACCTTATAATAATATTTATAAAAAAGTTCAATAGTTATTACAAAGATACGTTACCATTTTGTAAAGTTGATTTATCTCAGTCTGTTCATCTTCAGCATCGCCGCTGATAAGCTTCACGCGACGCAAGTGTTTGGGAGAGGAGACGGACAGAGCTATCGTATCGCCAACGGCTTCGTGGAAACCTGAAAAACATATTTAGTACATATACGTATTGAATGCAACGATGAAAAACATTCCTTGTCGTAGAGGAGCCAATCTAGTAGTTGTCTTATTTTCTATGATAGATGGAAAACAGATTTATAGTATTTACAAATATATTGATTTCGATGAGTTGCATACCTGTACAATTGATATTACCTAGTATTGTATACATATAACCAAAATATATCTAAGATGTACGTTGTTGGTTTATTACTGTCTGTTATTCACAAGCTCAATAATAAATGCAACAAGCTGTTTGAACACTTAAAATCTTGACAAAAATTTTAAAGACCATCAAAAATTAAAAATTCATAATTGTAACATTCTAAAAGATGATACAGGTAATATAGCTATATATTGTATATATCAAGTACTCTAGTAGTATAGATAAAAGAAAAAAATAAACAAGCGGACAATTCCTTTTTTCGTTTGTCATTTTTATGTCTACAATTTTCGCGGACTACATGCTCTGAAATTCTCCTTGATATTAACTAATAATCAGACTATCCGACCATTATTCTTTTTGCTACCTACCCCTAAGATCATACGGTACAATATGATATAATCCATAATACACTCCATATCAATAAAGGAATCATGGTTACCATTTAAGGTAAAGTACAATATAACAAAATATACATATTGTCTCATAATTCTCGGACACTATTGTTAGGTCACGCGCGGAATATTCATTTATTGTTAATATGGTACGACTAGAAATAAAACGGTAGATAGAGAACGAATTATACATTACTATCAAGACAATAGCACGAACCAATAATAAAGTATCTATTTCCATATAATATATTTTCAATGGACTAATTATTATCGTAAATTCAAGACATTTACTTATATTGATTTAGCCCTCATCAAAATTGAATGCTCTATCAATCATTTTCTACATTGTTTATTATCAAACATCAAAATATTAACATATGGTTAGTCATCACATAATGCATCATCAACATATAGGTAGGCTTAACATAGTTCACCTGGATTGGCGCCAGAGCGAAACACTACAGGAAGGTGTCTATACTGCAAGTAATATTGCACGTGGCCCATCTCATGATGAACTACCCTCAAATGTTGCTTATTCACCGAAGTACACATTTTGATCCTGTACCCAAAAAACACAAAATTGATTACCTGGATTCGCTCCATCCCGGAAAACGACCGGCTGATGTTTATACTGGAGGAAGTACTGTATATGGCCCATTTCGTGGTGTGTCGTTTGAAAATACTCATAATCAACAGTCGTGCACTGTTTGATCCTTCGAAATTAAGTCAGACATGTAAAAAGATAAATTTGGAAAAATTACTAAATTGAATGTTCTTACTACACCACCACCAATTAGTTACCATTCATATTACATTACATAATAATTAATTCCTAAAAATAATTTACATACGAAAAATAAACTTTCAACACTAAAATAATTCCATGATACCGTTTTATCTACAAGAGAAAAGCGTTACACAAAAACATAGGCTCAAAGTTTATCAACAGGTCACTTGGAATATTTGTATCATTCATCTGGTTGTAAAATTATACTAATTATGACTGTCATTCAAGGCTACGGAAAAAAACAATAGTTATTTTAAGCTGAACAGTTATCAGTATGTTTACAATTATTCTTTTCATTGTTGCAGTTTTGGGATGTCCTATTAAATTGTTATAAAAATCAAGCCAAATTTATTCCCTGGGATAATGTCGATCTATAGAGTAGTATATAAATAGTAAAGTATTAAGAAAAATCATATAGTTAAACACCGGATAACAATTTACGCTGGAACTATTTTTCATACTGTAGCAATCAAAACACTTAAATTTAACTTTTAGAATATCTATAGATAATACATAAGCATATAGAGAATAACTGACGAACATAAATAACTCGATTCCTGAGGAGTTACTTAGAAAGCGTCGAGTTCCAAACCCTTAATTGGCATTCTATATCTATTCTCTATTATACTATCACTAATTTACCTGAAGTCCTCGCCATCATAGAAGTCCCAAGCGGACGCGTGACAAACAATTTCTCTATCCGTAGGCTTTTCAATAATCGAGTTTTTCCAGAATTTCTCTGGCATCGCTGTCAAGTTCAACGACTTGAAGAACTCATCCGACATCTGGAACATCTTCAAAGCTGTGTAGTTTTGTTCCTGCATCGCTTGTGTTATGTCGATCTCCTTCTTGTCAGGGTACGGACGGGTAAAAGACTCAATATTGCTCCAAGTTTGCGCCCACATGTTACCTGAAAAAATAAATTTAACAAATTTTATATGGGAGTCTTCAATTGCAAGTTTTTAAAATTTTATTGTTTTTTAGATAGGTAGATAGAGCGTACGGACATTTTTTTTACAATAATTTGTATTAATTGCCCACTACTCTTATTTTATAAGAATAATACGCATTGTCCACAAGGAATGGGTTTACTGACTACATTACAGTTTGACTTCTTATGTATCAGAATTTAAAGACATTGTTCATGTTATACTTTGTCATTTGTATTACAATATTAGGTTAGATAGGTATTCCGTTCTAAATCTCGTCGCACTACGCACGTATTATTAAATAGTGCAATTATTAATATGAAGACTTTTTTCACTCTAATATAAATAGGTGTACTTACCTAACAAATGTGCTGGGATAGGTCCTCGAGGAGACACAATGTCGTCTCCGTATTTATCGCGTAAACGCTTCCTTACATAAGCATGCAGTTGCTGATACAGTGGCTTCACATCTTCCCAAAGTTTCGCGAGCTGCTGCTCAAAATCAGGAACCTCATACTCTGACTGCCACCAATCCGCCACATTTTTGAAATCTATAATAAACTTATATTTGTCAATAAAAAACAATAACGGTCCTAGTAACGACCCTTCTGAAACTCTTAAAAATGATACAAATTCACAGCAAGTCAAGACAAAGTGTTGTTTTTAATAGTAGTAGTAGTAATAGTAGTAATAGTTTATTTGCACAGAACAGGTACATAATATCCGATGTTACAAATAAAATTTGTTCGCTTGTCCTGCTAACAATGTGATAGCATGCAAATATAAATTATTCATTACATAAATATGTGTGAATTAGTCATTAAAATTATTTTTATTACAAAGATAGTTAATATTCCCTATCATTTAAGAAGTCATTTATATTATAATAATTATTCATTAATAAGTATGTCTTTAATTTCAATTTAAATTTATTATTGGATTCATTTTTAATGTCATCGGATAACTTATTATATATTTTAACACACATTCCATATGAGTTTCGCTGGAGCAAAGAAGTACGTGGTAGTTTATCAAGTACCAGGCGTTGGCCACGCCTGGTGTTTCTAGGGTATAATTCTTTTGCTGTTTTAAAAAGTCCTTTGTGGCGCCGAACGAACAGGCATGCTTCAAAAATGTACATAGAAGGTAGCGTCAATATGTTGAGTTTTTTAAATAAAGGCTTACACGACTCATATGGAGCTACACCACATATAGCACGAACACATTTTTTTTGGGCTAAGAATGCTCTATTTACGTGAACAGAGTTTCCCCACAATATTAGACCATATCTCAAAACTGAAGCGATGTAGCCATGGTAAGCAGTAAGGACTGTGTCGAGACTCGCTGATTGACGTAGTCTGACTAGGACATATTTAAACTTATTTAATTTTTGACATACATTTTCGATATGGTTTCCCCAATCTATTTTGTCATCGATCGTTATACCGAGAAATGTTGTTTGTGCTAATTCAGTTAAGGATTGTCCATTATAGTGAATATTTATTTTATGTTTGATTTTATTTTTCGTTTTAAATTGCATGTAATTGGTTTTATTTAAGTTAATTGTCAAATTATTATATGTCATCCAATTTATTGTCATTTTAATTGTATCATTTATATTAGCTTCATATTTATTAATGTCAATTTTATTATTACATGGTATTATAATAGAGATGTCATCAGCAAATAATACAGTACGATATTTTGTCACTTCTGGGATGTCATTTATGTATAGGAGGAATAAAAGAGGTCCTAATACACTCCCTTGGGGAATTCCGACTCTACTATACAAATATTCGGACCGGTAATGTAGAGCTTCCCCCTTTTTATTAGTTTTTGTCACCTGAACGCATTGTAATCTATTATTAAGGTAGCATTTTATCCACTGAAGCGCAGGTCCACGAATGCCATTAAAATAAAGCTTTTGGGTTAGTTTTTCGTGACACACATAGTCAAATGCTTTTGACATATCAAAGAACAATGCAACAACCTTATTTTTTTCGTCAATATTTTTGATAATTTCATGTATTAATGTAAAACTTGCTAGCGTTGTCGATTTGCCTTTTAAAAAACCATTTTGTTCTTCTTTGATTACGTTAAATCTGGTCCAAAACTTTATTAATCTACTATGCATTGCTTTTTCAAATACCTTTGATAGGACTGGAATCAAAGTAATTGGTCTATAGTTGTCAACATCTGTTTTTTTGCCTTTTTTGTGTATTGGTTTTACTATAGATTTTTTTAGCAAGTCTGGAAAGGAACCAGTTTCAAAGGATAAGTTTATAAGATACGACAGAGCACGCGATATTTCCATAGCACAAGCTTTAAGAGCCTTCGTTGACACTTCGTCATACCCTACAGCGTTAGAATTTTTTAATGATTTAATAATTATATATACTTCGTGTTCAGTACATGGGCTTAGAAATATGGAGCTCGATAGAGGTATCTTTTTATTAAGAAATGTCTTACTTACATTGATGTCATTTAATTTATCTCGTTTTGCAAAATAACTATTAAATATTTTAGCTATTAATATAGGATCATTGATATTTTTATTTTCGTGAGTGATTGATTGTATTTCATCATGTGTGACATTAGGCTCCTGCTTAATTACATTCCATGCCGCCTTGCAGATATTTTTACTATTTAATATATATCTTTTATTTGAATTCTTTTTAGCCCTTTGTATACATTTTTTCAATAATTTTGAGTAATCATAATATTCCCGCTTAGATAACTGTGATTTGTATTTATAATATTTAATTCTTAATCTGGTTTTAGTTTTGCAGCTTGTTTTGATGCCTTTTGTGATCCACTTAGACTTATTGTAGCCCCTTTTGATCCTTATAACTCTTATAGGAAAACACAGTTTGTAAATTAAGCAGAATATATCATGGAATGATTCAAAGGCAGCGTTAAGATTTTCCTGGTTATATACGTCAGAAAACGTTAAGGTACCTATATGTCGTTTGAACATTTGTATATTTTCTGCACTAACATCTCTTTTATACAGTATCAGATCGTTGTATTGATTTTTTTTTGCTGAAAGCGGAAAATGAAGCATTTGGCCAGTTTCGTGGTCTGACAAACCTAGGTATAATAATCCGGCTATACTATCTTTAATGTTACTGATGATATGGTCTATACAAGATTTGGCTCTAGTAGGATCATTTATATGCATGATTAAATTATAGTTTTTAATTAAATCTAGGTAATATTTCGTTAAGTTATTTAATTTTAATGTATTTATGTTAGTATCTCCTGCTATCACTATTTTTTTCTTATATTTTTTAGTAATTATATGTAGAAGCATGTCAAGTTTATCTAGAAAATATATAGGGTCGGAGTTAGGTGTTCTGTATACACAGATAATTATTAAATTATATTCCGGTATTTCAACACCACAACATTCAAAATTTTTAAATTTAGCGATCTGACTAACAAAATCCAATTTGTGGTATGCAAGACCATATTTTAATAATATACCAACTCCCCCTCTAGCTTTAGTCCTACAGAAGGAAGATGCAATATTATAATTATTAATTTTAATATTGGTCTCAGATCCTGCCTGGATAAATGTTTCCGTTAAACAAATTACATCTGGTTGTCTATTTTCTGCCGATAGTTGTGAAATGACAATATCTAATTGGTCTTGTTTTGATAAGAGGCTAGCTATATTTTGATGTAAGATATAAAAATAATATAATTATTATGCCGTATGGAGTTAATACGAACACTTATTAACAAAGCAATGATAATATTGTTTCTGAGAACTGCTATAAGAATAAGAATGACGTTAAAGCAACCTTAGAACACTCGACACGAAAACTGTTTAAATCACCACAAATGATGTAATGAAGCCGGTAAGTCACCTAAATATTTCAATTTACTATAATTACATGACTAAACATAATATAATTTATTTATAATTTATTAATATATATCACTATGGATGTTCATTGTAAACATTATTACCCTCAATACTAAGGGGTATTAAGAATCGTACTTTTTATTAAATTTCCTCAAAAGAATGTTCTTATCGCTCATCATTTCAAAATACGAGTAGGTATATTGGAAGTTATGGCCTAACACAAAACAAGAGCAATGATAGTTTTGAGAATATATGTCTACTAGCTCTTACCCTCGGCTTCGCCCGCCCGGTCAAAGAGAATTAACATTTGATAGCGTGATTCAGAACTTGCAAATGAATTTTACTAACGCCATCAATTAATAACGTCTGGAACTTCTAAATATGTTTCAACTAACAAAACATCGATATTCTCGTGGGAATGAGAGAGGGCGGTAAAAATTTGCCTCCGTCACTCTCCGCCATCCTAACTATCTCCCAGCATATAAACCATATCATAATAGCTATGTGGCGACGTGAAAGAGGAACAAACCAACACACTTTCACATTTACAATATTAGTATGGATTAGTAATGTAAATCATCATTATACTCATAAAAATATATCCTGAAGTAACAACAAAACAACTTACTATTAAGTTTAGCAGCCTCATTATTAAGTTGAACATACTGAGTGAAGTTTTGTCTAGCCCGAGCTCCAGCCACTTTGTGCCATTCCACCCACGCATGCCTTAACTCATCAGGATCTTGACTCTTGGTGAAAATCTCGGTTATATCTGTAATTTGTAAAAAACTCTACCAATACCGAGCAAAGAATTGATGAAAAAATCCATCTGAAATCTCAATCAATACCATAAGTATACCAAAAAGGTATAAATTAGACCAAACCAAAATCAGAAAACTATTTTTTTAATTCCGAAACGTTGATTTATTCATTCACCAATCAGCCTTTTGAGGTCCTCAGCATAGGCTTTATTTCACTTTCTTTATTTTTATTGGGCTTCGACGAACCGCTTGGCGGATCCGTTACCATACCGATCTGAGGCCCCAGGTTCGATTCCCGGCCAGACAGGTATCTGAATGATGAGTTTAGATTCATGTTCTGGGTCTGGGTGTTTGTGTATTCGTCGAAAAAATATTAGTGTGGGACTATGAGAGTAGAAAGCGTGCATGTGAGCGTGATTCTAATAAGGGTTTTTACAATAACCACTACGCTTGGTATACGTATTTGCGACACAGAAGATGTAGATATTACACAGGAAGACACTGTTGCCCATCTAAATTTCGTCCATTAGTCGCCTCTTTACCAGCCACAGTGGCAAAGAGTGGCTAATGGACGAGTGAAACAGTGGAGGTGGTGCTCTTCAATACGGACAACATATGACACCACAAATAAAAATCCTCTTACCTGGTTCCAATGCCAAGTCACATTTGGTCAAGTTTTTAAACGAGCAGATTTTTGCCGTCGCGTAGTTCGACTCCATGCCAGACACAGACTGCATCAACAGCTTATATTTATCATCCGGCAACGCAGACACTCCCAGCTGGCTGTACTTCTTGAACATCCGCCTCAAGGTGTAATCCTGGAAATCCTGCCACCTGTACATCTTCGTCTCCTCCCATGCCTGCTTCTCTTCAACGGACAGTTCCAGTTGGGTTTGTATCTGGAAATATGATCAATAAACATTATTAAAAGATTAAATACTAAACTTAATTCAAATAAAAATAGATATTCATTGCAGGTTAATTTAAACATAACTTTTATATTGACGATTATAATGTGATTGGTGGACTTGTAATCCATCTTTTACTAAGCGTAATCTTTTAATAAGCCGATAATATAAGTCGGTCACATATGCCTTACAATAATGAATATGACCAGGTAAGCGTGTTCTTAGCAATGGCAGTAGCTTATGTCTAAATTAAAAATATACCGTTAGTAAGCAAGCACCAAAAATCAAATAAAACATGGGTCAATTTATCTTATGTTAATTTGTGTTTCTAGACAAAATCGACTATTAAATCTCTAGAGTCAGTAGGTCACTCGTACGACAAAATTAATTTTAAAATTCTCAACGGAAATTGCTCCACTACTATAAAGAGGATTAAACATAACAACTATAAATCGATGTCTTTTACTTTTTGAAAAAATATTTGCATACTTAACAAAAATATAAAAGTGTTAATGTTACGAACTTACTCTAAACGAAATATAGGTTCAATACCTTCGCCGTAAGATGGTAACTAGCATCTGTTAATCTTCGACTATTTGTATGTGATTAAATGTCTATGGATAAAAACAACTTAACATTTACTGCAAGCATATAAAACATACCCTTTTATCCTCATTCTCTTTAGTGATGTTAGACGTGTACGCCCATTCAGCTAGACTAGCTCTGTTTTTCCTCGTCCCTGCCATCTTGTCCAGATGGAGGATATACTCCCGACCTTCATTTTCTAAAGCCTCAAGATCCGGGTCGCGGCCCTGGGTGGCCACCACAAAGACAGCCACGATAGCCGCGATCAACGCGGCTCCGCCCCCGATTTTCAGCATCGTCTGGAAAGAATATTACAATAAGATATGGCGCCGAAAAACGACGAACATCTTGTCTTACTGCAGTAGCAGCAACTGCTATATTGTGGCATTCTGATTTAAATATATCTCATAAAGATAAGACGTCCTCTTATAACTATCAGAGACAGACTCATCTGTATTCGGCTTCAAGAGTTCTGGTCTCATTTATGTTTCTTTTGAAAATTATGCGGTCCATAATACATCTTTATCTATTGAGTGAAACCACGCTAAATGTTGTATCACAGAAGACAAAACGATGCATAAGTAATTTACATAATGAAACCACGCTAAATTATGTATCACAAAAGACAAAACGATGCATAAGTAATTTATATCATTAAACCACGTTAAATTTTGTATCACAGATGACAAAACGATGCGTAAGTAATTTACATCATGTAGTACATTGCCCTTTCTAAAGACAGTTCTGTAAGTTTTTTCATCTGAATCATACTTTCATCCGAGTAGTAATGTCGACCAATGAGACCTTATTGCCCAAGATAACATCGTAGATAACTTGAATCAATATATACAGCAGTCAATAATATAAAGTTAAGCGTTTAAATAAATAAAACAAATTAGGGAATAACCGAAATTATAAGCTTAATCGCACGCGTTATAAAAGCGTCCCTCAAAGGTTGTTGCTCTCGATTTATATCACAATATTCAGTTACTTCGTCTGCGAGGAGAAGTTACAAATAATTGATTAATTTCCAAAATAAATAACTTCAAAAACATTGAAAGTAAATTCATAAGCATTGAATTAATCAATGTCATTAATGTCGACTTGTCACCTATGCGTCGCCGCACACGGGCTACCGGCCACAACCATATAACGCCGCTATTGGCATATTTTCTATAGTTTCTATGCATTTTATATAGACTCGCTGCACACGGTGAACGCTTCTAGCTTCTTGTGGCGCCATTAGCGGCCGCGTTTTTTTACCGTGTGCGACGACACTTATATCAATATTTCATCATATTAACAAAACGCCATTGACCTTTGTACGCGATTATTGGGTTACCTCTAAACAATCTTGGTTTATGTTTTTACCCATTAATACATCAAAGTAGCCGAAAACGTATAAGTTGCAAGTTTAGTTGCAGAACCAGGTGGTAATATCAGTGTATTTCTACCGGGGATGTACCATCGCCACACTTATTTCTAACTTGAGGCAGTTCTTACGTTTTGATGTAAGGGTGTGGTTGCCAACACACTTTTATATGAGGTCACCCTTTAGTCCTCGGGAGCAGCAACACTTATGTGATTGACTTCACATAGAACCCATGTTCTATATGAAGTTGTTTCATCTGTAAACACTGTTCCATGGGCGCCAGTGACCACTTACCATGGTGGACTGCATGATCGTTAGCTACTTCACACATTTTTTTATTTATTTATTTATTTTTATTTATTTGGGAAATAAACAATTCACCTTTTTACACAAAAAAGATACATACAACATAAACAAATGAATACAAACAGTTTCCACTATTAGGTAATACAAATATAAAAAGTCTCCCCGATGGAATCATATCCATCCTACCATCTAGATCGCATCGCAAAAAATCTGAACCCACAATAAATAAGTATAAAACCCCCGGTCAAACTATATACGTTCTTGGGAATGATCTCCTTGAATTCCCCGAGATTTTAATTACTTTAAGAAGTGAATAAAAAAAAAACATGCGTGCGTACAAAGTACACATGTCAGAAGTGAAACTTCTTTGGCGAACTAATTTATAAATCTTGTTTATATTTATACAAATCTAAAACTTTAAATTTCCAAGATTAAGAAGAAGGGAAAAAGGCGTGATACGACGTTCGCTCTGTCTCACTTTTCTCTCAATCTTTCTCACTCGCTTGCTCCCTACTCTCACTCCACGGCTAGTTGCTCATGCTACGTTCGCCCTGTCTTACTCTCTCTCAATCGGTCTCGATCACTCTCTCTCTCTCTCTTCCGACACTTCCGTTGCATACCGGCGTGACGTTTCATCTGTAAAAATTTTACCCTCATGCGCCTAAAGAAGTTTACTTCAAAATAATTTTGATTTCCATGATCATCGTGAGAATTAATTAAAATCGTACGTGTAACGGATGGGCCCTTATTCGCCGTGACGAATGTAACATGCTTAACGTCGCTAATTGCCATAAAGAACAATTATTAGCACAATACTCCCCGAGATTTCAGATCACACAATATAATTCTATTGTTCTAGCTAGGGATGTGTCTTTGACCGGCGTATTTGAGTTAAAAGTATACAAAACCAACGAAAAAAATAATCTTCGGTAGTTAATTCATAAATAGGTTTGGCTTAAGGTTTATAAGGATATTAATATGGAAGTAGCAAAAAAGCAAAAAGTCCAGGGTGGGATGAGACCACTGTCGCTCATGGACATCTGTAATCAACCTCAGATAAGATTGAGAGTTGGCCTGAAGTTGTCCATAGACACGACGCTAGCTTCCTTCCCACAAAGTTGAAACCAAAACACAGTATTGCCTAACACTACTGTTATAAGACAGAGATAGTTGTAGCGGTGATGACCTCTGAAATAAAATTAGTAGTTTTTACATTTGAAGACCCGCGTGACGGAGCGGTTACCATGCCGGTCTGACGCGCAATGGGTCCCGGGTTCGATTTCCGGCCAGATAGGTGTCTCAATGATGAGTTGAAACTCATGTTCTGGGTATGGGTGTGTGTCCATGGTGCCCACGACACAGGAAAAAATCTAGTGTGGGGCTATGAGTGTAGAAAGCGTATTTCCTGAATTCAATTTACGGATACTTAAAAGTAAGCTAATCTGATTTTAGACTAGTATTATCGCGGAATTGATACATTATAATACTTAACGGGTACTCACGATATGCGGTTTATGAATTCTTATAGAATTCTTTTTGCCGATATTTCGACCCAGTTGCATGGTGGTTATAAAGTTGACTGTAGCTGTGGCAACTCCTACATTGGACAGACTAAACGAGCCATATCCCAACGGATTAAAGAACACATCAGCGCAGTCAAAAAGAATGACCCGAAAAAATCTGCGGTAGCTGAACACATCCTTAATTCCGGCTCTAACCACTGGATCGAACTGCATAAACCTCAGGTGATCTCCGCAGAGCGTCATTACTTCCCACGTTTAGTAAGAGAAGCTATAGAGATCAAAAAACATCCTAAGAATTTTAACAGAGAAGATGGTTTTAAACTTGCACAAGCGTGGAATCCGGTGGTTAGTTTATGTAAATCGCAAATAGTGCAAAGTGTGGTGCGTAAGGATACAGTTAGTGTTGTGTGTCGTGAAATGGAACCTAAAAAAGAAAAACGAACTAGACGTAGGGTAGATAGGTTAATTTACCACTAGTGCTTGTCAACGGTTTCTCCCCGCTACCGCAGTTTGGCCGTGACCACGATCCATGCAACTGGGTCGAAATATCGGCAAAAAGAATTCTATAAGAATTCATAAACCGCATATCGTGAGTACCCGTTAAGTATTATAAAGTAAGCTAATCTGTTTAGAAAATTGATAGTGTTACACCTCATTTGTACTTCCCCATATCTACAAAAGAATGCATATATGCAATCGTTGCAACATTCAAAATATTCTTCTAAAAACCCCATCTGGGCACAAATAATATTATATCAAATATCAACCCGTTGTTAATACATACAGTAGTATGAATAAATAAACAGTAACCCTAACAAACCTATGCAAAACCGACGATGTGCGTCCAGTCGAAACGACAATACCAAGGCCTTGTCAACTTGAAACGAATTCCTTTATCTCCTTTGACACTGATTAGATCCAAGAACTCTTTGAAATTTGTATAGAAAATCTGAAAAGCTTTTGTCATACGAGTATCTATATGTGTTATTCTTATCGTTTGTTGCATTGTCACATCCTTTTCTTAAAGAAGAGTCACACAATTTTAACAATTTTCAAGTTATAATTATGAATAACAATGTTTATGGTATTTCCACGGTTAACGTAATCCAACAAAAGAATTATACTAATTATAAACCAGTCCCATGAATAATACCTGAAATAGTTTAGCAATTTTTGTCAAAAGCCTTATATGGGGACTCGACTCGAAAACAGTCACATAATTTTTGAAACCTATGTATGTTTTACAAGGTAATTGGCACTTACTAATAATGTTACTTATTTTAATCTAATTTAAGTTTTCATATAGACTAATGGTTGAAACTTGCCCTCTCATTCGGAAGGTTGAGGTTCAAACCCAGGTTAGCACCACTGATTTGTCTAAAATGATGTGCGTATTAGAAATTAATTATCACTGCTTTTCGGTGAAGGAAAACATCGTGAGGAAACCTACACACCCGAGAGTGCTTTAAAAAAAGTTCTCGGAGGTGTGTGAAGTCCACCAATTCGCACTTGGCCAGCCTAAAACTCTCTAATTCTGAGAGAAGACCCTTGCCCAACAGTAGCACAATAATGGGTTGACGACTAGTTTTCATTCGTAAGACATTATGAGAAGACATAAGTTCTGAAAAAAATAACAGGTTATGCGTAATAGGTTGATGGCGACAAATCCGACTCCAAACAACAACCAATTTGAAATAAGCAAATACCAAACTTTTGGACAATTCTGTATCATGTATAACCAGATCTTATCCAATGCATCGTTCTATAAACTGAATGCAATCAACTTACGTCCCGAGTATAGCGAAGACTAGTCAAGTTTGCATATTGGAATTCGCGAGTCGTTGCCCGTTCGGTTTTGCATTTTTTTCTTTTTTGCTAAGATAAGAAGCGGTTTTTGCGTCGTTCACGCATGTTTTAATCGAAAGCGTTAAATATTTGATAGGGGATTCGGAGATTTGATTTTCTTACGGCGAAATTGTCTAATTACTACATAGATTTCTTTAAACTAGTCACCCGTCGCATCGGTCGAAATTCGACCGTAATTTAAATTAAAACACTAAACTGCATATTGTCCAAAGTAGTACGAATATTTCTGGAATTAAAATAAAATGTAATAATTTTCAAGTAATTTTGAACGCGCCCATTAAATATAAAAAGGGGTTTATTTAACTAAGCCGCATTTAAAAGCAATGGCGGTAGTTTGACAAAGACATGTGACATTTTTGACGTTATGTGTTTTCATAGTAAGACATTGAATGTTCTATTTCGTTTATTATGTATGTGTTTGTGACAAATGCACGATAGTGTGTGAAATGTGTTTTTAGTTGACTTTATGTATGTTTTAAGTATTATTTAAAAAAATATTAACATTCTGCACTCCTTCCCTACGTCCACTATAACCGTGCAAAGTTTCATACGAATCCGTCCGCAGCATATTACTTAAAAATACTTCACAAGTTTTTGCTTCACGTATTAATATATAGATTATGGAAACAAAATCATATAGTCCACCTGATAGTAAATAGTTAATGTCACCGATGAGTAATCAACCTTACTATAAATAGAAGTACCTGAACTTAATCACAAATGCACACAGCTATCTTTAATAGCCACGTTAAAAACTTAGAAAGCCCAGTCCAGGCACCTTACACAGTAGTTCCAAGCCCTCTCACTTTTATTATGTCGGATAGTGACTTCAACCCTTATTATTCTGACACATCACAAAGTAGATAAATAAGTAATAAAAAACTCATTTTAATTAATTCATTAGACGTATCTATAGAGGAAATTGATCAATTTCAGATGATCCCTCGATTATTTGTCTTAAATATATAGCAAGAAAGCTTCAAATTCTTTCAAACTTTTCCTTTCCAACCTACTTCAATATATTTAAAGAAATCTCTTTTGAAAAGAAATGTATTATAATATACTAATATAAATGTAATAAAACAATTCTATGTACATTATATACAAATACATATTAAAAATCTCTTAAAGAAAATTACTAAATCGTAACTACCAAATTCAATTATTACGTTTACTGGCTAAAACTTAATGAAACTACATAAAATATTTTTAGTGGGCAATGATCTTAGCCCAAAGGTCAGCATCCTTACATCACTGGACCGGTTCCTACATAGACGCAAGATCAGATCTGAATCATCCAAGTCAGTAAGACGCCTCGTATAAATAGAATCCACATTCTAATCCTTCGTTACTACCGAATAACTACCAATATACTTAAATGCATAGACTTAGGCTTTGGTTTGAAACACACCTAAATACATAGAAACAATGTTTTAAAATATTTGAACTTTGCGATTCTTACACTATTTAAAACCTAGCCGAATCAGCTTCGCCCGCGTTAACAAAAATCGATTGTCTCGTGGGAATAAGATATTTTCCCACCGTAAAGCCGTAACCGTAGCCTATATGTTAACTATATGTCCCACCGTAACCGTAGCCTATATGTTAATCCAGAGTATCAGCTAACTACCTACTAAATTTTATGAAAATCGCTCCAACCGTTTACACGTGAAGAAGTAACAAACATACACACTCAGAAACTTTCGCCTTTATAATATTAGTATGAATATGAATATGAAAATATGATAATATTTCTTTTTTTATATAGCAATTTGCATTTAAGATATGTATAACTAAGATATAACTTTCCAACCTGTCAAACATTTACTAAAAATATTTCATTCCACGAACTTTTAAGTAAAGGGTAAAAAAAGAAAATATATTTTTAAACCTGTCTCGACGATTGCCAGTCCTGCCTTAATTCCAAAAATTCCTTACTGCAGGAAAATCTAGTTTAAAATACTTGCACGTTACACATACGATAAGTGGGCGTAAGGCAATTGTCAACTTTGTAACTGCAATGTGATTCTTGATAAAAATGCCATGTGGAATTGAAATATGCAACATACCTTTAAAATAATTGATTATGAATCTACAAACAGCAACATATTATGTTACTGATAAAACAGTGTTTACAAGTTTTTATGATCATATCATAGCACTGCGTAATCTTTAAATATGTATGATCATTGGTGCATCTATTAGTGAGTAACTTATGAATGACTAGCTTTTGCCCGCGGCTTCGCTCGCGTGGAATTTAGTCTGCCACATAAAGTTTGCAAGGTGGTAGAACAATGGTTCAACCAGGGAGTTATCACCGCCGCACCTATTTCTACCGTAAAGCAGTTCTTGTATATCATTAGAAGGGTGTGGCTGCCGGCTCGCTTTTATATGAGGCGATCATCAAAGTCCTCGAGAGTAGCAACGCATCTGTGATTGACTTCAGATTGAACCCTTGCCCTACTTCCTAAATCTGTGTGTTCAAATTTCAAATCACAGGCACGTATATTAATTTCAATTAGTTTTGTCGACAACGGATATTAATACTTATTCTGAAATTAAAAGTTTTAAGAAAGGGTCTCAAAACGCGTGACGGTTACCAACGCGCAGTTGGCTAGCGTGGTCAACTACGACCTAAACTACTGCTAATCTGACTTATGTGCCGAGTTGTGTAACATTAAAAGGTCGATGACGATTGAATGACATATCTAACCTTTTCCACTGTTTCATTCTTATTGACCTTTTTTTTGTCGAGGGGGAAACCTTCAAAAGGTACCATACGCCGTGGGAGCGACGCAGGGTTATGTGGGATTCTTATCGCACCAGGACTCCGGGATCTTCAAAGGAACGCAACTGGAGTCCTCTCAGTGCATTGCCCCATCGGGCTCCTCCAAAGTGAGCTGGGCCCACCACTCCATCTAGTCTTTACCACGATATGCGACCACACGTATACCACCATCCTTCCCGGGATCGCCTGGCTGGACTGTTCAAGCTCCTTGCATCCTGGCTCTCACGACAGCATGCGACCACACATGCTGACATCTTTCCCGAAGTTGCTGACTGGGTGTTTCGAGCTCCCAGTCTAGCCGCCCGCAACCCCGAAAGCCCCCTTTTAGTCGCCTCTTACTACAGACAGGGGATACCGTAGCCTTATTCTGATCCCGGAACTACAGGGACGTCATTCACATCGACCTTTCGCATTTTGCTCCGTGATTTATAACCATTTAAATATTAATTTCATAGAACTTCGTTGTATACGGCGGCGGCGCACGGCGCGTACTGCCGGTCAATCAATTGAGTACGCAATATGTTATACTCGTAATATCTTCACAACTACTTATCCAATTTACATGGTGTAAAAAGTAGATTTAATCTGTATTAGATTCTTGATTTTTTGAAATCATTTATTTTAATAAGGATTAATATTTAGTTTGTATAAAACCCATGGAAACATCAACTTCATATTTTTTAAATTTTCAAAGTATAAAAAGAGTTATTGTGGGTTATACATAAAATATAGATATATGCTGTCGCGGACTTTTATTTAGATCTATGTGAGCCAAACAATCCCACCATACATTATATTTGGATATCTCCAACGGTTTAGGCAGCGTACGCGAAGATAGCTCTCAGAGGACAACTTTTTTTGCGACTAATCTGATATTTCTCGTTATAGTATAACCTTATTACAAAAAAATCGGTATAAATTATAGTCCATGTGTTATTCTGATGTATAACCTATACTACTGTTAAGTTTCAACCAAATCCGTTCAGTAGTTTTTGCGTGAAAGAATAACAAACACACATACATCCTCACAAACTTTCGCATTTATAATATTAGTAGGATTTAATAGTATATCGTCAACCCATTATTGTCACACAGCTGAGCACGCGTCTTTTCTCTGAGAATGAGAGAATTTTAGGCCATATTCCACCGCTTCTTGGAAATCTAATAATCTAAAATTCTAATACGCACATAAATCAGTGGTGCGTGCCTGGGTTTGAACCTTGGACCTCCCGATTGAGAGGGCAAGTTTTAACCGTTAGGCTATCACGGCTCTAATGTTTTAATAGATTGAGGGCATATTTACATAAATTCATTATCTTAAGATGGGCAGCAAAAACGACTTACTAAATAATAAGTGGGGTGCAGTTAATAGTTTAGTATTATTACAAACATTGAAGTATTAACAATCATGCAGCCCATTTAGCTGTAAGTGGTCACTGCGGCTCATGGACTTTATGTAAGCAAATTCATACAGAGCAAAGATATCTGAAGTCACAGATGCCCGCACCCCGAGGACTAAGATGGTCGCTTTATGTAAAAGTAAGCCGGCTATGTATTTACGGGATCAATGTGCCACATTAATTTAGGGCCAAAAAAAAACACATAATTTGATCACCACCCCGTAGATAATATTGTGATGGACGTTATACTATATAAAATTCAATTTTCCCTAAAGTACACTAAGGAGGAGTAATAAAATGTAACTCTTGCGCCATTAAAAGCATCAGTATAGTTCGAGCGAGGTAGCGCCATCGTGAAATATTTTACCAGCGTGATGCAGTTCATACATTTCACTAGAACGGTATGAATGCTAACTGACGTTTGTGAGTGGCTATTTCTTCAGTGAATGACAAGGTGGAGAGGAACACTCGTTCGTAAAGCTTAAAATTAATATACACAGGTACTGACCACTTACCTAACATAAAAAACTATCAGATAGAGTACAACATAGTCTGTGGAGAGATATGTAGCTAATTATATCGTGTATTTTATAACGGACGTAACAATGTTTAGGGCTACATTAAACAAATCTGATTTACAGATACACACTATGGGAATGTTTTAAAAAGCTCACTATATTCAAAAACCATCGAGGAAAAATAATGCACAAAAAAACCGGACCCAGTAGTGTACCTTGAGGGATGCCTATATAGAATTCCGTTCGTAAACGTAAATAAGGTCAATGATAATAAGGATAATTGTTATGTATACCGTATCGGGAGAATATTGTCATGGCTAAGAGCTAAATAGAGATTTTGAAAATAAAGGTCACACGTCAAACCTGATTATAATTTGAGATTACAAGATAATTATAAAATAAGCTATAGATATAGGATTAGTTGATGTTTCGATGATAAATCTGAGCCTTGTAATTGTGCCCAGCCGCCCATCTGGGAGGAGCCCGATGGGGCATCGCGCTCAGAGGACTCCGGTTGCGTTCCTTTGGAGATCCTGGATTCCTCATCGTAGCGCCGAGAACGGGCACCGGGGGGGTTTCAGTGCGGTAAAAATCACACAACCCTGCAGCGTTTAGTACCTTTTGAAGGTTTCCACCTCAAGAACAAAAAACAAACAAATTATTTAAAGGACGAACTATTGAAACGACGACTTAATAAGAAGGCTTTGATTCGCAGATTCGTTTGATGACCGTAACATCAAGATTCGATAATTAGTAAATTAATTAATCATCACTACGTAATATGAAACAAAGTCTCTTTCCGCTGTCTGTTCCTATGTATGCTTAGATCTTTAAAACTACGGATTTTAATGCAGTTTTTTTAATATGTAGAGTGATTCAAAAGGAAGGTTTTTATGAATAAGCCATGTATAATATACTGGACAAACATTGACAATGTTAGATTTTTGTCTTTTAGGCGGAACGAAGTTCGCCGGATCAGCTTGTCATAAATAATTGCTTATTGGTTTTATACAAGGTAACCGAACCAAATAGGTCTTAGGAAATGCAAGAAATCAATAATAATCTGAGATAAAATGAAATAATGTCAATTGTATTGCTTCGAAGTTGTTATCGTTTGATTTGACAACTGATAAACAGACATGAATGTTCTATCAAACGTGAATCTTATTTTATCTTCCCTGTAAATAGAGATCGTCTTTAAATATCGTTCTTGTATATAAACACAATAAATAATATAATTGTATAAACAATGTCTAGTATAAACAAATGTAACATTGAAATCCTTCCTCTAAATATTTATTATACACGAAGTAGGTCTACAACAAACATTATCATACAAATGATAACTTTATTGTCAAAATAGAAAATATCTATAACGCTTACTGATTCAAGGCACGAACGCCCATTTTTTAACCTATTTGGATTTCAAAAAAGCTAGTACCCTGTAGATGGCGCTACCGTGTTTAGGTACATATAAACAGAGATTCCAGAAAAATATGTTTATTTTTTCATGTAGTAGATAATATTGAGTTACGAAAATAAAAAAAATATGGAATATAATAGACAAATTAAAACAAAAACTTCTACAACTATTTGGCCCAATTTAAAATTATTAAAGAAATAAATTGTCATTAATACCTATACTGTATTTTATTTTGTTTTGTGCTTTTCTTTTTTTGTTCTTAGATTTAGTTAGAGATTACACTTCGTACACATTAGGTGAGTTGTATATACCTGTAATGGCGATTCACACTGAACCAAACGCATTGTATTTGTTTAACAATGTATAGTGATATAGTCTATGGTATATCTAAATAAATAATTAAAGGATAAGAAAAATCAATTTACGTATTTACTGCAATGAGATATCGTGTCTATGTCACCTACATTGTGTATTAAATAAACAACCGTTCACCAACTCTACAAGAGGAAAAGGTTTATGTAGCCGGATTTGATACATTTAATATCTTTATATCCAAGACTCAATCTGTTTTCCGCTAAACTATCTGCATACTTTACGCTCGTAACGTAAAAATCGTATCCATTTTTCTAATAACTTGCTTATTTTATTTTTAATTCAAATATGACAGGTGTGATAGGATGACATGAAAAACTCCCTAACTACAGAATATGCATGTCAGCATTTAATAATATTTTGATCCCAAAATTTCATTTATATGAAATATCCTAAAGTTATATCATTGAATAAAATATCGTACAGGTTATTGTATCCATATAAATATTTGCGTAACAATAAAGTATTGTTAAATAATAGCGTATTCAGTGAAAAAACCGGGTTTATACAATTTTGTATTAAGGAGTTTTTTTGTCTCCCGACGATATGTTGGCAACCAAAGAAGTAAATCAAACTGTAATATATGCATCCAATGCTAAAAAAACATAATCAAACCTGTAAATTTGTTACTAATTGGATATTTATTTATTCTTGGATATTTGTCATTACCATGTACATGCTAATTAAATGGTACCTTTAGCTATATGTTAAAAAAGTAAGTAAAATATTTTGAAATGTAACTAATGATACCATGACATGTAAACTTTATAATACCACCTCTGTGTTTTGACTCATACAAACCGCGTCCTAATCTTACACAATTATACGGACTCTTCGGTATTACAAAATAGTATAAGTAGCTGTTCATTCATCTTTAGATAAATAAGAAATAACTTTGAAGGTTGTCTTTATGTACGTTATGGTCTTATTACAATTCAATGTATTACTAGTGCTATAAAGATAAACATTTCAATAGGTGTAACTAAATCGTAAAAAGAAATGAGAGAGAAATACATAATATTACAGCATGCAATATTAACGACAATTAAAAAATTGTAGAATTAGTGGTAAAAAACAATGCACTGCAGATTCTTAAAGTGAATGACTTCATACGTAATGGTTATAAAATTATTTTACTTGAAAGTAACCGATGAATAATATATTTTATTACTAGTTATGTGGTCATAATAAAATAAAATAATAATTTACAAAAGTATGTAAAACTACAAAAAAATAAACGTACCTGTCACAATAAATCTGGAACGCAATAGAAATGTAAAATTAAAAAATAAAGTGTCAAATACGCGCGGGTTTGTTGGTACGAAATATTCGTACTTTGAATTTTCGAATATGGAACGGGCAGTCGCCGCCGCGTTCGGCCGGCTGATGACTGAGCTTACGAGCCACTCACGTTGACTCCAAGGTACGGTGGGCCATTCAATTCTATGTATGAAATTCGCACAGATTATACTGCGAGATACTGCGCCTATACCATAGTGGCATAGACAATAGAATACTTAGGTTTATGGGTAAGTAAGTAGTTTTACTGCTAGTATTACGCGATTTATTAGCACAGTAAATAAAGCTATTAAACTCCACTCGTCCTTTATTTGATGTATTTTATAAGAAGTTTTAGATGGCTGGATACTAAAAGCACCATTGTCTAGACTAGACAAGCTAGATACAAACTCTTATTTCGTAGCACAGCTGTCAATGGCATCCAGCCCGCATTATTTATTTAAGTTTTTAATTATGATTAATTAGAGCAATCGATGAAAAATATTTACTTTTAATTTCGTTTTTTTTAATACAGTCCGTCTCATGTTAACTGCTGCTGATGCACATCTCCAGTCAATAACAGACAACATTAGAGAGTCTTATCTGAATCTGGCCTAAGATGCGCAGAGATCAGCTGGTAACTAAGTTGGATTATCTCAAATAAATATTTCTTCCATAGCTTTCAAGCTACAAAACAAAAACCTTAACACTGCGTTATTAAACAGAAATTAGTGGGGCTGTTGTCTCGAAAGTCCAACATCAAAGGGTAATTACAACCTGTAAAATTATTTCTTTCAATTCTTGTAAAACATTATTTAAATTACTCTAAAATTTTTACTTTACAATTACTATTGAAATCATCTGGTACTTAAGTGAAGTGAGGGGAATAACAAGAAAGACTAATTAGTTTTTCCACGTTTAAGAAAACTTTTAAAAATAAAATTATTTTACCTCAATAGTCAATGTGACCGTGGAGGATTTTTGTTTACACTTTTTAGGCATCTGAATAAATTAATGTTCACGGTAAAAAGGTAACAAACTCGATTGTGTCTTTAAACACGTACATTTGTCACAAGTGGCAAAAAATATCAAAATGTTACTAATCTATTTCTTTCCGAGAATTCAGTTCAAAGAACAACTGTATTTTACCAAATTACGTCTAATAATACGATTGAAGTATTAACAAACATTTGATTACAAAAAAATGTCCACTAAGCAATTTGTTGATCTAAATTGTATTGATGTAATTTACATAATTGACAAAACAAAATCAATTTGCAGACAATTGTGTACCCGCGAATGACTCAACAAATTAA
The DNA here is from genome assembly GCA_949699795.1 of Spicauda simplicius. Classification (NCBI taxonomy): domain Eukaryota; kingdom Metazoa; phylum Arthropoda; class Insecta; order Lepidoptera; family Hesperiidae; genus Spicauda; species Spicauda simplicius. The sequence continues at coordinate 2,363,391 of OX453062.1, forward strand.
AATAAGCGAAATAAAAAGCAGTCGATCACAAAAGTGAAACCAACTATCATTTTGCAGGTCATTGTTCTAACATTGGGCCAAACGTTGGTCCAAATGTTGGACGTCGGACCCTTACTTAATTTACATTCAAGCCGGTATTGACTTGCGGGATCGACTGTCACCGCATGCTTTAAGTTACAGTCGCTTACATAAATGTTAAAATATTGTTTTTACATTAAGGTAAGGGTATGCAATGATATATTTTTTAGTGTCAAATATTATCGTATCACAAAATAGAATTGATTTCTTTCAATTATTGTAACGCTATCGTTCCCTAAAATATTTATAAACTGACATTATTTACATGATATTAAATATTTTCTATATTATTTATTTCAACATTGTCTTTTTCAAGCGTAAATAAAAAAAAAACTTGAAAGCTTAAATTTCTCTTATACTATGAATTCGCAATCTTTTAAAATTGTTAGATGTTTATATAAAAAAAAAACACGATGAAGATTAATAATAACGAAAACGATAATTTAAAATCAAGGAAAATGGCACGAAAACCGCACACTTACGGGATTTCCCCAAACCATAATAAATATTCAACTAAACGACCAGTAATTTCAATAATGTATGCATTGTTACATTAACAGCGAGATGGCTGAGATACTTAAAACAGGTTGTTATATGTTACCATATAAACGATAGCGTACCAATTGTTCACTGAACTATATCTATCGACGACGGAAAGCAATCTTGTCTTATCTAGAAAACTTTACACCAGAACTTATAAATATTTAAAAAAATCACAAATTTTGAATTGATGGTATACAACTTTATTATATAACTTAAATTAATAAGATGTATATAACATAAATTCATATTATTTGGAGATACGAAAAGTTTTAATTCTGCATCGGTTTAACGCCAACTAATATAATCCAATTTTTATAGTGAAAACATAATACAAGATTTATAACTAACTTTGCCTTTATGACGGCTCGGGCTAAGAAGTGGAATAAATTGTAATCGATGCATTTTAAATCAAAAGAAGTAACTAATTAAACGGCACTGCAATACATACAAATTATAACTTAGTTTTGTTTTATTAATAGGCTAAGACTAATTTCATATTTTAGTAAAGATTAAGTTATTAATTAAGATAAGTTTAAATTATTTCACGCCTATAAATTTTGGTGAACCCTTAAATTTATCTATTAAAATATATTTCGTTTTGTCTAATCGTATGACTTTGTATCTAAACGCCATATAAAATATATTCTGTTTTATAAAGAGAGACTACATATTTGTATTAAAAAATCTAATTAAACGACTTTCCAAACGACTGTCCGTGTGTACGTGGGCGTGATTGTTGAGTCATGGCTGCAGGTAGACAACGGTATTGGGTGTCCACCGCTCCACGACTACCGAGAAACGGCTAATACGCTAATGCGTATATCCCTTTTACTAATCTTTAGCTGGAAACGAGTCCTGTAATCCTTTTGAAGTCATTAGTGCACATTCATGTATTCTTTTCGAACGATTTAAGGAATCAATTTGTGTTTTTTTGTCAACAAACAATATTTGTTTTTTTGACTGTTTCCACCAAAAGTTTTGAAAAAGTCTCATATAAAAAAATCCAAGTAAAAAACCTTATTAAAATTTTAAAATAAAACAAAATTAGAGCTCTTTGTTATTCGACTTTAGATGTACCACTATCGCTACCACCCATTACATCTAACAGTAAATGGTTTGGACCAATATAGAAAACATTGTAGCAGCGCCATGACGAGTTTAGCTTCAAAGTAAGCTCAGATAGTGAATTTGGGCTAGAAAAGTAAAATATATTAGTAAGCAATATGGAAAAGTAGTTCACAAAACCTTTGAAGACTTTATTTGACTAGATCGACAGAATTCCAGTATATTCAATTATTTGGCCTATAACTCTCTCGTTCTGAGAGAAGACCCGTGGCCAGCAGTGGGGCAATAATGGATGCATGGACAATTGACGACAAATATTAACTCGCAAAAACAAATTCTGTATAAAGGATGAAAATAAATCATCCACTTAATGAATTACCTCAAGTTAATGATTTGACTAATTGAATAATTATTTCTGTATTGTCTTTATCTAATTATCAAGATATTTATACCCGAAATATTCTACGTTAAAATTTGTATGGATTTTATAATAATCCCGACCATTGTCATATAACTAGGTGAGTATATAATAATAAAAGTATATCATAAGTAAATGATTCTAAAATGAGTAAATACTTCTCGGAAATCCTGGTAAAATATATAACTTTGTTGACTGTTTTCTCATTAATTTTGAGGTTAACTAAAAGTAGCTATATTGTGTAAATGACAAAGGACACAACTAGACTTTTTGAACAAAGAAGAACGATGTTCAAAGACATTGTTCTGGTACCTATAACATTTCTTCACCCATTTCTCTACGCCTAAGGATAAGTTTTCTTCGAATTTAAATAGGGCCACAAGAAAAGTATAGTCTCATAAACAAAATAGAATTTTCGAAATGTTTATGAACGATAGAATAATCTTATAACAAACATAAAATAGTCAAATTGATGATCTCCTTCTTTTTTAGATCAGCTAAAATCATACGCGTAAGTATTAAAAGGTTAAGACAAACACAGTCACAAATAGATGCCCTGTCAACTCCTCCGATTAAGGAAATGCATCTTTACTATATAGAAATCTGCTGTATTTAATCATTATTTAAATTATTACTGTTACATTTTTGATGACGTCTTTAAGTTTATAAGACCTCGTCATTTTTATTTAAAAATCTTTAGTAATTCACTCACCTTTAATTAAAAAATTGATTAAGTACACTTTTCTTTGCGACTGTATTAGAGTCGCGATGACATACTTTCTCAAAAAATATAATAATAAACACAAACACTACATAACACTAAAGTTTCACAAAATTTATGTCACCGTACACAATTAACACTAAAATGCAGTCAATATTATAAACAACATAATTACTCAACACTACGCGTCACAATTTGGGGTATATTCTATATATTTTATTGAAGTAACACGCGTCAGGTCAAACACGAGAAGCTATGGTAACTAAAGCTAACTAGCGTAGGAAGCTAGGTGTACGCGGCGAATTAGAGAGCGATTAGAAGAACGTGGTCAGGTTGGTATTTGACATAGAGGTACTTGTATTTATCAGTGTTGGCAACTGGGGTCTCCTCATAAATATAGGTGCTTTTTCATTTTTAGGGTGCAACTTTTTTGAGGGGTACGTTAGAGGTAATTTTGGGGTTTCCTACTAAAAGTTTTTTTAAGATTTTTCGGGGATAAAAATTGGGGTAGTATTAGGGAGAAAAGTAACAATTATAGCAAAAATATTTCTTCTAATAAGGTTCTTCTGTCGTCAAAATGCGAAAACAAGATCAATGCTGATTCTAATTTGGGGTTTTCCGTTGAAATTTAGGGTTTTCTTTTTATTTTTCGGGAAGGTTTGAATAGTTGTCAATACACAGTTAAACATAGACGTACCTACGCAGTTAAGAAATTGCGCACGTTTAAAGTTGTTACAAAGTATCTAAAAGAAATAAACCTCAAATTATTACTAAATAGCGCTTCACAACTTCTCAAGTCTGTGAATGTGGTGCTCTCATTAGCTCTAATTACCTATTTTTAACTTATTATTCCATAAACTTCATTAAAATATTTAGCTATATCGATTGCGAAGGTAAGTGCATTTCGTAATCATCAACAGATGGTAGAGCCTGATGGTGTCCCTGTAGCCTCGAGGTCAGAATAGGGCTACGGTGTCCCCTGCCTGTCGTAAGAGGCGACTAAAAGGGGCTTCCGGGGTTGCAGACGGCTAGAGTGGGAGCTCGAACCGTTCGGTCAGGCAATCCCGGGAAGGACATCGGTATGTGTGGTCGCATACCATCGAAAAGACTAGACGGAGCGGTGGGCCCAGCCGCCCATCTGGGAGGAGCCCGATGGGGCAGCGCGCTCGGAGGATTCCGGTTGAAGTCGTTTCGAGATCCCGGAGTCCTCCTTTTCAGCGCCGAGGACGGCCACCGGGGGGGTTTTAGTGCGGTAAAAATCCCACATAACTCCCCCTCGACAACAAAAAAAAAAAAACTCGTTTCCTATTCAGTTATTTCGAATTAAGATTATTCCTTTTAGTTCATTTTATATTAGGTTTTATATTTATACTATTATTTCGACAAATTTAAGTATAATATAAATTTTAGTTGTGTCTAACATTATTTTTATTCATTATTATAAAAGTACTAAAGAGCAAGACTCTATCGTATGTTGTATTTGCAAAAAAAAATAGGAGTACTGAAGATAAATCAATAATGATAGAAATTCAATACTTTTATAAAATCGCATCAAAACAAACATACTGAATTTAACTTCTACTGAAAATATATCTATTGACTATGTTTAGGTTACATTAATTTACTATTCTATGTTAATTAATTTAATATTTTATGTAAAAATACATGATGAATGAACCTCTTTTCTTTGGAAAGTTGGTTAAAAATCAATCTGCTTTGTCAAAAGTTATTAAAATTGTAAGTTATGTTACATTATTATGCATGCATGGCACCGCAGATGAATAACGAAAATGAAATGATAAAAATATTTTTATTCTTTTTTATAATATACCGCACGCTAATCTAAGGCACGTATTTTATATGTCAAGTAAGTCTCACGACTTACCAGATGTAAATTACAGTGTTTTAGACTTAAATGATTGTGTATTTTCCTAAACAACTTTTTCACGCAATTATTATTGAATCGACATACAGTCAATCTGATGATAAGTGCTTTTAACATTTACCTCCAAGATCCATACATATAATCAAAATGATTAACCCATGTTTATACATGTACAAAAATACATAGTTTTGACGACTGAGCGAAGTACCGACATAATTGTATTTTCTATAATTTTAGAACTTTTGTCGGACTATCAATGAAATACTGAATATCATTTAACGGATGAAGGAATGCAATGTAATGCATTTATTGTTCAAAGTAACATTTGGTTATAACTTCATCACAATCCATCTAGAGTAGATGGATTGTGATGAAATTCAGTTATGTTCAATAAATCAATTCAGTTATGTTATTTTTTTAAAACGGGTGGAACCACTATACACCGTTTGTTCAATGTAAAAGTAGCAAAAGAATGCTTGCTCCTTCTGTATTAAGAAAATGTAGTGAAATAGGCATTCCAACTGATCATAAATTACCACACGCCTACGGAGAAATAAATCATCCTCAAGATTGGAGTGAATTCAGCCACAGATATTTCGTTACCCCTTTTTGTTGTTTACGGGGGTGAGGGAGGGGGGTAGCTTCAAAAGGTACCATACACCGTGGGAGCGACGCGGGTTTTGTGGGATTCTTACCTCACTAAACCCCCCCGGTGGCCGTCCTCAACGCTGCGTGGGGGACTCCGGGATCTCCAACGGAACACAACCGGAGTCCTCCGAGCGCGATGAATTCCCCTTTCGGGCTCTTCTCTGGCTGGCGCTCACCACACTTTATTGTTTACGGCGGCATTTGACCACACATGCTGCCGTCCTTCCCGGGGTCACTTGGCCGAACGGTTCGAGCTCCCACTCTACCCGCCTGCAACCCCGGAAGCCCCTTTTAGTCGCCTCTTACGACAGGCAGAGGTTACCGTAGCCCTATTCTGGTCCCGGAACTACAGGCACAAACCATTTTGCTACCCCTGTTGAGTAGTTCTCCGGTAGTCATCAAATTTAATGAACACTTTGTACCAGTAAGTCTCATCGCACAGACTGTTACTACAAATATTTTTTTTATTACATTGAGGAAGTTAACGAGAATGCAGTCTCTCTAATAATAGGTGACTGCCGCCCATGTATCCAGCCCCGGATAAAATGGGAGTTTTAACTGACTTTTACCAAAATTGGGTTGCATACCAAGGGGGACGCCTCACGTAAATTCTGTTGTTTTCTAGCCTAAAGACCACACAGAAACTAAACAGAATATGGTAATGTATTTTGTTTGCAGACTTTAATACAATAGCGTTTAAACTGCTGCTATATAGCAGAAATGTGTAGTGCATTAACATATTGGCGTAGTGTTGACGGAGGCGCCATGACCCTGGATGGCACGTTTTGAGGAGCAGAATAATTAGATTTGATGAATTTACATTTGGTTTCAAAGATTATCTCGCTAGCTAAAGATTGTAACGGGTGGGCGGCAAATTCAATTATAGCTCCGGGTAATATGAACCTTTGCTACGTTACTGAGTGTTAGTTACCCCAAAGACGAACCTCGAAGAGTTCTACCACCTTTACACTACGAAAAAGTATAAAACAAATAGAAATTTCCTCAAAATGCTTATTTATTTCGTTATCTTTATTGACCGTTAATACGGCCATTTCAAGTTTGTTTCTCGTACTACTCATGTCTTTTTAGTAACACTCATGGCGACAAAAATTTGCAATAAATACAAAGAGTAAAGTAGAAAATATTTTATCAGATTGTAATGGAATTCTAGTTTATAATGAGTAGGCACTAAGCCGTCCAGGAATGCAGCTGGTAAGACACGTTTATAGGAAACCGGTTATCGGCGCCGAACTCTGCATTCATGGCGAATTATTCATACATTTTTTTCGTAAAGTTGTAGTAGTTAAAACGTAAGGATACTTTATGCTAACTGGTCACCGTCGCACATAGAATTCTGAGCAACGCCATACTGAACGGGTATTCTAACTGTTGTATATCGCGTTTCTTACCCTTAGAGCTTTCATCCTATTTTTTTATTATATGATCGCATCAAACGATCATGCAGTCCACCTGATTACTGCCGCCCGTGGACATGTTTAAATAGCTTCATACTGACAATGGTTGCTGCCACCTAGGACTAACATGATGGCCTCAAATAAATGCGAGCCGACAAGTACATCGTTTCACCAAAACGTAAGAGCTGCTTCTTGCTAGAAATAACTATGGTGATACCTCCCTGGTCGAACTATAACGCTGTATCTGACGAAATGAGATGAAATGAGATATGTAGGTAGTAGAAATTTCCTTGAGTTGACCCCTACTGGTTCTACCATTTTAAGGAAGGTAGAATGATTAGTGCGCATTAGGTTTTTCTTTTATCTGACTTAAGTAGCAAACGAGCATACAGTCCATCTGATACTAAGTGGTCACTGCCGCCCATGGACATCTGTAATCAACTTCATACAGAACATGAGTTCCATCTGAAGTCAATCACAGATGCGATGCTACTCCCGAGGACTATGATGGTTGCCTCATGTGAAAGCGTGCAGGTACTACTCACTAATGCTATAGGAGTTTTCAGTTCTCACTACTGAAATAAAGGTTGTAGGACCTATTGTGATTCGACTTGGAAGACATCACCGCCACGTTTACTTCTATCTTATAAAGTCAGTATTAAGCGTATTCTAGTTGAAGGTTTTTTTATAAAAAAAGAAGTATCCGTCGAGCATGTAGTCCACCTAATAACAAGTCACTACTGCCAAAACATCTGTAACACTATGATCGCTTCACGATGGGGTAACGCGTTCAGAGGACTCCAGTTGCGTTCCTTTGGAAATCTCGGAATCTTCTTTGTAACGCCAAGGACGGCCACCGTGCGGTAAAAAACCCCACATAACCCTGCGTTATTGCCATGGCGTCAGGGACATTTTGAAGGTATACCCCTCAAAAAAAGGGGTAACAAGGCATTTGTGACTGGTAGGTCTAAAGATTTATCTAGGTTTGATTAGGGATTCTAATTACCACTTACCATCAGATAAGCTACGTGTTAGGTACTCGTTACTTCTAATTCATAAAGAAATACGAAGGCGATTTTAATATCTAACGGATACACACTAAATAATTATTTTTTGAAATTTCTTTTAGTCGATATTTCGACCCAGTTACGACCATGTTGACGTCGAAACTAGTCTAAAGTGATATACGAAAGTGAGATTGTATAACTCAAAATTATACATAACGAAGAGAATGCGAAGTGTGACGTCAGGATAGTCGAGGAGTCTTCATTACTGTCCATTCTTGAAGATTTCAAGTAAAACACAGGGGTTATTCTTCTTCGATTTATTCACAATTGAGGAGGTCCGATCACTTCGACGGTTAAACAAGAATCTTTTTTCTACCGACAGACGCTCGGCTTTTTATAACAATGTTTGGTGAGGTGACAATAACAAATATGGAGGGTAAACTTAATTACAATTCCTAAAATCATTAAATATTGCTAATTTAATAAACAAACAATTTTCGATCTTTAAACTAACTAAAATAATTATTTTTTCATAAATACGCAGTGTCGCGCCGACATACATTTTGCTGTAAACAGATTCTTATCCAACTGGGTTTATCTAGAAATGTATCTAGCGGAATATACGGCCTTATTGCATACTAATGATGCATGTTTGTGTGCATCTCACGCATACATTGAGGTCATTTTGCGAAGCTGTATAAAACATTAAGATCAAAGTTATAAATAAACCTATTTATGTTAGTTCTTTTGTTTCTGCTATGATGCGCAAGAGATACGGATTCGATCCCCGTTCAAGTAGATATTTAAAGGTTCTGTTCTGGGGCCTAGTATTATTTGTTCATAGCATCCGCGAGACGGGGAGCTTTTTCATATGAGTATAAGACTAGAAACCACTATTTATTAATTTTATCTTTTTAAAAATTAAATTCTCGACAACATTCATCTCTGAAATTGGTAGGGATTTCTGATTTTAATATCGATACTTAAAGAGTTTGAACTGGCGTTTTAATAGTTGTCGCCTAACACTGATTTCTCGTCAGATCTTAGTATTGGAAAATCTTTTAGAAAAACGGAAATTTATCGTTAGATTTCCGCTTCTCTAACAATTGTGCTATAATGAGTTAATTTGGCAAAAATCAGTTTTATCCCTGTTTGCTGTAAGTCTCGGATTTTTGGTACAGTAAGTACATTGATTTTACTAGTATGTTATCCTTTTATTATGAAAAATCTCATCATTTTAACAAAAAAAACGCATTTTGTCAGGGTGTAGGTATATAGTTTTGTTACTCTTTCACGCAAAAACTATTGGTCGGATTTCACAAAAAATTGCCACACACATAGTTTATGACCTAAATTAACACACAGGATATTCATTTTCGTCGGAGAGGGACGAAGCGGGTGAAGTCGCAAGAATATTTTAATATTCTAATATTAATATTCTCAATACTAATATTTTAGTCTTCTCAAGATGGGAGAAACAGTGTAGTTCGACCGGGGAAGTACCACCGCCACACCTATTTCTAGCGTGAAGCATTTCTTGCGTTTCGATAGATGGGTGTGGTTGCCGGCACACTTTCACATGAGGCGACCTTCTACACATGAGGTTCTACCACCTTAAAGTATCACTTACCATCAGATGGACTGCATGCTCATTTGCTACTTCAGTCAGATAAAAAAAAATGTAATAATGCACGCGGGTAGAACCGCGCGCGATAACTAGTTTATAATCGATGGTAAACATTGCTTTAGTTTCTTGGTACATTAGATCATTAGCGAATTCGGTTTAATGAACTGTCTAACATAAACTTGGGGTGACTGGCCGGTCCGGGTCAACGCTCGGTGGCATGGGATCTTATTTCATATTGATAGGGTCTTGTATCACTATCGATAGGACCATATATATACCATGGTAATTGTTCAATAACCTGGAGTAATTTATCCTAATTAAAATTACTTCTATCGCCCCTTAGAATATTCTCGTCTGCAGATAGCCGGTTGTTTTTTTCATTCAAATAACAAAGAGATCATACAGGCCAACTAAATGTAAATGACTACTATGGACCCGTGGCCCGTGGACATTCTTATACAAATCAACGGTTCTATTTGAAGTCCGAAACACGAATACCAAAACACAAAAAGTATATGGCATTATCAAAAATCCGGCCAAGTGCGAGTCGGACTTACACACGAAGGGATCGTACCATCATCTATAAAAATGGCAAAAAAATGCCTACGGAATTATAATTTTTCAAAAACTTGGCAAGAGGTCGCGCGTTTTGCTCGACCAAAAAAAACACATTTGTTGTATGGATATCCCCCTTAAACACCTACTTATTTCATTATGTTTTATATTTGATGTTCTAGCGGCAACAGAAATAGATCATCTGTGACAAATTCAACTGTCAAGCTATCACAATTCATGAGATAACACTTGGTGATGGACAGCGGAGTCTTAGTAATTGGATTCCGTTTTTATCCTTTGGGTACGGAAACCCAAAAAAATTACTACTGGAGAAAAAAGTAATACGTGTAAAAAAATATTATCATTTTATTAACCTTTACACAATAAACGATAATATGTAGTTATTTCGTTTATCATAATGTATGGCTAAGTAACAGTTTTTCATTTATACGTAATAGCGCCATCTATCAAAGTCACGAGAAATCACTTGGTCTGATACCATACAACTTTAAAGTCATCCAAATCTTAAGCCCAAACGTGAAAGTTCATACTATAAACAAATATGACTATAGATATAACCAACTTACTAAGCCATTCTAATTAGTTAAATTCAAAAATTGACAATAAATAGCAAATATTATAAACATTATATCATTTAAAGTTACATACAATATGAAAATAATATTTTTTTTATAGTTAAATAGCGCCATCTGTTTATGTGTTGCTTAAGCTGCATTTACTAATGTAAAAACAGATGGCGCAGTCTGAACAAAAATGTAACCATGTTAAATGTACCATTGTAATTGTTGGTGTAGAGCCCGCTTCAACATGCAATAAGACAAAAAATAATAATTCCACAGCAATATATTGGTTTCCTTATTCACAACTTAACCTGCATTTACTTGCAACTGCAATAAGGAAAACATTAAATCTAAACAAGTTGGTTTTCCGTACGATTTCCATTATTAGTCGCCTCCAATCAATGTCATATTTTAAATATGCCTATAACAAGTATTTAATATTTTCATTTTGTAATACAGTTGCATATAAAATTGTATTTATTAGTAATGCAAAGATGAACATTCGTAAATGGTAACCAAGACTTATTGGAGTTATTGGTGGAATTTTGGAGAAAAGAGGCCCAGAATGAATCTTTACAGACCGGCGCAATAACATAACTGGTAAGTGCCGGAGTTTTTTAATAATACCCAGGTCGCTATTATTTAACAAAGCTAGCGGATAACAGATGCTAATATAATTTTATATTTTTTCTGTAACATTTTCTACGCTACACTTTCCAACAGCCCCTCACTAAGGTTTTCTTATGTGTCGTGGGGTGCTATACACAAACACCCAGAAAAAAAATGTAAATGCATTCGAATCGAATCCGGAACCCACTGCATGTCAGTCAATTGATACGTATGATAGGTAAGTAGGTGAAGAGTAATACAGCCAAAGCTCGTTATTCACTGTTTCCGTATCCACGTTTTCAGTATTTGCAGTTAAAAAAGATCTGATATTTTCTCGTATTCACGGCAAAAAAATCTTTAATCGTAGATGTAGTTTTTCAAGGTGGTAGAACCAGTATTCGACCGGGGAAGTACCACCGCCACACCTATTTCTAGCGTGAAGCATTTCGCGCGTTTCGATAGAAGGGTGTGGTTGCCGGCACACTTTCACATGAGGCGACCATTATAGCCCTCGGGAGTAACAACGCATCTGTGATTGACTTCAGATGGAACCCATGTTCTGTATGAAATTGATTACAGATGTCCATGGGCCGCAGTCACCACTTACCATCAGGTGGACTGCATGCTCGCTTGCTACTTCAGTCAAATAAAAAAAAGTCAGTACAAACAAATAAGCGCCTTGTTTGCACGTCAGCTTTCTTCGAGTACTGCTAATCTTTCACGGTTTCTGCATTCGTAACATAGGATCATAGGCCCCGTGAATAAAGAGCTTACAGTATTTAGTGTTCACGCTGTTACATAACCATGTATATCATGTATCATTACAATATTTACGGCACAATCATTGTCATTAGCGCGGTAATGCCTAAAGCGTAATCGTTATCATCACGACGCAGTTATGGGGGAATTAAGCGGCGTGTAAACATCGTTTGAAATGGCTTAGGCAGTGGCGTTGCGTGGAGGGGGGGGGGGGGATGGAGCGATCGTCAAATTGCAGGGGAAGCAAAAGTATTATAGACTATTTAACATTCTTTTCTTTCCCCTTAAATTGACGGCAGCAGCCTTCACACTGAGGGATTTTCAAACAATTTTGAGACGTTTTTTAACAAAATTTTACCTCAAACTCCAGAACAAACTAAATCACTTAGTAAAATCCTATCTTTAGTTATTTTCCATTGATACAAATTAGAATTTAAATTAATTTTTAAAACAACGCGTTTGTCCGTCTGAAAAAATCGATGTCGACCTCCACTTTATCACAAAATAAAAATAAGGTGTTATTGGTTTAAGTGAAGTCCTTTCGTAAATTAATTTTCTTATCATCTTATGTACCTGAGTCATAAAAAAAGAGTTGTGTGGTTTAACTCAATCATTTCAGTACTAATATTGCTATTCATTAATATCTATTCATGTCAGTGGCATCACTGGTACCTCACAAACACAAAAATAGCGCGGTTCGTGATTTTATCTTATTGTATTTTCATACTGTTATACACTTTTGATAATATCACATTGGGTAATCTACATATTTTACAATTCAGAGCGCTGAGGACCGCCACCGCGGGGGTTATTGTGCGGTAAGAATCCCACATAACCTGCGTCGATTCCACGGCGTCGGGTACCTTTTAAAGGTTTTCCCTTCGAAAACAAAAAAGGTATCCTATAATACTATGAAACGCTACTGTATCCTTAGTTCGAATTTATTGTTTTATTAAAACAATTGTCTCCGTTTCCGTCTATCATTTCAAATTACATTACAAGGTGGGCCGTAAACGATAACGTTACCGTGCTAGGTACATTGCAATGAGCGGAAAAGTTTAAATGCGAATATTGCGAAAATATAGTAGTTATGTAGAAACATCGTAAACTCGTACTAAGTTTACGAATTTTTTTTTATTTGACTGAAGTAGCAAACGAGCATGCAGTCCACCTGATGGTAAGTGGTCACTGCCGCCCATGGACATCTGTAACCAACTTCATACAGAACATGGGTACCATCTGAAGTCAATCACAGTTGCGTTGCCACTCCCGAGGACTATGATGGTCGCCTCATGAGAAAGTGTGCCGGATGATTTCAGATTGAGAGGTGTAAGACAAACTATTAATTTCCATCTTGGCAGCAATGCGAGGCTGCGAGTACCTATAAGATAAATTTCGCATCTCATAATCCTTTATGAGATTGACAAGTTACGTTTTACGGACAATCGTATATGGTATTAGATTTTTTTTATAATTTAACCTAACGATAAGGCAGACAGGCTACCTGATAGAAAGTAAGTAGATACCGTCGCCTATGGACATTCGCAACACCAGAGAAGTCGCCAATGTATCGCCGGCTATGCAGGGGAGCTCTTATCGCACCTTTCTTGAAGAACCCCATGTCATAGCGCTCCGGGAATACCTCAGGAGGAAGCTCATTCTACAAGTTGCACGTTCGTGGCAAAAACTATTTTAGTATGACCAGCAAAGACCACTTTACATACATTCGGACGTCTTACCCTCCGGGTCTCTTATATACTAAGGCAATGTCAACAAAAGGGCGGTAGGCAAGGAAATTCGAGCCTCGAGGGGTACTTTACCCGGGCAATTCTCTAGGAGATCGAATACCTCCCGGATCCTTACCATGTATACATATTAATACAATGTTAATAAAACATTGTATTGTCATGTACAAAGGTAAAAGATATTTAACATCCCCACTGTTTTGTGGGTGGTTACCACTTTATATAATGTTCTACAGGTGGTAGAACGATATGGTTCGACAGCGGAGGTACAAACCATTTCCAATGTGAAGTAGTTCTGACATTTAGCTGGAAGAGTGTGGTTGCAGACAAACTTTCATGTAAGACAACCATCTTAGTTCTCGCAGTTGCACTTGCAATGCATCTGTGATTGACTTCAAATAGGATCTCTGTTCTGAAGCTGCTCACAGATGTTCATGAGCAGCAATAACCACTTAATTCAATTGGATACAAATTTGCTTGTTAATTTCTTTGACTTTTTTCTGGAAAAAGATTAGATTTCAGTATAGTTCAATGTATTATTCATATATCCTTGACCTACTGAGCGGGGGCAATGACAGTGATAAGTAACCGCCTCCTATCGTTTAAATACTAGGTCAATCAGTTAGTTAATGGGTAACTGACATTCAACGTCCTTGAATTTTAAGTACAGTCGTTCGTGGCATACTCATGCTTATGGCAGAAACGTTGACATGACATTTTAAAATTACTTTGTATACGCAAACCCTTTTTTTGTTTTCGCCGGGGAAACCTTCAAAAGGTACCCGACGCCGTGGGAGCGACGCAGGGTTATGTAGATTTTTGCGGTAAAAACCCCCCCGGTGGCCGTCCTCGGCGCTATAAAGAGGACTCCGGGAACTCGGTCCGACCGCAACCGGAATCCTCTGAGCGCGTTGCCCCATCGGGCTCCTTCCAAATGGGCGGCTGGGCCCAACGCTCCGTCTAGTCTTTACGACGGTATGCGACCACATATACCGCCGTCCATCGCCTGACCGAACGGTTCGAGCTCCCACTCTAGTCGCCTGCAACCCCGGAAGCCCCTTTTAGTACACTATTGGTACACTACTCTATAACTATAAGCCTTTTAATAGCAAACATAATTCATAGAAAAAATATCTTTTCTCCCTCAAAGACTGCATATTTGCTACTTAACCCAGAAACGTATGTGGAGTGTTTTTGCTTTCAGAAAACGCTATTTGAAAATGTTTTACGCCTACTTTGTGCTGATTGAATGGGTCACGAGTCACGACGCAACGCAATATGTATGTGCCTTCAAGCTATTATTATCGTAGTTGTTGGGTTACCCACTGATAGGAAAAATCACTGTAAACTTAAACTTAAAAAGTTCCGACACTCATAGCCCCACAGTAGGATTTCCTCCTGTGTCGTGGGTGCCATGGACACATACAAAGACGAATACACAAATACCCAGACCCACAATAAACTCATCATTCAGGTTCTTGCCTGACCGGGAATCGTACCCGGAATCCACGGCGCGTCAGGCCTTTATGGTAACCGCACCGCCACGCAGGTCCTCACTTTAATATTTTTATATCATTTTTAATGCTTTGACTATTAAATTGATATAGGTGCATGCCAGATTCGAATGACTCTTAAGACCATTTATAATCCTTTTAAAGATCATATTTTCTTCAATTTACAAGAGGCGAAAGTCATAGACCATACTATTTTTAAACGTTCTTATCTCATTCTGTAGAGTTGAATTATAATAAACTAGCTCTTACCCGCGGCTTCGCCCGCACGGTCAAAGGGAATTAACATTAGCATTTGATAGCGTGATTCAGAACTTGCAAATGAATTTTACTAACGCCATCTATTAACAACGTCTGGAACTACTAAATATGTATCAACTAACAAAACATCGATATTCTCATGGATATGAGAGGGCGCGGTAAAAAGTAGTCTACGTCACTCTCCGCCCTCCTAACTATTTTCCAGCATATAATACATATCATATAATAGCTATGTGGCGACGTGAAAGAGGAACAAACAAACACACTTAAACATTTATAATATTAGTACGTGTTGTTACGCAAACCCCTATAAACCCTTATCTTGAATTCCTACTTCCAGTACTGGAATATTTAACCATTTTAAGTTTAATACAAACAAGTAAACATGGGTCACTGCAACTGTAAATTTTCCGTTTATAAAATCCCAAAGACAACATTTAAAACATTAAACAATTTGCTCCATCCACCTAATCCTACAACAACAAGAGCGAAAACCAATTAGCCGCTTTTCCTGAAGCTGATCGTTTCTCCCCATTGTCCTCGAATGAAGGAAAACGTTGAGCAAACAAACGGAAGACAAAAGATCCTTCTCTCTTTTTATTTATAACAAGTCTAACAATAGTTAAGCGGAATATCAGATAAAGTCTTGAAGCTTCACTTCAATGAAGTCTTTAAAAAGACAAAGAGAAACTTTGAATGAAGGAATTTAAACTTACCGAGTAAATTGTCTAAGACTAGTGTAATTTTACTAAAGTATAAATAAATCTATATAGTAATACGTGAAGCAAAAATTTGTGATCTGATTTTAAGATACTTGCCGCGTACGGAGGAGTATGAAATTACGCACGGTTTAAAATTGTTGTAAAAAAAGGTTTCTGCAATGCTAATATATTTTTTTAAATAACGCATAAAACATACATAAAATCAACTAAAAACATACCACCGTGGATTTAACACAAACACATTTATAATAAACGAAATAAAACATGTAAAGTCAATGAAAATAAATAACGTAAAAACAATTACAGATGTCTTTGTAACATACCTGCTACTGCTTTTAAATACAGCTTAGTTAATAAAACCTTTTTTATCTTCAACGAGTGTATTTAAAATAACTTAATACAATTTATTCGAATTTCAGAAATATTCTTGCTACTTTGGACAATATTTCTAAGTCACTTCCTATTTCTATAACTTCTCGATCCTGAAATATTATTTATTAAGTAAGTAAATTTTGGAATAGCTCATACTTAAGCAGCCCACTGTCATTTCAACTTGCTAACTTTCAGAGCTGTGGTGGTACTCCAGTTCTTTGCATGATCTCAGTAGTAATTTATCCCGTATAGAATCTCAAAATATGGCTTGTGCCTAAGATTGTGTGGTGCCAACCCATTATTGTCCCACTCCTCGGGTCTTCTCTCAGAATGAGAGAGTTTTAGGCCATAGTCCACCGCGCTAGCCAAGTGCGAATTGATGGACTTCGAGAACTTTTTTTTAAAGAACTCTCGGGTGTGCAGGTTTCCACACGGTGTTTTCCTTCAGCGAAAAGCAGGGATAATTAATTTATAATACGCACATAATTTAAAAAAATCATTGGTTCGGGTTCCTCGGGACTCCCGATCGAGAGGGAAAGTTTCAACCATTAGGCTATCACTCCCTTAGATTGTACTTAATTAAAATGATTTTTTGGGTCATTTTCGACACCCCTAAATATCAATAGAAAGCCTGTCTAAACAGAGAATCTTGTTGGCTCGTGAATTCCTAACTTGAAAGCTCGATGTAAATTAAAGCAAAATTGTAAACATGACACATTCTTTCGTCCAAAACATCTTCATCTCATTTCCAAGGAAATTTCAGATTTAAATAAAGAGAACTGACTTCCATCTTTATTTTATAAGAAATTCTATTAGAGGACAATGGTCGCAGTCGGGAAAGTTAGTGTAGAATGCAAAACTAAGTTTGTTAAGGTACCTATCCATTGTCTGAAGAATAAAAGATGAGTGACGAGTTCACGACTGAGTGAGCGCTTTGATAAAAGTGATGAGATTTTTATAATAAGAATGATTTAAGGTTGGAAAGTTACACGGGCAAGTAAGAAAGAAAATAATAATAAAATTCATTTTTTTTCTCTCACAATAAGCACTTAATCTATAGACATGAAACAAGAGTAAAATAATAATATCTGTAAACTTAGGCTTACGTTGTGAGACACTGGTGCCTGAAGAAGATAATAACCTGTGTTACAGGTCACCAGTGCACTCCCTCGGATACCTCAAGGTGGTAGAACCAGTGTAGTTCGACCGGGGAAGTACCACCGCCACACCTATTTCTAGCGTGAAGCATTTTTTGCGTTTCGATAGAAGGGTGTGGTTGCCGGCACACTTTCACATGAGGCGACCATCATAGTCCTCAGGAGTAGCAACGCATCTGTGATTGACTTCAGATGGAACCCATGTTCTGTATGAAGTTAATTACAGATGTCAATGGGCGGCAGTGACCAGTCAAATAAAAAAAAAAAAAGATTTCAGAATACATTTTATAGACCTATATTAACTGAGAAAACTAAAGTATTATATTTAATAATAAAATATAATTATGTTAAGATTAACGTAAAGAGAATTTTTAAATTAGATTGTGAGTGCTTGTGAATGTTTATGGGCTTGTGTGTGGGTTTGCGCGTGTGACCAAGAGTGTGTAAATGTGAATGTGTGTGTGTGAGTGTGTATGTGTAATTCTGTGCGGTAATTTAGAGGCAGGACACAGAACTTAAAGCAGTACCTAATAGGCGTATTATTTCGTGGGACGCAGTAAGTTTTTAGTTTCTTTATAGTTAAGGGTCTTGAGGTAATTAGCAACAGTTAACTCGCAGCTATAAGAATTACGTGGGAAAATAGTAAGTTTGTTATTTAGAAGAATCTGTACTTTTTTTATTATTTTTATAATAGATGTAGCAAACGAGCATGTCCATGTTTTCACATACATGGACATCTATAA
The DNA here is from genome assembly GCA_949699795.1 of Spicauda simplicius. Taxonomy (NCBI): domain Eukaryota; kingdom Metazoa; phylum Arthropoda; class Insecta; order Lepidoptera; family Hesperiidae; genus Spicauda; species Spicauda simplicius. Next base: position 2,381,813 of record OX453062.1, read on the forward strand.
TCAATCTCAGATAAAATTAGTTTTACCAGATGTTGACTACGGCGGCATTGATAGCCCTAAGTACTAAGCTGGAATGCCTCGAATAGGAATATCTATCTAATCATATCCGACAAGTGAGAGCAGTGATAGCCTAATGGTTGAAACTTGCCCTGTCAATCGGGAGCTCGAAGGTTCAAACCCAGGCACGCACCACTGATTTATTTGCGTTTTAGAAATTAATTATCACTGCTTTTCGTTGACGGAAAACATCGTGAGGAAACCTACACACACGAGAGTTCTTTAAAAAAGTGTGAAAGTCCACCAATTCGCACTTGGCCAGTGCAGTGGACTAGGGCCTAAAAGTCTCTCATTCTGAGAAAAGGCCCGTGCCCAGCAGTGGGACAATAATGAGTTGTAAATATGCGACAAACAAAAATACAGCAGATTAATATTTTAACACTTGAAAGTGCTGTTATTAGGCAGAAATATGTGCCATCGTATTACTGAACTGTTACCAGAGGGCCACGAAAAATACGCTTTAAGCGTACACCGTTTGACGCTGCAAGAGTAGCGTTGAGCGTTAAAAACAAAACATTTCTTGGATAAAATAAAAACACAACACAAAAACGCTAATTTTACAGGAGAGCACGGTGAACATAAAAACGCTTTTTGATGCAATTAAAATAAATAAAAAAAGGTTATTAACCACGGTGTTAAAGCACCGAATTTTCAATTCTATGCCTTTTTAGGGTACTTAAAATTAATGTTTTTTAACTGTGCAGTTATTTAAAGCAAATCAGCGGAATATTTGTCTTATCTGATAGGGCTACAAAATTTCGCGATTTTTAGCTAAATTTACTAAAATTTGTTTAAAAATTAAAAAAAAATGTAGTCCACGTACCTAATAGTCTATGCCTGCCTGCCTATTATGGAAAGAAGAAAAACTGTTAATGTTTTCTGGTGACTTACCCCATTAGCCCGCAAAGTTTCTATGCCTAAATATACCCAAGAAAAGCCAGATTCAGAAAAGAATAATAAATCAATCATTTAGATTAGATTGCCGAGATCGAATCTGCAACCCTGCGTAGATGGTTTAATGAAGGTTGAATCACTTGTCTTGAATAATCCTTGATAAATAAAACAAAAGAGTGATTGCGAAGGGACGGAGCGCTGGCCGTGGTCGAAGTTGGGGAGAGTAGGGAGAATTGTCATATTCCATCGAAGAGAATCTTTTAATGTTAGTATTATAGTGTGTAGACCTAATGCTAATCTTTAAATATCGATAACGTATAAAAACTAATTTCTTATGTTATTACTAGCAGACCCGGCCACGCGTTGCTGTGGTTAAAGAAATGTTACATAAACAAATTTTAAATTGTATTATTTCGTATTTGTAAGAAATTAATATACAAAGTTGTTAGTAGACAACATGTAACATATAAACTTATAAATAAGGGAAGAAGGGCAGATGGTATTAAATTTTCAACAATGACATTTATAATTTTTTAATAAAAAAATTGACATTCAATTTAATTCAAGCACTTCTCGGTGTAAAATATTTTTAGTTAACCTGTCCTTATTTATTTAATAATAATTAAAGTGTCGAACAATGAAGCACTATTAATTAAAAAGCAGGAATAGTTTTATTGTTCACTATACTAACTTAAATTATTGTTCACTATACTATACTTCAGTCTAAGTAACACGTAGCTGTCTATGATAACTCCAAAAATTGGAAAACCAAGAATATTGAGATTTAATTGTATTGCGATCACCACAACATAAAAACCACGTTAGTTTGTCTTTCCTACAATATATACATCGACAAACAAAAACAAAATAGGTTAAGTAGCGCCACCAAACGGTCACATCAGTACGAATTTAAATGTAATTTGCGTTCAAAAATACTTCATCAAAATAAATGGTTTCTATAAATAAAGAAAAATTGTTTGCAGTAAACTATGAATAAAAAATAACTTTATGTAATATTGAGTCAACTGTTCGATTGATATAATTTTACACTTTGTTTTTAGGGAAATGTATGTCAGGTGAACGCATCAATATTATTAGTCTTAATACATGCATTGTTGCCAGTAATAAATTAAAATTGTATGGGTAGGTTTAAAATATTTTTCCTTTATCTCTAAAATTGCTTTTAAAATTATTTGTCAATTTTAGTTTAAGGAAATACGAAACTGAAATGAAACGGTAACTGTAGTGAAACGGTATTGATTTATCGATACATTCGGTTCATGTAGATGACCGTAACGTAAACAGCGCCATCTAATATCTCAGACATATTACTATTTCGATTTGGCGGTAAGGTGGCGTATCATCGCAGAATATACTGAGATAGCTTTGTATTACTTTAGAAACTTAGAAGGATATATTTATATCTGGTTTTAATATTAAATTGTCGCTCATATGAAATGTTTGCTCATATGAAATTTTAACAAAGCGCCATCAATACATTCGGTTCATGTAGATGACTGTATCGTAAAGAGCGCCATCTAATATGTCATATACATTATAAGGCGGTAAGGTTGCGTATCAACGCAGAATACACTGAGATGGCTATGTATTAGGTACTTTAGTAACCTTTGATCACCAATATTACTGATGGAAGTTAGTAACTTAAACTTATCTTTGGTCATGATATTAAATTGTAGCTTATGTGAAACGGTTGTAATTTTAACAAAGCGCCATTACTTACTTATTCAAGTTAACAGATAACATTACACCGCCATCTGTTATTATGATTATATAAAGCTAACAGCTGAAGCTAAAAAAAATATTTGCAATTAAACCTATAAATTAAGATATAAACCATCCTATCTTTCAAGTTGGACCAAAATGCATACGTTGTGTAAATTTGGTTATAATCGGTTCAGAGGTTTAAGAGTCCATTGCGGACAAATAAAGTGACACGTAATTTATATATATTAAGATTATCTTCAGTGTGTTTGTAACGAATATATTTCGTGGCGTTATAAGTTGTAATTAACACCATAATTAATTAGACGTAATTGAATACTAAAATATGTATAAAAAACTTCCATTGACGACCCGCGTGATGCAGCGGTTACCATACCGGTCTGACGCAGTGGGTCCTGGGTTCGATTCCCGGCCAGACAGGTGTCTGAATGATGAGTTTAGATTCTTGGTCTGAGTGTTTGTGTATTCGTCTTTGTGTGTGTCCATAGCACCCACAACACAGGAGAAATCCTACAGTGGGGCTATGAGTGTAGAAAGCGTTTTATCCTTCATTCACTACAGTTTTTTGAAGTGAAACTTCTTTAGGCGCATGAGGGTAAAATTTTTACAGATGAAACGTCACGCCGGTATGCAACGGAAGTGTCGGAAAAGAGAGAGAGAGTGATCGAGACCGATTGAGAGAGAGTAAGACAGGGCGAACGTAGCATGAGCAACTAGCCGTGGAGTGAGAGTAGGGAGCAAGCGAGTGAGAAAGATTGAGAGAAAAAGTGAGACAGAGCGAACGTCGTATCACGCCTTTTTCCCTTCCTCTTAATCTTGGAAATTTAAAGTTTTAGATTTGTATAAATATAAACAAGATTTATAAATTAGTTCGCCAAAGAAGTTTCACTTCTGACATGTGTACTTTGTACGCACGCATGTTTTTTTTTTTTATCCACTCATAATGTAAAACAATAGCACCATACAAGATATAATGACGTCCCACGCTCATATTGCGCGTACTTTCGATACTATCAGTATTGTACTGTAAACTTTCACATAATCTTCAAAGACCTCGCTCCAGTTTGGCTTTCAGTTAAGCTCCGATAAAGTGCGCTTTTATGAAAATTAAGTGGCAAACGTCGTTGCAGTCCACTTGATGTAAGTGTGCACAAGCCCAAGGACGTCCCAAGCTACGTTATAGTATGAAGTAAAAGCATCACATACAGCAAATTACACATTGCTTGACAGTATAATACAGACAATTTTCTTTTTTATTTAAGGAGCAAACGAGCTCAGTTATTTGACAATGTTGTGTTTGTAAATGATGCCCTATAGACCAGGCGCATATATAAAAGTTTATCGCAGTTGCATTGCATCGAACATTTTAACAGTCTTTCTCGGTTATTTAAGCTACTACACAAAAACTTACATTGATTTTATAAGTTTCAATAAGAAATTAAACAAAAAAAGTATAATTAAATTAATTCTTGTCGTAGTAATCCACTCGTGACTATTAATACCTTATTGTCTCATTAGTGGTTACGAGCACCCTCTTAGAATGAGAAGGGTACTTCTAGAATGACGACGAATAGTGAACGACGCGTGGTACATAGTCGACTGCGTTGGCCAGTTGGTCTTTTTCATAAGCTATTACGAACATCTTTTCATCCTTATTATGGAAGTAGCAACAGTTACAGGTAGTAGAATCAGTGTAGTTCAACCGGGGAAGTACCACCGCCACACCTGTTTCTAGCGTGGAGCAATTCTTGCCTTTCGATGGAAGGGTGTGATTGTCAGCTCACTTTTATATGAGGCGACCATCATAGTCCTCGCGAGTAGCAAAGCATCTGTGATTGATTTCAGATAGAACCCATGTTCTATTTGAAGTTGCTTACAGATGTCCATGGGCAGCAGTGACCACTTTCCGTCAGGTGGACTGCATGCTCGTTTGCTACTTCAGTAAAAAAAAAGGAGCAAAGGACCGTGTAATCTACCTATAGACTGGATGTTCCTTGGCTAATTCTAGTAAGTGGTCACTCTGGCCTACTCTTAAGTTTATTATATAATGGAATGTTACTACACTAAGGAATAAGATTCAAATATAAACAGGTCCCGGTTGCATTGTCAATACAAAGTACGTTAGCCGTTTTTCCCCATTATCCTTCAACGAAGAAAAGTCGTAAAGAAAAACAGACGGACACGAAAGACCTTGCCCCACTTTCACGCTGTTGCAAATTGTTTTTATACGCCAATTTATTATTATTAAATTATATCTGAAATACAAGCTATGCCAATAAAATGGTAGAGAATAAATTATTAATTTAACTTATAATTATGACGACGAAATAACGAGAAAAGTGTAGGTTGATAAGGGCCGCCAATCACGCACTCGAGGAAAAATTTAGATTTCTTACTATTATTAAATGCCTTTGTATACTTAAAGATACTCGTATGTATTTGTTAAGTTAGATTTTGCCATAAATATATAACTAGAAGTTTCAGAATTTTTATTTATTTTATATCAACTATATATATTAATACGTGAAGCAAAAACTTGTGATCCGTTTTTAAGATACTTGCCGCTTAAAATTACTCACGATTATAGTTCATGTAAAGGAGGATTACGCAATGCTTATATTTTTCAAATAATACATAAAACATACATAAAATCAACTGAAAACACATTACACACGCTATCTTGCATTTGGCACAAACACATACATAATAAACGAATTAAAACAATCACTGTCTTAGTGTTTAAACACAACGTCAAAAATGTCAGATGTCTTTGTCAAAATACCCGCTATTGCTTTTAAATGCAGCTTACCTAATTAAACCTCTTTTTACCTTTAACGGGTGCGTTCATAATAACTTGAAAATTATTGCAATTAATTTGAATTTGAGAAATATTCGTGCTACTTTGGACAATATGTAGTTTAGTTTTTTAACTAAATTACGGTCGAATTTCAACCACTGCGACGGATGACTAGTTGACATAAAACGAGTTCTGTTTTGAATCAAAAAAATGGCCACGTTACGCTTACCTCACCATATTTCAAACACCGCCATGGTAAGAGGCCAGGTGGATAAAACTCTTATAACGAAAGATCTGTAAATCGATACGAAACTATGTACCGACGCTAATCCAATTACGTAGATATCCACCGAACTTCGAAAAGCTATGGTTTATAAGTTATTTTATCTCCAAACGCATTAGTTATCGTGTTTTCGTTGCAAAGATATAACAGTGTTAATCCAATACTCATGTTGTAATAGAACACTTGGTACGATCATCAAAAAAATGGCTGGCTGATACGGTTACCTATACAAAGTATTATAATTAAGTATTTTTACTACTTAATTATTAATGTCTAAGATATTAATAGACAAACGCTAAATGTTATTTTATTGGGAGAGAATTTTATAAAGTGCTAAATCAATATAAGTGAAACTTTCACATATGGATAGAGTTATAATGCTACTTACTGATTATTACCGCTCAGTACTTAGCAACGTTATAGCCTATTCCGAAATATTTTTTGTATGTATTAAAATTTTTTCGTAATATGCTTTAGCCATATAGACATGAAGCGTTCCTTAATAGTCTTCAGAGGTAAATACCGTATAGGTTATGAGTTATGACGTGTAAAATGGTTGTTTATTTATCCGCACTTGAATCCTTTATAGATGTTGGTGATCAGTGTTCATCAGCCCATTGATGTCCGTTGCTGGATCTATTTAGGTGTTTGAATGTGTATTTGTATCAGCAAACGCGTCTGGCATGCGTGTCGGTGACTGCAGTAGGTCTTGATGTTATATAGGAAGACGTTGATGCCCATCTTGTGTATGTCGTCCCTCATACGGAGTTATTGGTGACTGACAGCATCCGTCACCTCAAGTTATCCCTTAACAATCAATATAATAATATACCTCGGCCAACAAAAAAATGTTTTTTTTTTGTTGACGTTACTAACATCGCGTAAAAGCAATTGTAGGAGAAAACAGCGCGGGCCGATTCTTTCATAAGAGGCAGTACGTGTTCAATATGTAGGCACGGTCTGTTGAAACCTGAAGGTCGTTAGAAACCAGGAATTGTCTAACTATACGCGCAGGAATTGATTTCGATTGCAAAGTAACTAGGTAAAAGTAAGTACTTAATAGATAGGGTTGTTAACATAAAATTGGTGTATGAAATATGCACGTTATATTTTATGTACCTACCTGCAAAAAAAACGTTTTTATTTTTTTGCTAAGACATCGCGGACTAAACTATTACTAACTCATGCTTACGCAAAGTAAGTTTTACTCAAATACATTACCCAATTAAGTTTTACTGTGTTCTAATTCCTAAGTGCCTATGTGGCACAGTAATATTTGACTAAGGCCTCCTAAGCGTAGATTTAAAATGTAGCCAAAAAAATACAGTTAACCTCATCCTTAGGGATGGCAACGTATAGTCTAAATTGGATACCTAACCTACATATTTTAATGTGATAACTAATGTAAATGCTTCTATGATTGCAGCAATTATTTCCAATAAGGTAAACTGCGTGCTTGGTTTTGCTACTTTAATATTATTAAAAATATATATATCTAGATATCTTTCTGTGACGAGTGTTATTATTTTATAAGACTGAAGTAGCAAACGAGCATGCAGTCAACCTGACAGTAAGTGATCACTGGCGACCGGACATCTGTAAGCAACTTCATACAGAACAAGCTCTATCTGAAGTCATCACAGATGCGTTGCTACTCCCGATGATAAAGATGATCGCCTCTTATAAAAGTGTGCCAGCAACCACAGAAATGTATCATTATTACGCGTTTCGTGGCAGAACACAGTGAAGCAATAACAATCAAATCTAACCGGAGTTAAGTGTGTGAAAGAGGATAATTATCCATTTATCCAATAGCATGAAAAATAATCTGATCGAATGACATTTCTGTACATTTGTTAACAGATCATAGATATTCTCACGGCATAGCCCAAAGACCGATAAAATGCTGCTACAATTATTTAATTTTATTTTATTTAATACATTTTTGATCGCGCCATAGATAACACCAAAAATACTATTTTTTTGGGATTGAAGTAGCATACAAGCATGCAGTCCACCTGATAGTAAGTGGTCATTGACACCCATGGACATCTGAAAGCAGCTTCATATATAAAAGGGGTTCTGTCTGAAGCCAATAACAGATGCGTTCCTACTTTAATTAAAAGAGTTCCGTAACCTTCGCTAAAATCCTAGAACTGCTTCACAAGATATAAATGTCGCGGTGACACCTCTTCCGTGAAACACAGATTCTATCACCTAGTATATAACAACATTAATTTGAACGGTTAAGTCAGAAAATGATAAAAAAACTCTCTCGACAACCCATTATAGTCCTACTGTTGGGCATGGGTCTTTTCCGGAATGAGTGGGTTTTAGGCCAAGTGCGAATCGGTGGACAAAAAAAAGTAATAGGAATTAACAAGTTACGCGTTAACGATTAAAACGGAAATGAAACATCGCTGTGTAACACATATCGTAACTAGTGTTCAGTACTTGTTTCACGCTAACGTAACGGCAACGTAACGTGGTTGAATACGATGAATGTAATCAATGTTTTATAATGTTTTAATTCAATTATTATTTTACATATTACTTTATATAATTATTTATTTACACACTAAAAGCACTACACACAGATCATAAGTTTTGTACAGCTGGTTTACATGCATGCATGCATGACAATTACAGTATTATATTAAAGCTAGAAAAGTTGAAGTAACAATAATATTATTATAATGAATTTAGTGCTAATATTTATTTTATTAATACATATTTTCATATATTCGTTAACAAAGCGTTAAAAAATTGTTGATTTAATTTTAAAATATATTGCGTTTAACTGACTGCGTGTTCGTGGCATTGTAATATGCACCAGTAATTGAGGTGAAATTAAGATTGAATTCTATTATTTATCCACTAGTTGACTGATAATTATAGATTTTTGACGAAAAGTCAAAAATCTATAATTATCAGTTATTCTCGAATATATTATATATGTATTATACCTAAAACCTTGCTCTTGAAACACTCTACCTATTAAAATAAACTTCATTAAAATCCGTTGCGTAGTTTTAAAGATCTAAGCATAGAGACAGACAGCGGGAAGCGACTTTATTTTATACTATGTAGTCGTCAACCCATTATTGTCCCACTGCTGGGCACGGGTCTTCTCTCCGTATGAGAGAGTTTAGGCCATAGTCCACCGCGCTGGCCAAGTGCGAATTGGTGGATTAATTATACTATGTAGTGATACTAATTGTATGCTTATTCACTTTTTGGTGTATTATTATATATATAAATAAATAAGTAATGCACAGCATATTCTAGGTCAGCAGTTCTTAAAATTCTATGAAAAGGTTTAGTTGCCGGCTCAGTTTTGTATGAGGCGACCCTCTTATTCATTGGGAGTAGCAATACAAATGAACGGCAGTGACCATTTACCGTCAGGTAGAAGACATGATTGTTTGCTACTTCAATCCAATTGGCTCGTTATCTTATGTTTCTTTGATATGCACAAAATAACTATTACATAAAATCAGGTTTGTTCTTATCACTATTATTTTATAACGGCTACCAAGCCAACAATTACAGACATGACACTAAACAATAAACTTAAGTACACTTTCTTGCGCCAATCCATCTGAGATATGCAAATACCGTCTCAATGTTTATTGTTAACGTTAGGCACTAACTACATGTATATAACTAAGTGTGACACTGTACCCTTATTACAAGTTTATTATGTTTGTGTAAAACAAGCTTATTAACATCACTTTGAAATGATGATCGCAACAAAAACAATAATTATTTAAGTAAAACTAATAAAGTATATACTTAAGTAGACTTAGACTATATACTACGTAACAAAGACTTTTATATGACTTGTGTCTAAAACTGGTATTCCAAGAGACAAGTGTAGAATGGAAGAGACATAAGAGACTTTGTCTTTCCTCTTCCCATGGATGTCGTAGAAGGCGAAAGTGGGAATTAATTCTTAGGTATTAGTATTTTACAAACATTATAATAGTTCAACGAATATACCCATTATTTTTGTAATGTTTAGATAAATACAATCAATCAAACAAATAAATATTTTAAATTTTTCTTTCCGATTTAGTAGGTCTGACGATTACTAATCTGTGTGTGCGTACGACATGACATGACATAAAAACCCTATTATGACATATGTAGATATAATCCTAGCGTTATTTATTTCTAATAAGTAATGCAGTATCATAATAGTTTTAGTTAACTTTGCCCAATTTAATTCTATTACGGAAATGACTAAATCCAATAACTTAGTACTGACATATTCGTGATAGTGATTGCCCTTAGAGTATTCCAAATTACCAGTGAGAAATTCACCGAATTTCCCTTGAATTTAATTTATCAACCCTTTTGATGACATCCCTGACACGTCGACAATATAACATATGATAATAATTATTATGCTTTGTTTTTCTTATGATCAACATTCATCATCAATCAACACTAGTTGCAGCGCGCAACTTCACCTTTAGAAAGAAAATTTTATATCAGTTTCAATAACTTAAAATCAAAATTGAATATAGCAATATTATTTCTAGTTCGACTCGTTCTTAGTTAACATTCGTTAGGTAAGTATTTAATAAGATCTGCGTGTATGTTAGACTATTATTAGTATTCCAAGGTATTTTATACATGTATATACAAATATATAAATAAAATATTTTCAAAAGAGGTACAAAAGCAATAGGGTCCGCAGCAAAATTTAATTTATTGTAATTTATCAACTTTGTTCAACTTGAGTGTACAGGAACATATCATTATTACACATAAAGGTGAATCTAAATACCCAGACACAGAAAAAAAATCTAGAAACATAATTCAGATCTGTCTGGTCAGAAATCGGACGTGAAATCCACGTATCAGAAAGATGGCCGCTCCGTCACGCGTGTCATCAATTTCAAATGCGTTTCGACTGTGAAGTAGGTCAGCGGCATTTTAAGCCCGCCCTTAGATGAGCAGAGATCGCGTGTTTGTTTAATCGCCTCTAATCACACGCCCTAATGCAAACCCCACCAACTAGTGATGTAACGAATATTCGCATTTACATTCGCGAATATTCCCATGTTTTTAGATATTCGCATTTGCAAGAATTTGTTGAGAATATTGAATTTTAATTCTTCGCAAAAAAGTTGCCCTTTATCCAAATTGAAATCGAACTGCAATTTTCAAAGTGGTAGAACCAGTGTAGTTCGACCGTGGAAGTACTACCGCAACACCTATGTCTAGCGTGAAGCATTTCTTGCGTTTCGATAGAAAGGTGTGGTTGCCGGCACTCTTTCACATGCGGCGACCATCATAGTCCACGGAAGTAGCAAGAGTAGCAAGGCATCTGTGATTGACTTCAGATGGAACCCACTGTCTGTATGAAGTTGATTACAGATGCCTATGGGCGGCAGTGGCCACTTACCATTAGGTGAACTGCATGTTCGTTTGCTACTTTAGTCAGATTTAAAAAAAACCTAAAAAATGGTGACAAATATAAATCCTCTGACCCCCTATACCAACAAAGAACAACATCGAATTAACGAATTAAATAAAGGAAATTCACATTCGTACTCGCATTCGCGTATGTGCAAATAATGACATTAGCTACATCACTACCAACTGATTGCTGTTTACAGTTCAAGGAAATGTAGGAAGGAAATTTACAATTAGATTACTCAGATAATGAGTGTTTGCTACGGAAAGGCTTTCGGGAGGAAATTCGAGCGTTTGTGGGGCAATCAAGACTTAACAGATTAGGGGAGGCGGTTTGAATTTGATTTGGTTTATATTAAAGATTCCGTATTTACGTATATGCTCGCCAATAATGTATACGAATACGCTGGCGTAAGCCATTCATAGATGCATGTACATTAGATCTCGTTGAATGCTTTCATACCGGAATTTGTTTTACAAATATTTTTGGTTTCGCAAGTGTAGTGCAAGTTACTCAACCAAGCAAATCAAATAATTCACAAACATATTTTTCTTCTTTTAGCTTAAATTAGGACTGGGAAATATGGAAAAAATATTAGGACCGATACCGACTGAGAAATCATAAGTCGCTGTCGGTCGCCAATTCTCGCCGCCTGTCGACAGCCATCGCCGATTAGTGTCCTTGATTTTAAAAAATTATATATTTCTGCCTAGTGCCAGTACGCAGTCATCGATTATTTTATTCTTCTGACGCGACTACAGTCGAAGAAAACCGACGAAGTTCATTGGCTACAGAAAACGACCATCGGCCGCCGTCATCGCTGAATTGTCGCACGTGTATAAGATCCCTAAGACAACTACAATAACTGAAACCGACCGATTAACCCTAAACGCACATTATTTTATCTCATCTCGCTGCAAAACTTTCCCTGTTTAAATACGGGCCCTTACACATAACGATCCCGGATGTATTTGATAGCGTCCCTATTCCCTTAAAAGCCGGGTAACCCGATACTTTCATGAAAGGCTGTAGTTTCACGTTTATGGTCTATGTATATGTGTGGCGATTACTTTGACCATCAGAAGAACGTTAAGAACGCTAAGAAAACGTAAACGATAAAGAAACTTGCGGCACTTGGGGACTGCCGCTGTAAAGCTATTGCATAGCATTTTTATCAACTTAAGTAATTATAATTATTTATTTATGCGTGTTTTTTTATTTGATACTATATACTTTCCTGCTCACATATTCGTCCGATTTCCGAACAGCTCGTCTCGATCCGTACGAGCTTCGTACTGTCGTACCGTATACATACACGTTAAGCGAACGCTCGGCCGCTCTATATGGTAGGCGGAGTCGGAGGTCGTAACGAAAAAAAACCTAACACCCCCCGTGTTAGGTTTTTTTTCGTTACGAAATTTCTTGATTCGGTCGCCGCGCTCAAAGCCCGCGATAAAACCATACAATAGCTCAAAAATATGTAAAAATCTATTTTCGTAATTTTAGTCAGACGATAAATACATCGCTATTTATGTTTTTTATAGTTGTAACTATTGTATTGGTGTCAAATAGTTTTCATATTCATAAAATATAGCGGTAGTTACGGTTATTCTTTTAGTTTCAATAACCTAATGTTGGACAGATGGAAAAAGTATAAACTTTTTGAAGAATATTTCTTAAAATTTTAACTCACAAAGAAATTAACAAAACATAACTCTATATCATTCGTTGTATTTTTTGGTAGAAGAGACGCCCTTTGGTAATTTTTCGCAAAATCCAACATAGTGAACGGTCCTATTTCCCAACCCTTTTAAAGTGGCCCATATTACACGTCGATCCCTAGTATTATTCAATTGTCACCGCGTCCCTTCAAATTGGGTGCGTAAACGTTACGAAAGAAATATATGGATACGAACGAAGCCAAGAATATAGGCAAAATCAATATCTTATCCATATATCGATGCAAGGTGGTAAGTAACAATGTAGGGCGACTGGGAAGGCCGCCGCCGCCGCCTCACCTATTTCTGCCGTGAAGCAGTTTTTGTGGAAGAGTGAAACTCATCGTTCAGATATTTATGTGACCAAGTGAACCCAGAACCCATTGGGTGGCAGACCGGTATAGTGACCGCTCCGCCACGAGGGTCGACATATACCTAGATAAGATCAATGTATTCCTTTTTTATGACATCGAAGTTGCAAATGAGCAAATAGTCCACCTGATGATAAGTGTTCACTGCCACCCATGGACATCTGTAAGCAACTTCATATGGAGCAGCGGTTTTATCTGAAGTCAATCACAAATGAGTTCCTCCGAGGACTTAGATGGTCGCCTCATATATATATGAACCGGCAACCACACCCGTCCATCGAAACGCAAGAAATGCTTCACGCTGGAAATAGGTGTGGCGGTGGTACTCCTGGGTACTCCCGGTCGAACTACACGGGTTCTACCACCTGCTTCACGATAGAAACGGCACTGATTGGATGATCTATATATAAAAAGGAAAACTGACTTAATTACTGAAATATCAACGCACAGCCTCAACTATTGTAATTACAACGTTTTGCATCATGTTCCTCTTTATAGTGAAGGTGACCACAGAGAAAGAATTTTGGAAAATCGCCCCTTAAAGGGATAAAAATAAGGAAAATTTGTACGAAAGTCCGTCAAAATTAATGACAACTTAATAAAACTTATTATTTAGCGTTCTGGTTTGATATAATAGAAAACTGTTTCACTATTTTCGGAAAATCAATCCCTATTAGAATAAAATAAGGGGTGAATTTTTTTTCCGAAATCAGAATTCTAATTTGATGATTCTTTATTTGGCTTTGTGGTTCAATATATACGTGATTGTTGAAAAACGAGGGTTTATGTTAAGCATCGAATCTCAAAAGTTTAATAGATGGATCATATTATGTTTTGCGCGAACAAAGTCGCAGGATATGCTAGTGTAGCATATATTTAAGGGAAACTAAATAAAATAAATTTATACACTATATTCACACATCTGCGCATATAAATACGCTTTGTGTCGTGGGTACCATGGACAAACACAAGACGAATGCACAAACACCCAGACCCAGAACATGAATCTAAACTCATCATTCAGATACCTGTCTGGCCGGGAATCGAACCCGGGACCTATTGCGCGTCAGACCGGTATGGCAACCGCTCCGCCACGCGGGTCGTCAAAGGCATATGTCGTCAGATTTATAGTTGGAGCTCATTATATTATTAACTCTGAATCGCCCACCGACCCACGCTCAAGTCTGCTTGTAACCAAGATCCTGTGAGAATTGGCCTAGTCAGGGGTAGGCAACCTTTCGAGTCAGAGTCAAAAAAGACAAAAAAATCTAATTTTTTAAAAAGCCCCAATTTTTTACCAACAATAAATAGTAGGTACTTGCATTTTTTTTATAAAAGTCACTTAATACTTATTATTGCCTACAACACTAGCTTGAAGTATAATACCAGACAAGTAAGTAAACCAATTCAACGGGAGCAATTGCTGTTTCATGGTTATTCAACGGTTTTAAAATTTCTTGCGGAACTGAAGAGCCGCAAATTCACACCCAAAAAACCGCATGTGGAACAGCAATGAGTTGACAACGATTCGAATAATTCTATAGTTAAATAGAAATTTCGTTTCAACCGACTTCATAAATGAATAGATATCTAATCGTCACTACATTTTTTCAATTTCTTCAAGAACACATTGAGACTGAACACTAATCATTGCTAAGCTATTAATGTTGAAAATAATTCTGATATTTTGACAGAATTAGTTGTTTACTTCGAATAATTTATTCAAATGAAGGATTAAATTAAATAGCACATTTTAATGCAAATTTTCTACCAAGCATGTATAATAAATAACAGTTTGAGACCTTGACAGTATTGCAATTTTGTACGTGTCCCACACCAATCTGTGATCTACAAATAAGTGATAGTGATAATTTAATAAATCTAAGCGACAAAATGTTTGTTGTTGTTTATGAATTCTTTAAACATATCACTCAATTACAGAAATGTTAATTTCGTTACAAATAAGTACAGTGATAATATCAGAAAGTGAAATCCTCCGATAATACTTTATCCTCCGATAATACGAGCGAGTTTTTTAGTTCTACCCAAAACACGTACAAGTTATGGCAAAAAAATGTCTAAATCTATTAAAAAATAACATTACTGAGTGGATTTAAAATAAAATTAGCCGAATATGTTTTTAATACGTACGCTTAACATTGGACCCATCCACGTGCAAACGAACGAATGTTATAGTTATTACAAATGTAAGCATTGTTCTCATATAAGTGATTTTGTAATAAGTCTTTTTGAGAATAAATTCTTTAAACCCAATACTCCGTTTTTAACACGAAGATCTAACAAAAAAAGTTCAGAAAAACGGGAATCAATCAATATATTATGTTTGTTAAAAATCTGACTGACGCTGGAATTACAGATTACATTACAATAAATATGCAAACATACAAATCTATACTAATATTATAAAGCTGAAGAGTTTGTTTGTTTGAACGTCGTTATCTCAGGAACTACTGGTTCGAATTGAAAAGTTCTTTTTATGTTGAATAGACCATTTATCGAGGAAGGCTTTAGGCTACATATGTATATATTTAAACGCGAGTGAAACCACGGGAACTGCTAGTCAATAATAACGATACACATTATAATCAATACGCCTATCTCGTACTACACAAATACGAAGTATCTCATTACCTTTCGTCTCATATAACACAAACTTACGAAAAAACTTTGCAAACATCGTTCCGCTTTAATTACTTTGATTAATTGATCTGATTGATCATTGTTTATTTCATGGAACTTTTTTTATCTCAGTGAAGTAGTAGACGAGCATGCAGTCTACCTGGTGGTAAGTGGTCCCTGCCACCTAGAGACATCTGTAATCAACTTCATACCGAACATGGGTTCCATCTGAAGTCAATCACAGATGCGTTACTACTCCCGAGGACTATGATGGTGGCCTTATGTGAAAGTGTGCCAACGTGGGACAAGATGCAGAAAGAAATTCTTTCATATCCCATTGAAGTAACATAGGAGCATACAGTCATCGGATAGTAGTCACTGTCGACATCTGTGAGCAACATCATACAGAACACGGATTCTATCTGGAGTCATACATGCTACTCCTGAGGACTTACAGTAGCCTGATATAAAAGTGAGCCGATAACCACACCCTTCCACCGAAACGAAAAAACTTTACGCTACAAATATGTATGGCGGTGGCACCTTCCCGGCTGAACACTGATACTACCACCGAGTGCTGAAAACTAGTCTCGTCTTAAGGTATATCAATGAGTGGATTAGTAGTATCTGTAAGTTATCTACTTAGCAGCAATTTTAGAGGAAAGATTTCGCTAAAGAAAAGTTTATAGATTGACAGTTTTTCGTGCCTTCTTCGGCTCATTAGTATTCAAATCTCGTTTCATATTTTATTGTTACAATAAAACAGCAATTTAACTTAATTAAAATATTATTGTTCTAGCTGTTTAATTCATTTGAAGTAACGATAAAATTTAATGCATGTTATTAACTTTGTTTTGACTTAATTTTAGCAGCGGGCATATCATTTAAAATCTTTTAAAAACGCTAGGCAATAGTACAGTTATTGGACTTAGTGTCTTTTATAATCTGATGTGGAACACCATTATTTTATGTACTAGAATATCTAGTATTAATGCATCCATAGTAATTATTACTAGGAACGTATCATGTATATCCATCATTGCATAGTATAAAACAAAGTCGCTTCCCGCTGTCTGCCCCTATGTATGCTTAGATCTATAAAACTATGCTACGGATTTTAAAGCAGTTTTTTAATAGATAGAGTGTTTCAAAAGGCAGTTTTTTATATAAAATACATGCATAATATAATGGAGGAACACTGATAATTTTAGATTTTAGTCTTTTAGGCGGCACGAAGATCGCCGGGTCAACTAGTCGAATATAATCGTCAAGTGAATATATAAAATAGTTGCATACATAAATCAATAGACCACACTGGAGCGCCTTTCCCAATCTGCAGCTGAGGTTAATGCGAACTGTGTCAAATTTGTCGGAATAAAGTTCCAATTGAAATAAATAAACTTCACCATTTTAATTTCAGGTTAAAGCACTAAACAGTTTCATAACAACAACTAACAATTTTACATTTATAGGCTTAATAAATATAATAGAATTACAGACCAATTGAACTGAATCGAGTTATGCAACGGACAGTCATTGTTGCAGACACTGAATGATAATGGCAGCAAAGCTAGTTTAATAGCCTCATGCTTAGTGAAATGAGGTAAGAGAATAGAGTAGTTAGCGCTGTAGATTAATTCTACTTTAAACCGGTCTAGAAATAAGATAACATGGAACATGGAACATTTATTTGTTATCTGCCATTTGGCTAAAAAAATTAACCGACTTTTTTAACCGAATATTTTTCGCTGATTGAATGTCACGAAACTTTGTCCAATATAAGCACCGACAAAGCAAATTAGAATCAATACAGAAACACCCGAGTTATTTAAGATTGTAAGCATGATTTTTACCGATTTTCTAGTAAAACTGATGATTTTTTTCATTTTTTCATAAAAAAGGACTCCTTGCCAATGATACTAATTCCTAAAATAGGCCAGATTACCTAAACATGACTAAAAAATATATACCTAATATCGTGGTAACTTGTTCTACTACGTTGTTGTTGTAGTACTACGACTAGTTTTACAACTTTTGGACATATCCATATCCATTTAATCATTTGTTTTTAATCACTTGTTTATACAGCAATAAATATCTTAATGATTGTTTTTTGTCTTGCATGGGTACTTAAAACTTATAATCCATGTGATCGAATTAATGAAATGAAATGAAATGAAATGTCTTTATTTTGTATAGGCCTGCGTGGGCACTTACAAATTGTCAGTTACATTATTTTTCTTACACTACCACCGGATCGGAACACGACCTCAACTGAGAAGATCCGGCAAGAAACTCAGCGGGTTTGTCTTTTTTTCTTATTTTTATCCATTTTTTTTTAAATATTATTACAATCATGATGAGACCTGTGATTAATAATGATGAGACCTGGGACGGCAAAACGTTACAGAGTGAAAATCTAACGTTCTGCAACTTAATTAAAAAGAGAGGGGATAAAGCGGGCATCTATTATTATATTAATACGTGAGCAAAAACTTGTGTTTCGTTTTTAAGAAACACGGTTATAGTTGATGTAGAGAAGGATTGCGTAATTCTAATATTTTTTCAAATAATGCATAAAACATTCGTAAAATCAACTAAAAACACATTACACACACTACCTTCCATTTGACACAAACGCGTACATAATATACAAAATAGAACATTCGATGTCTTCTTACTTAAGCGGTCGAATCTCGACCGTTGCAACGGGTGACTAGTAAAAGTAAATTTATGAACTTTATAGAAATTCGCGAAAGAGATTCCGATTTAATTTTAACATGACACATAAATGTTGGACATTACACTCTGTTTTAGTTCTTTCACAAGACCATGGACAGCAACGATTACAAAAATTTTAAACAATTATAATGTCAGATATTTATCTGTCAGTTAATTCCTTGAGCAGCGTGGCCGAGAGCGGTTACAACGAGTTTTAAATTGAGCAAATTAGTGCTTCGAATTTGAGTGAAGACACGCTGTAATCAATACGTGTTGGCTCCTAGTGGCAGTGGTCTTCTGCGCTAAGTATCTTCATAATTTTGCCTTGAAACGTATTTGATTTAACTTTTGATATTTTTCTGTGAAACTAAATTGAAGTTTCATTTCTTAACGCATTTATACAAATCATTTGCACAATGCAAATGATTTGTATAAATGCGTTTCATAAAGAAGGAAGTGCGAAAACTAATGTCACTTTTTTGTAGTGGGTAATCCATATGGATACCCAGCCGCCTGGAGTAGCACGGTTATGCCGGACTCTTACCGGCTAAACCCCCACTGTGTTTTCTGCTAGTACGGCGGGAACACGGGAACACTTTCGCACTTATCCGCGAACCCGCCGGTGCCTGGCCGCTCACACAATCCCGCAGACCCTCCACGTGGAGCATAGAGCTCCTCTCCATCCGCAAGGCGCGCCAGAAAATACAAAGAATCGCCTTACCTCCAAAGACGCTAACTAATGACCCTTGGGGTTCTGTATCCACATTATAAATATTATGTTTGGTTTAACGTAACGGATAATAAGTGTAAACCTAGTACCTACAAAAGTCTTAGTCCGACTCAAGTTTGGATATATTTAATATTTTTTTACAGTTTTTCTTTAGATTGCAAAATAATCTCAGTAAAGCGGATGTTTTTAAGTGTCGCATGTTTTTATAGAAAAACGTTTTTACAATAATAGAGCGTTAACAAGCAGACGTTGAAAATTAACCATCGTTTTTGTAAGTTTTCCTCCTTATTTTTCTAATTGTTTTTATCTACATATTCCATAACAACACATTTTGTAAAATTTGTTATGGTCACTTTAAATTTAATTAAAAATTAAAGGACAAGAGGATAGACACGAAACATAGGCTTAAAAAGTAGGCTAAGTAACGAATCAATTTACGGATGACTTTTTTACATGCATCGCCTACACATTCTTGTGTATTTTTGTATAATTGTAGCACACACAGAAATACTTATAAGTTCTTAACGATTCGAAGCCGATAGCCGGAACCGCTATGCTATAGTCTACCATTATTTACAGACACACATGTTTTAATGATCTACATATGATGTGATTTTGAATAGCACCATTCCCTTTTTCCGTGAATGACGTAGGAGAGGACTGAGGAATAAAGTCCTAAAGATGGGCTGCCGCGTCTTTCTGTATGACATCAGTACCTACCCACTAAGGTCAAATTGACAATCCCTATCGGGGTTAGATCCAGCAATTAACCCTAAAGTCTGATGGACACATAAGCCCCCCATTTTATTTTGTTTTCGAGGGAGGAAACAGTACCCGTCGCCGTAGGAACGACGCAGGGTTATGTGGGATTTTTATCGCACTAAAACCCCCCCGGTTGCCGTCCCCTGCCCTACATAGAGCACTCCGGGATCTCCAAGGGATCGCAACCGGAATCCTCTGAGCGCGTTGCCCCATCTGGTTCCTCCCTGATGGGCGGCTGGGTCCACCGCTTTGTCTAGTCTTTACGACGGTATGCGACCATATAACGGCCGTTCTTACCGGGATCGCCTGGCTGGACGGTTCAAGTTCCACTCTAGCCGCCAGCAACCCCGGAAGCCCCTTTTAGTCGCTTCTTACGACAAGCAGGGGATACCGTTGCCCTATTCCGAAACTACAGGGACGACTTAAGCCTTCCTACATACTTCCGTTTGTACGCGGGAGGTTAAAATACATGACAACCCCCATTGGGCCAAGCCTATTTCCAGCAGTTGAGCCAACACGCTGATGGATACATAAACCTTGCCACATACGTTTGTATGTCAGAAGTTTAGATACGTACCATTAAGCAAACACCAAACTAACATCATAAACAAGAGATAACAAGTTTGGAACAAACTCTAAAATCCCATTTGTTCCGTGCATCAGACTCGTTCGCGATTTAACTTTGATCCGCTGGGAAATTGTTATTGGATAATTTTATTTACAGTTCATATATGCTTTAATATCATTATGGAAGGTTAATTTTACGCGTCAAATAATAATTATCGCGATTAAATAATTATATTTATTTTTTTTTTCATATTCTTACCTATGTACCTACTAGTCGTGCATATATTAAATTTGAGAAAAGTTTTATATAACTTTATCTTAAATCAATTTCCATATCTTCACGTTTTAAGCTATTTAAACAAGAAGTAAGCTTTAAATACGCCTTGAGCTCAAAAATTACCTACTACATATTTTGAAACAACTCACCTAGGGAAATATATCTGTTATTATATTATTGTTATAAAGTATTACTACAAAAACATATTAAGTTACACTAAATATTGTGTTTTATGTCAAAAATATTACTTCACAAATATAATTACGATGTACAAAATCGAAAAACCTGCTGAGTTTTATTGAATGTGATCGAAGGTATATGAAATTTGCCAATCTCGGTTGACAAGGATACGGATTCTGGGCAAAGATGGGCATAACTAGTTACTTAAGTAATGTTATTAATAATGAAATTACAAAGTAATTAAATTAAATGTAATTGAATCACACAATAATCAATTAAATTGTAATTGTGTTACTACCAACGTGCAATGTAACTGATTACAATATATTTAATTACAAAATAATTTAATTACAACATAACCTAATTACCTAGTAATCTGTTTAATTGTAACCTTAACTTTGCATATGACATATATTTATTTGTTTTATCTGTAATGTTTTTTGTTTACAATTGTCGGCGACTCATCTAATTAGTTAGATTAAGTTCCTTTATGTATGATAAGAATAAGATAATTGTATTATGAATAAGTCTTAAGAAGTATGATAAGAATTTAGCTAAGTTAATTTGATATTTCGGAAGTGTTCATTGCTATAGAATCACAACAGACTCAAGCTATGATTATAACACGATGTGAAAGAGATGCAAGATGTAAATACGAGATAGCTAATAGGTTTAAGAAAATTGTATGGAAGTATTATGTAAATCATATGTTTGTTGTAATTTTTGATAGTTTTAGTTAAGATATAATGTTATAATTAGTGTAGATCGATAGGTTAAGCATTCCTCTACATTTTTATATACGATAGATAAGGATAAGGTTTTAAACTTAGGATTTATTAAGGAAAATAAGTGTAAGACAGGACAAAATTACTGTATTTTTACGATGTTTTTTACGAATAACTTTTTTGTCTTTCTAGATATAAGAATAAGGATTGTATGGTTTAATAGAACTTTTTAAGACGAATGTAACGATGTATGACACATGTATGTAAGATTTTGGGAAGAAATAAAGATTTAGCCGGACATGGGTCAGCCAAAGTAAAAATTAGGTCGAAATGTTAGGCAATATGGGCTTAGAGCCGTGCGGCTCTCTTTAAGGTAATGCCGAAGGGCAGCGGACCAGGCGGGTTTTTAGCTGCGAACATGGCCTCCAGAGAGAAGCACTCCCAAGAAGAAAAGAAGAAAAAGAAGAAAGAAGACTCTGAAGAAGAAAGAAGACTCAAGACACTGAAGACTGAAGACTGGAAACTCTGCAGGACGGAAGGACCTTCTGCAGCAGGAAGAAAGAAGATTCTCCGCGAAAGAAGAGCGAAGAATATTAGGGCTAGGCAAGGGGGATTAGGGCTAGGCTTTGGCTGGTCCATCAAGGCTTAAGCAGATAACGTCATTCTTGTTTCTTTTGAAAACGTCTCCTCCCCCCTCACCTACCCCCCGCACCCTCTACATCGACGCAGGAAGAGAACGGCGCAACTCCCCGACGCGAAGTACACACACGAGCGGGCTTCCGGCGCCGGACGAGCGAAAGTCCGTCCGTATCTACATCACGCCCGCACCCCTCCGTCGCGGTAAGAGCCGTCGGTGAGGACTCGCTTTAGCCGACGGACGCGCCTGCGCACTCACGACAACGCACGTGGGGCGCACGGCACGCACGCCCCGCGACATCTGCTGGTCCTTCGAGCCGGATCTACGTGTATTTCGTCGAGACATCGGGTTACTGACGTCGTCATGCCTGTCACCAGGAGCCAGAGGGGTACCTCGCCGCCGAACCAGTCGACTGCGCCCCGTGCTGAAGAAGAGGCACGAGGGACAACTGACTCTTCGGGAACGTCGGGAACCTCGGGCACAGCTACAGAAGGAACGCTAACTACGTACGAGTCAAGAGTCACTTCAGAGACGGAAGTTGCTGCTCCTGCTGCTCCAGCTGCTGCAACGGCAGCACCTGCAGCAAAGAAGAAGACTCGCTCCGTCGTGTCCACGGGACGTCGGGAACGTGAAGCCAAGCTGGAATTGGCGCGCCGACAACTAGACGAAGCGAAAGCAGCAGCGGAACTCGCCCGGGCCCAATGGGAGTTGGCCCAGGTGGAAGATGAGGAGTCCGAAGTTGAAGAAGAGAATCCTGCATGGGACGCCAACGTGCAGACATGGGTGCAGTCGACGGTCGGTCGGATGTCCGAAGAGGTACGTCGGGGGGAGGTGCCCAAGGAGGGGCACCAGCAGGGCACGTCCAAGGAGGGGCGCGCCATCCAACCTCCAATTGCCGCCGTCAAGCCAGAGGACCAAGAGGAACCTTCAATGAACGGGACCAAGGATCTAGCGGAGGCCATCATCAAGGCAATCAGCGCGGCGCCACGGAGTACGCCGAGCTACGTGCACGAGTTGCCGGACTTCGACGGGAGGAGCGAAGAGTGGATCGCCTTCAGGACGGTATATGAAGATACTGCGCCTATGTTTACAGATGCTCTCAACATGGCGCGGCTGCGGCGGTCCATCAAGGGTGCGGCACGGGAGGCGGTGAAGAGTCTCCTGTATTCGGAGTGCCCACCAGAGGAGATATTGGAAGCTCTTCGTCGAAGATTCGGAAGACCTGAAGCCCTGATCCTGATGGAGTTGGAGAAGGTGAAGAACCTGCCACGCATCACGGAAGGTGCGCGCGACGTCTGCGTGTTCGCCAGCCGGGTGAACAACACTGTCGCGACAATTCGGGGGCTTCGAAGACCGCAGTACCTACACTCGCCGGAGATGGTGAAGACCATCGTGGACAAGATGCCGGCGGTGCTGCGCTATCGGTGGTACGACTATGCCGCCGACAAGGAAGAGGAAGATCCGGACCTGGTGCTAATGATGAAGTTCCTCAACAGGGAAGCGGACCGGTGTGGACCCTACGCGACGCAGGAGACTGTGCACCAGAGGCAGCCTCCCCGGCGTCAATTCGCACACACCACGTCTGATCGGGTCGAAGAAGAAAGGAAGACCTCCTGTCCACATTGCCAGAACGAGCATCACCTCCACGAGTGCCGCAAGTTTTTGCAACTACCGGTAAGAGAAAGGTGGGACGTCGCTAAGAAGTCACGGATGTGTTACAGGTGTCTGCAAGGGCGGCATCAGAAGGAGACATGTCGGCGTCCTCCCTGCAAGGTGTGCAACCGGTGGCACCACTTCGTGCTTCACGAGCAACGGGGGCCCAGCCCGAAGCGCGAAGAGAAGAAAGAAGTTGCAAACAACGTGATGCTCCCGGTGAATGCGGCAAGGACAGGAAGGGCGTATCTGAAGATGGTTCCAGTCGAGCTGTACGGGCCAAGGGGAGCTGCCAAGGTGCTAGCGTTGCTGGACGAGGGTTCGACGGTCACGCTGCTCGACGCGGCGGTCGCGCGGCGAATTGGACTCAAGGGACCCATGGAGGCGCTCACCCTAGAAACCGTTGGAGGAAGAACCATCACCAAGGAAGACTCCATGAAATTGAACATGAAGATTAAAGGGATGCACCAGGCAAAGAAGAGGACCATCTCTGGGGCGCGTACGATAGATGACATATGCCTGACGCCTCAGAGGCTGGATAAGAAGAGGATCGAAGAATGCGCTCACCTCAAGTCGATGGCTGACCAGTTGTACTACGAAGAGGAGTCACCCAAGCTACTGATTGGACAAGACAACTGGGAGCTCATCGTGTCCAGAGCCACGCGCAAGGGGAAGCGAAGTCAACCCGTAGCATCATTGACCTATCTGGGGTGGGTGCTACACGGGTCCAACGGAGCCACGTCGAGACCCGTGAACTTCGAAACCAGCGCGCACTTGTCTTCTAGAGAAGAAGAATTCGGCAAGGACATCACACGGAAGGGGAATCGTCTCGCCAGCGGGAGCAACGAGGAAGATCGGCAGAAACCGCGCGCCTTCAAGAAGAAGCCCACGGGAATGGAGAAAGGGGGGTCGACTGTGGGGGCTCAGCCCGTCGATCAGCGTCCGGATCCAGACCCAGCTAAGTTCGTAAGATGGACGCAACTGGTGGGGGCAACAGCGAGGTTACTGCAGACGAAGCACATGAAGACCCAAGAGATAAGATACATTCCCCTCGAACACGACAAGATACAGGAAGCCGAAGAGATCCTGTTAAGAAGAAGCCAAGAAGAGAGCTTCCAAGAAGAAGTACGCTGCGTCAGGGAAGGAAAGCCGTTCAAGAAGGAAAGTCGGCTTAAGGAACTGGACGTCGTCATGGAAGATGGAATACTACGACTCCGGGAAAGTATCGACGCAGCAGTATACGCGCGGCAAGAGAGACCTGTGGTGCTGGATAGCCAGCATCACATCACCGGGCTGCTCATCACGTACTACCATGAGAAGTTGGGTCATGGTAACCACGCAACGGTGATCAACGAGTTGAGGCGACGCTACTGGATCCTGGGACTACGGTCTGCGGTCAAGTCGACGGTTCATCGGTGTCAATGGTGCAGGGAGCGCCGTGGCACGCAAGAGTTCCAGCAGCTGGGGAGGTTCCCGCTGGAGACCTCACGAGGGGGAGAATCGCCGATTAAGCCAAGAAGCCGTCACCAAACTCAAGAAGGAAGACGTCATCACCGCGGCAAAGAAGATGGGCATCAGGTGGGAACTTATACCATCTGGGGCCCCCAGCAGCGAGGGCACGAGGGATCGCCTCGTCTGGTCCCTAACAAGGACCCTGGCGGCAATCCTCCAGAGAAGGCATCCCAAGGAAGAAGTCCTGCACGCTCACCTACTGGAAGCAGAGCACCTGGTGAACTCAAGACCTCTCATCGAAGCCGACGAAGACAAGGAAGAAGGGGCCCTTACTCCCAATCATTTCCTCATTGGGAGATCCTGCGGCACAAGATTGGGAATATTCACCGACGAAGATCTCACCGGCCAGCGGACATGGAAGACGGCGCAGCGACTAGCCGACCACTTCTGGAGCAGATGGGTGAAAGAGTACCTTCCTACTCTGATCCCGAGAAGAGTCGACGCAAGAGCTGCCAAGAGAGAACTGCAGTGTGGGGATACGGTCCTCATAGTGGACGCCACGCTGCCGCGAGGAGTCTGGCCAAGGGGTGAGGTGGTCCGAACCTATCCTGGACCCGACGGGCGCACCAGAGTACTGGAGGTGCGCACGGCAGGGGGCGTCCTGAAACGTCCCAGCTCCAAGGTGGTGCTACTGGTTCCGGCGCAACGCGACGAGGAGCAAGCAGCCGTCGAGCCGAGCAACGGGTCGGCGGACAGCGAGCCAGACTGCGGGGAGGCGGTCATCGCATCGGGCCAGCAGCACGGAGTCGCCGGGTCAGGAGTTGGTGCTACGCACGAGGGGGAGGATGTCGGCGACTCATCTAATTAGTTAGATTAAGTTCCTTTATGTATGATAAGAATAAGATAATTGTATTATGAATAAGTCTTAAGAAGTATGATAAGAATTTAGCTAAGTTAATTTGATATTTCGGAAGTGTTCATTGCTATAGAATCACAACAGACTCAAGCTATGATTATAACACGATGTGAAAGAGATGCAAGATGTAAATACGAGATAGCTAATAGGTTTAAGAAAATTGTATGGAAGTATTATGTAAATCATATGTTTGTTGTAATTTTTGATAGTTTTAGTTAAGATATAATGTTATAATTAGTGTAGATCGATAGGTTAAGCATTCCTCTACATTTTTATATACGATAGATAAGGATAAGGTTTTAAACTTAGGATTTATTAAGGAAAATAAGTGTAAGACAGGACAAAATTACTGTATTTTTACGATGTTTTTTACGAATAACTTTTTTGTCTTTCTAGATATAAGAATAAGGATTGTATGGTTTAATAGAACTTTTTAAGACGAATGTAACGATGTATGACACATGTATGTAAGATTTTGGGAAGAAATAAAGATTTAGCCGGACATGGGTCAGCCAAAGTAAAAATTAGGTCGAAATGTTAGGCAATATGGGCTTAGAGCCGTGCGGCTCTCTTTAAGGTAATGCCGAAGGGCAGCGGACCAGGCGGGTTTTTAGCTGCGAACATGGCCTCCAGAGAGAAGCACTCCCAAGAAGAAAAGAAGAAAAAGAAGAAAGAAGACTCTGAAGAAGAAAGAAGACTCAAGACACTGAAGACTGAAGACTGGAAACTCTGCAGGACGGAAGGACCTTCTGCAGCAGGAAGAAAGAAGATTCTCCGCGAAAGAAGAGCGAAGAATATTAGGGCTAGGCAAGGGGGATTAGGGCTAGGCTTTGGCTGGTCCATCAAGGCTTAAGCAGATAACGTCATTCTTGTTTCTTTTGAAAACGTCTCCTCCCCCCTCACCTACCCCCCGCACCCTCTACATCGACGCAGGAAGAGAACGGCGCAACTCCCCGACGCGAAGTACACACACGAGCGGGCTTCCGGCGCCGGACGAGCGAAAGTCCGTCCGTATCTACATCACGCCCGCACCCCTCCGTCGCGGTAAGAGCCGTCGGTGAGGACTCGCTTTAGCCGACGGACGCGCCTGCGCACTCACGACAACGCACGTGGGGCGCACGGCACGCACGCCCCGCGACAACAATGATAATCAAAACAAGATGTATTTAATATTTCAACAAAACATCTGATACACATGTTTTTTTTAGAAATGAGCGTATTTTTTTTTTAATATTAAATAAGCTTTTTTACTTTTTTTTAAATATTAAATAAAATAAAAATATAACATCTTCGCTTAGTGTAGTAGCGTATGTAGGATTGTAGGTAAAGCAGGCACGGTCTGCAAGTTCGGCAAGTACGAATTTAAGTGCAAACGTTCCAGTCTAATACTGATTTAAATATTAAATAACTTTGCAACAAATTACGTATGTAATCTGTTATAATGTAATTAAATTAACTTGTAATTAAATTATTTTTAATTACTTACAGTAAATACTTATTGTGATTAGTTACCTATGTAACCTGTTACAAATTATTTTGAATACTAATTACAAAGTAACTGTAACTTGTAATTGTTAATTCAATTGCTTTTTGCCCATCACTGATTCTGGGCTACTATTTACTTGTATAGATCAATTTAAAACATAATCCTGAAAGAATTTTGTATCGTCTCAATCATTTACTTGACGTTTGTCGTCTTGTTTTATGAGATTGAAATAGCTAGCATGCAGTGCATCTGATTGCATGCATACCCACTCATGAACATCTGCCAGCTACTTTATACAATAACACAAGCAGCCCGTGCCCTTTCTCGAGGTCAACACTATTTGTGTGCCCAATTTCATAAAGATTGGTTCAGTTGTTTAGGCGTGAATAAGTAACAGACAGACAGACAGACAGAGTTACTTTCACATTTATAATTAGTAGGAATAAGGTTTCTAACTAAGCACAGTCACAATTGCGTTGCTACTCCCAAGCTGAAAGATTTACAAGATCATGTGCAAGTGAGCTGGCAACCACACGCTTTCACTGAAACGCAAGAACTCCTTCACGCTAGAAATGAGTAAGGCGGCAGTAGGTACATATTTCTCAGTGTACGTTAGATCTTTCTACCCTCATAGAATATTCCCTAGCATCACATGTCATAGATGCCACATATACTAAAAGACGAGTGAACAAACATTAAAATTAATGACAAATAAATAGTATAGTTAAAAATAACTAACAAAACACGCTTTTAAAGCATATCAAACTAAAAATTAAAAAAATATTTTATTAAAAAAGCTAAAAACAATAATGAATGAAAATACTAATATTACTTATTGCGGAAAAAACATTATATTTTTCGTATATCAAGCAATCGAAACTATAGTCCGCACGCCCCACGGTCCTGGATACGTGTGCAGTTTTAATTAATCAGAATTCTGAACACCTGTGGTGATTGAGCTCAAGTACATAGATATAAGTACAACCCAAGGAAATCAAAACGTGTTAAAAACTAAGTTAATAATTTAGATATTTATCTAGTCGGGGTATGAACTAACTTTGCACGTTAAACTGGTATAGCGACCGTCCTTTTTATATATTTATTGTTCTTTGTTTCTCATCTATTGTCCCCGTATTTAACATCTCAATTCGTTTGTAGTGCAAAATGTTTGTACACATACAAACGACGTAACTTGTACACAACATAAGAATAGCGTTTGTTTGTATGAATGTGACAATGCATGCATCAGACATTATCATGTAATCATCTAAACATGTACCTATAATTACATTTGTAATGTCGAGAAATACTAGAACTAATGTTATCACCGTTAGAAGGATAGATACAGGTGAATATTTAATGGTAGCCATGTATGTACGTATAATTAAGTACTACAGTAAACCCTTTTATTTACCTGACTAAGAATACAGAAATAAGACGCTTGAAGTAAATGCAATTATGTATACAACGAGCGAAGTAAAACCAACATATACAAACTGATTTTAATACGTGCTCATAAGTAATTGGGAAAATATATGTACAAATATTAATATACCACAGAAAAAACTCCATGAAAATGTTATAGAACCCCCACATTTGAACACCATAAGACTAAATATGAAGACTATTTTATGAAGCGCAGAACCCGTTTTCAGACTTACTTATTTTGCTATCAGACGTTAGGGATTTTTTTTCTATATTCGAGGGGGAAACCTTTAAAAGGTACCCGACGCCGTGGGAGCGACGCAGGGTTATGTGGGTTATTTACCGCACTAAAAACCCCCGGTGGCCGTCTTCGGCGCTAAAAAAGAGGACTCCGAACGAACGCAACCGGAAACCTCTGAGCCCATTGCCCCATCGGGCTCCTCCCAGATGGGCTGCTGGGTCCACCGCTCCATCTAGTCTTTACGACGATATGCGACCACACATGCCCTTCTTCCCGGGATCGTCTGGCTGGAAGGTTCGAGCTCCCACTCTAGCCGTCCGCAACCCCGGAAGCCCCTTTTAGTCGCCTCTTACGACAGGCAGGGAACCGTAGCCCTATTCTGATCCCGGAACTATAGGGACGGTTTCGGTGGTCCCCTATACATTTAAGGTAATTTAGAACGAGAATGGAATACTGAGCCCTTAAATTAAAATCGCATTAAACAATCTAATTTATATATGTATTACTTGTGAGATACAATATATTGTGCTTCCGTGCGATTGCCGAGTCAACCTTTTTATTTAAAACATTAAAGATTTTTAATATTGATATGGTCACTATAGCATGTTGTTAGGTTAGAATATTACGTAACAAGTTAAGACAGAAAGTCACTTAAGCAGGGATTGAATAAATTAATAATCGACTTGGTGTTACAAGGATCTCACAACTTTTTTCGGTAGAAAAACTGAGTTGCGAGACTTGGATTTTTTTTAAGTATTGATTTTTATTGCTCCTGTATTCTCAAACTCTGTAGTCTAAAACTCTAAAGTAAACATAGACAAACAAAATTCTAGATGGTAGAACTCTTAGCGGTTCGACTTACAACCATTGTCACCCCATTACATTGTTGTTATACTTGGGAAGCACCATTGTCACCCCTTTTCCGTCTAATAACAGCGGTGGTAGCCGTCGCTGTATTCTGGTATGAAGGGTATGGTAGAGGAGGCATACTTGTCAGAGGCATGTCAACTTTAATGGTAGTAAGTAGTAGAACGGGCGAGGAAGTACCACACCACACTTATTTCTAGAGTGAATTCCATTCTATGCTTTTTGATGGAAGGATGTGGTTGCCGGTACACTTTATATGAGGCGACCAGCCTAATCCTCGGGAGTAGAAACGCATCTGTGATTGAGTTCAGAGAAAACCTATGTTATATATGAATTAGCTTACAAATGTCCATGGGCGACACTGACCACTTACCATCAGGTGGAATGCATGCTCATTTGTTCATTATTATATAAAAAAGTCTTAGTCCTCAGGGGTAGAAACACATCTGTGACTAACTTCCGATAAGATTAATTTTACCTAGGGTGGGTTTCATTTGACCACGGGCGGCAGTGGCCACCAACTATCAGGAGGACTGCATGCTTTGCTACTTGCATATTATAAAATCTAAAGAAAAATATTTTCATGCTTATAAATATTCAATTTCCTCGTAGCTGATATTCAGCTTCTTAAAAAACGGGAAGCAGGTGTCCTCTCAAGTTGCAAATTCATAAAGAAACTCGCTAAGTGCGGTAAGACGCTGTTTTGTCAAGTGCCCCCATATTTTTGCGGACAAGTTAAGAAAATGTGCTTGTTTAAAATTTCTAAGCTAAAACACTATAAAGGACATGGCCGACTTTTGAATGGCGCTCTGCCTAGCTTCTCAAATTCATGTACTGACAGAGGAGTTTTACTTTTTTGGATTTAGGGGATCCTAAATATAAAACAATTTTAAAATTTAAGAACTCTAAGTTTTTTGTAGTTCTGAGAATTATAGGTCATCTGCAACATTGATACGTTAAGTTTTTGCTAATAAATAAAAAATGAGAGTGGAAAATATAATTATTATTAAGTTAATGTGGTATGCTAACAATTATTTTTAGTATAATTTAAAGATTTAAAATTACAATTAAAACAACAAATCAAAAAAAAAAACAACTAATCCTTAGTTTGGAATATAATTGTGTGTAAATATTTATTTACTTTTTTCTTTCATGATAGAAACCTGATGATTTTATTGAGAATGGCGAGAAGGGCTGAATAAAGCGCTTGTACATAAATTATTTTTATAAACTTAGAATGTTTCTACTTAGTTAAGAATAAAGTAAAATATACGGTAATTTATGTAAATTATTTTGATTAATTATTATCATTAGACTTCGTTGCGCGTACACCACCGATAACTAGGCAGAAACTGGCCATGTCCTTTACATTTTAGGAGATGGTAGAACATGTTTTTTTTATCTGATTGATTTAGCAAACGAGCATGCAGTCCAGCTGATGGTAAGTGATCACTGCCGCCCATGTGTTCTATGTGAAGTCAATCACAAATGTGTTGTTACTCCCGAGGACTATGATGGTCGCCTCATGTAAAAGTGTGCCGGCTACCACACCCTTCAATCGAAACGCAAAAAAATGCTTCACGCTAGAAATGAGTGTGGCGGTGGTACGTCCCCGGTCGAACTACACTGGTTCTACCACCTGTGAGTATTTACGAACCATATCTTTACGAACCACTGCCACACCAATTTTAGCGTAAAGCAATTCCCGAGATCGGTGTAAGGATTGCTGTAGTTTTGTAGCTTCATATGAGGCGACAATCTTAGTCCTCGGGAGTAGCAACCCATTTATGATTGACTTCAGATGTAATACTTGTTCTTTATGAAATATCTGCATGCTCGATGGCTGTTTGTGAAGGGGAGTGATGAAACTATTATAATAGGACTTTGAAGAAAAGAAGCATTTATAGGCAAAAGGCAAGCTAGTTCATTTAGCTCGAGAATTATGAATTTAATTAGAATAGAACATGCTGTATGATAACATTAATGTACAAAAAAAATGTTTAAATGTGAAAAGCAGATATTATAAAAAGAACTCGTCAATAAATGAAAAATGATATGAGAAATATTTAAAAGCCTAGTGGCACCTGGGTGATAAAAACGTTTGTTTTACTTAAGTAACAAGTCACACAGATAGTAAAGTTTGGCTAAATTGCGTAACACATTATGTACTCATATGCACCTATCTATACATACGTTTTATGAATTACTAATGTAATATAACCTTTTATTCGTATTTTAATGGGTTATAAAGATAACTGATAAAACTGTTTAAGCATGTATTATAACACTTCCATGCATGTGAGTATATAACTATATACCTATTTAGTAAACATCTTAAAACCTGATCAAATTATTTGTAACCATTACAAATATAAACATCCGCACAAGTATACGTGTGTAGGTGTTTGTGTAGAGTTAAAACACTGAGATGTTTTAAATTCTTCGATGCATGTTTCAACTCGCACTTGACAAGCATAATGGTCTACGGTTTAAAGTAACCTCTCTCACTCTGAAAGGAGACCTGTGTCCAGAAGTTAGACAGTAATAAGCTTACGACAACGCAGCATCCATTAGCGACAGAGACCACTTATCATTAAGTGGATTAGATACTCGTTCACTACTTTTGAAAAGAGGTATAATTTGATATATGTCGAACAAGATAGCACCGACACATCGATTTCTAGCAAGAAGTTCTGGCTTTATGATGTAAGTGTGTGGTAAGGGTTTTTTTTATCTGACTGAAGTAGCAAGCGAGCATGCAGTCCACCTGATGGTAAGCGATCACTGCCGCCCATGGACATCTGTAATCAACTTCATACAGAACATGGGTTTCATCTGAAGTCAATCACAGATGCATTGCTACTCCCGAGGACTATGATGGTCGCCTAAGTGAAAGTGTGCAGGCAACCACACCCTTTATCGAAACGCAAGAAATGCTTCACGCTAGATCGGACCATCTTAGCCTTCAGGGATGGGGACGTATTTGTGATAGGCTTAAAGTGAAACTTCTTTTCAATAGAGTTGGGTAGGTACTGATGTCCATGGGCAGCAATGACCACATATGAATGGATATTCGTTTGTGTTTGAAAGGCCAATTCAACAAGAACAACATTGTTAAACAATTAGTAACAATTATTTCATATACCTACTACGCGCTTATGCAAATAAATGTTTTGAACATATGACATTTAATAACCAGGAAATGACAATTCCAAATTGACTAATGTTTTATCTTACCGTGTGCTACCTGCAATTAACCCGTGTTATATACGTACAAGATAACAATTCTAAACAAACTCTTTCAAAGAATTATGAACTGCAAGTATTCAAGTTTAAAATAAACGAGATATGATTTTTACTAGGTTAATAATAACTGTATTTTAATAGTTTGCGAAACATGATTTCTTACAGTCACTGATAATACCTACCTTTTGCCCACTAACATGTTTTTTATTTGCATTTCAAAATGTAAATGAGTAAAATAAATGGTTTTGTAATTACATAGATAAATTGGATCTGCTTGAAGAAGTAATTTGGTTGAAATTTTGTTTTAAGGTACCTATTTAACGAAGTTTATTAGGTACTATTTTGGTATGACAGATATGTATACGCGTAGGTCTATTATTATGCAGGATACGATCATCTAAGTCTCGTCCTAAGTAGCTTCAGCAGTGATACTTGTCTATCATTTAAATTAACTAATAGTTCAAAACCACACCACTACATAGTATAAAACAAAGTCGTTTCTCGCTTTCTATCCCTATGTATACTTAGATCTTTAAAACTACGCTATGGATTTTAATGCGGTTTTTTTTTTAAGTTTTTATGTATATAGCATGTATAATATAGTAGAGGAACACTGATAATTTTAGATTTTTGTCTTTTAGGCGGGACAAAGTTCGTCGGGTTTACTAGTTATTGATAAACACTGAGATAGAAATTACTTATCCTGAAACTACCAGTATTGTATTTCACAGAAAAGAACGTGAGCGAGAAGATTTTAAACGATACAGAGGACGACACGGGCTCAGGAACCCTGCATAAAATTTGAAGCCCTGAAATGATATAAAGAAAATGTAAAGTCTGTGAAATGGTTTTAGCAACTCTGGCGTTAAAATGATAACCGACAAATTTAATTTTAAATTAACTACCAGACCTTTGTTTGACACAGTTTGTGTTACATTTAGAAGCTTTCAGAATAAGTTTTAAGTGAAATTATAGTTAAAATTTCACTTCTTTACTCCCTTTAAATAACTTGGCATTTTAAGGCCCATTTAATCCGGTTGCGTTTAGTATGAGTTTATTATGTTTTCTGTCAAAAAATACTGTTTATGTTCCTATACATTGCATTGTAAATTGGCCGTTTTTGTCTTCGTCTATCTGTATATACCTTGCCATGTGATTTGCAAAACGTAAACATAAACAATTACTGTTTCGAGAAAACTTAAACTTTTGCGGCTTTTTAGTTGTTATGACGGAACTACGTATGTTTCGATAGTTTGTTCGTATACAAGGCATGTCCTAAGTCGTCGATTATTGCATAGTACTATGTCTTAAAATAATGTCGTCAACCGTTTACTGTCCCCCAGCCTGGCATGGGTCATCTGTTTGGGCCATAGTCCACGCGCTGGCCAAGTGCGAATTGGAAGCCTCGACACATCTTTGAAAACATTTCGCGATGTTTTTTTTTGCCGTAAATCAGTGATAATTTCTGGTACGCACATTATTTTGAAAAAATCTTTAGTGCGAGCCTAGGATTCCAATCTTGGACCTGCCACTAAGCGAGTTTCAACCATTAGGCTAGCAATGCTCGTCTAATACTATACGTACTGCTTCAAAAAACTTTAATTACTTTAAATGGAGTTATAACAACAAGACAAGGTTTTCAATATTCAAAAGTAATTTCAAAAAGTCCAGAGTCACGTCTGCGAGCTGCCATTTTCAAAATTTACCCTAAATCGACAATATTTACAATTCTTAGAATAACCACTTACCATTCACCATCGATGTCGTGGCTTGAGAACATGCACAACAAACCTATACCTTACACACATCCAAAAACAAAACGTCAAAATTACCTTGACTTTGGACATCGCGTTCGCCAATTAAAACGTCATGAATTATAACACGCGACACGTCCTCACGCGACGGTGGTTGGTTGTCGACTGAAGCAATTCAAGCAATCGCCTCGCAGCGCGCCAAACTCATACGAATCGCAGTCATAGGAAAGCGGACCCACTTGAATTGGATTGATTAATAGTTGGGACCAAATTTCGCGGTCTTGACGAATTAACTTTGTCGTTTTTTGTGCTGTTCGGAACGTAGAGTACAAAGCGTGCACAGACGCCGCGTTTTAAAGTTGTCATTTCTGGGAGCTACTTCAAATCGTTCATTCCTTTCTTAGTATTTGTGTTACGATGTTCATAGTTTTAAAATTTTAATAGTAAGACCGCTATGTCAATCTTAAAAGTAATTCAAGTTGCTTTTTAACCGACTTCCAAAAAGGAGGAGGTTATCAATTCGTCTGTATTTTTATTTTTTTTTTTTATATTTGTTACCTCATTTCTCCGGACTGGGTGAACCGATTTAGATGATTTTTTTTTTATTTGAAAGGTAGTGCGTGTCATAGGGTCCCATTTTTTTTTAGTATTTTTTTGACTAGGGCATCCATAAGAAAAACGCATAAGTCTTAAATTTGCATTTTCAATGTACGCGATAAATGTATGAATAACTCAATATCCCGCCAACCGATTTTGATGATTCTTTTTTTATTAGAAAGGATGTACTCCAGGGGTAGTCTGATAAGAGTTTGATAAGGTTCTAATCATAGGATCTTCAACTTTTTGGAGCAAAATAATAAAATTAGTGATAGTCGGCCGAACCTTAGCTGGAGAAGTCCAATTGAGTAAAATATAGAATAAAATTACTATGTAGGTATTTACTATGAAAAATTTGACCTTCAACTCTTCAATCCTGATGATGCAGGGGTACTGCTAGCCTGAACTATAAAAGTTGGTCGTTTGATGTTTGCGAATATATAATGAAATTGTTAAGCAAATTCATGGGACAAAAATTTGACCTTCAACTCCTCAACCCTGATGATGCAGGGGTACTTAAAGCCAAAACCATAGGAATAAGCCATTTGGTGCTTACGTATATGTTATAAGATTACTGAGCAAAAACATAAGATGAAAAATTTGACCTTCAACTCCTCAACCCTGATGATGGAGGGGTACTTCAATCCTAAACCATAGAAGTTGGCAATTTGGTGCTTACGGTTATGTAAAGAAAATACTAAGCAAAAATATAAAATCAAAAATTTGACCTTCAACTCCTCAACCCTGATGATGAAGGGGTACTTCAATCCTAAACCATAGGAGTTGGCAATTTGGTGCTTACGGTTATGTAAAAATAATACTAAGCAGAGGCACAAAATTAAAACTTTGACCTTCAACTCCTCGACCCTGATGATGAAGGGGTACTTCAATTCTAAACCATAGGAGTTGGCAATTTGGTGCTTACGGGTATGTAAAAATAATACCAAACAGAGGCACAAAATTAAAATTTTGACCTTCAACTCCTAAACCCTGATGATGCAGGGTACTGCAAGCCTGAGCCATAGAAGTTAGCCACCTGGTACTAACGTATATGTTATAAGATTACTAAGCAACAATATA
Organism: Spicauda simplicius; assembly: GCA_949699795.1. Taxonomy (NCBI): domain Eukaryota; kingdom Metazoa; phylum Arthropoda; class Insecta; order Lepidoptera; family Hesperiidae; genus Spicauda; species Spicauda simplicius. The sequence goes on from OX453062.1 coordinate 2,419,060, forward strand.
AGATGAAAAATTTGACCTTCAACTCCTCAACCCTGATGATGGAGGGGTACTTCCAGAGGGGGCGCCCTGTTTGTATGAATTGTAAAAGTGTTTTATGTTTAATTTTTGTGAATATGTAGATGCACAAAGCAAACTTAGAGGCTTTATTTAAATACAAACATAAAAATATAGTCACTAAAAAGTGTAAAATAAAAACTTTTTAACAAAAAATATCTACCGACTTCCATGTCACAAAAAAGTAAAAAATAATTTAAATATATTTTGGTCTAGAACATACTCAGTACTTAGTACATAGTTCTGAAGTCGGTGCTCATATAGGACGTAGTTACCGTCGTCCAGCGAAATATGTCGAGCACCGACTTCAGGACTATGTACTAAGTACTGAGTATGTTCTAGACCAAAATATATTTAAATTATTTTTTACTTTTTTGTGACATGGAAGTCGGTAGATATTTTTTGTTAAAAAGTTTTTATTGTGCACAGTGATGGAACTTCACACATATTTCCGCCGTTATTGTTTTAGGTAGGTGTAGGGATTGATAGGGTCACGACCACAAGAAGCGCTCAAACCTAGTCCTCAGAGCTAGTAAAGACTTGTGGGCAACTGCCGGTAGGATTCTTATTATTTTACGATTGATTGCTGATTTTCATACACGTTGACAGAAGGACGCTGTTGTGTGTGTGTGACTGTCCGTGAGTAGCCTGATTTGGTTTCGAGGAGAGCATGACAGCAACTCCAAACCTCAAATATTAGTATAATACTTCATATTTTTATATTATGAGTGTTAATATTATTACTTTTCTGTAGGCTACGCGAGTGTGATGTGTGACTACATGGTTATTTGCTAAATTCTTAATCATTTGTACGCTCCTTCCAGATATTTTTCTTTCTAAAGTTAGGTAAATAGGATGATTGGTTTTGTTGAGGAATGCGCTAAAAGTGTGCTGTACTAATTATCTATGGTCAAACCTTAATTGTTTTTATCCCGACTAGAACCCGGCGTGACGTTGTCAGTTGTAACAGACGAAAGACGTTGCCAAACCGCACAATTGAATGTTTCTGTACTCTCAGGACCAGCGACTAAAAGATTTCCAGGCGGCAAGACCGCGACTGCCTGAAGCCCAGCTAACAAGATGCCGGGAAGGACGATGTGCGTGTGGCCAAATACCATCGTAAACAATTGAAGGTATGGAAGAAGCGTAAGCGTATACTTGGACAGTCCAAGTATAGATTAAGAAGGCCAATTCAGATTTAGTGCGGTCAAAGTCGCACGGAATCCGGTGTTGGTACCAACGCACCATGGTACCTTCTAAACGCTACCGTGGTGGACAATGGCAAAAGGAGTGTAGGCCGCCCCCCGACCAAGTGGACTGATGATCTGAAGAAGACGGCGAAACTCTGCGATAGAAGTAGCGCAGATTAGGGGAGGCCTGTGTCTAGCAGCGGACTTTTAATTAGCTGATGTATGGATGGATGGATGGTGAAATAGCCAATATCTTCTAAAGAAAATCTCGCGCTTTTTCAACTATATATGTACAAGAATTTCATTACTTGAAATATGTACATGTAATTTATTTTTGGTTCCACATGGCAATTGTGGTGTTAATTATGATCAACTTTCTATTTTTAAAAATGAATGAAAATTGTATTTATGAATTACTACAAGACGTCTACAGGCGGGAGGGGCGGGGGGTTGTGAAACTTGTCAAAAATAGGTCATGTGGTCAGTACGTTTTTTTAGCAACAGAATATACGCAATCTGTACAATTTTAAGTCGGACTTCAGTTTGTCGACCAAACAAAAAAAGGCCGCCAAAATGTACATCCTTCGGCCCCTTACACCAAAAATAACGAACATTCGCGTTCGCGTTCGCAAATATACAAATAAGACGAAGAAAGAAATAAATCGTTAATTCATAATGCGTATACACTCATCTAGTCTCACGTCATGTCAATAATATTGTATCAACTAACATTAGATACGTGAGTGGTATAGAAATAGATAACAAAACGGACCCTTGTCAGCATTAAGCAGGTTGATTGGCCAGCGCTGGTCTTCCGAAGGATCCGGATAGTGAGGTCTGGTCAAAAACAGTACAATCTAAATAAAATGTTGTAATAGATTTAAAAAAATATTATATAACACAATCGTATTGTACATCTGATAAAACTATAATAAAGACTATATCAAATAATTATTACAATAATTATTATTTTAAATAATTATTTACAAATAAAATATTTAATTTTAAATGTTTTTATTTACAAATATAATTTACGTAGGTATACGTTTCGTCAAATGTAGTTTTGGTTAATTAATGATTTGCGTTAATTAGGTAATAATTCAATTAATTTTTAACTAGGAGTCAACACTGCCGTGCGCTTAACTATATTTTTCTGATGACAGGAAAGCATGAAGTCACGATAATTGTTCTCTAGAAAGAAAATACGGAGCCTATTGTTTCAGAATAAGATTAATAGCTGTTACGTAACAATGGGGAATTCAATAATTAGGTCATTACATACAATCTCGATAAGATTTTATAGCCAAGTTATTATTGCCTATATTTATGTCACTTTTATAGGCAGATTAATGCTAAACTTAATTCCATCAATTTATAAGCGACAGTTTTAGTAATAACGTTGATTTACGTATATTGATTTTGTTTAATTTAGATTAAAATTGCTTGTTCGTTGGGAGAAGAATGGTTCAACCGAGTAGGGACCACCGCTACACCTGGTGCTGGATATGCCTAGAAGACTGGACAGGCGGCAGGGGTCGCTGTAGGGCTGGTGCAGGTGATCTCGGGACATGGGTGTTTCGGGAAGTATCTATGCCATAGCGGAAGAGAGCCAACATAACCATCATTATAGCTGCGACGAAGACACAGCGCAGTACACTTTGAAGAAGTGTCCCGCTTGGGACCACCAGCGCTGTGCTCTCGTCGCTACAATGAGGCCAGACCTCTCGCACAGCTGTGGCAAAAACTACGGTCGGGAGCGAGAAGTCTCGCAGAAGGATTTAACAGCTTTCCAAAACTTCGATCGAGGCTAATGAGAGGGAGACAGAAAACCCAAACCTTCCGACTTGCACCTAGAAAACCGAGCGTAGGAAACGGATTCCTCTTGTTCTCTCATACGAGAAGGTATAGGACACGAGGATATCCTACATCAAATCAACCAACAAGCCTCGAGGTGGCACGCGGTGTGGCCGGGCGCTACTCAAAGATCATGGGATGGAGAAACTCCAGTTCAATTCCAAACAAAAGATTTGTCGTTTTGATGCCATCTGTTATGAAAATAATTTTATAGTGCTATACTCGTACTATAATACTAGTGAAAGGGTGTGATGCCTTCTGACTTACATGTGAGGCTACCTTAGTCCTCAATAGTGGCATAGCTTCGTCCACTGTTTTATATAGAGTTGGTTATAGATGTTCATGTAGTGGGCACTTATCAGGCGGATAGCCGAATCATTTACTACATCCATATGATATAATAAAACCTAAACACCTACCCACAGTTGACCTGAATCTACATAACTATACCCATTACGTTCAAATAAGGTAATCTGTGTCAATTATACTCGGCACAATGCTGTTCCATTGGATTCCAATGTGTTGCTTGCATCATTGTGCGCTGGTGGAATTGGATACTAATTATTTTCATTGTAGTGCACCTATTTAGTATTCATTGTGGAAACGTCGAACTTACTGATCACGTAGGTCCACGTGGTTAAGGATACCTACTTGGCCCTGTACGGCCTTTGCTGCTGTAAGATAAGATACAAAGTATTGTTTTGTTCATCATATTTTTTCGTTTGTATTTTTTTAGAATGGTGAAATACCTTATCCATGAAGAATGACCCTATCCATGTAGTACGGTGACTTCGGTTTTATCACAGTGCTATTTGGACAAATTTTCTATTTGTGGAAATAACAACATTCTGTTCGCATTTTGAAAACAACGCCAAAAACACATAGTCTTTTATATAAGTGGTCAGTGGAAAGTGCCGGCCATGGATATCTGTAAGCAACTGCAGATAAAAACGCTTTCTACCTTCAAAGCCCCACAATAGGGATTTTCTTCTATGTCGTGGGTGCCATGATCAGACACAAAGACAATACACAAACACCCAGACCCAGAACAAGAATCTAAGCTCAACATTCAGATTTGTTAAGTAAGGAATATTCGCATTCGCAGATATTCGCAGATATAGAGCAGTGATAGCCTAATGGTTGAAACTTGCCCTCTCGATCGGGACGTCCGAGGTTCAAACCCAGGCACGCACCAATGATTTATGTGCGTATTAGAAATTAATTATCACTGCTTTTCGGTGAAGGAAAACATCGTGAGGACACCTTTTTTTTTTTTTTTTTTTTTTTTTTTTTTTTTTTTTTTTTTTTTTTTTTTTTTTTTTTTTTTTTTTTTGTTGTCGAGGGGGAAACCTTCAAAAGGTACCCGACGCCGTGGGAGCGACGCAGGGTTATGTGGGATTTTTACCGCACTAAAACCCCCCCGGTGGCCGTTCTCGGCGCTAAAAAGGAGGACTCCGGGATCTCGAAACGACTTCAACCAGAATCCTCTGAGCGCGTTGCCCCATCGGGCTCCTCCCAGATGGGCGGCTGGGCCCACCGCTCCGTCTAGTCTTTACGACGGTATGCGACCACACGTACCGCCGTCCTTCCCGGGATCACCTGACTGAACGGTTCGAGCTCCCACTCTAGCCGCTCGTAACCCCGGAAGCCCCTTTTAGTCGCCTCTTACGACAGGCAGGGGATGCCGTAGCCCTATTCTGGTCCCGGAACTACAGGGTGCCGTTACTGGCGGCCGCGGCGGATCCTTCTCCGAGAGGGTTCAGCGCGCTCTCTGGCCCTTTCGGCGTCTTCCTTCGCTGACATCACGTCCTCACAGAAGGTGATCATGCCGTTCCAGGCCTCTCGCCGCTGAACCATCGCCGCAACGACGGCCGCCGGTGAAAGGTTCGCTCCAACCTTTTGTACGAGGATCCGCCGCTGAGACTCCCAAGCTGGGCAGTACTCGAGCGTGTGCTGTGCGGAATCCTCGTCGTGCCCGCAATGGTGACAGAGGGCTGTCTCCTGTCTCCCTATCCTGTTCAGATACTGACCGAAACAGCCGTGTCCGGTTAGTATCTGAGTCAGGCGGTAGGTCACTCGACCGTTGCTTTTCATCCATGCGTGGAAGTTCGGCAGGATAGCGTCGACCACCCGTTGGCGTATACTATGCGGCTCCTTGAGTCGCTCACGCCAGCACCTCATAGCGCGCCATTTGGCTCTCCTCCGAAGAGCTTCGATCGTCCCTGCGTCGAAGGGATCAGTCCCCTGACGGAGGACGCGGATCTTAAAGAAGACCCGTGCGTCCATATCCGCCAGGATGTCCAGAGGCGGAAGCCGCCCCAGGACAAACGCCGCCTCGTACGAAATTGTGCGATAACCGCGGGCGACCCGAATTGCGATCATACGGTGCACGGAGTTTAACTTCCGCGCGCGGCGCCGGCTGCCAGACAACTTGTCCGACCACACCGGCGCCCCGTAGAGCGCAATCGAGCGCACCACCCCCGCATAGAGGCGGCGGACTTCTTCCCTTGGTCCCCCAAGATTCGGCAGCAGTCTGTGCATTGCACCCGCTACCTTGAAAATCCGGGGGACGAGACGATCGAGGTGCTCGTCAAAGCACCAGCGGCCGTCCAGTGTTAGGCCGAGGTACTTCATGTACCTGCCTATCCGGACGACCGCTCCACCGACGCGCAATGAGGTCTCATCTGGCTCGACTCTCGACCTTCGGCCGTGGAACCACATCGCCTCGGTCTTCTGGGACGCTATCTCGAGGCCCAACCTGCGGATCTCCGCCACGACGCGTGCCACTCCGAGTTCTGCTAGCCGTACCGTCCCCTCGAAACACTCCCCTTCCGTAAGGACGAGGGTGTCATCGGCGTAGCAGATGATGCTCACTCCTTCCGGGAGCACCGTTCTCAGCACCGCGTCGTAAGCGATATTCCACAGCAGTGGGCCAAGCACCGAACCTTGCGGCACTCCACGCACGACGTTCCTCCCGCGAACGCTCCCATAGCGGCCAGGGAAGCGGATTTGTCTGTCCGACAGGTACGCCTTCAGCACCTCCTGCAAATAGGAAGGCACCTGATGGACAGACAAGCCATTCATAATCGCACTCCAGGGCAGAGAGTTAAAAGCATTGACGATGTCAATGCTGACTGCCAAGACTACTCTGCCCTGGGAGATGGCCTGCTCTGAGAGTGCTCGGACACGGAGGATGGCGTCCACGGTCGATCTCTGCTGCCGGAAGCCGAACTGGTTATCGGACAGGTCCGGGCCGGGGCATGCAAGGTGCCTGCTAATTCGAGAGGCGGTGATCCTCTCGAACAGCTTGCCCGCCTCGTCCAACAGGCAGATGGGTCTGTACGCCGACGGAGACTCTTTGGGTTTACCCTGTTTGTGCAGGAGCACTAACATTGCCTGTCTCCACACCGACGGAAATCGTCCGTGGCGAAAACAGGCAGTGAAGAGCCTGCACAGCCTCACCCCCAGCACCGTCAGCGCTAAGACCCATGCACGTCCTGGGATTCCGTCCGGCCCCGGCGCCGTGGTACGCTTCGCCATGCGCTTTAAAGCAACGTTGAGTTCGCCCTCTGTCACCACTAGATCCTCCGTCCACGGGGAGGGATCCGGCGACGCCGCGGAAGGACCCGACTCGTCAGTGGTTCCTGGGAACAGGCTGTTCACCACTGTATCCACGAATGTCGGGTCTAGGGTCTCCGTAAGCGGTGGCACCCATGGCCGGAGCTTGCCAAGAACCGTCTTGTACGGGCGTCCCCATGGGTCCCGGTCAAGTTCCGCCACGAGTGCACTCCAGTTCCGGGCCTTGCTCTCGGCAATTGCACCTTGGAGCAACATTGTTGCGGCCCGGTACTCCGCGTACGCTTCCTCCCTTTCCGCGGCGTCGGCTGAGCGGCGTCGCCGAGCCCTGGTGTACTGGCGTCGCGCGCGCAGGCATGCTGTACGCAGCCGTGCAATGTTCTCTGACCACCAGTACACCGCACGCCTCCTGCCGGGTCTGACACGCGGCATCGCGGTATCGCAAATGGCCGTCATGTCATCCCTCAGCCGGATCGCCTCCTCGTCGGGATCGAGTACGTCATCCCCCTCCGCAGCGCTGGACCAGTCCATAACGTGGGCGGCAGCGACGAGCAAGTCTCCGTCGAGATGCCTCAGAGCCCATCGCCGTGGACGGTCGTTCGCGCGGCGGGCGTTCGCAGCCGGAGGCCTCAACGCTACGTCCAGCAAAATGTGGCGATGGTCAGACAGCGTGATCAGATCTTCGGCCACTCTCCAGCCTACGACCAGTCGCTCGGCAGAGAGAGTCGCCCACGAAAGGTCTACGATCGACTCTCCCTGCCAGCGCACGCATGTACTGACCCCGCCACGATTCAGCAGGCGAAGGTCCAGCCCGGCTGCCCACTCGAGAGTGGCGCGACCTCTGGCGCAGTCGCGCCTGCCTCCCCAGGCCCGTGAGTGGGCGTTGAAATCGCCCAGAACGATCACCGGCCGGGGAAGACAGGAGCGAACGCATTCCGCCACCCTGTCGAGGAACGCCTCGTACGCCATCAGACTGCAATTGGGAGAGACGTACACTCCCAGCACCGCGAGCGGACCCCACTCTACTGCGACAATACCCCGCTCGGAATGGAGTCTAGTGCACGGAGGATCTCCCTCGCCTCCCGCCCAGTACACACCGACGGTGTGCGCGTCGTCACCAGCCCAGCGCGGATGCTCTGGAACCCTATATGGTTCCGCCACCACCGCCAGGGAAACCGAGCAGTCCACGAGACATTGCTGGAGCAAGTCCTGCGCCCCGCGGCAATGGTTCAAGTTTCCCTGGAGGATCTTAAGTGACGGAGATGTGGCCATTAAGATTCCATAGCTTCCGCTGGCGGACGACGGGGCGACGCGCTGGGATGCACTGGCCCGCCGGTCCTCTGGGAGCCGGTCGGGGCTGCCACCCCACCCGCTCCACTGCCTCGCTGCCGCCTCTTCGGGGGCTTGCATTTACGGCCACCAAGGCGGTGGTCGGCCGGGCGTCCAAGGTCTGCGCACACGGCGCATCTCGGCGTCTGGGCTACACACTGCCTCGCTCTGTGTCCAGGCTCGCCACATGCGTAGCACAGATCGCTCCTGTCCTTGGCGCTGGTGCACACTTGCCGCGCGTGCCCAAATTCGAGGCAGCGAAAACATTGCAGGGAACGGGCGGGCAATACCTCCACTCTTGCAGACACCCAGCCAACAAGAAGCCTCTTTGCGGCGGCCAATTTATGTATGGCAGTCAAGGGACATCGCACCCAAGCGGTCCCCAAAGTCGACGGCCGCTTCCGCACCTCTCCGACCCTGACGTCGGTGGCGAGACACCCGCAGGAGGCGGCGATGGCACTGGCGATATCCTCCTGCGTAACGGAGTCATCCAGATCCATCACCCTGGCTTCCCCCTGCTTGGTGGGCCTCGCCACCTTCACGCCTAGCTCGGCGACGACAGCGTGCATACGTGCTGCCAGAGCATCAGCCTTTTCGGCGCAGTCCTCTCCGGCAATTTCGAGGAGAAGGCCGCCATTAATGGCCTTCTTCGGCCTGACCTCGGTAATGCCAAGGTCAGCGAGCTTAATGCTCCCCTTGGCCGTTTTCATAACGTCGGCGTACGTGACGTTGGAACCCTCGGGCACCGTCACTGTCACGGCCGCCGACTTCGGCACTTTGGGAAGCTTCCGCTTCGCCGCCTTTCTCTTGGACTGCGCCGATTTGGGCGCAGGGTGCGCCGGCGCCTGCACCGCTCTGGCTGCCGGGCGCAGCTGGGAGGTACCCTTTACCGCCGACTCTACAAGGGCGGGGCGATTCCTTGCCCTTGATTTCCTCCCCACGACGGTTGTCCAGGTCTCCGGCGCCGCCGGCGTTGTCGGTACCGCCAACTGTAAGGGCGCTGCGGCCAATGGACGTCGCGCCGGTGCTGCCGAGGCCTTCCGTCCGAGCTGAGGCTCGATGGCTCTCCCCGGGAATAGCTCGTCCCGGAAGGACGCCAACTTCCTGTCAATCATGGACCCAATCCGGTCCATGAGGGCGTCCTCACCGTTTCCGGTCCTCCTCAGCTCAGTTGCGCGGGGGGCCTCGGACTTGCTTGGAGCGCTCTTACGACGCAGCTCGTTTAGTTCCGCCGTGAGCGCTTCCATCCTACCGTGCAGGCTGGCGAGCTGGGAACGCAGCACCTCGTTTTCCCGTTTGAGGTGGGCAGTAGTTGCCCTCTGCATCACCTCTGTCGCCGCTGCCTGAACGTTGCGCACCGCCGTGCGGACAGCACGCACCAGGTCGCCCTTTACGTTGCGCGAGTTGTCAACGGCCTTCTCGATCACCTCGAGGCTCTCCGTTATGCGAGCGCCCAGGTGATCAGTGGGCTGCTCACTCATTTCCCTTTCTAAGGCCTCAGGGGATGGGAGGGTTACCTTCGACTTCGAGCGGGTCACCGGCGCCATGGGGTCCAGGAAATCTTTTGCTCCCTGTGCCTTTCCCGCCTTTTTGGGCCGCTCGTTCTCACTGCCACCACTTGTCGGCAGTGCCCTCTTACGAGTCCTAGCCCCTCCAGCCTTTTTTGTAGTCGGAGTAGCCGTGGACCGTGCTGAGTGTGCTGACATCAGCGAGCAGTCCGAGAAGTCCTCGGCCTCCGACGTAGCGAGGGATGCAGGCTGGCGCCCCGACACCCTCGTCAACCGCGCCTTGGCAGGCCCGGCCTCCAGTTTGGACGCTACCGCGTCCCCGTCCGACTTGGACGGCTCCTTCTCTTCGTCTGTTTTTTTAAATGTGGTAAAAGTTTCTCCATTTTGTCCCACGAGTATGGGGGAAATGAAAGTCCACCCGGGCAGTGCCCCCTGTACCCGGGTAAGCCTGAGCGTAACCCGCCACGGTGTCGGCTGGTGCCGCGGCGGAAGTCGCACTAACGACTGGCCTCCCCGCCAGCCACGCATCCCCTCACGGTGCGCTGCCGCTTGGGATTGGGGTAATTATTTATAGAGGTTTTCTTCCTCGCAGCCCGGCCAATTAAGGCAAGACCCTCGGTCCCATCCGAGGTCGTGAGACATGACCACGGCACCTCTCTTGGATGGGATTACGATCTATGACGGAGGCTAGGCACAATTTGTGCCGTAGCCCGCCCGGCGGCAGGATTAGTGCACACCGGGCCCGTCCCGATGTCCCTGAGAAACATCGTGCAGGGCACTCCTACCCTTCCCCCGTCTGACGAACCCCCTAACGAGTCCCGACGAGGGGTGAGCTGCTCTTAGTCTGGCCCCTCCCCACCAAGTCCACCCGGCATGGGTATTCCTACCGGTATGGCCTTGGGGATCAACAGGACACGCAAGCCCCCCCACCACGACAAGGTGGCAGCCCTTCGGGGGGGATCGTGAGGACACCTACACACCCGAAGGTTCTTAAAAAAAAAAAGTTCTCGGAGGTGTGTGAAGTCCACCAATTCGCACTTGGTCAGCGCGATTGCCTAAACTCTCTCATTCTGGAAGAAGACCCGTGCCCAGCAGTGAGCCAATAATGGGTTGATGCGATTCGCATTCGCAAATTTCGCATGTTTTTAGACATTCGCATTTGCATTCGCAAGAATTGGTGCGAATGTTTTGCGGATATTAAATAATAAATGTATCAAAATTTAAATCGAACTACAGTTAGATGACCTAAAAAAACGTCGTCAAATCTAGATCCTCAGGCACCCTATATTAAAAACTGAAAAAAACTGAGGGATATTCGCATTCGCATTCGCGAATGTTCAAATGATAACATTCGTTACATCACTAATTCAGATACTTGTCTGCCAAAGAATCGAACTCAGGACCCTTTGCGTGTCAGACCGGTATGGTAACCGCACCGCACCGTCTTCGATACAGAACAAAGGTTCGATCTAAAGCCAATTACAGATGCGTTGCTACTCCCCAGGACTAAGAGGACATAAGAGGGAATAAGAGGGTTGCCTCATACAAGATTGAACTATAAAATCTCTCATTCTTTTTGAGCCTATAATGTGATCTAGCGTTTTTGTTTGGCTCACTGGGTGATTAATTTATAAGAACCCTTTCATAATAGTCATAGTAGTAGTCATAGTTAATAGTCATAAAAATCTTCTGATCAAAGCTTGAACGGTATATTTTTAGTCGTTTAGCATATAAGTTTTGAATTTAAATATTATAAATTATTATGAATACAGAACACCCAAATGCTAGAACTATTATTTTTTGTTGTTATTTTTTATTTAATTTAACTCTATTAGGGGTTTGTGTCATAAAATGGGAAACATGTATGTATGTTTGTAATGTAATATCCTATTTACTAACTGGACTTTAGCTTTCATTTCATATCCATACTGTTATTATAATAGAAATAAATGACTCTCCCCTCTTTGTCTCTAATCACAAGTGCTATATTTAAATATTTATAGCCTATACGACATATTATACCCCATTAAGCTGTTTGGGCTGTAGGGCGTGTCAAAGGTGATCTTAGTTCTCGGGAGTAGCAAGGCACCTTCGATTGACTTCAGATAGAAATCCTGTTCTATATAATGATGCTTACAATTTACTCATGTCTATGAGCGGTAGTGATCACTACCATGGACTGCATTGTCATTGGTTACTTTAATCGAATAAATAAACTGCCGCAGTCGAGTGACAAAATATTTTTTTATCTGACTACTGAACATGGGTTCCATCTGAAGTCAATCACAGAAGCGTCGCTACTCCCGAGGACTATGATGGTCGCCTCATGTGAAATTGTGCCGGCAACCACACCCTTCTATCGAAACGCAAGAAAAATGGTGTGGCGGTGGCCCTTCCCCTGTCGAACTACACTGGTTCTACCACCTTGAATGTACTATATAATGATGCTTACAATTTAAACATGTTCATGGGCAGTGATCACTACCATCCCATGGACAATGCAGTCCATTGGATGGTAGTGATCTTTTTTTGCTTTAATCATAAATACTAATTAAAAAAAAACAAACTCCATAAACATTGCCCTACTTCTAACGCAGTAGAGTGATAAAATATTTCTATCCAAAGTACATACATTTAGATTGCTGTTGATGTTTCCCATCAGAGTCCACGAAGCAACCCTCAATGTTTCATGGAATCTGCATTATTGAGCGCCAATCTCACCGAACAGCATTCACCCTCGTCTTACACTTTTACGAGGAAATGAAACGCGGAAACATTCAAATTTCAATCTCGAATTTCGCTTGCATTCGTTAATCATGAATAAGCTTACCCATTCTTAAGAAATAAGGCTTAATACCAAACATTTGTTTATTAATCAATGGTAAGGCTTCGTGGGCGTAGTCAAGGGGAATAGCCACCTCCACCTCTTTAAGCTTTAACGTGATGTAACAAATCGTAAAAATCTATATTATCTATATAAAATCACTGACTGACATATCAACACACTACTGTGATTAAAAACTTGAAATTGGGCCTGTAAGGGGTTAATTTCGATATTACAAATAGGGGGGGTATCTATGTTCATAAAAATATAATAGTTCGCCAATTTGATAGTAACTTTAGTATTTAACTTGCTTTTAACTTGTAATATTTGAAACAAATTTGGCAATAGCCTACCGCACGTAATTTCGTGCAATCTAGGGGCACGGTAGGGCCCCCGCCAAGTCGAGCTAAACCGTCGGCCGTACCATACTTTTCTCGAACCAATTAGAGCCATTTTCACCTCTTTGATTGACTTGGCAATCGCTATAAATAATTTAATATACATATTTATGTACTTACTACTTGTAAGATACCTTGTGTTTTCATGTGATTGCCGAGTCAGTCTATTTATTTTAAATGTTAAAGATTTTAATATTGATATGGTCACTAGAATATGTTAAAAGATCAGATAATTACGTAACAGCTTAAGACAGAAGGACCCTAAAGTAATGACTAAATATATTAATAAATGACTTGATATTATATGGATCTCACAACTTTTTTCGGTAGAATTATTGAGTTGTGAGACTTGGGTTTTTTACAAGTATTGTTTTTTCAAGGGATTAAGTATTATGGTTTCAAACGAATATTTCATGTTTTGATAGTTTCTTATGACACGTCAAAGCTTAAAACAGTGTACAATATTTTGTTTTATGGCTTAATGATTTGGAAATGGTCCACCAATTCGCACTTGGCCAGCGCGGTGGACTATGGCCTAAACTCTCTCATTCTGAGAGAAGACCCGTGCCCAGCAGTGGTACAATAATGGGTTGACGAGAGAGATTTGGAAATAATTTTAAGTTATTTTACTACTTTAGTACAATCTAAGTAAATCAGGCCATAGTTTTAAAATGGCAACACCTTTACATGCTTACAATTCCGATCCTAAATTCGGTTTTATACTAGCATATAATAATATAATTAGGTGAAACTTAAATTGGGAACAATATGTACAAAGCCTAATATAATGGACACTATAATCTAGGGTATCTCGATACATTTTAAAAAGCCATTGCTTATGACAATAAAACTGGCTTAGTGCGAGTTGGACCCACGCACTTAGGGTTCCATTTCCATAAAAAAACGACAAATATATGACGTTTGTTATCACTAAATAGCATAAAACAAAGTCGCTTCTCGCTGTCTGTCCCTATGTATACTTAGATTTTTAAAACTACGCTTAAGATTTTAATACAGTTTTTTTAAATAGATACAGTGATTCAAAAGGAAGGTTTTTATGTATAATACACGTATAATAAAGGAGACAGACACTGATAATTTAAGATTTTTGTCTTTTAGGCGGAAAGAAGCTCGCCGGGTCAACTAGTTATATATTTTTTATATTTGTTGTCATAGCGGCAACAGAAACACATCATGTGTGAAAATTTAAATTGTCCAGCTAACACGGGTCATGAGAAGTAGCCTGGTGATATACAGACAGAAGGACAAACGGACAGCGGAGTCTTACTTAATAGAGTTCCGTTTTTACTCTTTGGGTACTGAGCCCTTGAAACAACTAAACTTGATCTATAACACTACTAACAATGTATACAGGTAGGTACCAATATCGAAGAATTTTCAAAGGATATGAATACGGTGTTCTTACAAGGTATTTGACGTGGCAGTTTCAAGCATTGATTGTTAAAAACAAATGTTATGAAAACAACTCATTATATTTTTTTTGCCACATTATATTATACTCATGTAACAGTCCAGTGAACAAGCTCCATTAATGTGTACAAAGGATGCTTTGTATTGAGTGTCAATCTTGTTTCAACAGCAGTAAGCGAACCTTGGAAACATTTCAGTGAGTTACATTTATTAATATTATTGTTTTATTTTCATCTTCCTACAACCATATACCAACTTGTATAAACGATAACTAACTATTAACCCATTATTGTCCCACAGCTGGCCACGGGTCTTCTCCCGGAATGAGAGAGTTTTAGGCCATAGTCACCGAATGCGAATTGGTGGACTTCACACACCTCCGAGAATTTTTTTTGAAGATCTCTCGAGTCTGTAGGTTTCCTCACGATGTTTTCCTTCACCGAAAAGCAGTGATAATTATAATTAATTTATAATACGCACATAAATCAGTGGTGCATGTGCCTGGGTTTGAACCTCAGACCTCTTTATTGAGAGGGCAAGTTCAACCATTAGGCTATCACTGCTCTCACTAACTAACCTGACTATATTTGTCCTACTTGACTTAAAAGATTTTAAGATGTATTCTTTGGTTTAGTCGTGACCACGATCGATGCAACTGGATCGAAATATTGACAATAATTAAATACTGAACTCTAAAGTGGTTAGGCACAGTGTGTATGTCCCTGTAGTTCCGGGATCAGAATAGGGCTACGGCATCCCCAGCTTATCGTAAGAGGCGACTAAAGGGGGCTTCCGGGGTTGCAGGCGGCTAGAGTGGGAGGCGGTATGTGTGGTCGCATATCGTCGTAAAGACTAGACGGAGCGGTGGGCTCAGCCGCCCATCTGGGAGGAGCCAGATGGGCGGCTCAGAGGATTCCAGTTGCGGTCGTTTCGAGGTCCCGGAATCCTCTTTATAGCGCTGAGGACGGCCTCCGGAGGGGTTTTAGTGCGGTAAAAATCGCACACAACCCTGCGTCGGGTACTTTTTGAAGGTTTCCACCTCGAGAACAAAAAAAAGGCAGTGTGCAAACATCTGTCTATCGAGCGCGTCTGGTTGGCACTTTAGCGTTACGACTGGAGTATGCTACATATATTTCTATTCAGCTTAGTACGTATAACTATCAAGTGCTGTTGTGGATTGATTGTAAGAGTAGAATTGGTAGGAGGAATCCCACGATATTCCTGCGAACTCCTTTTTTCTTACCTTCAGTTTCAGCGGTGTACACATTAAGGGCCTTTCGTATTGAATTAGAGGCTCGCTTTTTCCTAGGGTTTGCAGCATACAAGAGTGCGGTGTACGCCGTGTCAAAGCTTTGTCAATCGAAGCAATTGTGCTTCTAGTGTCCTCCGCCAAGGACTTTAATATTCACTGGAATAAAACGCTTCTCATCTAACATATACTGTAGATTAGGTACTTCAATATCATGATAGGTGGACACTAACTACCCTATACTGCAATAGATGGCGCTATGTATGTAGACTATTATAGGTACAACAATATTCAATAATACTTACATATAACATGAAAACAAAACACAATTTAAATGTACGAACTCCGCTAATTTACTTGTGTCTGGTTAAACGTGGTGAATCTGTTCATCATAACCTCATTATATCTGCCGTCTGCCGCAGCCGCTATAATTTAATATTTACTCTCCACAAAGAGACAACTTTAAGTAGCTTTACGTAACTTTGTTTATAAAGTCTGATTGAAGTGGATAGGTACAGCTGGCGAATTAAAATTGTGTAAGCCTTTTGTTTTACGTTGAGTATAAAAGATTCGTTTGGATTTGTTATATTCTGTTCGGAATTTTTAAGCATGTGTGCTTTCAGAATAAAAAGCGAATATACTAAGAAATAATAATAATGATATAAGATATATATATATATATATATATATATGTATATATATATATATATATATATAAGATATAAGATAAGAATAATAATGATATACATAGAAGGAGCATATCAATATTTATTTTTATACTATTGAAGTAGCAAACTAACATGCAATCCAACTAATGGTAAGTGGTCACAAAACTTCCTATTATATGGTTTTTATGTGTTACTTGTCTTAAGTCCTGGGTAATTTTCATGGTTATCTACACACATGATTATGAATCTCATAGGCTCTACAAATTTGTGAGTTTTTTTATTATGATAGAAATTTAAACAAGTTATCAAGGCAAGGTATTTCGCTATTCACAATTATGTGTTGTAACAAATAATTTATGCTGCAGATTCATATCATTTTTTAATAAATTAGGTAGTTACACCCAAGGTTTTTACATAGCTGAATATGTTAATTAAGTAAAATGTAATCAGATTTAGTTGTGTGCCTTACAAACTTTTGCTAATCTCAATGTAAAATAAACATATAACTCTTGCAATTTGACCGTGTTAAAGATCAATTTAAAATTAACAACGTAGATTATATCCACAAAATATTTACTCAACATAACTAAAATTCGATAATAGCATTCCCCTGGCGGTAACATTGAACACTATTACAAGTTACTTTCACCTAGTAGTTGTGCGTAAAGGGAACTAGATGGCGCTGTATGTACGGTTGCCGAATTTGACAGCTCACATTGAATGCTCTCCTCACGCGGCGGAACGCCACAGTTCGGTAATGGCCGCCGCCGGGGTGGTCTGTTCGCGTCTCTGTCAGTGACACACGCGTTGATTGGTTGTTTACTTTATTTACATACACAATCTGGCCAATACAATCACTGTGACAAGTGTTTTAACAAATATTATTGTTGTTCCAAACACGTCAGTAAGAGTATCTAGTGTGTTTTGAAAAGTTTTAGCACGCCGCGATGTGCGGATCTCTCACGTATTGAGATGGGAATGCATCGTCCGGTGTGGAAATAGTGTTGTGGTGTGTTAATTGGAAGGTGTTTCGATGCTGGGCTTCAGGAGCACGATGTGTAACCGGCAACACAGCCAGGCGTGCCTGAACACGTCTCTATCGATACGACAGGAGATACAGAGGTTCGAGAGCGTGCATCCGTCGATATACGCTCTCTACGACCTTGTGGAGCTGGTACCTGATCCGCTGTTGGCCCAACAGATCCGCGACCACGTCGTGGCTATCGAAGGTTTGTTGTTGTGCACTTGCATCCAACTTACGCGCTGTTTATGTCTCTCGTTTACCGGTTCATCCGAAAGTGACTTGTTTTGATCAACATGTCATGCTGGATAACCTATTTGCGTTGTTTCTATGCTACTAAACGACAGAATATGCTAAAAACAATACTTCATGTGCTCTATTTGCAATAAAATGTAGTATAAACAACATCAAACTGAATTACTTCCTCATAACAAGGTTTTATTACAAACTTGCGGTACGTGAGATAACGTTTGAAACTTATATTGCTTTTTAATGAGTTAAAATATATTAAGTAAATACACCTACTGCATCTTAGACATGATTTATCACTTGTTTTAATGGTGAAAGTAAACATCGCGGGGAGACCTGAATGCGGGAGTTCTCCAAAGCATTTTGAAAGGTGTACGGATCTTCGCTAGTTTGATAGATTGGCGTTTCGTATTTTTTTGTCCAATTTATCATGTAGCCAGGCTGGAATTAAGTGGCCGATGTTGCCAATGAACATTTAGACAACCCTAACAAGAACAGAATTTTTACGTCAAAACTGATACCAAAAAATATATAGGTAGGTAGGTATGTAACAAATAGATAACCTCTCTTTTTGTTACTCCTGAGAAATTGCATGTAACTGCTTGAGAAGTAAATTATTTTACATTAGAACACAGACTGAGGATAGACTAGTACCTACCTTAGTCTAGCAGTCAATATTTGTCTGGCTGTTGTTGTTAATCACTTATTTATAAATAAGACCAAAGCGACAAAAACATCGACTTACAATAACCATATAAAGAGCTAAGAAAAAATAGGTATTTACTGTTACATTTCACACTCCAGTTACAGATGGTAATGAGGTCTAAGTGATTACGCTTACATGAATAGCAAATTAGCCAGCATAGATATGATCTTACTAATATGGCGTTAATAAACACAAAAACCAGCAAAATTACAATATCTAGCCGTTATAAGAACTAATTTGGTAAATCGAAATCCTGTAACTAAAAGCAGTATTATTAAAGATTAAAAAAATAGTGGTCTGTTCAGGGGCCTGCTCTAGGTCGTGTAGCGCCCGTGTGTAATAAAACCCCGGCGCCCCCTGGTCCTGACACCACATACCTTACAGTATGGTATTGTACGCGCTGGCTGGCTCTTCTGTCATATCATTGTCGTACCATGATGGTCCTAGACGATGCTCTTAGCTGTCTTAGGGAGTGTTGCTACCCCACAGGACTAAGGTAGAATACCTCGGGCATACACCTCTCTCTTTACACATCCTCGAGACTAAACATGCAGCAGTTCATAACAATGCTGTTATTAGGCAGAAACAGGTGCGGTGGTGGACCCTTTACGATTGCAGTCACCTATCACAATCGAACCACAAAGAGAAAGAGTTCTGATTTGGTTTTAATGTAAAACTTTGGGTAATTTTATGTTACGAGATTGTGTTGATATGTATGTAGAAAATATGTATATATTATGGGTATATATAAGATTCTACACCATAATAACGTAAACTGTGAACGACCATGGTATTCTACGCCCTCTAAGGGCATCCTCTTAGATTTAGATGCTTTCTGAGTGTTCTTACGCGCCTTTTGTAGAGATGTTCTTAACATCGCTGACCAACTACCTACTTAAAAACATGTTTGAGGGTTTTTTTAAAGATCCTACATTCATATCACCACTAAGATTCTGATATGCAGGCGAATAGATATATTCCATATTCACAAAAAAAAAAACAGAATGCCTGGCAGGGCGTTAAACCTGGAACCTTTTGCACATGATGTGTTTGGTGACCGTACCGTCACTTTATTTTAACAATTATTTAACACTATTTTTTCATATGAACCTTGGACAGTGTGACAATGCAAATTGTTTACCCGGCAATTGTAACTTGACCCACGCAACCTCGAATTATATAAATTACTGGAGAGCAACGGTAATTGTCCAATTTAAGCATAATCTGGTATCACAGCACTCGCGATACACCGCGGAAATGGCTTTGACTTTGCAAAAAATTCAAGGTTGATAACGTAACAAAAACCGCTGAACACCAATCTCGGAAGGTTTTGTTATTTCCGATACAAGGTACTTGCAACGCAAAATAATCTCGATTTACTTTCAAGACATATAGAGCAATATATTTTTTACTCGGATATTTTATTTTTCCTTGCTTAGTAATTAATTGCGGGTAAACAAGTTTACCGCGTAAACATCTATCGTCTATCGTATTCATAGCTAATAAACAGTAAAGTAATAAGTAAGCAAATAACGTTTTCTATGTTATCTTTTTACTAGGATTACGTGGTACACAAACACATACAAAGACAAGTACACAAATATCCAGAATAAGAAGAAAATCTACATTATTAATCCTTTAAATGTTTGAATCGGAACCTGAATCTGGAAAACTCCCTGTAGCATAGGTTAATAACTGTTAGCACCACGTTGATGGTAACTAGGTAGGTAGGTAATTACGTAAACGTTGCAATATTTATAAGTAACTAGCTGTGCTCGCGACTTTGTCCGCGTGGAATAGTTATTTTGGGCATGATTTATTTTTACAAACAACCTCCTCAGTTTTATAAATTGTAGCTGTTATCCACGACTTTGTCTGCGTCATTTTGTTGCAGCGTGATGTTATAAAGCCTAAAGCCTAAAGCCTTCCTCGATAAATGGTCTATTCAAAAAAGAAAGAATTTTTCAATTCGAACCAGTAGTTCCTGAGATTAGCGCGTTCAAACAAACAAACAAAGAAAAAAATATATAATATTAGTATAGATGAAACTAACGTATTTACTCCAAAACTACTATTGTGCTTTGTAGTCTTGCTACTGTACTAAAATGTAGTAACATGCAGTCGATCTCATCGTAAATGGTCATTGATGTCCATGGATTGACATTATTTTAGCGTCATGCTCCACGTGGAGGGGCTGCGGGAGCGGCCAGGCACCGGTGGGTTCGCGGATGAATGCGAAAGCGTGCCCGTGTTCCCGCCGTACGGTGCGAGGAGAAAACACAGTGGGGTTTAGCCAGTAAGAGTCCGGCATAACTTGACATGCCCCGGTCAGCATTAATTGACATTTGTAGCAAATTCCGTGTAGAACAAAGGCTTTTTTCTGAAGTCAATATTGGACGCTTTGTCGTCCTGAGGACTAAAACGGTCGTCACTTATGTAAATGAGTAACCACACTTACCTCTGTTATTATGTAGTATTTATTATGGACTATACGAAGAATGAGAGCAGGGATAGCCTAGTGGTTGAAACTTGTCCTCTCGATCGGGAGGTCCGAGGTTCAAACCCAGGCACGCACCACTGATTTATGTGCGTATTAGACATTAATTATCACTGCTTTTCGGTGAGGGAAAAACATCGTGAGGAAACCTACACACCCGAGAGATCTTTAAAAAAAAAAGTTCTCGGAGGTGATTGAAGTCCACCAATCCGCACTTGGCCAGCGCGGTGGACTATGGCCTATAACTCTCTCATTCCGAGAGAAGACCCGTGCCCAGCAGTGGGACAATAATGGGTTGACGACGATATGAAGAATGTATGTAACATTTCTATTCAATAATATCAATAATGAAATAGTAAACTCAAAATTTACATACTACAACCAACTCCCACTCAAAAAGCTGATACGTTTCTCTAACGTGAGATTTAATTTCATTTTTATCGCTCTGTATGTTTTGATATGTTTTTAATGAGTCCTCAAATTACGAGCTGGTTCGTGCCAACGGTATGTAGCCACCTGCAATGTCACATGATCATACATAAATAGTGTTGAGACAGGTCCGTTATGTCCACCTGTGAGCGTGTTTATGATAGAATAAAAAGGTTTTGGTCTTTGTGTGCCATTTAGCGTTTTGTATTGTCTTTAACTGTATCCAGCCTTTAATAGCGTTTTGTATTAAGTATGACTTTAACTGTGTCCCGTACTCGTCTTTCCTCTTCTTTTGCAAGTCGTTTAAAATCGAATGGAAGGTAAGTCTACAAGAAGGCCTATAAGGTGGTAGAACCAGTTCGCTCGGGGATGTCCGCCACAACTATTTCTAGCGTGAAGCAGTTTTTGGGTTTAGATGGAAGGGTGTGGTTGTCGGCATACTTTTATATGAGGCGACCATAGTCCTTAGTCCTCGGGAGTAGTGATGCATCTGTGATTGACTTACTGAGGTATTTCCGGAGCGCTACGACATGGGTCTCTTCAAGAAAGGTGTAACGGTGACTGCTTTCCATCAGGTAGCCCGCCTGCCTTATCGTTTGGCCTAACTATAAAAAAAAAAACTTCAGATAGAACCTCGTATTCTGTATGAAGTTGCCTACAGATGTCCATGGGCGGCAGTGACCACTTACGACACAGGTGAACTGCATCGTTTACTACTTCAATCTTATAAAAAGCCTTTACTAAGACCCTAAGGTGTTCGAAATCGCATAGTTCGACCAGAAAGTTGCCTCCGCTTGGACTGTTTCCAATGTGAATCAGTCCTTGCATTTCGTTGAAGACGACATCGGCTTACATATTACTACTTGTATTTAGGAACTTATAAAATAAATTCCGACTAAATAAAACGATAAACTAGGTATTACAATAAACAAAGCTTCAACTGTAAATTGGTAATTTTTCTTCAATATAAGTACGTACGATTTTGTTCTAAGGGCCCGTCGATCTCAGTTCGTAGGAATGGCAGGACCTTTAGAATAGGGTCCGATATGAAGTTATAACTACAAAAGGATCATTGCTTATAATCTTTTCTACTTTTAACTGTTGAATCATTTTCTACGAATTAGGGAGGTCTATAGCTTACCACCGGGGTATTCCAATGCAGTGTGATGATGATATTCTCTACTTGCTTTGATAAACCCACGTTGGATTTCTTAAACTGTCCGTGTAATCTGGTGATATATTTATGCATTCTTGTGTGGTATGAACTTCGAAGCGCGTTCAGATGTCAAATCTGTGATTAATTGTTTTTATTCGCATGTTACACAAGTTAAATGATAAAATACATGTGACATTATTATTAAAATACCATAAGGTTACTATGAACCTTCTTTGTTGCGAATCCGTAAGCCTTCAAAAGCTTTTATTTTTAATGTGACATCATGCGTCAACATATTATGAATTGACTACTAAAATCTACAACAATATTTTAATAAAAGAACCATGACAAAGTAGTAAATCACGGCAAATCCGTCTATCACAAAACATCCATACAAAACAGAGTTCCCGAGCGTAACTATAACAACCGTAAAAATGTTTTGTTCTTATCGGCATTGTTAAACAAAGGTGGTTTCATAGAAACTGGAACATTGATGCATAATTGTAAAAGACAAAATGTTTTGAGCACGAACTCAACTATGTCCCTTATATTCTGTTAAAATTTTGACGAATTGTTCAGCTATGAGATTTTTGGTTGCAATTTTAACCTTTTTTTTTTTTTGTTTTCGAGGGGGAAACCTTCCAAAGGTACCCGACGCCGTGGGAGCGACGCAGGGTTATGTAGGATTTTTACCGCACTAAAACCCCCCGGTGGCCGTCCTCGGCGCTGAAAAGGAGGACTCCGGGATCTTGAAACGACTTCAACCGGAATCCTCGAGCGCGCTGGCCCATCGGGCTCCTCCCAGATGGGCAGGTGGGCCCACCGCTCCATCTAATCTTTACAATGGTATGCGACCACACATACCGCCGTCCTTCCCGGGATTGCCTGACCGAACGGTTCGAGCTCCCACTCTAGCCGTCCGCAACCCCGGAAGCCCCTTTTAGTCGCCTCTTACGACAGGCAGGGGATACCGTAGCCCTATTCTGACCCCGAGGCTACAGACTTCTCAAATGAATATTATCTACATAGGTACTCGTTACGAATATTTTTTAAAGTCCAATAGTAGTAGTAATTGAGACATTCCATTCATGTACCCAACGGCGTATTGAAATCCACTTATGAACATGTGAATGAATGAGTGAGAGGACATTCTTTATTACACACTTAAAGTAGAATTTAACAATACAATACAGGTCTTGGTATGGTACATGGTACCCAATACGGCGTCTTCTTCTATACAGCGATCTTTCCCAGACTACCTATGTATAGGAAAAAATGTAGGATAAAAAAAAGCTTGTTTTTTTATCTACCTATAATAATTGAATAAACAAACATGAGCATGCAGTCCACCTGATGGTAAGTGGTCACTGTAGGCCATGGACATGACTGTTAGTAAACAATTTTATATAGAACATAGGTTCTATATAAAATTGTTTACTGAGACTAAAATGGTCGCCCCATATAAAAGTGAGCCGGCAACCACACCCTTCCAACCATACGCTAGAACTGCTTCATGCTAGAAATAGTTGTGGCGGTGGTACTTCCCCGGTCGAGCTACACTGATTCTACCACCTTCAACTTGTTGTTTCTTATGCGGTTAAAGTTTCAAACGAGCATTCAGTCCACCTAATGCTAGGGTGTCATTACAGCGCATGTAGGTACATCTGTAATCCAATCCGACAACTAAGATCGCCTCATATAAAAGTGATCCGGCAACCATACTCTTCAAGCGAAACTTAAGAACTGCTTCACACTAGAAAAAGGTGTGACGGTGGTACCGCCACGGTATAACCGTTCTCGTCCACCTTAAAAATAGGTACAAATACAATAAATTTAAAACCAAAAGTAACAACATAACAGCATATAGGTATAAAAAACGATGAGAAGTAAAAGTAACCGTCATTTTAAAAACAAAAGTCACAACAACGTAACAGCTTATATGAAAACGATGAGAAATAAAAAGGTCATATTTCCAAGAAAAATCTCATTTTGGGTCAATCGAAGATTAATTTTGAGTGGACATGCAGACTGCACTTTATATACGAGTAGAAAATGAGTCTTAGCTGAAATCCATCACAGATGCATGGCTACTCTTCGGGGATGGTTTGAAATAGTTGTGTACGTCAAAATAATTAAACAAATAAAGCCTATAGGTAATATAAATAAAAGTTCTACGTGCATCGCAAAATATTTGCGTAAAGAATCAATTGAGGACTGAAAATAAGTGATAATAGAATTTTAATCCATTAATTTGTGTTACATGTGAATAGGCATTTTTACTCTTAGAGATACAGGTTAGTAGCTTCCGAAGGTCAACAGCATGGTTTAACATCTGCTACCTAATAATTACACCCGTGACCGACAACTCATTATCATACTTAACATTCCTTAAGGCATGGTGCTGTTAAAGCTTTGGTCGTTAAATTGTGATTAAAAATAATTGTTTGTTTAAATCCAAGTCCGACATCATCTCTAGTATTTTTTTTACTACTTATTAATACACACTTAATGCACGCCAAAAAATTTGGTATTGACAATCTGAAATCAATTCTAAGGAATAATGGGAATTTTATTATGTACTTATTAATTATTATCAAGAAAAAACTTAACTTGTACACGTCATTGGTGTGCCTGTATGGAAACAAGATAAGTCCCGAAAAAGCCAGTGAATCGTTGTTTTGCTCATAAGTTCATCTTATAGTAAAAACCTCTTGAAATATAACTAAACTATCCCTTATTGATGCACTGTAAGTAAAAAATATAAAATGGTAACAAAGCATAATCACCATTTTTTGGGGATAATAAAACCTATAAATATTGTGTTTTTTTCAACCGCATCGTAGACAAATAACAGTTCGAAAATGTATAAACGTAGTAACCATGATAATAATTTACTGGTTAACTCAGTATGAACATTTCCTTGTACTTCACCCATCGCAACGGTCGAAATTCGACCGTAATTTAAATTAAAAAACCAAAAATTCATATTGTCCAAAGTAGTACAATATTTCTCTAATTTAAATAAATTGTAATAATTTTCAAGTTATTCTGAACGCACCCGAAGGGTAAAAAGAGATTTATTAACTAAGCTTCATTTGAAAGGAATAGCGGGTATTTTGACAAAGACATCTGACATTTTTGACGTTATGTGTTCTCATGGTAAGACATTTACACCCGTATTCACAAACAACACTATGAGGCCTCATAGTATTCGCTAACGCATAGGGTGATTCAAACTATTTCATAGACAATACATATGCGAAATCCAGCGCTATGCGTTTGTCATAATCAACGCATAGGTAAAGTAGCAGACGAGCTATTTTATAGAACGCATTGCATTGTTTATTAGGGTTTCGTAACCAAAGGGTAAAACCGAAACCCTATTACTTATGACTCCGCTTTCCGTCAGGCTGTCTGTCCGTCCGGGCTGTATCTAACGAACTGTGATGAACCGTAGACAGTTGAAATTTTCACAGATGTTAAATTTCTGTTGCCGCTGTAACAACAAATACCAAAGGCAAACTAAAAATAAATATTTACGGGGGCTTCCATATAACCAACGTATTAACGTTTTTTTTACAGATAATGTACGGAATGTACGGAATCCTTAGTGTGCGAGTCCGCCTCGCACTTGGTCGTTGTTTACGTAACTTGGTTACAAGTTACCTAGTAACGTAATAATAATGATTTGTCAGTTTTGTCAAGAAGTCTAGGGTGAATGCGGCCACAACAAATGAACCAATTACAGTGCCCGATCCAACACTATGACACCTCATAGCAAAGTATTGCTTGAGTGTCGTTTATGAATTAGATGGCTTGACATAATGAACGCACAGGATAGTTTCGCTCTTTGCATAGTATTGTTTCATTACTTATGAAAGTATTGTTCTTGAATACGGGTATTAATGTTCTATTTCGTGTATCATGTATGTGTTTGTGTCAAATGCAAGGTAGTGAGTGTAATGCGTTTTTAAGTAGTTGATTTTATGTAAGTTTTTTGCATTATTTGAAAAAAATATATTAGCATTGCGCAATCCTTTTCTACATCAACTATAACCGGCCGTAATTTCACACTCCTTCGTCTGCGGCAAGTATCTTACAAACGAGTCACAACTTTTGGCTTCACGTATTAATATATAGAAGAAGATACACTCCTACGCAATACGTCGTTACTTGTACACGCATCACTACAGTATAACTGAGTCTATTGTACACCACTTGGTTCGATTGTCGTGACAATACAGATCTTATATCGGTATGTATGAACATATACCTAAATTGTTATTAAGCATTTTAACCTCAATTGACAGTCTCTCGTAAAATATAATATGGAATTTGTTTAATGGATCCATTTGCCCTCCATAAAGATAAGAGAATTAGAGATCCTGTCTTTGTTTTCTTATAAGGATGACAGGAAAGTGTTTCTTGTCTAATTTTATTAGTAAGGAAATATAACACGCGGAGTGTTTATGTTTTTTTGAAGTGAAACTTCTTTATCGTGGTTGGAAAAAAATTTAGTGTAACATTTTTACGTTACGTTACGTTACGCGCCATCTTTTTTATTCCGTTACGCGCCATCTTTTTCTTATCCCTACCACGCATGATATTAGATAGATTATTATAGATTCGATTATTAGATAAAGTTTAATAAAAGTCTTTTATTAAACTTTATCTAATTTAACTTTATTTAACCAATTTCTGTAAAGTTGCATATAGTAAATTATTTTTTGAAAACAAACGTCATAAAGAAGTTTCACTTCTTACGAGTGTACGCTAGTACACGCACACATTTTTTTAATTCAATATGTGTTTGCAGCCAAATATTTCTTTATTGGTCCTGTAAAGGCATGTTTTGAGTTAACGTCCGTTTGTTTTAATGTTTAAGGTAATACCTAAACAAAATTAGAAGATTACAATCACAGTAAAGTAGAATATTCTATTACTCAACCTACTGATCTCTCTTTCTTATCATTTTATTTTATCAGATCGCAATAGCAAACGAGCATGCAGTCCACCTGATGGTAAGTGGTCATTGCCGCACATAGACATCTGTAAGCAACTTCAAATAGAACATGGATTCTGTGTGAAGTCAATCACAGATGCGGTGCTAATCCCTAGGACTATGATGGTCGCTTCATATAAAAGTCTGCCGGCAACCACTAAAAGATACATATTGTATACTGTTTAAAACATAGGTACATATCATTAGAGATACGTCTCTTTTAAACAGTACGTTAGGCACCAGGCTCAATTTCTTATAATAAATATAATATATATATATATAGTGTTATAAGAAATGAGGATTACCTCGGGAGTAGCAACGCATCCGTGATCCATCAGTTCAGTTCTGCATGAAGTTTATTACAGATTGCCATGGATGGCAGTAAAATGTCGTTAACCCCATCCTTTTCTCTGATTTTGTAAAACTTTCATTAAGTATATTATTTATTTGACGACCCGTGTGGCGGAACAGTTACCATACCGGTCTAATGCGCAATGGGTCCCGGGTTCGATTCCCGGCCAGACAGATGCCTGAATGATGAGTTTAGATTCATGTTCTGTGTCTGGGTGTGTGGGTCCATGGTACCCAGGACACAGGAGAAAATACTAGCGCGTAGTGCTATGGGTGTAGAAAGCGTGTTTTTTTCCATTTATTTTAAAAGATTCTGGTAAAATATTTTCATTCAACTATTATTCCTTCATTTCACCGTTGGTTAATTAATGTTTTGTTGGCGTTCGAAATAATTGGTGAAATCTAAACCCCATCGAATTATTGTATTGACGTCGCTAACATTAATTAGTACACTGGCTCGCGTCCAAATCCCCAAAACGCACTAAACGTTAAATTGAAGTACTAAAACTACTACATACATTTTATATATAACTAGCAAAGCAATGCACTCCGGCTAAGAGAGTTTTCACATTATCCGATCCGGTAATGTTATCGTGCGCCGATATCACGTGCCCCGTTCAGTTACATTGTGTCCGTTAATGATGTCGTACAATGTTTTTCCAAGTACCTTTTTCTATGAAGGTTAAGTAGCAGACGTGCCTGCCGTCCACTTAATGGTAAATGGTCATGCATATTATGTAAACAACTCAAAAAAAAAAAGAAATACGTTCCGACATCGGCTAAAGATGCATGCACTGAGGATTAAACCGAAGGCCATAAAACATGTGCTTGGCTCGCTGTTATTTATAACGAAATTTTTGTATACAAATTAAATGATACATAATATATGTACATTTGTTACGGCTGCTACCGCTGCTCCGTCTTAAGGTAAGACACGCATTGTTTTTTTTAAATATGATGTGCTGATTACGAATTAATCATGACTGTTTAACGGCGAAGAAAAACATCTTTAGGAAACCTATGCATCGGAGAGTTACTTAAAAAAATATCAAAGTGTCTGAAGTATACCACTTCGCTCATGACCAGCGCGGTGGACTATGGCCTAAAACTCTTATTCTGAGAGGAGAGCCGTGCCCAGCAATTGGACAATAAATGACCGGTATTAAAATAGGGGTAGTTATAGTTCATATGTCTGTTTTATTATAGTACCTAAAATGTATGTGATAGTCTAATATTTTATATATTAGACGGTTAAATACAAAATATCTAGAATTCTAACACGGAAATCCTATACGAAACGTCCTTTACAAGTATGTTGTAAGCGGCCAACATTAATTATTTCTCTAGCATATTGGCTCGCCGGACTTCAAAACGCATAGTGCATTAAATTGAAGTGCACTAAAGTTTATTATTACATGTGCGTCTGTATGATGATGCATAAGATGATTAAAGCCATAATCAATGTGTTATCACGGCACATGTGTTATCATATATTATGCAATGATAGTATCAGTTATAATTTTTTATTATTTGTGTAAGTAAGTATTAGTTATAAAGTTTTATTATTTTCAATTTTTGTGTCACTTAATAATCACATAAAATCAAGTGATTAACAGTGACAAGGTGGTAAAACAATGGTTCGGTATGGGAGGTACCACCTAACCAGAATTCACGCTATAAATAGGTATGACCTATTAATAGCGTGTATTAGTTCATTTTGGTGAAAGGCTGTGGATACCAGCACACTTTTATATCAGGCGACCGTCTTAGTCCGCGGGATTAACTACGCATGTCCAACGAAGTTTCTTACAATACCCAAAGTCGCAGTCCCCCTGATAGTAAGTGGCCCACGTGATAGTATTTACTATCAAGTGGACTGCATGTCCGTATGCCAATTTAAAAAAAAAAAAAAACAATCAATTTAAAGAAAATAGTACAGGAAATGTAATATTATGACTGGCATTTTGTTGTATTACGAGTATTATGATCTCATTTCATTCTCGAATGAAGTTCGTAAACAAATAAAAATAAATGAGAAATAAAATCAAAAAGAAAACTTTCGAAGTATTCTCATTAAACATTATTATGAATGCCTTTCATGATTGACGGGTTCTAAAAATATGCTTTTATTTTTTTTGCGATTTCTATATTTTCGGGTCTCCGTCAACCCTTCATTGTCCTATTGTCGGGCATGGGTTTTCTCTCAGAAGAAGAGACGTTTAGGCCATAGTCCACTTGGCTAACCAATGAATTAACCAGTGAATTGGGAGACTTCACTCACGTGTTTTTTTCACGGTAAAGCAGTGCTACCTAATTAATTCTGATACGCACATCATAAAAAAAATTAGTGGTGCGGTGCCTCTCTATTTATAGGCTGAGTTTAGACTATTAGGTTATTACTAATCATATTTTTGGGTTACCTCTTTATTACCAGCAAAGTTCTCTTTCGGTCTCATTAGGTCCTGATAGAAACCGGATTAATTTGTGTGTTGAGCTGTACCTGTGTTTACATTGATAGCTGTAAAATCTAATAAATGTAAAATACCCATTACAGTTAACTGCAATTAAGTCATAAGAAAAGACATAGAAATCAGTATCCATTATTCGACATGAATCATTATACATTAAATCTACTTGACCGATCATTTGTTGTGAATATAGGTAATACTAATTTGAAATTTTTGTAGGAGGCACACAGTTTCACAGATTTCATAGTATAGCCGTCGGTCTTGGTTCACATAGTAAATTATATTTATAGCAGTATTATAAAAATAATTGGTGTGCAATGTGTATATACATACAAAAAATAAAAGTATAAAACATATATTGGTAGCTTTAGCGCAGCGGTAAATAACCTTTAAGCACTGCTTCATACATTTGCAGAATTAAATAGCAAGGATCGAGTAAAAGAAAATAAAGCCACAAGTAAAAACATAAAGCGTTCTCACAAATGACTTCTAAAGCCGTGCTTTATCCATTTTAGATGATGCGCTATAAAAGCGAGGAAAAAATCGCCATAAAGAATTTCACGTAGCGGGTCAAGCCTACAGCAACAGTTTACCAGTAATAAAAACAGTGGGTAATATCCCGGCTGAGTGGGCACTGCAGTATTGTGTAATATCTCTTTGTTTAACCCGTAGTTATTAAAGCCGGTGTTTACTTCCGCCACACTGAGCGTTTCAACCAATTAATTTGGTTGAGCGACCCATTATCGTCCAATTTGTACCGAAATCCAAAGGTAAATGTAGCATCTGATTATATACGGTAAATTACTCGTAATGTGATAAGCTTTGATCTGTTCGTTTCTGCACGTGTTTGAATGGTGACCGAAATGTTTTTTTATTATTTGATAGGACGATCATTATCACTACATAGTCTAAAACAAAGTCGCTTCTCGCTGTCTGTCCCTATGTATGTTTTGATCTTCATAACTAAGTACGTTACGAATTTTAATGCCTTTTTTAATAGATAGATTGATTTAAAAGGAAGGTTTTTATTTATAATACATGTATAGTTTAGGCGGAGTGAAGTTCGCCAGGTCAACTGTTTGACTTTAAATAAAATATTTCGGATCAAATGAAGTAAAACAGAAATAATAAGCAGTTATAATTAACCAGCGAAAAATGAATAAAATTGGCTGCAACGGATAAAAACAGGATCCAAATATTTCGCACAAGGGTCATGCAATGTAAAACTGCGCTCAATTGTTCAATATATTAAATGAAATTCCGCTACACTCACAGGTGGACGTGTAATAAGATTTTCGATTTTCCTTCGTCTCCTATAGCTCTATTCTGTGAAATAGCAACAAGAATTCCAATCTCGAAAGATATATCACAATCTTGATTGCTCTCTGACGAGTAAAAATAACAAGTGATTCGCGTTTTAAAAAATAACAAAACTAGACGTTCGAGACACTAATCCCTATACAGAATGCCGTATACAAACAATTAACGTCAACATTCCACACACATCAGTATCGCATTTAAGATTGTAAATGCGAAAGTTTGATGATGTATGTGTTTGTTGTACTTAAACGCAAAAACAACCTATCGGATGTCGCTGAAATTTACCACACATATAGCACAGTAGACATATTAGGAACAGTACGGAAACTGCCTACAAGCGTTTGAAAACGGCGCTCTCACACAAACACACGCATTGACGAGGCCGCTAAGGGGTTTTCGCGGTGCTTCAGTAGCGAGTGTCGCGTCAAGACGTGTGGTCACGTTGCTATTTGTTTCCGCAATCTTTTTAAAAATGTCACTAGTGTATTGCCTGGTATATGGCGGTTAGAATTTTTTATACTATAAAATTTAATAATTTAGAACTCCAGAATTGTCGTCGCAGAAGAATGTATTTTTCAGTGAATATTTTGTAATTTATGAAGAATAAAGCATTTTTTTGTAATGGTTTTTTAACTGCTAGATATCACACGCATGTCCAAACATCTACAAGTATCAATATTAAACTGAATTACTTATTTCAAACTAAGTATCATTAACAATTATCGTCATGCTAGGATTAAAATACGAAGCTGTGATAATACCTACTTGTATTATTTGTAAACTTAGTAGATATTCGATATTTATATTATAATTCGATTGATTGATGACAACATGACAATAAATGCTAAAATAAGTACCTATTAATGACATTATTACGAAAACAATATATAGAGACAACCCTATCGCTTCAATAGAGTGTAGGTAATTATTTCACAAACAAGGCTCAGTTTCCATACTGTTCCACATTTGTACTGTGCATATAGTTTGTCCTATATTAATACATAGAATACTCATTACCGTGTTAGACGTACGGGCAAAACCGCGGGAATAAACTAGTCTTATCTAAGACGAAAGTAAAACAACAATGTATACTAACAAAATACCAGCTTGATATTGAACTCGGA
The DNA here is from genome assembly GCA_949699795.1 of Spicauda simplicius. NCBI lineage: Eukaryota > Metazoa > Arthropoda > Insecta > Lepidoptera > Hesperiidae > Spicauda > Spicauda simplicius. Next base: position 2,451,464 of record OX453062.1, read on the forward strand.
TCCGCTTTCGAGATTAAATGGTCTTACAGAATAGCACTGAACGTTGGTCGAGACAAAATGTCCAAAAAGTACATTAGATGCTCCACATTCCGCGCCGTGTGAAGTCCGGCTGATAAATTGAATGTGGGATGGTGGTGTCGTGGCAACTGCTGGGAACGTCACGGCACTCACGGCATTTCTATTTAGCTAATTATAGCAATACAACTTTGACTCAGATAGTAAATAAGACGCATTTAACATTTATTGCAAATCTACGTTTTATTTGGACGGATTCAGGAAAAAGCTTATCTGCCAATATTTTTTGATTCTTCTATATCGCTTTTTTTTTTTTTTTTTTTTTTTATTATTATAACACAAAAACTCCACAGACTGATCGTCCGTGCCTTTTATCACAATAGTTCTTCTTTTTTTTTAACAATAAGTCTTTATTTCTTAGCTCCACGTTAGGCCATCGCTGCCACCATCACACTGTCGTGTGCGGTGGTGACAACGTTGGCAATTAAAGAAATCTTACAATTACGCTTAATATATATATATATATAGGGCCATTCATCATTTTTATTTACATGGTGTGTATAATTCAGTGCATTGTACATAGATGTATATGTGTTGTAATTTTGTTTTTTTTTTACGTATAATGCTAAGCTATTGTATATAATTCTAAGGACACTACACTCTAATTACATTGTTGTTACTGTAAGTTGCGATTTAATTCTTTCCGGAGGCCACTTCGAACGTGCAATTTTCCTTATCTATGATTTTTGAGTCCCTGCTACGGATTGCCATGGAGATGTTATAATCTTCCAGCCTTTCATCGGTGGCAGTCATAGCTCTTAGGATGAACTGAGCTACGGCGTCATCGCTGTAGTCGGTGTAGTAAGTGCAGCTGGTGGTATGACGCGATACTGCCACTACTGCGTGGGGGACGCTGTTGTGCAAGTGGAGGTGCTTTGTGGAGACACGCACAATTACCGTCGTCTCGCTCGTTAATCCCTGTGCTTCGTGTATGGTCAGGGTGCGCGATCCCTCCCCACTCCCAAAGCCCTCTTTCTTCAGACTCTCCTTCTCGGCTTGGGTGTGTACCAAGTAGAGTGTCCTCTCGAGGGTCTTTGGGATCAGCGCATCGGTGTACCTCTTCAGCTTCAGGGATCTCATACGCGACGTGGACGAGTATATGCCACTGTATACCTCGCTTAGGGCATACGCTACGTCCACCGGATTCCTGTGCGTGCACAACAGTTCTTGGCTTATCCTGGTTATCTGGTTTGGTCGACAGTATCGCAGTTCGAATAGGTTGTTGCGTTCTATGAACGGCAGCTGGTTAACATCTCCGAGGAGCACCACTTCCTCCGCTCCGGTCAGTCTTATCGCCATCACAATGGCTCCGAAATGGTTCATGAGTACCTCGTCGACTAATAGTCGTCTGCAACTGCCTTTTGAACCATTTACTAGTATTGTTGATGTGGCAAACTTTCCGGACTTTCCAGTGCGGAGGACGAGTCTCTCTCGGAGGTCTTTCGCTGCCTCCGTCGTAGTTGTGATGACAATGTCGTTTTTGTCCTGAAAGTTATTCACTATCCAAGTCGATTTCCCGCCGCCCGGAACCCCATTAATCCACGAGAATGCTGGTAAGTCCCATGTGTCTGGAGTGAAGCCGCCGCATTCGCCGGATAGGCTATCCGCCATCGCTAGAATTTTTTCGTCTAGCATTATCCTGGTGCAGCGGGCTATCACTACTAGGGGATCATCAGTTGGGGTGTGAAATTTGTCCCGGCCTATTCGCTCGCTCTCCTCTTCGTCCTTCGCAACGAACCCTCTGGTTGCGCTGTAAGCTGCCATGTGACTTTCAGTTTCCTCGCCTGCAATCGTCTGGGAGGTTTCGTTGTTGTATATGGCTGCTTCTGCTTTCTCGAGTCTCTCTTTTAGTAGCCTTATATCTTTGTGAAGGAAGGATTGCATGATGTTATGGCATGTCCTCTTGTTGTCCTCCTTTGTCGCTACTGTTAATGCTTTAAACTCGAGAAATGCGTTTATAAGGTGGTCCAGAGGGTTCTTCGCTTCCCGGAGAGTTGGCGGTTCGACCAGGCCTTTGTCCGCTTTCGTCATGGCAGTCTTTGGTGTGTGTCTAACTTTTGAGTGTAGTGTTTTGTGCCTGGAATCTGTTGAGAGGCGGCTTTGAAAGTCTTCATTATTGCTTCCTCAGGGCAGCTTGCTATGGGGTGGCCCCATCTGTCTTCGGAACTACGGGAGGAGGATGGGCCTGCCTTGTGTGGTTTTAGAAAACTGAGGTTTTCGCCCCTGTCTTCGTATACCACTACCTCATGTTTTTCCGAGGCTTTGAGGCTCCCTGTGTAATCCTCCGCTCTGCCCTTTATATTCCCCACCACCATAGCGTCGAGGCTTATTACCCTTGATGTTGATGCGGGTTCCTCACCTGGTTGCCCTAGTCTTAGCAGTACTGCACACGCTTGGGCGAACTGGGTCTCTTCTTCGCTCCCTTCAAATAGTGCGATCGTTTTGTTTCTAGTTCGCACTATTTTGCAGCGCCTGCGTACCACCGAGATTTCAGACAGTGCGTTATACGTTCTGCGCTTCATTGTGGCCCTAAAAGTGCTGCCGTTTAGCAGAGCCGCAAGGCCAGGTGAAATGGCTACTCTGCCTGAGCACTTTGTGTTGCAGAAGCTTATGCCGAGACGCTCTTCGTTGTTATCCATAAATAGAGCCACACCCCGAATTCTCAAGCTGGGTTCTCCTTGTTCTGCCTCTTGCAGCAAGTTATTAAATGCTGTTCAGCATCTATATCGCTTTATTCTAGTTTTGAATTGGTGTACTCAATTAAGGTCTATTCATTTCATACAATACTTTGGTAAGAAAAACTTTTTATTGCAAATTTTTAACATTTCATTCAAAACATATGGAAAGATAATCACGATGGCTATAATTTTCAATTTTCTATAAACGGTCAAGTATTCTACTTAAGTTTAGGAGTAAGACTAAAAAGGCCAACTATTACCCATTTTATTCCTTACAACATTATTTTTTCCTTTTTGGATTCTTGCTAGGTGCGACTTTTCAACTGTGGCGAGCTACAATCGCCTCAATAGAAAACTTCGGGAAAAGCTTTTAAATCAGATGTGAAAATCTATTTCACTTTTCGGACTTGGACTTCTATTAAGGCTAAATAGTGCATATTGCACTTATTTTTAAGTAGCTGACCCGGCAAACTTCGTTCCGCCTAAAAGTCAAAAATCGAAAATTATCAGTGTTCCTCCAAGATATTATGCATAAAAACCTTCCTCTTAAATTACTCAGTATCTATTAAAAACTGCGTTAAAATCCGTAGCGTAGTTTTAAAGATTTAAGCAGACATAGACAGCGGGAAGCAACTTTATTTTGTACTATATAGAGATTGGAGAATTGGAGAAGTTAATCTTTTAAAAATGTGGTTTTGTTTTGTGGTCAAAATACCGGTAGTTGATTTTCAACCGATTTCAATTCAAATCAAATGAAAAAACCCTAAGTTATCAGTTCGACTTGTATGAGTCGACTTGTATCGTAGGCCCATTTATATTTAGTTCCGGGATCAGAATAGGACTACGGTATCCCCTGCCTGTTGTAAGAGGCGACTAAAAGGGGCTTCCGGGGTTGCGGGCGGTAAGAGTGGGAGCTCGAACCGTCCTGCCAAGCGACCCCGTGTAGGACGACGGCATGTGTGGCTACATGGTATCGTAAACACCAGGGAGGCGCACTGAGTCACTGGAAAGAGCCCGAAGAGGGCATCGCGCTCGGAGAACACCGGCAGCAGTCCGTTGGAGATCCCGGTGTCCTCCACACAGAGCCGAGGACGGCCACCGGGGGGATTTTAGTGAGGTAAAAATCCCCCATAACTCGGTGTTGCTCCCACGGCGTCGGGTACCTTTCGAAGGTTTCCCCCTCGATATCAAAAAAAGGCCCATTTATATTAAAAAAAAATATATGTGAAAATATGGATTTTACAAAAAATCCATATTTTCACTTACTGATATTTATTTTTCTTACTGGTGATATCTTAAAAGAGTTTTTTTTTTCTGTCTTTGTTTAAAAAGTCTCTTGTATTATTTATAGCACGCAACGATTTTACCTACTCTTATTGTTAGATTGTTTATATTTTAGTAAATTGAATTCGTGATAGAGTTCGGATATTTTAAAATATAAGAAAACTTGGATGGGTTTCTCTAATTAATATTCCTATCAGATGGATTTTAATTGTGATACTTGTGATAACCTCATTGAATTATAAGATCGTCCAGTTGTAAACAAGAGATGTCATACATATGTAATAATGTACCGAGACATTCCTAAACTGGATTAGGTCAATGTTGTTGACTAGTTACCAGGATAATAGTTTAATCGTTCCCTTTCTGGGTTTCGTATCAAACCAGGGCATTCATGATGATAACTAATATGTGACATAAATTAGGTATCTACTTCTTAGTGTCGTAACGAATATTCGTATTTGCATTCGCAAATATTCGCATGTTTGTAGATATTTGTATTTTTTTATCTGATCGAAATAGCAAACGAGCATGCAGGCTACCTGATGGTAAGTGGTCACTGCCGCCCATAGACATCTGTAAGCAACTTCAAATAGAACATGGATTCTGTGTGAAGTCAATCACAGATGCGTTGCTACTCCCGAGGACTATGATGGTCGCCTTATATAAAAGTGTGCTGGCAACCACACCTTTCCATCGAAACGCAAGTAATGCTTCACGTTAGAAATAGGTGTGGCGGTGGTACTTGCCCGGTCGAACTACACTGGTTCTACCATCAGCGATTCGTGCGTATTCGCATCCGCAATAAATGTACGAATATTTTGCGAATAATGAATTGCAATGCTTTGCAATAAATGGTCGCCAAATCTAAATCTTCCGGCCCCCTACCCCTAAAACTGAAAAAAAAAATCGTATTTGCGAATAGAAACAATAACATCAGTACATCACTACTACTAATTTATTGTAATTCCAATCTGTAAACTAAATACTCTAATACTCTTTACATATTCATAACATAATCTACGGGGAAGTTTGACTTGGAGTTATTTGCTGCAACGTCCAACTTGCTTGATTTCCAACTGAAACTTTATCGGGCAAGGCATCTATATTCTATCCCCTTAACCTTACGATAGTTTGGTTTATAACTTATTTCTTTCGTAAAGAAACTTCGTATGAATTACTTAAAGCGATGTAAATTGTTAAAAGTTTTTGTAAAAATAAGTAGGTATCTTTATAATTTCACAGTTATCTTAAAATTTATTACTTACTAGCTGTATCCTGCGCGTTGCTACGCCGTCACAAAATAATACACTAGAAACTTTCGCGAGCTCATGAATAACAACTTTGCTAGAGATCATCACATGATCTAATAAATTGTTTACGATTCTATAGGTATAGGACATACAGGCAAACATTCATTCAATCACGATTTATTTTCTCGGTTTTTTTTGTTGTATTTCTGTGTGGTTGTCGATTTAAATGTTGGGGTGATTTAAGAGCCTTGGGCCGCGATTTAATTCAGTAGGTAACCACTGTGCGGTTCCCTGTAGTCGGGGATTAGAATACGGCCACGGTATACCCTACCTGTCGTAAGAGGCGAATGAAAGGGGGCTTCTAGGGTTGCGGGCGACTAGAGTGGGAACTAGCTCTAACCGCCCAGCCAACAACCCCTGGAAGGACGGCGGCATGTGAGGCTGCATGTTGTCGTACATTGAAAGGCGTAGGGGACAGTCACGCTCCCCAAGAGATGTGCCCGTAAGGGGCGCAGCGCTAGGGGGCACCGGTGGTATCCGTTGGAAGTCCCGGGGTCCCCTGCAAGTGCAGAGGAAGGCCACCTAGGAGGTTTTAGTGGGTAAAAATCCCACATAACCCGGAGTCTCTCCCAAGGCTTCGGTGTACATTTTGAAGGTTTCCTCCCCGTCACAAAAAAAAAAGGTTACAACTGTGCGATCCAAATGTTCCCGGCAAACCAATGTACGACGGATAATATAAATAAAATTAGGAATAATGTTCTCGCTGCTTTAACTTGTGAACCATTAAGAACACGAATCTGTGTAAAAATTGGTGTACTTACTTACTAATTTGTGGGTGCCTTCATACAAATACCTATACTACGGTGCCATTGGGATGTTGTAGGCATACTATTAATTTCTTACCTTGATGTCGGCACACTTTCACATGAGGCGACTATCATAGTCCTCGGGAGTAGCAACGCACCTGTGATTGACTTCAGATGGAACCCACGTTCTGTATGCAGTTGCTGTATGTGGGCGGCAGTGACCACTTACCATCAGGTGGGACTGCGTGCTCGTTTGCTACTTCAGCCAGATAAAAAAAGTTAAAAGCCATATTTTAATTTTTGCGGACCAGCGCCTGTAAGACTTAGATCCAAATAGCGTAGAAGTGACACAAAATTCAAATTTTCGTTCAATCAATTCCACTAATGGCAAAACTTCCGACGATAACTCAATCTTAAGCGGCGATTCAAATATTTAAACTGTGATTATAAAACCAACAGATGTGCCAATCATCGTGGATTCAAGTAACACCTATTCATTTGCTTTGCGCGAATCGGAAAATCTTGTAAAGTTTAAATGGGTGTTTTAACGGCTTGGGATGTTCCGGGACATTGACCAAATACCATTAAACTGATTGCTCTACCGTTAAACAGTTGTTATATTTTAAACGTCTCAGATTTTGAATTGGTTCTTCTGAACTGTTTTATACAACGTTAGCATAGCGATTAGCAATTGATGTTAATATTCTTGAAGATTATTTTAAATTTGATAATATTCTGGAGGTGGTAGAACCAGTGTGATTCGACCGGGGAAGTACCACCGCCACACCTATTTCTAGTGTGAAGCATTTCTTACGTTTTGATGGAAGGGTGTGGTTTCCGTCAAACTTTCATATGAGGCGACCATCATAAGTAGTCCTCGGGAGTAGCAGCGCATCTGTATAGACTTCAGATGGAACCCATGTTCTGTATGAAGTCGATTACGGACGTCCATGGGCGGCAGTGAGTACTTACCATCAGGTGGACTGCATGCTCGTTTGCTACGTCAGTTAGATTTAAAAAAATATATGCCTTTAATTTTTCCTAAATGTTTAAAATAGCCGGAACTTTAAGAACATGACAATCGAAAAGGACCTTTACTCACTTATTTCATAGACAGTGAGTACTTATATGTACCTAACAACGTGAGTAATGTGAGCAAAACAAAAATTTAAAAGAAATAATAAAAATATATGTATAACAAAAACGTTATAACAAAAAATAATGCACAAGCATTACCTGTGTCATGAATACGAGGGGTATAGTGACAAATATATAAAGCCTAGACCTGGGACAAAAATATAAGTACTTAATTTCAAATATTTAGTTTTTGCTCAGTTGGAAGTAAAAGCCACATTTTTTTTCGTGTGATACCGCATTGCTGTATTGTGTCAAAAAAGCTATCATTGCTACTTTTAAGTATTTTGGTAATAGGGTTCCGTACAACGGGACCCTATTACTAAGACTGCTGTCCATCCGTCCGTCTGTCTGTCTGTCACCAAGCTAGGTATATGTGTCTTATGAACCGCGATAGCTGGACGGTTGAAATTTTACAGGTGATGTTTTTCTGTTGCCGCTATAACAACAAAAAGGTACTAAAATTAAATATTTAAGCTTTCCAGACATATTACTTATAGATAATGGTACGGAACACTTAGTGCAGGTGTCCGACTGGCATTTAGCAGGTTTTATAATACATTTTACTAGAACTCGTAATATAAACGATATTCATACAAAGCTCGCTTAAAAGCTGGGCAGCGGTGAGCGATGGAATCTGCTTTGTCAGCGGGATGCATCATGTCAGTTGTGCAAAGGTTAGCGTGGCTTTTGTCAAAAAACCTGACACGAATTTATGGCGAGCGAGCTTTGACAAACATTCTCCTGGTTTATAATATTCCACGCGCGGCCACTAGCAAATTTTATTTTAGTCCCCGGGCTGCGAACAAAAATACAAAGGTGATTCATATTTTTGCTTCAGTGCAGAAAAAACACATGCTATGTTTACATTCTAAATGGTTATTTTGTATGAAATGTTTTTTACTTTGCGCGTAATTATTTATAAATCTTGGACTAATTTAAATATAAATAGGTATGCAAACAAAAACACCGATGTATGATGATGATGATGGATGTATCAAAATCATTTTTACGCCGATATGGTTTTATCGGCGTAAAAATGATTTTGATGCTACATCTTTCTGAGGAAGCATAATTGTCATTATTACATAACACATATAATGGTCTGATTTCCTGCATGTTTCAGTGGTCGGTTCTCAGCCTAACACTGTGTGATTACCTCTACGTTGACAATTTTTTGTTTGCTTTCTTGTGGTCCTTCATTTTTTTTATTTTTTCTTTTTAACGAAACTTTTAAACGATTTTTCCTATGACTAAAACAGAATTCCTCATCTACCATTACTACTCGACAAACAAAACAACAGTATACTGTGAGCAATCACTGTTTTTACGAGCCCTAGTGAAGAATTCATCTGGAACGTAATTCGACTCTAAAAGTATTCCTTGACTATTTTACTAATAATGCCCATGTAGTGTCGGCCGTACCTATCGGTCATTTCTGTTATAAGTAGCTAACGAGCATTAAGTTCACTTGATTCTCAGCAATCACTGTCGCCTAATGTAATTTGTAACTAACTCCATATAATAAAGTAACCTCCAAGCCGATCATATCTACTTCTCAGGACTAAGATGGTACTTACCTCATGTGTTAGACAGGCCTTTCACCTAGTGAAAATTCAGGTGCTACACATGCAGACTAAGTAGGAACATTTTGGATAAGTATCTCTTATCACACCCTTCAGGCCAGAATACAGCAGCGGTGGTACTTTCGGTAATTTACACGCACAATGAAGCACAGTGATGACGTCTACATCCTCCTTTTTAAAGACCATAAGTTTTGTTAAAGACCATGTAACGATACATGTATGTACGTTTCCAGCAAATGTTCAGACATTACCGAGCCTGAGCTTATAATATTTTTTTTATCATCTTCAGGGAAAAACAAATATATTTGTGGCAATACGCCAAATTGATCAGTGCCAAACAAATTGTACCCTCAAAGGTCGTTTATTTTATCGGTGGCGCTAAGAGTTCTTGTTTGTTTTTGCTTTTTAAATACCTGATAATTTATGTTTATATATTATCTAGGTACCTACTAAATATAGTTCTATGATTCACTGATGGGCAAAGTAGAGTTTTAATTGGCGCCGTTGAGTAAGAAAATTGAATTATTATATTAATTTAATGAGCAAGAAGAAAGGAGTTGCTAAAATCATCCCTCGAGCCTAAATCGGGCAGGAAAGTTTCATACAACTTTTGTTTGACTGATAATAATAATGACTAACGACTTTTTTTCTTAATACAGCATTTATAATTTTTCACTTACCTGAATACTATACCTAAATAAATAAAAATAAACACAACATGTAATAACACTACACAAATCACATAAAATATAAAAGTAGGGTGGGTGTACCAGTAACAAACCGATTAAGGGACTTTTTTAAAGTAATTTTGTTATTGTGACTCAATTATTACAACAATTGCTGCGAAAAAAGATTAACGTACGCCTTGTATATTATTGGATCATGTAGCGTATTCAGATTTTCTTTATAGTTGTTAAGTTTTCTTTTATTTAAAAATGTATGTAAAAAGTCGCAATGTGCCTAAGGTTGACCAGCTTGTTCCAGCAATAGACCAGACATTGACTCAATAGTGGACCAGTAAATTAAACGTTTGCTTTTAATAAACATTTTTTATTATTAATACTGACAAGTTAATCATCAGAATTTTTCATCAGTCTTCAAGTTTAATTATAACAAACAACAAAATATTGATTAATTAACATAAAATATTAAACGTCAAATATTAAAGGTAAAAATAAAAGTAACACAATGCCACTTCTAAAAAAGTTTCTGTTACTAGACTTCTAGAAATGTTTATGGATTCCGCATGACTTGCAGCTAGATCTGGATGACGTCTTAAAAAATTGGTAAACTATTTTCTGCCTGGAGTATTAGTTTTAAAGGGATTTGGTCTTCTTGCTTGGTCAATATAGTGGGAGGCCCCCTTTTTCATTGAATACGATATTTCAGTTTTATTTTATTTATGACGGTAGTGTGGGGAATATTAAAGTTTCTGCACGTTTCCCATATTTTTGCGCCTTTATTTATTTCGTCTATTGCTTTTAAAACATCGTCCTCCTTATAATTAAAAAACTATCTTTTCGGCGGCATTGTGCCTGTAAAAAAATGTAGATGGTTAATTACTGGAACAAACTTGTAGTATAGATATTACCAGTAATAAACCACTGGTCTACAATAGGAACATAGCGGAGATTTTAAGAGATTTTTGTAATAATTTATTACATTAAATCATATAAATACAAATGTAAAATAAAAGTTAAAAAAAAATATAAAAAACTAATTCACCAGTTGTAGACCAAATGGAATATTACTGGAAAATAATTGAATTTGTGTTCCATTAGTTTACCAATGACAATTATTGATTTAAATTTACATTTACTTATGAGATAAAACGTAATATTAGTGCCTAACACATTATATTACGAAGTTAATTGAAAAATAAGTTAAAACAATTGATAAAAACGAAGATTTAAAGAGACTAAAAAAACTTACCGTCGACATGTCGCTTACTAATATGGCCGGCCGGAACGAAGTGAACAATTGTCGTATTGAATTATGCGTTTTTACTGATGTAGATGACATGTTTATTGCTTTTATTTATGAATGAATTGACAGCTAGAAGCACTGTAGTCGTACCAAACGTAGAAAAAGTGGCAGGAAATTGGATAGAAGGTTAATATTTTGGTTAGAAGTTAGAAATGGTGTACTACTGGTACCTGGTGTGGGACTGGTACACCCACCCTAAAATAAAACAAACAAAAATAGACGACTACGCTCACCTTTCTGCAATTAACTTGAAGTCACATCTAGCCGACACTATCGCTACGTTATCTTTTGTTAACAGATTCCACCTTTACCGCCGTCCCAGTGTTGTTAACAAGTAGCAAAATCAAAATATTATTTGTAGTCTACCCTCATGCTCATTACTTATGAATGTTTTTTATTAATCTTAAGTTCTCATATAAGTGAATTGTAAGCAATTCTTTTGAGAATAAATGATCTTTAACCATAATACGTGTGCAGATTGTGATTTGGGGTCACAAATTAATAATAAAATACCAGTCCAAATAATTCCCTTTTGCTACTCTCAAGAAGGCTGTAACTACGATCGATACTTACCGACACATTAATTATTTACCGACTAAACTTATTATTTTGCCAGTCCGATATCTCCTTAAACTGTTCGCAGAAAGATAAACGAAGATTCCAGTTAATGTTGCGTGGGTGATCACAATAAGATAAGACAAGCAAGCATTAAGAATTAATTGTAATTACCTGTTATAAATATTATTGTTCGTGTAACGACCAACTAAGATCTCTCTTAATTAATCATTTCATGTTACAATTTGTTGTAGATTGTAGTGTTGGCGCAGTAATTTGTATGAATAGGGGAATATTTTAAAATTATGCGCCTCAATATTTCGTGTACAGTTAGACAGCATTTTGCTTGGGATTTATATCTGTCTTGTATGTTTTTCACTTCATTATGTCACAACTTATCTGTAACCTTTGTTTACGTCTTTATTGTCAACGTATGTTTTTGAATTTTATATTAGTTTAACGGGTTATAGGTACGTGACATGTGTGCGTGTGTCCACCAATTCGCACTTGGCCGATGCGGTGAACTATGGCCTAAACTCTCTCATTCTGAGAGAAGACCCGTGCCCAGCAGTAGGACAGTAATCGGTTTACGAGTGTGCGTGTGTGTAGTGCATAGAATAAAACACTCTCAGATTCGCTCTCTTACTGTCAATACATACATGTATTAATTTGTCTAGTAACAATTATTATACATATACCACATAGGTATTTCTACGTATCGCCTTTGCATCTTCGTCGAAGGATCCTAAAGACTACTATAACAACCATAAGTCACGTGCCTTTAGTATGTACTAGTTACTCTGTAGTTTGGTCTTATGGGATTTCTTTTGCCTAATCCAATATATTAGACTTGGACACGAGGGTCTGAGAATTAAATTAGACGGCGGATAGTAAAACAATTCAGAATATCAAGAATACAACAAAAAATATTACGTGGGTGACCCAGGCGTGTTATTTTAGTTTTTTTGGCTAAGTATTTACATTAATTTATGAAATAATGTAAATGATCCGCAGTTCAACTGATCCACAGGTAAATAACAATTTTTTAAATTGAATACTAGTGAAAAACATTTTAGGCAAATATCGGCTCGGGATTAAACAAAAGATTTTTGTTTATTTTTTATTGGAGAAATTGAATAGGCATACCTAAAATGTATCTGAAATCAAACAAGTTATTACATAGGAAACGTAAGTAATCTTATTACTGGTGTAATGAATATTCGCATGTTTTAGATTAGATAGTTCGCATTCGCAACAATGGGTACAAAATTACGAATGCTTTGTGAATAATAGAATTGTAATACTTCGCAAAAAAATCGCCAATCTATCCATATTGAAATGGAACTGCAGTTCGACGACCAAAAAAAATCGCCAAATCTAGATCCCTTATACAAGAAACTGAAAAAGAACAACTCTCGGAATCGCGAATGTCGGTAACGGATATTCGCATTCCCGAATGTTTAACTAAAAACATTCGTTTTCAAGGTGGTAGAACCAGTGTAGTTCGACCGGGGAAGTACCACCGCCACACCTATTTCTAGCGTGAAGCATTTCTTGTGTTTCGATGGAAGGGTGTGGTTGCCGGCACACTTTCACATGAGGCGATTTCATCATAGTCCTCGGGAGTAGCAACGCATCTGTGATCGACTTCAGATGGAACCCATGTTCTGTGTGAAGTTGATTACAAATGATGTCGCAGGGCGGCAGTAACCACTTACCATCAGGTGGACTGCATGCTCGTTTGCTACTTCAGATAAAAAAAAATCGCATTAATAATAACATTCAGTACATCAACTCTTATGCAACTCGCATGGTGAATGAGTAGGGCGCATACGATTATCGTTTTTCCATCGAAGTAGGTCAGGATATGTAAGCAGCGACAAGAGCACCGGCTTCCACAATTGACCTAATGTTATCGGAAGTTTATCACGTGCCCCTCGATTAAATGACTGTGTAAGAACATATTGAGTGCAGCCCAGTTAGAGATAAGTATGAATGTAGATTAATCACGTTTTATTATTAGCAGAACTTGGTGAACGTTTTCCTGTCATATACACATACAGTTGCTATTAGTACAAGTTAATAGTAAATGTACCTATTATTCCTACTAGATATTTGGTTACTTACCAAATTGTATTTTAATGTTTAAAATTCTCTAAATGAATAATTTATTTTATTCTGCAACTAGAGGACCAGTAAGATTGATACTATTATACGCAAATGCTTCATAGCCAGGTATTCAAAGCTTCTTAAGTGACACTTGCCATCGTAATCAAGTACACAATGGCATTCGCAAAGGAACGCTACCTCGCAATACGTTGGTACCAATACAGCTTGAGATTTACAAAACATTCGCTTGAAGCTTTTCTTAGAATGAGAGTTGTAGGCCATAGCCCCTGTAGTTCCGGGATCAGAATAGGGCTACGGCATCCCCTGTCTGTCGTAAGAGGCGACTAAAAGGGGCTTCCGGGGTTGCAGACGGCTAGAGCGGGAGCTCGAACCGTTCGGTCAGGCAATCCCGGGAAGGACGGCGGTATGTGTGGTCGCATACCGTCGTAAAGACTAGACGGAGCGGTGGGCCCAGCCGCCCATCTGGGAGGAGCCCGATGGGGCAACGCGCTCGGAGGATTCCGGTTGAAGTCGTTTCGAGATCCCGGAGTCCTCCTTTTTAGCGCCGAAGACGGCCACCGGGGGGGTTTAGTGCGGTTAAAATCCCACATAACCCTGCGCCGCTCCCACGACGTCGGGTACCTTTTGAAGGTTTCCCCCTCGAAAACGAAACGACTTCAACCGGAATTCAACCATTAGGCTATCGCTTCTTTTGGCTATTGCTGCTTTTTAGGCTATCACTGCTCTTACCGCTAAATTTTCAATGCCAAACAAACGTATCGTAGCCAAACAGCAACGTAGATGTACCTATAAGAAATTAACGTAAACTGTAAATATGACAAAACCTTTCACACTAGATGATAGTAAAGGCAAATATCGGTATCCACAATAGCCGATTCATCTGAAATGCCAACACTCTTAATTGTAAATTAACAAAGCGCAATCCTTACATAATTCATGCGAGCGTGCAACGTCTCCACTCGCGTGCTTCCAGCAACCGATTCGTAAACATTATTCACCAGAATTGCATAATTTGTGCCTTATATCACATATTGATTGGTATAGAAATAAGTATTGTTACTCTCGATTCCATAAATGTGAAGGTAAAAGTCTCGTGAATCCATTATTGTCCTGCTGGGCACGGGTGTTCTCTCAGAACAAGTTAGGCCATAGTCCACCGCGCTGGCAAGTGCGAATTGGTAGATTGCACCCACCTTTGAGAACCTTTTTTTTTAACAACACTCAAGGATGTAGATTTCTCGTTCCGCTTAAAAATCAAAAATCTAAAATTATCATTGTTTTTCTACTATGTTATGCATGTACTATACATAAAAATCTTCCTCTTGAATCACTCTATCTATTTAAAAAACTGCATTAAAATCTGTAGCTTCGTTTTAAAGATCGAAGGATACATTGGGACTAGAAGAAGCGACTTTGTATTATACTATGTAGTGATTGTAATCTATAAAAATATTACCCTTATTCTAGGGTAGGCGGTATAAAACAAGACTATAATATAGTGTAGATACCTAAAATTCGATAATCATACCAATGTATTGTTTACGGTAAAGTCTGGGTTTTAACGAAAACATAATAAAAACAAAGCAAACAAGCTTTAACCAATTACGGATGCATAAATGAAATGGACCCCGAAGCCGCAAGCATCAGGTATGAACGTATCGAACAAACGTATGATAACTCGCCGCAAACCGAGTTAATTGGAAATGATAATATTGCCGTTTTAACAGTTACCATTTGCTTTTATATGTTTGTACTCACTGGTGGTACCGTTACATGCATTGTTTTTAATTTAAAGTGTTAAAGTATTCACTAAAGTAAGTAAGTAAGCTTGTTGTAGTTAAAGTTTTGAGATCGGCTACAAGTTTGATGCCAAATACATTGCTGACTTCAAAATCAGACATCCCAGTCTTTACAAAAAGACTAAATTTGAAAATGTCACTGTTTGAAATGATTAAAACATCCTATATTATTGATTACAATGAGCATCTTCTTCTTCTTACATATTAAAATGAATGTTTTGTCTGTATGCCTCAAGAGAATCGTAAACTGTTCATTTGATCATGTGATGATCTTTAGCAAAGTTGTTATTCGCGAGTTCGCGAAGGTTTCTGGTGTATTTTTTTAAGTAATCTAAATTTCTTTCTCGTCTCGTCAACCTATTATTGTCCCACTGCTGGGCACGGGTCTTCCCTCAGAATGAGAGAGTTTAGGCCATAGTCCACCGCGCTGGCCAAGTGCGAATTGGTGGACAATCTAAATTTAAGAGGTGGGAAAATGAGTATATGATCGGGGAAGTGCCAATGTCACGCCGATCTTTATCGTGAAACAGTTCTTGTGTTTTGATGAAAGAGTGTCGTTGCCGGCTCATATGAGGCGACCATCTGCATACTTAAGAATAGCGTCACATCTATCATAGACTTCAGATAGAATCCCTGTATAAGTTGCTTATAGATTTCCATGCACAGCAGTGACCACTTAAACATAAGGTGGACCGATTGCTCGTTAGTCCTTTCAACCCAACCAACCAACCCAAAAAACAAATGTTAGGTAAGTGTCAAATCTGACAATCACAAAAAATGCCCAATTGATCGTTTTATTAATTAATTCCATTTGGTATTATCTCAATGTCAACCATGACTTAAATGTAATTAAAAAATCAAGTTTATCTATACCTACAGAAAAGGGCAAAACAAGTTTTTATGTAGTCGTTTGAGGATGGTCACTGCTGCCCACGTATTAATATCAAGTATAAACACAATAATTATACGCGATGAATAAGTGGATGATATTTAGTTAGACTTGACAAAACGACAAAGACATAACCTTCATTTAAAATAGTTTTTGCGGTCATTTTGCAATATTTTTGCTTTAAAATTTGGCAGCTAGTTTGAATCCAAAAATAATTTTCACCAGCTATAGATATTTTAAGAAAGGCCTTGGTTTAATATCCATGAATATGTCATATTTAATATATTTAGTTCGTTTAAATGATAATGACGTGCAATCACAATGTACGTCGAGGTTGTGAAAAGATTTATGATCAGCATTTGAGAACCCACACGTGGCTCTAACGTATTTATATATAAAACACTTTTCAAGTCTTCTTCGGGATCCAAAAGAACATGACTTAGAACCAATGATATTATTACAAATGATGTAATTTGACTTTTAAAGAAAAACCATTTTTTAATCATCGTTAACCAAATATTAATTTTGGAATTTAACGTCATTTCAGTTGGAAAGTAATATTCCGTGATAAAGCAAATTCGTGAATCCAATTTTATTTCACTGTTTCCATACAAATGTTAATGCTATCTCTACGTTTAATAACAATTAAAGCGTTTATGTCTGTAATAAAATAACAATACGGATTACGAAGGAAAGTCTCAAACCCCGACTACAATATGAAAGTGATTCCGATAACAATAACGATTAAGTAAAATTTTACGGTCTTCGTGAAAGTTTCGTAAACGGAAAACATTTGTGTTTTAAATGTATCTGTATAGGAAGAGTTTATCATTACAACCACATTGTTCACTGCTGGGCGTGTGTCTCCCTAAGGAGTAAGAAAATTTAGGTTATATTCTACGACTTTGCCACTTATATGTGGTAGTGCTCTGCGTTCTTAAAATACTGATAAAATATAATATACGTTTGCGATATTTTTATATGAAAACTTATTTAAAGTATTACAATAATAAAAACATTAAAAAAAAGAAGAGATAAGTTGTCATGGGTTGTCAATGGTCGGTCGTGCAAAAAATAAGTAGTTGTAAACTAAGCATTTGATATATAAGTAATTGTGATGTGAGAACAATAAGTAAATAAATAATATAAATAATTGTAAACTGTTAAATAAATAATGTGAGATGTATATTATTGCTACTCTAAGAGAGATCCGTCTAACAGTATGTTAGCAGTGTGATCAGTTTTGATGGGTGTGGTTAGGGAGATACCAACTTATGTGGTTCAGCTTAATATTCAGGGCACCTTTGCACAAACCCACGTAGTATTGTAATGCTGTTGATTTAGATATCTATAGGCGGCAGTAGCTACTAACTACTTCTACCGACGAACGACTGCATGGCCGTTTGCTATTTCTAAAATATATAAATTATAGCCAACCAAGTGTGGATCGGGTGTCGTGCGTTGCAAATAATTGGTGCATGTTTGGGGTTCGAATCTCGAACGAGCACGTGAAACCGAAATTTGATCACTAAGCAGTCAGTGTATTAGCAACCATATTCAAATCCCCCATTGATTTAATTTGCAGCATTCCAAAACGTCATTAATCTTCAAACACCTTGAGTTTCGCTATTCGAAGCTGTAACTAATTAAACGTCAGACAATGGTATTTGGTAAACGTCAGATACATCAGAACGAAACTCTGACACCGTGAAAGCTGAGACGAATCTGTACATCTATTTGTATTTGTAATTTGACAAGTGAAACAAAATGTTTAATATCCATCGAAATTGAATACATGAGCGAAAATTAGCAAGATTTTATTACGAAACATTTTATTGCAATTTACACTGACACCATTTTGGATTCAACCTATCATCATGATATTTAGTTAAGATATAGATTATAGTCTGGAATAGCACATAGGCTTTTATTTTGTAACAATGTACGGTTCTTCCAGGATGGAGCAAGCGCGGGCGAAACTGGGACACACCTAGTTTATTGTTGATGGCACTTTAACACCTTTGGAAATCCATGGAACAGAACGGTAAAGCGTGAAAATTTAGTCGACTTACATGGGAAATGCGAATAACGTGTGGCTACAAACAATAAGTCGAATGCGTTCATTTCTGATGGTAAGTGGTCGCTGCCGCCCATAGACATCTGTAATCAACTTTATAAAGAACATGGGTTCCATCTGAAGTCAATGCGTTGCTACTCTTGTTACTCCCGAGGACTATGATGGTCGCCGTATGTGAATGTATGCCGGCAACCACACCCTTCTATCGAATCGCAAGAAATGCTTCATGCTAGAAATACATGTGGCGGTGATACTTCCCCGGTCAAACTACACTGGTTCTGCCACCTTCAAAATCAAGTTTGAAAAAACAACAAATGCAATTGTGCGACGTCAAGTGGGTAAATGTTATTCGACAACGTTAGAAACTTACAACAGTTATGAAAACGCCACGCCTTTCCAAAGTTCCTGACTTAACCATGTCAGGAATTAATGCTTTAACGCAATTTTTCATTGGACTTTTCTACTTTTCACGATCTATTATTACTACCATCTCGATAGTTAGGTCACGTTCACCACGGTAAAGGGTATTAGTTAATCTAGGTCATGAGCTATGTATGTGTCAAATTTTAACAAAATCCAAACAGTAGTTTTACGAGAAAGGGCAAAAAAGAAACATATTAATATGTTTATTTTTTGCCTTTTTTCTTTTGTAACTTACGTATGTACGTAAATTCTCCCAAATTTCGCATCTCTAATATCAAAAAAAAAATAAGAAACTGAGCGCAGAGTTGTTATCGTTTTTATAAGATTCAGTTTTCAGGTAAATACATTACTTCTACTTAATAGAGCACGTATTTAAAAATTCTACTTGAATTCAAAATTAGTAAGCTAAAGTGGCAGGCCACATCGTTCGTAGGACAGACAACCGATGGGGTAGTAGAGTCCTCAAGTGGAGACCACGTCTGGGCAAAAGGAGTTCAGGCCGCCCCCCGACCAGGTGGACTGATGACCTGAAGAAGACGGCGGATAACCGCTGGATTCAGATGGCTCAGGACCGGTCGAAGTGGCGCAGATTAGGGGAGGCCTATGTCCAGCAGTGGACTTTCAAAGGTTGATAGATAGATAGATGGATGGACTTGAATTCTAATTGAATATTATGATTCAGATTATGAACAGTTCAAGTTCAAGTCTGATGTCATAATACACATAATATTCACCACAAAAATAATGAGTAATAATTTTCTTAAGATGCTCCAATTTTAACTTGATGTGATGATGTGTCATGTTTGTGAATCACAGGAAATTCTTAAATACATGAGCATTAGTATAGATATACCACAATTAGACAATCCCACAGGAAACCGCATGCAATGAACACTTCCCGAGGGAGTGTTTATTTTTAGACCACTTAATACCACCGATATAAGTGGTATTTTAAAGGATTTCTGTGGATGATAATGTGTCAATAATAAGATTTAATTACAACGAGAATGCAGTTTATGGGGCCTTCTGTCTTGAGTTTCAGTCTGGTAGATTTTTGAGTAATTAAATCTTTTATTTATGTGGCTTCTTTACAAATTCCTCAAAAGTAAGACGATAGTTAAAACAAACATGCGCTAGCGTTTTTTTTTTTTTTATTTGACTGAAGTAGCAAACGAGCATACAGTCCACCTGTAAGTGGTTTCTGCCGCTCTGCGACATCTGTAATCAACTTTATACAGAACATGGGTTCCACCTGAAGTCAATTACAGATTGCGTTGCTACTCCCGAGGACTATGATGGTCGCCTCATGTGAAAGTGTGCCGGCAACCACGCCCTTCTATCGAAACGCAAGAAATGCTTCACGCTAGAAATAGGTGTGGCGGTGGTACTTCCCCGGTCGAACTACACTGGTTCTACCACCTTGTAACGCGCTAGCGTTTGCTGGCACTATGAGAAACCATTGCGGCAAAGCGGTAACACTTTGGTTTAAGATGCACTAGGTTTTTGATTTGATCCCCTGGCCCCTGCAGCGTACTTAAGTGTCCGCCATGGACATCAGTAAACGACCCCAGACAAGATTAATCTTACCTGAGTTTGACCACTGTTGCATTGCTACTCTAGAACTAATGTTGGAGTACCTTTGATTAGTATGTCTTCCCTTAAGGGTGTGGCCCTTTTAACTAGAAAGAAACAATGATCAATCTGCGTTATTATATAGAAATAGGTTCGGCGGTGGTGCTTCCTGATTCCAATGGTTCTGACATCTTTAATCTAAATTATATATGAATCTTTCCGTTTAGTATTTCAATAATTTTGTACTCGCCTCTGATCTCTAGTGTTGTGCGTTATCAATCGAAACCAATTTCCACCGTCCAATGACAACTGTAAGCAACTTTTTAAAGAACAAGGTTTCTATCTGAAGTCAATCACAGATGCCTTGCACTCCCGAGGACTAAAATGGTCGCTTAATATATGTGTGCCGGCAACCACACCCTTCCATCGAAACGCAAGAAATGCTTCACGTTAACAAAGTTTATTCCGGAAATCCCCACTGACAAATCCCTACGTCAGTGGGGATTTGTCTAGGATAGCACTACATAGTATAAAACAAAGTCGCTACCCACTGTCTGTCCCTATGTATGCTTAAATCTTTAAAACTACGCAACGAATTTTAATGCAGTTAATTTAATAGATAGAGTGAATCAAGAGGAAGTTTTTTACGTATAATAGATGCATAATATAGTTTAGGAACACTGATAATTTTAGATTTTTGACTTTTAAGTGGAGCGAAGTTCGCCCACCTGAAGTTGTCCACCAATTTGCACTCGGCCGGCGCGGTGGACTATGGCCTAACTCTCTCATTCAGAGAGAAGACCTGTGCCCAGCAGTGGGGCAATAATGTGTTGATGGGAAAGTTCACCCGGTCAGCTAGTTAGAAATATGAGTGGCGGTGGTACCTCACCGATCGAACTACACCAGTTCTGCCGCCTGGTGAATGATTCGAGCTACCAAGACTTCTAACACCTTCAACCAAAATAATACATGTACATTTCTCAATCTACATATTTTAATACTCGTCTCTAAAACGTAGTGCAGTTCGTTATCAATCGAAACCAGTTCCATCACTGACCGCATAGGTGTCGCGTAACCGCTGTAAGGCCACGGTCGGCGACCATTACCTAACGGTCGTGTGGTCGGGGTTATCCAGTGAATACTGATCAGTTGCAGCCGTTATGATTGATTTGAGATTTTGTTATGTCGTAAAAGAAATGTAAAATTCCGCACATTCAGCTAGATTTATTAGTTATCTTACGGAAACCGTGCGTTGTGTCAGTCAGGAATGAATCTCCTCACTCTTCTCGTGGATGTCGTAGGTGGCGACTAAAGGACTACATTTAGGAGATCAGCAGAAAAATCTTTCTGTATAACATCGACACTCAATGCGGTTCACGTCAACCCATTATTGTCCCACTGCTCGGAACGGGTCTTCTCTCAGAATGATAGAGTTTAGGCCATAGTCCACCGCGCTGGCCAAGTGCGAATCGGTGGACAATGCTTGATGATTATTGGAAAAACCCTCATTAGGGGAGACTTATGAGCAATAAACATAAATGGGCTGTTGCATTGATGGATTCTAAGATTAAATGAGCCTAATTTCAAATACATTAAGATAGTACAATGTGAATTCTGAGTAACACTTCGAATTATAAGATAAAAGAAAAGATATAAGCAGTTGCTCAAGATTAAAGGAATGCACAGCCACGGTTGAGGGACGCTCAGCTATTACTTAACGGTTATGTGTGAATAATGTTGTTACAGCGCTGAATGTATAATACGTTAAGAAAGTAAATAGCGGTTTTTTGCTGTGTTGTTTGGATAAAGGGAATAGAGAAGTTCGTTGACTGATGTGATAACTGCTAAGGGGCCATCCATTAATCACGTGATGTTTTTTTTGGCATTTTTTGACCCCCTCTCCCCTTTAGTGATACGTGGTGAGGTTTAAGACTAGCCCTCCTCCCCCCCCTATATCACGTGTATTTTTTCGTACCTGCAAAGAATCTATTTTTTTATTTTTAAAAAAATACTGGTGCAAGTATCACCTAATTTTATTATAGAATATAATAACTCTTCTCTGAACGTTATTATAGTAGTCTTTAATTTTCTACAATAAAAAATAGATTCTTTGCAGGTACGAAAAAGGCAGGCGCGCTTGCCGAAAAATAAGTACACGTGATTTATTACTTTACCCCCCTCCCCCCTTATGATATTTCGTGATTTTTTTATGGACCCCTTCCCCCCCTTTTGAGCCTCACGTGATTAATGGACAGCCCCTAACTACTATTTATATTGAACGACAAACTGGTTGAACGTTGCAGTGGTCGAAATTAAATCGAAATAAAAATTACTTAAACTTTATGTTTACTGTAATATTCCTCGATTGATCTCAATTTAAATAGGTTATATTTAATTTTAATAGGATTCTTATTATAAAATATAGCTCATCGCGAAGGTAATATCTATAAGACATCTCAGATCTACCTTTAGCATGTACACTGTTTAATAGCAAATTTTTATTTGTTTTTAATTAATAACGCGAAGATTCTTAACAGTATTTAATCTGAAATACTTGGTATTTTCTGTTAGTTTTTTTTAAAGGTTGAAGTAGGGAAGGAGCATGCAGTCCTCCAGATGGTAAATCGTCACTGGCGCCCAGTAACCAGTAAGCAATTTCGTATAGAACTTGAGTTCTATCTCAATTCAATCATAGATGCATTGCTTCTCCCGACGCGATGACTAACGTTTCATATAAAAATGAGCCTACATTGCTTCTTCCGACGCGATTGACGCCTTATATCACGGATGTCGCATCATATAAAGTGAGCCTCTTCCATCGAAACAGAAGAACTGCTTCACTTTAGAAATAGGCGTGGTGGCAATGCCGACATTAACATAAGGGCACTCGGGGCCCGTGTCCAGGGCCCCCATCCTTACAGGGGCCCGAAGGGCCGACAATTTTTCAATATCAAAATATGGTCGGACGCAACTCACCTTTCTCGTTTTACGAAAGTCGTCGGGGCTCTTTTGGAATGTAAAGAAAATACACCATACTTTCTTTACATATCAAAAGGGCCCGAATTCTTGTGTGCCCAAGGGCCTCAGCATAGTCTAAAATGGCCCTGCGTGGCGGTGGTATCTCCTCCAACCCTATCACTTCTACCACTTGACAAAAGTTAAACGCATCTCAATGCTTAACGGGTACTCACGATATGCGGTTTTTGAATCCTTTTTGCCGATATTTCGTTCAGCTTCACCGTGACCACGATCCACGCAACTAGGTCGAAATATCGGCAAAAATTCGAAAAGGATTCAAAAAACGCATATCGTGAGTACCCGTTAAGTATTAAGATGTGTCAATTCCGCGATAATATTAGTCTAAAAGTTAAACGATTTATTCGTTCACATTTTTACACAGCTACGAACAGCCAATAAAAACATTACTCCGATACGTATTGGTTAAATCAGATATGAACTGCAAAGAGGCCAGTGTGCAAATTGAATTAACAGTAGCAGTCCACGCAGTTAAAACTCGGATTTCTATTCACGTCGCAATCAATAATTCAATGGCCGTGGGCGTGAGGGTATTTGTAAAGCCACGTTAGCTGGTATATTGATATAATGCAAATATTGTCACCGTTTCCAACGTTTTTTAATCCCTGTTTCAAAAATTATAAAATTGTGTGTATTTCGGGTGTGGTGAACAAGATCTGGAATAGTCTAATTGATTTATATGTTGGTTTTATTTTTTGTATTAAAATAGGCTTTTAAATGCGCACAAACGTTTGGTTCGACCGGGAAGTACCACCGCCTCAAATTTTTTTACCAGCGGATCCAGCGGCGGCGGTGGAGGACTTCAGATGGCATCTCTGTTCCCTATGAAGTTGCTCACAGATGCCATGATGCCATGGACTGCATGGTTTGCTTCTTCGTTAAATTTTATTAAAACGTTCATAAAAAAGTATCGAAACGCAAGGAATGCTTCACGTTGGAAATAGGTGTGGCGGTGGTTCTTCTCCGGACGAACTACCTACAATGTTTTACCTTTAACTTAAACGTAAATTTTGAATTCTTAGGTAACTTTACCAGATGGTATTATAGTTTGACGTGGACCTCCCACGACCTCCCACCAGCGCCCCACTTCCCGGAAGCTCCCAACCGGTGGTCCGTGGACCACTGATGGTCCATGGAAGCACCCGAAATGGTTCGTGAAGCCATCCAAAAAATATTGTAATATAAGAAGTCAACACAATGACAGCCGTGACTGAACCAATGATCAGGAATTAGTAAAGAGTATACAGAAATCACATTAAATATTGTTTGCTTGAAACAACAATGTACGCGTGTTTTATTAAAAAAAAAAATAACCCCATATTAATTTTCAGATTTATTTTTATCTTAAATTACACCCTCATACCGGTGGTCCATGGGTCGACAGATATTTTGCCAAATGGTCCTTCGTCATCAAAAGGTTAGGAACCACAATCTAACGTGAAGCAGTTTGTCGACCCGCAAGGCAGAGCGTTCTTGCTTTGCCGTGGAAAGGTGTAGATGCCGGCTCTCTTTTGTAGTCGTCGAAATAGCAACACATCTGTGATTGACTTCACATAGAACCCCTGATCTACATGAAGTTGCTTATTGATGTCCATGGGCGAAAGTGACCAGCACTAGGTGTAGCTAGTAGTAGTATGACGCTGTATGCTCATTTACTACTTCAATTAGAAACTTACAACAATTAGAAAAAAAGTTTTGGTAAAGACAGATAAATTAATATGAGATAGGTAAGTAATTAATGATCAGATGATGTACCAAGGTGTAAGTAGTAACAGCTCTATCCTTTTTTTTGTTTACGAGGGGGAAACTTTCAAAAGGTACTCGACGTCGTGGGAGCGACGCGGGTTATGTGGGATTTTTACCGCACTACAAACCCCCCGGTGGCCGTCCTCAGCACTGCGTGGAGGACTTCAGTATCTCCAACCGAACACAGCTGGAGTCCTCCGAGCGCGATGCCCCTTTCGGGCTCTTCCCTGGTGGGCGTGAAACGCTCACCGCACCTTCTAGTCTTTACGGCGGCATGCGACCGTGTATGCCGCCGTCCTTCCCGGCGTCGCTAGGCCGGCCGATTCGAGCTCCCACTCTACCCGCCCGCAACCCCGGAAGCCCCTTTTAGTCGCCTCTTACGACAGGCAGAGGATGCCCTATTCTGGTCCCGGAACTACAGAGACAGCTCTATCCTAGCAATCCCTTTACTAAACAATATACTTTTGATTGATGTATTCGCCGCGATGAGTGTTAATCAGTAGTATTCATTGCCCTTAGTTGTGATTAAGTTCTGTATATATCCGATATTTTATTAATTTTAGTGTACGTCTTAATGAAAAAGCTTGATTAACACCAAAAATATGCTTGTTTTTAATCCGAAACGTATGCGAACCTTTCAAATATTCCACGTAACGTTTACAAACCGCAAATAAAAGGCCGCGCCAAATAAATTTCACTTTGAAACGGACCGTTCGGTAAAATTTTATCGGAGTTGTTGACGTGTTTGTTTTAAAAATGTTTATATTCTCTTCGGGGCTTTGTTTTCATACGAGTATCAGGAGCTGGTACGGGAAATATTGCTTTTGTTTATTTAGTATTGGTACCCTGTTCTCCCTTCTATGTATCTGATATGATAAAACCGTTGTTTGTGCATTTGCTATTTAATTGATTTTATTAATTTTGTGGTCTTTAAAGAGTTTCTATTTAATCTCGCTATAAAAATCAGAGGCGACGATATATAAAATTCCTATTACGAACAAAATTGTATTCAGGATCACACAGGATTCACAGGATCGGTTGGAGTGGCGCCATTAAGGGGAGGCCTATTTTCAGCAGTGGACATCAAAGGGCTGATAGGTTGATGGATTATTAAAAGCATTGTAAAAACCTACGGAAAAAATAGTGCAATTTTATTTTATTTCATCGTCATTGTCATGCCATTGTCCTACTGGTGTGGGTCTTCTTTCAAAATAGGAGGGTATTAGACCATACTTCACCGTGATGGACGTGTAAATCTGTAGAGCAGTGCTTGTTCGTTTCTAATAGGCACATCAGTTTAAAATAATAATAAGAGGCCTAACATCAGCCATAGGATAACATTCTCAGCTTATTTACTACCCTTTTTTTTAACAAACCGCCGTCCTTCCCAGGATCGCCTGGCTGGACGGTTCAAGCTTCCACTTTCAGCAAAGCACCTTTTAGTCGCCTCTTACGACAGGCAGGGGATACCGTAGCCCTATTCTGATCCCGGAACTACAGGGTCGAGGTTGCTTATTTACTACCTAGTAGAAAAAGTTATAATTAATCTGTTGTTCCCACTACTGTGTCCCAAATAGACAAAGTCGCTAGAAAAATCTTGTAATTCTGAATTGACTATACCATCGCTGTTTCAACTAAATCTCTAAAACTCTCACAATACGTTTACGACATTCCACGTAAAACCTAAGACTTAATCAACATAAAGTATAGATTTACGATCATCGATACACTGGGATCGACGGATAAACATTATTTAGTCATAGAACACACGTGTTGATCTTCGCCCACGTCGTGCCTTATTCGGCTTTCGAAGAATAAGGCTGGTCGTATACTGCGAGATGTAGTGAATTTATGAAGCCAAAAAGTGGGAGCTCGAACCGTCTAGCCACGGCCACACGCCGTCGTAAACACCAGGAGGCGCAGTGACTACAAATGCTTACTGGGAAGAGCTCGAATGCATCATCGCACTCGGAGGACTGCGGTTGGTCCACGCATGGTTGACTCCACGCAGCGCTGAGGATGGCCACCAGGGGGGGTTTATTGAGGTAAAAATCCCACATAACCCGTTGCTTCTCCCACCGCGTCGGGTACCTTTTGAAGGTTTCCCACTCAAAAAAAAGGTTGCTATAGTTCATTTTTTTTTCTAACCATACAACTAAATGAAAGCACAAAAATATTTATTAAAATGATATACATTCCACTACGTAGCTAGATACTATCTAGGTTGCCTGCGCTGTGGCTAACATTCTTGTAATATCTCTTACGAGTTATTCATAGGGATTTTAAGTTGTCAGCTGAATAAATAGAAAAATATTCTACATATCTTAGATATTGCATTAAAACAATGCAGTGAACAAATATAAAGAAGTGGCTGTTAATGATAGTGATATTCATTTTTATTGAGAAAAAAATACCTAGCTAACAAACGTATTTGTTTTAACAGTAGGTTTATTACAATATTTTTAATGGAATGAATTTTAATGCTTTGAATGCAAAATACGATTGCAATACAATATTTTGGTAAGTTACATACGAGTATATAGGTCTTATTCTATATGCAGGAGTAACTTCCATTGCATGTCTTTATGCTATAAAAAAAATAGTAAAGAACACCTACATTTCGATAGTGCACGAGAGCCCTTACACGATTACCATATGTGGAACAACGCTAAAGCTTTATTTGAGGTTACAGACCGCGTGCGTAACTCCGTCGTTTCAATGTCAAATCGTGTTTTCATCTAATATCTGATCTGGTATTTGTGGTTTTGTTTCGATGTCTATCTTACGTAGCGGTATTTTAATATTGACTGTACGTACTCAGTTATTCTATTATTTATTGGAGCAGCGTGGTTGAATGAACTCGTTTTATGTAGTAGGAGAAAGATTCTTGCAAAACCTAAAAATGTGTTGTCAACCCATTGTTTTCACACTGCTGGGCTCGGGTCTTCTCTCGGGATGAGAGAGTTTTAGGCCATAACATACCGCGCTGGAAATTTGCGAATTGGTACACATAATGTTCAAATTTCCTATTGCAGTTATAATTTGTATAAGTTATAAGTTCTTTCTTAGGTTTTTTCAATTAAATTCAAATTATTTTTCTTTGATTTGAGTGAACCAAAACATTTAGGGATTACTTATGATGACCATAATTAGTGTAAATTAAATATTTAAATCGAATTATTGTGAGTTATTTACTTTCTATGTTGCATTCGCATTTTAAATAAGATAAAAACTCAATTGCAAATATTTCGCCAATCAAATCAACATTTTGGATCAAAATACTGATCATAATAATATTTGTGCGATCGGGGAATCCATTGCAATACCTTGCTCTGCTGCCTGTCATAAATCGAATATTTGCATGTCCAATTTAGATATTATTCGACAAATTGTACAAAACCATCGCATGTCGAACCAAAATTTCATTACGAAATATGTTTATTTTGAACAACATGTATTGCAAAATAGGCGAAACGGAAAATAATGATGGAAACAAATCCATGTCGTGTATTGGGGAGTAAAATGTTAATATAATTTTTATATTAGCTTCATTTTTATTATTTTCTTCTTTTACAAGTTACGTTCAACATAGGATCCTTTTCGGTCGTGTTTTCAGCTTATGTCAAACACTTATGACTGTAGTTCTGGATCGTTACTATAAATCTCGTGACCCATTTTATGAACCTCGTCATATTTCAAATCGCAATCAGATTTATTGGCAGCTCTAACAGCACTCAGTTTAACAGCTGCTACGATGTGAACTGCAACAATGCTATTTTCACTTAATGTAGCTGAGCTCTCAATTTATTTACCCTTGTGTACATCCGTCGGTTACAGAGTTACCAAGTCATATCACTAAACAAATATTTTCAAACCACGTGGGAGTAACACTCATCCGTAACCACATTCTGCGTTACCAACTTATTTAAATCCTGCCGTTGATAAAGTCTCTGCTACTCCAATATGATGCTTATTACCGTCGTCGTAAAGATTGTGTCAATATCAATCAGATGCAAGTGTTTAATAAACTTGATTACGCGGAGGCCGGTCCTTCCCACGTGTGTCGCAAAAACGCGTAAAACTCGATCCTTATCCTCATCATTAGGATTCATTATTGGGATAAAGTTACGTTTGTTATCGGCTATTGTTGGGTGTTTACGAATTAATGTTAAATTGATCTACGTATTTAGTTTCTAGTATACCGTAACCTCCATGCAAGTTACATCATGTTAGATTATCTGTAGATTTCACTTTTTGAAACAACATGGTTTCACAGACAATATACTTACATCTGTTAATATTTGTGCTATTTAATTTTGAGATTGTAATGGTACTTAATATTTATATTCGTGAATTTTATTCAATGTCTTTGAAGAAATAAACCAAAATAGACGTGAACGATCGAGGATCTCGTGACTAAAACTATCTTTTGCATGATGATCGTGACGAATTCATTTGCACGGTCCCGTTAGGGAATGGCAGCGAACTTTCTTTTTTATTCCTAGATGTACATTGAATGATATGGTTGGGTCAACTTGGCGCTTTTCATAGTAGTATAATGTTTTTTGATATTCAATGTTTTCAACTATACAATATCTGCTAATATTTCGGACAAGGTATCAATATCTGTACTCTTATATCTATTCAGCTATTAGGTTATATAAGGTCTTAAAATTTGTAGCCTACCAATGAACTATCTAATGGATATACCTTTACCTACTCTTTAAGAGGAGACTCGTGTTTGATGGGGAGACGGGACGGGGAGTAATGGAGCACAGAAGTGCGAAAATAAGGTTTTTTTACACACTCTTTAACTGTACTTAGTTACGTTAATCCATCTTATTTCAATTTTTTTAGTAGTTGTTATCAAAAAATACTATATTTAGTTTATATTTGCGTTACGTTAATTTCTCTTTGTTCTTCGCACCTAGTTTCGTCTATTGTACTCCATCCAAAGTATGTTTAATTTTCTATTTAACAGATTGATATAGTGCTTTTAAACATTTAAGTATATCGAGCACTTAAAGAATTGGTAAAAATTCACTTGTAATATAATTAACATTTTATATTCATGCGAAACAATGCACGCCATTATAAACTGTGGTTTACTTATGTCTAAAAACGGCAACTTTTCGCAAACATCAATAAAATTGGAACACTTTCATGAACATTTCTGTTTGGAATAACGGTACCCGATATTAAAAAGGCAAATAGACAATAACATTTGACTTAGTGTACCAAAAACACCTTGTAGTATGAAGGTCAATAGCTATCCGTGACATTGAACTTGGCCGTATTCGCCAAGTTGCTTTCACAACGTAATTGCACACGTCACTCAACAAAACTCCGTATAAATTATGTAGATTTGCACTGAATGATCGGCTATGTAATGATGCGTAAGACACGCTTGCTTGAAAACATGGTACTACTGTTACCTTGATGAATCGAGGTTTTTGATGCGAGCATCGCCGCACACGGGCCACTCGCGACAGCCACAATCGCGGCCACTAGAAGCGGCATTAGTGTCCGCGACTTGTGGCCAGTGGCCGCTTTTGTGGATATAGCTTAGACATTTTTTGAAATTTTCATAAAATATGGTAGGGAGTTAGCTGACACTCTGGATTAACATATAGGCAACTTTTTACTATGGGAAAATATCTTATTCCCACGGGACAATCTTTACATCGATTTTACGCGGGCGAAGCTGCGGGGTTCAACTAGTATTTTATAAATGATCTGTTAATAACTTACAGTCTTAAAGAAGTTTAATTTATAATCTTATTTAAACATGATAATAATAATTCCAATGGTTACCGGTTGCAAAACTTATAGTAGAATGCACCGATAACATTGTGAATGTACGATAAGCTTGCATACCGCAACTGAATGGTACAGAAAATTCTTTTTACATTGTTGTATAGGTAGGTACTTCACCGTTACAATCGCGGTTAGCTCACGGACATAATGAATGTTTATTTTATTTCTTTATTACATGGATTTAAGGCAGCACATATTATAGCCCACCAAAAAGAAAGCGGACATCGCCGTCCTGCTAGACATTATGTCCGAGTGGTTTTGCATTAGAATTAATATTTATATGCTCACCTTTACTATAAAACCAAACATGGTGAAACCTTCAAATTTCTAATTATTGTCATATCAACGCACAGCCTAAACTACTGTGATGAGAAATTTGAAATTTAGCACCATGTTTCTTTATTGAAGATGACTAAGAAAGGATTTTGGCAAATCGCAAATCGTCGCCTTGTTTTGGAGAACTAAATCTAAATTTTTGTTCGGAATCAATATACTTATGTTTAGATGGATCGCTTTATTTGTTATTTGTTGCTTTTACATAATAAAAGAATATATTTACTCATTACCTCTATTATGGACCACAAGATACTTTATTTTTTATGTCACACAAATTATTTAGAATTTATGGCGTCTCATTTGTTACGTTTGTATGAACAGAAACGTAAATTATGGAAAGCACCCAAATCTGTCATATTACAGTTAATCACACGAAAGCGCTAACCATAACTACAATAATTTAAGGACACTTTCACTTATAACTCAATTTCGGATTGTGATGATGATATCATCTCACAATTCATGCAAAGTGGTTAAAGGATTATTCCTTGTGTCTATTAAAAATTGGTATTTCAGTAGAATAATAAGATCTAATTTTGTTGCAGGTACTAAAACTACTCACAGTTAGAATAGTCCGGGTGGTACGAAGGCAACATCTATTGCTGGCGTGTAACAGTTCTGCATTTCGGTAAGGGTATGTTTGATATATTTAATAGCATTTATTTTATACCCATATTGTTGTGATACTTAAAAAACTGTCCCTATTACCCCCTTTTTGGGGGCCGCAGGTGCCATTTTTGAAAATTAAATATAGCCATGTCACATGCAAAATGAGTCGATTGTAATGATATGTATTACAATCCATCTAGTCGTTTGTGCTGCGGCCGGTGCCAAAGAATTGGACATACATACAAACAAACATACATACGTCCGTAAAACATTACTTTCCTTACGCAGTCGAGTAAAAAGGAATTATAATTATTATTCCTTGATATAATTATCCTTAGATAATTATGATTAACAACCCGGTAACGATTTCAAAACCATGCAGGTGCGTCTTAAACATAACACAAACGTACGCATTAATTAAATGTTCTCAATTAATTAATTCTGTTTCAGTCCATTAGCATTTGATTGTGCTATTACCATATAGAGAGACATTGTTCGCTTGATGTACTGACAGCGCTGTAGTCAATGCTACTTATACCTATGTATGAATTTATGTTTGAAGTAAAACATATAATAACATGGTTGTAATCTTATAAGTATGTAAAAGTGTCACATTTTTTGTGACGGATTTGAAATACCTTTTTAAGTGCTCTTTTTAATTCACGTAGCAAACAAGCGTTATAGTAAGTGATCTGTGTCGCCCGTGATGAGATAAGATTCATTGAAAATAGCAATCCAGTACCTGATGGTAAGTGGTCACTGCCGCCCATGGACATCTGTAAACAACTTCATATAGAACAAAGGTTTTATCTGAAGTCAATCACAGATGCATTGCTACTTCCGAGGACTATGATGGTCGCCTTCTGTAAAAGTGTGCAATCAAAACGCAAGAAATGCTTCACGCTAGAAATAGGCGTGGCGATGGTATTTCCCCGGTCGAACTATAATGGTTCTACCTTCAAAAATCATCTGTAACTTCATATAGAACAGAGGTACTATCCGAAATCAATCACAGTTGTGTTGTTAATCACAAGGACTATACTCGTATGAAATGAGGGTGACGGTCGTATCTCCTCGGACAAACTATATTCTTGCCACATTGCATTTTTTTTATTAAAACAAATGAATCAAACTCTTAGTTTGATTTATTTACATATTCGTTCTTGTATCCCGCAGGAATAGTGTTATGACCGGGATACGATACTGTATTTCGACACCAATCTTACCAAGGACCATGTATTTTTGTACGCTTTCATATATTAGGTACAGGACATATAAGAGAAAAGGCAATCAAATATTCCTGCCTGACCGACTTGTAAACTATGAGGACCGTATAAAGTTACTAGTATTTAGAATAATTGAAGTGGAAAATAAAGGTTCATCCATTCATCAGACTCACGGTCCACTGCTGGACATACGAGTAGGCCTGTTCTAAATAGCCCCTCCAATTAGTCCTGTGCCTTTTAAATCCAGTTGTTGTCTTCCAAATTCCGGTAAGTACATACTAAATATATGTTTTTAGGATTTATTTATTTTATTTTATTAAAACTTTATTGACCACAGAAAACAATGGACAAAAGGCGGACTTAATGCTTAATAGCATTTTCTACCAGTCAACCTTAGGGAAGTGCAGAGAATATTGAAGGCGGTACAAAATAAAAAAAAAGGAAATTAATATATAAGATAAAAATACGTAAGAAAGAAAGAGAAAAAAAGGATATATAAATATGTAGATGAAAAGTAGATATACATAGATACATAAATAGCAGATATATAAATTACTATATATTAACGAAAGAAATAAGCACTTTGAATGAACATTGAATAAATACAAAGTGATACATTCATAATGGCATTAACAATAAATAAGTTTGAGATAGTGAGCACAAACTTTCTTTTTAAAGGAATACTTGGAGCATTTGGAGCACATCTTTCTTAGTTCCTCAGGAAGGGCGTTCCAAAGTCGTGCCGATTGGATCGTGAATGAATTAGTGAGAAATCCAGAGCGATGAGGAGGAAGAGACAGAACAGGAGAGTCTGAGGAACGGAGATCTCGCTGGTGAAAATCACAGAGATACTGAAATTTATATTTCAGATACTCTGGAGTAAGTGGATCAAAAAGAATAGAAAAAAGAGAATTAAGCAAGTGGAGCTGTCTACGTTCACGAATAGGGAGCCAATTGAGACGGCGACGATAAGAGGATATGTGATCGAATTTTCGTAGACAGAAAATGAAACGTATAGAATAATTACCAAGACGTTCAAGTTTGTTAAGAAGAACTTCATTAAGATCAGAGTAACACACATCAGCGTAATCAATAATTGGAAGGATGAGAGTTTGCACAAGATACTTTTTGGTAGAAACAGGTAAAAAATTTCTAAAACGATTAAGTGAACGCAACGTTGCAAAAACCGACCGACTAACTTGGATTGGTCCATCTTATCTAACATGTAAGGCTATGAGTACATTTAGTAGTACAGAAGGAGTACAGAAAGCATTTCACACCTCACTGGCCATCAAAAAGCAGGAAGGAACCTCACATATACTGTCACTATACAAAATCAATAAAAGTGATCATCGGTCGCCAACTATATATGTAATTAACGCTGAAACACAAGTCTATTGTCGCACGGAAACCAACCAATATCTTATTAATGGGATTATAATTAACCCCTGTAGTCGGCAGTGGTTGAATATTTGATGAGCTCATTCGGTAATATTCGGGGTATTCGTTCACCTTTTTTTTTTTTTTTTTTTTTTTTTTATCTTATTATAGGCTAACGTTTGGCCGCGATCTTACCTGATGTTAAGTAAGATGCAGCCTAGGATGTATTCACCTGACACCATTTTGTATGTATGCTAGTGTTATTATGTATCCGGAAGTTCGGTATATACTGAGTAAGTAAATAATGAAATTATTAATAATAAACGACTTGTGCTTATCATTTCGTTTCAATTTTCATACAACTGGGCACTTCTCAATCTTTCATCATAATGTAATTTTCTTTCAGTCTAATTCCATACGAGTAGTTTAATTACGATCCAGCTCTATTAATATTAACGTATTATTGTATAAGAATGACGTTCACAACAAGCTGCTACCGCGCACTACTCGCTTATTATTATATTTTCTCTTAAGTTTCAATGTAATTTAATCAATTTTATATGAAACACTGTACAGTTAATAAATTTGGATTAAAACATCAATGCTAAACTAAACGACTAGAGAGAGTGGGCCCAATTTCATGTAAATTTAGCTGTAAAAATATAAATAAGTGGACAGAGATAATAGTAATGATATATGTGTATAAATTCTATTTACCTAGAGAATGGTGGTAGTAGTGTTAGATGTCCGATATAGATAATGATTTTAAAATGTCTTCTTCAAGTAAGCGCATAACATGTTGAATATAAATTCATGTATCAAATTTTCAACAATCTTATTGGCTGTCCCCTGCTTCTCAAACTTTTTAAATTCAATGTACGTCATAGGATCCCCCAGCGCCCGATTTTGATGTTTCAACCACCCTTCCGTACCACGGTATTTGGTAAAAAAACACCGATACCTCGCATGTGTAGCACACTTAATATATGGCGGTACCCCACACCGTGGGAGCGACGCAGGGTTATGTGGGTTTTTTACCGCACTAAACGGTGGCCGTCCTCAGCACTACAAAGAGGACCCCGGGATCTCCAAAGGAACGCAACCGGAATCCTCTAATGCTTTGCCCCATCGGGCTCTTCCCAGATGGACGGCTGGGCCTACCGCTCCGTCTAGTCTTTACGACGGTATGAGACCACGCATACCACCGTCCTTCCTAAGTAACGAACCTAAAGATATTTTCTCCCATTAACTCCGCCAGTTTCGTGTATTCTTGATTAATTAAATTCCCAATTAGTCGTTGTGTCTAGTATCTGTCTCTATTGCTTATTATATAATATAATAATTAGGCAAAATCACACTTGATTTAAAGTATAACAATATACCTATATCTTATATTATGGATAAACCCTGCATAGTTAACCATAAGCACTTATCATACCTGCTTGAACCTAAGCCAGTGTTTGCGTTCACCTTCTACTCTGCATTAGTTTTAAAGTGCCCATCCTACCCATGATCTGCAACGTCCACGTTAAGTTACGTAGTGCAAATTTATTGCACTTCAAGGCACTCTCTGTCACGTAGTTTATTACACTTCAAGGCATGTCCCCATAAAGTTGATTAGATAATATTGATTGGGTTACATACAACTTTACAACAATGAGTTTCTTTTGCGCCATCAAAGTTTTTGTAGATTTTATTTAATAGAAGTATTTATAGCAAAATCTAGTCACCCGTCGCAACGTAAATTAATCAGTTAATTTCTAGGATGTTTTATTTTTATTGCTATTCTTCTAAAATGTGGACAGTAGTGACCCTCAGCAGAGGTCACCTGAGGATTATGAAATTCGGTCCAGTCAATGACGATAAAGGACGCCTTATATATTCTAGTAATAAAAGCCTATGTTACTCAGGAATAATGTAGCATTGTAATGGTGAAAGAATTTTTAAAATTGGTTCAATAGTTTTTTAATTAATTCATAACATTAGTATAGATATAGAAAAAGTACGTACCATAGCACCGCGCAAGGAACAGAGAAATTAAATTAAAATATTCTCCACCAAAGCGTTTTACATGTGAATTTTATTTTACAACGATTTATTCAAGTTGTATTGCACTGTAATATCTGCAGTGTAAATAAATTGTTGCGGGAAGATAAACACCGGCACAAATGTTTGTTCCAGATAACTATCCTGTAGAGATGTTAGCGGACTATCTTTTTTAAGATTAAAGTTTCATTTATGAAATGTATGTAATGTAGTATCTGTTATGGTTTCACTACGGCTTTTAAATGTGAAGAAGCGACGGAGCATCCTGTCAACCTGACGGTCACAGGTCATTGCCGTTAACGAAGATCTGCGAGAAACTTCATACGGAAAAGGGGTTCTATCTGGAGTCAATCATAGGTGCGAGGCATAGACTAAGATAGTCGTTTCATACGTCACTAGCCATCAGGTGGACTGCTTGAATTAATAAAAAATCATCTGTGGCCTTTGAAGAGCACCTGACCAGTTGACCTGGCGAACTTCGTTTCGCTTAAAAGCTAAAAGTTTATAATTATCAGTGTTTATCCACTGTATTATACATAAAAACTTTCCCTTTGAATCACTCTATCTATTAAACAAAATTGTATTTAAATCCGTAGCGTAGTTTTAAAAATCTAAGCATATATAAAGACAGACAGCGAGAAGCGACTTTGTTTTACTATGTAATGATTCAATCAATGCTACCGGGGTTGTTTTCAGCTTTGTATATTTAGCTAGTTAACGCTGTGGTATACTTACAGTTTGAAATTCATAATGTTACATGTTTTCCATACCGTCAGTGCCAAACTCGCTTCTCAATCAAAGGTTCCAGGTTGTAATATCAGGAACGCCTGATTTTTCTAAAATCAAAATAAAAAAAATCAGGCGTGCTTTCAGTGATAATTAATTTCTAATACCTTTGAAATTAATTATCACTGCTTTACGGTAAAGAAAAACATATTTTTAAAACCTGTAACTACAGAGTTATTTAAAAAGCATCTCTACAAATTCGCTCTTGCCACAACTTTGGACCTTGGTCTAAAACTCTCATTCTAAGAGAACACTCGTGCCCAGTATAATGGGTTGACAACAATGCCAAATTTGGATTAAGCTCATTATTATTTTAAATACAATCCACATAGCGCAGTTTTCACTGACAATCGACTCGTTTTCATCAACAGCGTGGGAGAGTAATTCAGCCGGCTATTGTTCTAACGCACAAAACATTCCGTTCTCTAATCACAATAATATAAAAATGTCCTGTCTGTATTTTGTGCATGTTTTAAATATTTTATAGCAAAAGAGCATGCAGTCCACCTGATGCTAAGTGTAATCTGCATTAACGTCTATAACAGTGGTTACAGTCTATAACGTCTATAACCTTTTAGTGACGAAGGACCATTAGATAAAATATCTGTCTACCTATGGACCACCAGGGCCGTCTTTTACTTATGACCTTTTTTTCGACATCACATTGGA
The DNA here is from genome assembly GCA_949699795.1 of Spicauda simplicius. Taxonomy (NCBI): domain Eukaryota; kingdom Metazoa; phylum Arthropoda; class Insecta; order Lepidoptera; family Hesperiidae; genus Spicauda; species Spicauda simplicius. The sequence continues at coordinate 2,489,359 of OX453062.1, forward strand.
ATCCATATAATTTGACGACATTTTTTTTGTACATTGTCTCCTATTATTCGCTTCGCGGACCACTTCAGATGCTTCCAGGGACCACTGGTAGTCCGCGGATCACAGGTTAAGAACCACTGGTCTACAAGTAGAGTCACATAGAGCAGGGGTTCTACCTAAACCGCCGACCAAACCCTTCCACCAAATCGCAAGAAGTGCTTCACTGTATATACCTTTACCGTCGAACCACACTCATTATACCTTGCGAATTAATGAGTATCTATTATTAAGTCAGGCGTTATTAAGTCTAGACTTAATAGTGAATTATTGAAATACCATAAAAGTGCACCCAGAGATGCACACAGTCGCGAGTAGAACCTTGTCGTTGTATGAATTTAATTAACGTTCAGCAGAGATGCGATGCGTTGTTTGATATGATTTTGTACGCTTTTTACACATGCCATGTACCCCGACACGACCCACTTTTTAGATGAAACCTTTGTTTATTCTGATGTTTATGATTCTTTGTTGAGAACGTGCGACACGGATGATGGCGTTTTTAATTTTTTTTCAACTAAAATTCTGCGTGCCGAGTCGAAAGTTTGAGGATTGAATGGGCCATTGAAATGGCCTTTTCCTTTCATGCACTTTCTCTGTTTCCGTTCTTATTTTTAATAACAATTCTAAAATGCATTGGAACAAATGTTTCTTGAATCTGTATACATGTAAAAATATTTTAGTACCCAAAATCACCCATAAAAGAAAAATATTGATTTTCTACACCTATATGTTTGTTTTCATATTTTTATGTTTTATTATTTAGGTATGGATTCAATCGAGTGTACCGTACCCCTTGACCGAATTATTAGTACACATACAAGTATTATTGATATACTTTCTTACATATTTTATTTTTCATTTCATTAATGATTTAAGTTCATATATCCACTTAAATAAATACGTGATTAATTCAATGTAGAATTACTTATGGATTTTTATATATATTTTGGAAATACCACAAACCAACAGGATTATAAAATTGACATCTATTTTGATAGAGAGTAAAATAAGATGCGAATGTTAAATGGGTCATCCATTTCATAATTATTTATTTGACTACAGTTAAAAAAACTCATAAAGCAAGTTTCAAGATATAAAAGAAGATGTAAAACGACTATGGTCCAACTCTACCCTCGATAGCATATTTACAGCAAGTAGCGTCTCGACGGTTCAGAGAAAAACGCGTTACAAGTTTTGGTGCGAAAAACTTTCATAAGTAAATCCTTTGTTTGTAATCGGATCATAGTGATTGTTGTGTTGATATAATGCAAGAGGACCTATGACTTAACATATTAATGATATCGATGCCATACTGTAGTTTGGCCGAGAGGCTTTAAAAACTTTTCAGTAAGTATATCCACTGTTATCATGCTTAGTGAAGTTACAAAAACGCTCGACTTACTGCAAAATGTTTTAAAAACGATATAAATCGAATGGGTTAGATGAAAATTGTAGATCTCGTTATCGTGATCACGGCTATATCTCAAATTTGCCAAAAATGCGACTTACTGCAACTATGCTATTGAGGGCAAAACTGTGGAGTTTGCCATATTTGTGCCGTTCATTTTCATATGAGCCGACCCGTTTTAGTCCTCGGAAGTAGTGTTATCCCAACCTTGCCTTTTTGCGGCCATCACATACAAGTATATCGCTTAACTTGCTCCACATAATCTCTGTCTAATTACATTATCGTCATAACTGTGACATGTGCCATAGTTTACCAACCTCCATAACTCCACCACAAGTAGATTAACGATAGACGATTTTGTAGCTTAGTAAAAATATTTTTGGTGTTCCTAATATTAAACATTTTTGTAATCTAATACAAAAAAAATGTTGTTTTTATGAAACATTACTTACATTACTTTTTTATGTTTTGCTATAAATTTTATAACTATTTTTGCATTGGTGCCTGTTTTGCTCAAAAGTTGACAAATTATATAGGTATATACGAGTATGTACGTTTTATTCCCTTGAAACCAATCTTAAGGGTTAGTTTGAAGGTAGTTAAAGAATTATTTTTGTTTTCAATTAATTCATAACTACTATTACCTGTTTTAATACACGCATTTGGCTATTCCTAAAATACTAACACATGTTGTTAATTTTATAGTATACCGCGAATGAATTATTTACTATTTGTAAATAAATCTATATCGCATGTTTTAAACGCGAATTGATTGAGATAATTTTACTGTCGCCTCATCAGTATCAAACATTTTAATCGACTAAAATTGCTTTAGTTAGCTACTCGCTGATGGTATATACAATACCTTAATATCCATATGTAGTGTATATGAAGTGACCATAACAATTTTACCTAAAATGGGACAGTAACAGAAATATCGACTTGTAGAATTTATTTTAAAAACATGATTAAGGTAAAAATGTAATTTTCGAAATTTATATTTGCAGCTTTCTAAAAAAGAGTGCGGCGTTTTGTAGCACATGAAGATGTAACTATTAACTAAGTTCGTTAACCAATGTTCTATAGAGTTTCTTTGCGGTATGTGTTCAGGGAACAAAAACAATTGCAATGAGCTTTTCTAAACTTATTAAAAAAATAAATTTGATGAAATGTTTGTAATAAACTCAAAAATACTAAACCGACTATAATTATTATGTTACCTATTTAAAGCTACAAATTTAGTACATATTATCACAAATTTAGTACATATTATCACGAATCCCGTTTAAAACGAAACGCATGTGCACCATAGGCATACGGTACCCCTTTGTGTTACAGACAGCTGATATAATCTTTGATGTCGGACAATGGTACGTATGGTTTAATGGCACGCATACGATTTAAAAGGGCACTATGGAAATCAAAACAGTAGTAATGGACAGTGGTTATGGAAACGTATAGGCTATTGTTGAAATATGAGTAATGTGTTTAGATGTAAATTGTAGATGATTTTGAACGATAGTTATCGCGGAATGGATCTATTTCAATATGTAGCGGGTACCATTTTTGTGTTCTCGAGGGGGAAACCTTTAAAATTTATGTGGAATTTTTACCACACTAAGACCGGTGGCCGTCCGCGCTATAAAGAGGACTCTGGGATCTCCAAAGGAACGCAACCGGAATCCTCTGAGCGCGTTGCCCCATCGGGCCATAATCTTTACGACGGTATGCGACCAAACATACCGCCGTCCTTCCCGGGATCGCCTGACCGAATGGTTCGAGATCCCACTCTAGCCGCTCGCAACCCCGGAGGCCCCTTTTAGTGGCTTCATACGACAGGCAGGGGATGCCGTAGCCCCATTCTGATCACGGAACTACAGGGACGATGGGTGCCTACTCACGATATGCGTTTTTTTATTTCTTTGTTAACGTTTTCAATCCAGTTGCATTGATTGTCATGACGATACTTAACAGTGAGACCACAATACATGCAATTGGATGGAGTTATCAGCTATAGACAAATAAAAAAAAGAATAAACCGGATTTAAAATACTGATCGTATTTTGATTTCTGGAAGTACCCTACCTAGAAGTTACCCTACTTTTGGTAAACTAGCTTATGCCCGCGTCTCCACCCGCTTCGGTCACGTTTATTACGGTAAAGAATATCTCGTCAACCCATTATTGACGCACTGCTGGGCACGGGTCTTCCCTCAGAATGACAGACTTTAGGCCATAGTCCACTGCGCTGGCCAAGTGCGAAGTGGTGGACTTCACACAACTCAGAGAACTTTAAAAAAAAAACTCGTGTGTGCGGGTTACCTCACGATGTTTTCACCGAAACGCAGTGATAAATAATTTCTAATACGCACATAATTTATGAAAAATCAGTGGTGCGTGCCTGGGTTTGAACCACAGACCTCCTGATCGAGAGGGCAAGTTTCAGCCATTAGGCTATCACTGCTCTAAAAGAATATCATATATGTTAATTCAATTCATAAACGATTTTTGTGCCAAACAGTATTTGTTGCGTTCTATGGTGACAATGTCACAAACATTCATACATCACAAACTTTTGCGTTTATAATAACCTTATCTTACTAATATTTTAAACGCAGATCAGTAAGTAATATGCCCTATAGCAAACGCAGATTAGTAATTGATATCAAAGCTGTTTAAGCTTTCTTTAATGTTGTGTCCTGACTTCACATGTTAACATTTGTATGTGAACGAAGCCACTTGAAGTTAAGTGGTATGTGTGATGTATGCAACTTCAGTTTTCGCTGATGACTGGCCTGATTGTGTTAGTGCCATTTCAGTCCAATGTCCAATACGTTTGAAACACAAGTCCTACGTCGAAGTAGGATATAATCGCTTACATTGTTGAATTGTTCTGTAAAACACAATCAGCATTTCCTAATCATCAGTGATAGCAATTAGAGCGTTTTCACATTAGGTTCCAAGTAGCGCGTCAGCCGCGCGACTACAACGAATGCTTTCTTATTATTGAAATAATTATTCAGTATTATTTTTTATTATTATTTCCACCCTAATCAAAAAAAAATCCCGCGACTCTAGTTGTAAAAAGAAAGCATTCTCTGCAGTCGCGCGGCTGTCGCGCTGCGGCCGCGCTACTTGCGACCATTAGGTCGCAAGTAGCGCGGGGTGAAAGCGCTCTTAGTGTTGATGACTCGCGTTGCGGAGAAGTCACCATGCTGGTCGGGCACGCTGCTTGATCCCGTTATTAGTCTCAACTAGATTGATACCAAAATTTGAATTTAGTTCGTTTTGTTCTACGTCTGAGTGTTTGTGTATTACATTTTAGGTACATTATTTATTTAAAGTCCACCAATTCGCACTTGGCTAGCGCGGTGGACTATGACCCAAAAAAAAAACAACTCTCTCATTCCGATAGAAGGCCCGTGTCCAGCACTGGGACAATAATAACGATATATTTATTTAAGTAAAATTATACAATAGCGTGACAAGGTATGACTGTTACTTATTGTTGCAATTAACGCACAAACATCAGATTAACTAATGAGTTCTATTTATATTAGGGATATATTGAAAAGCAGGTCACATTTACTCTAATGTGTTTCTACCATGATGTGCGGTGTTAGTACGAGTATTGAAGCACCGCTCTTTGCGGTTATAGTACGAAGGACCTAATGGGCAGTAGCTTCTTTCTTCCTTTGTATCATCAACATCGACTGCAATCACTAAGATTTTCAGATGATAGAACCAGTGTAGTTCGACCAGGGAAGTGCCACCGCCACACCTATTTCTAGTGTGAAGCACTTCTTGTGTTTCGATAGAAGGGTGTGGTTGTCGGCACACTTTATTATGAGGCGACCATCTTAGTCCTCCAGAGTAGTAATGCAGCTATGATTGACTTCAGATAGAACCCATGTCCTGTTTTAAGTTGCTTACAGATGTCCATGGGCGGCAGTGACCACTTGCCATCGTATGGTCTGCATCAGGGATGTAACGGAGCTCCGATTCCGGTTCCGATAAGTCGGAACTTCCGATTGTAATTGCACATTCGGTTCCAATTCCGGTTCCGAAATTTTTATATCGTCTGAAGCGAATTTGATTTAGGTCATTTGTTACCTGTTTATGGGAAAATGTTAATAGGAAACATGCCAATTCTCGTTATCGTCGTGTGTGTATTTTTTACTTTGCAATTAAAGTTAAAAAGGTTTACTGTCTTACGTTGTTACTAGGAGTTCAATGATGTCTCATTGAAATCGTCTCAGTTTACGGAATGAAATATGCTATAATTTTTAAATATGAAGAAAAAATGGTGGATTAATTATAAAAAACGTTCCTTCCTCACCTTTTTAATTAAACTGCGTTAGAAAGAGGGGAATGTTCTTCTAGCATAAGAATGTACCAGCAGAACCCGCAACTTCATTCGCACAGAGCACAATATGTTTCATCCATTACCATTTTGTCAATAGTCAACAATATATTGAACCACAAAGCCAAATACTAAGTTTCATTAAATTTGCATCAAATTGATGGACTTTCATACAAACTTTCCTCTCCATTTTTTATCCCATTAAGAAGTAATTTACAAAAATTCTTTCCTGGTGCTCACCTTATCACCTACACTGTAAAAGGAAACAGTGCAGTATTTAAGTCAGTTTTTGTTACATGTACAAATTTGTCCGAATAAAACACTTTTTTGCCATAATGTTTATTGACTGATACCTCCGATTCCGTTTCCGGTTCCGATTCCGATAAAATGAATTTAAAAACTCCGATTCCGACTTCGGTTCCAATAAGTGACCTCCGTTACATCCCTAGACTCTACATGCTCATTTGCTACTTCAATCAGTTGAAAAAAACACATGCTAGACGTTACTATTGGTATTGGTAAGATAAAATAACCCTCTTTTGGGGTGGCTTATGTCTATCCCGGGAAGGACGGTGCGATTTGGGGTCGCATATCATCGTAAAGACCAGACGCTGCGGTGGGCTTAGCCCCTCAACTGTTGGAACCCGATGGAACAACGCGCTCAACTCCAGTTGCGTTCCTTTGGAGATCCCGGAATCCTCTATGCAGTGCTAGGGAGCCGCCAGGAGGGTTTTAGTGCAGTGAGAATTCTACATAACCAGACGTCGCTCCCACGGCGTTGAATATCCTTGACGAGAAATACCGCTGTGTTCTGATTTTAGGAGTGGTAAGAGACACACTTACACGCGTTCGATAACATACTGGTGCCATAATACGCTGCTCATATCAAAATGACTGTAATGTTGATAACGCGGCTCATACTGCTTATAAGTTTTGTATCGCGTGGTACAATCTGTCTGTTTATATAATTACCTACGGGTGCAGTGTCCGTCTGTGGATTTGAAGCATGAAATATTGAATACATTTGTCACTTAACAGTTATTTGTAATTAGGTACTCTATTATCAACAGTTTATATGCTTGCTTCCACAAGTAAGGAAGGCTTGAGGCATATTTTACCACGCTGCTCCAATGAGATATTGCACTGTAGTTCTTTAATTATTATATACTATACCAAAATATAAACACAATGTCTGCATCATTATTTGCTCTGACTTTTTCGAGTTTATTTTGAAGATGCCTGAATAGATTTTTATTATAAGTATATCTATTTTTAGGCTGAAGCATTTTTTGCGTTTCGGTCGAAGGGTGTGGTTGCCGGCATACTTTCACATGAGGCGACCATCATAGTCCACGGGAGAATCAATGCATCTATGATTGATTTCAGATGGAACCCATTACAGATGTCCATGGGCGGCAGTGACCACTTACCATCAGGTGGACTGCATGCTCGTTTGCTGCTTCAATCAGATAAAAAAAATAAGGAAGCCCTTTTTAAAAAAAAATAATACCTCAGACATTTAAACATATTTTCATAACACATCTTAAGATGCAGGCAGAGCCGCGTCCATGAACATGTATTTAATAACACGGCTTATCTATTATGTGATTTACGAGCGTGACGATTACCAGCCATTGCGTGGCAATGACCCCGCCATTATCTAAATACAATAACTGTGCGTGAGGTGCGCGGCCAGCTTGTTGCATGTTGTAATGAGCTTTGGTATATAGTCGGGGTTTTTTCAGGGTTCCGTCTCTTAAGAATAACGAGAATACCTCGGTTGAACTACGCTGGTTTATCAGATAGTACCAGTATGAGAGTAGTGATAGCCTAATGGTTGAAGCTTGCCCTCTCGATCGGGAGGTCCGAGGTTCAAACCCAGGCACGCACCACTGGTTTTTCGGAAAATTATGTGCGTATTAGAATTAAAATATCACTACTTTTCGGTGAAGGAAAACATCGTGAAGAAATTAACAGACTCGAGAGTTTTAAAAAAAAAGTTCTCGGGAATGTGTGAAGTCCACCAATTCGCACTTGGACAGCTCGGTGGACTATGGCCTAAACTCTCTCATTCTGAGAGAAGACCCGTGCCCAGCAGTGGGACAATAATGGGTTGGCGAGAGACCAGTCTACCTACTTCGGAAAGGTACCATCCCCACACTTATTTTATGCGTTTATATAATGGGACCTTATTCCTCGGGAGTAGCAACGCCTCTGTGGTTGACTTTAGATAGAACAGGGGATTCTACATGAAGTTGGTTTGATATGTCAATGTGCGGCACTGACCACCAAGTGGACTGTATGCTCGTTTGCTACTTCAATGACGAATTAAATGATGAAAAATACTTCGGGGTTTTGAGAGTTCCGTTTTTTAAGAATAAAAACAAGATAATTAAATTTCCGTTATTTGTATGTGTCACAGGACTATCTACCGAAACTATTTTTTAACACATTGTTTACGAAAAAATATTTAAAATTAAAATATAAGAAATAGGTGTTTTACAGAATAACTTCAAATTTTTACTATGATACTTATAATTAATATCAAATTTTGTTACAACAGAAACCTCCGTGTGTAAGTTTGACTTGCGCTTGGTGCAAAATTTGCTTTCAATTTAGCGTTTTTGAACTATCTTTACATTCAGTGTTAAAAGTGTGTCATGTTTACCCTATAAAGTCCTTTGCATGGTAGGTACTTACCTTGAAGTCATAGGATATGAATGAAATTTTATGAACAATAATAAAAAATAGTAATTTTAAACCCAATTAACTTCGCTTTTATTAGCATCTATAAAAGAACACTTTAGTGGGCACCAATGTCAGTAATTTAAAAAGTACTTATAATAATATCAAGAGTACCGATAAGTACTATACAAATGCTAACCAACGCGTTCGTTGATATTTTCTGTTAAATAAAGTAAAAAGTACAGAAGGTGTATATAAATAATGACAAAGTGAACTTCACAATAAACGGAACATGATAAATTAAGCCTGACAACTTATAAACTTAGCGAAATGAGAAAAAAGTGTCATCTGTTTCATAAAGATTAATGGTAGCGTAAAATAAGAGTCATTTCAAATTTTGTTAGGAGGTCTATTCTGTTGGCACGAAATCGGTAGTTTCGGAAGAAGAAGTTTCGGTAGAAGTTTCGGACAATATTCGCTCCGATACATATCGTTTAGGGTGACCTTTGAAAAGCATAAACAATGAAGGTTATTAGGAACACATTACTGTCCAATTGTTGGAAAGGAGACACTAAGAATGAAAGTATTTGTATGCTATGGTCCACAATCTTGGCTAAATTTAATACAATGTAAGACTGTTTTTAACATTTAGGCTTCTTTGTTTTCCTATGCCGTTTTTCTATGATATTAAGGCAAGTGATAATTTATTTGAAATGCGTAAAAAACTCCAAAGATCAGAGATATGTATGGTTAGGATTTGAAATGTCAAATAAGGTCAACGTGATGTTCGATCACAGTTCAAGAAAGTAAAATTCAAAAGTGATCGATCATTTGATACCTCAACTTTTTCTGTAAGCTTTTCTAATGGTCTAAGTTCTAAGTCAAATACTAGGAATAATGTATAAAATAGTTTAATTTTTGCATGCCCTAGAGGTGTAATATAGTGGAGAATTAATTGTAAGATCTGTATGTCCTATATTCAAGCAAATAAATGATTTGATTTCATTTGAAGGGTTGTACGATTGAATTCCGATAAATTTAACGTGTCAGCTTTTTTCTCGGATACTTTCGAACGGATCCGAAACTCTGTTATCGGTCGTACAGAATATACCCCCAGATGTGATATCACCCGGCTTTGTTGGTTTGACCTTAAAGTTGGTACTTCAATTAGAAACAGTTCACGAGTCGACATGAATTCCTAGAGTTGACTCGATTTACTCAAAATAAAGATGGGCCATTATAATCTAATATTTTTATTCTATAATAAATATAGATTTTATAAATATAGAGCTACCAAATGAACAAGTCTACCTGATTGTTAATGGCGACTGCAACCCATGGGCACTATGGAATTTGCGTCTTAGCGGATATTGGCAAGATATTGTTGCTACCACCAGACACTAACTTGGAATGGTTTGGATAAGCATAGCATTCTTCAAGCTGTTTTGAATTTAAAACATAGCAGCACTTAACACAACAGCAGTATTTGTTGAGCCCTATTAGGTTGAAATGGATGTGGCGTTGTTGTGGTCGAACGATAAGGTAGAACCTTATCGAGCATAGAGAAATATAGTACCTCAGAAGGTACTATGTTGATCTATACTTATACTAGTAGGTATTTATAAAGGATAGTAATATATGTAATCGCTAGACTTATTTGTAGATGTACCTGCATTCGTTGTAGAAGTTAAAAAACACTAGATTAACTTCGTCCGTCATGATTTTCATATTTAAATATTTATTTTATTTATAGTAAACCTCATTTGTAAAGTATCTGGCTGAAAAGATGTCAATAACGTGTAGATTAAAAACAAAAGAGTGTGGTCATTGATAACTAACATGGACGCCGTTAAAAGTAGAATAATATATCTTATATATTATTAACGCTTATGTAGTGGGAATGTGATGTGAAATATGATAATGTAATATGAAATAAATGTGTAGTGATGAGAAGATATGTTTTATTACATGTCCTAATGTTTAATGTAATAAAGCAATATTACAATTTCACTCAAAGTAAGTCCACAATTTTAGTGATAATGTAACGCACTGGATTCACATAACTGTAACTTGTAAGCATTACAGTTATGTACCGAGATATCATTAAAATCCTATTGCTTATATTGAATAATATCTTGAATTAAACAGTGCCGTCTTGTATTCTTCGACACTGTCAAGTTTCTAAAACATCCAGAATCCACAATTAAAATTTCAAGAACACTAATCCACTTCATTTGTTCACAACACACTTAATCTGTCTGAACAGGGCATTACTGTAATACCTGTTTAATACTCCTTGTTTTTGTTGTCTGCTTCAGACGTAAATAAGTAATTTAACGAGGTACGTATCTCACCAAAGAATAAGACTCTTGCAAGATAATCGCCTAGTTAAGTTAAGTTGAGCGGGCACAATTATATAGGAGTGACAAACGAGCATGCAGTGCACCTGATGGTAAGTGGTCATTGCCGCCAATGGTCATCTATAACCACCTTCATATAGAGCATGGATTCTATCTGAAGTCAATCACAGATGCGTTGCTACTCCCGAGGACTAGTATGGTCACCTCATATAAAATGTGTGCCGGCAACCACACCCTTCTATTGAAACGCCAGAAATGCTTCACGCTAGAAACATGCGTGGCGGCGGTACTTCTCTGGGCGAACTACACTGGTTCTACCACCTGGTAAGTACAATATTTACACAAGTTTTACTTGTGTTTTATGAATAATAGAATATATAAACTTTTGCCTGTTATCTGAAAGGTTTCTCACCACCGACCTTTCAATGTAAAAAAAAATTGTAAGGTGTTTATGTCTATAAAGGACTGAACAAATTTTGACGGGATTCATGAGACGGATAAATAAAGCTATAGAAATTTAAATGGGATCTTAAACGTTTTTTGATGTGAGACTATATTATTTTTTATATAGAAACATAAACAAAATACAAATTTTTACACGGTTTCTCTCTGCATGAAACTGTGTAAAATGATAGAATACTAGACGAAATTAACAAGTTTGAAACATATTTATCTAATTTCGAACAATCTTTCATAATTTCGGACAATGTCACGTACGATTATTGAGAAGAAGGGGCAAGACATATGTATCACACAAAATCTCAACGTGAGGAGAGGGACAGTTGAAAGTAGTAAAAAGCTGTAGTTACAATATTCGCTTAGTCGCTCACGATGCAACAAGTCTGCCAGATATAATAAAGCGCAGAACACACGGTGTCGCGTCTGTGTATTTCCACCTTCTATGTACCGTACAAAGGTATTTAATTAAGCTCCCTTAAATTTTGCGGCGCTGTTATTATGGCTGCCCTCGAGGTAAGGACGAATGTTATATTTTCAGTTAGTTCACTGGTATTCTACTTAGTATTTGCTTTAGTGTAATAGGAATTCTTTTGTCTGACCAAAGTTAATAACAGAAATTCTAGCTTTTGTGGCTCTGTAACTTTATGAGATGTGTTAGTGATTGTTATTTATGTTTACATTTATAGTGTGATAATTGTTTCTTAGCGTCTTTTTGTATAAGATTGAAGTAGCAAACGAGCATGCAGTCCACCTGACAGTAAGTGGTCACTGACGCCCATGGACTCCTGAAAGCAACTTCATACGGAACATGGGGTTCTATCTGAAGTCAATCACAGATGCTTCGTTACTCCCGAGGACTAAGATGGGTGCCTCATAAAAGTGGGCCGGCAACCACACTTTCATCGAAACGTAAAAACTGCTTCACGTTAGAAATAGGTGTGGCGGTGGTACTTCCCCGGGCGAACTACACTGGTTCTACCACCTATAAATATAGTTATATTTTTATGCTTAAATTAAATGTTTTTGGACTTCACTTGTTATCTTTAACAAGTACAAATGTAGCCATCGCCACACCTAATTCTAGCGTGAAGCATTTCTTACGTTACAATGAAAGGGTGTGGTTGCCGGCTCATTTTTATATGAGGCAACCATATTAATCCTCCAGAGTAGCAAAGCATCTGTGATGGACTTCTAATGTCAGTATGTTCTATATGAAGTTGCTAACAGATGTCCATGGGCGGCAGTGACCACTTTTCATCAGTTGGCATGCAGGGGTTTTTGCTACTTGAATCGGATGAAAGGACTGCACAAAGCCTGGTTGTGATTTAATATATATTGAATATATGATAGGACCCTTCATGACTTCAGTGACGCCACCTTTTTAACTATTGACGACGACCCGTGTTGCGGAACGGTTACCATACCGGTCTGACGCGCATTGGGGGGTCCCGGGTTCGATTCCCGGCCAGACAGGTATCTGAATGATTAGTTTAGATTCATGTTCTGGGTCTGGGTATTTGTCTTTTCGTCTTGTTTGTATCCATGGTACCCACGACACAGGAGAAAATCCTATTATGGGGCTATGAGTGTAGAAAGCGTGCGTGAGTGTGTGTTATTTTGCGTTATGACACCAATGTAAAATCCTTGTGTTCTTGTTTGAAGGGTGTTGAAGATACATTCATAACATGAGGACTTTAATCTTCTAGATCACAATTTGCCGGTTTAGAATACATCAATATCATTACTACTCATTAGAAATCATGCTCATGGCTACGTCCATTTACAGAATGCATTTTATCCAAAAGTATTTTGAAAGAAAGCGTTAGCAAATGACATGTAAAGGATTACCGCCCTTAATAAAATTGAATAGAAATCATTCCTACCTGTAACACCAAAGATGAACACTAATTAAAATCAAAGGATCGCGCACAACAACAATACCCTAATTCTACCACCCTCCGAATTGGTTACCTGCATCGCCCGGAGCATTACATCATGAAGGGAGGTATGATTGGGTAGAATGGGGTGAGTTCGAGGGGTAAGCGATGTTATGCCTTGCATTTTGCTTAAATCAATTTCGACTCGCAATGTTAGGATTTGTTAACGCTGTAGCGAGAAACTTTGGAATTTATATTTGTTTCTATAACTTAAATAATTGTATTTTTGACGACTTGGCTGAGCGGTTATAATACCTGACTCGCAATGGGTCCCGGGTTCGATTCGTAGAACCATCGGTGACTGCAATGACGCCACCTTTTTAACTATTGACGTGTGGCGAAGCGGATTGCCATACCGGTCTGACGCGCAAGGGTCCCGGGTTCGATTCCCGGCCAGACAGGTATCTGAATGATAAGTTTATATTCATGTTCTGGGTCTGGGTGTTTGTGTATTCGTCTTGTGTGTGTTTATGGTACCCACGACACAGGAGAAAATACTAGTGTGGCTATTAGTGTAGAAAGCGTGAGCATGAGCGTGGTTTTATTTTATTAGTTACTAGCTGACCCGGACAACCCTTATTGCTAAGGAATATGAAAAATAGATGTTGGCCGATTCTCAGACTTACTCAATATACTCACAAAATTTCATGAGAATCGGTCAAGCCGTTTCGGAGGAGTACGCGAACGAACATTGTGACACAAGAATTTTATATATTAGATTAATACACGCCTAAACGTTTAAAAAAACTTGTGTGTACTCCTACTTGGCCGGTGCGGTAAGCTATGGTTTTTATCTCTCCTTCTGACGTAGACTCGGGCCCAGCAGTGGGACAGTAAGGAGTTTACGACATTACTCTTCGCATGGTTACATATGGAATCGAACATTTAATTACCTGCACATTCATAGCCTACAGCGTTGAACGGTTATATCGGGATTGGTACAATAGTGCTGGATACGGGGTAGCCCCGGGCAACCCCCGGCCTTACACTGTCCGCTCTTCAATTTGTATGAATCAGCGACAGACAGAAACTGCCCGTAACGATACATATGAATTAAATGGAAGTGTCTGTTTGCGATTTCGGAATAAACTTTTACTTATAACAATTGAATTGCCAACGTGCATGCAGTCCACCTAATGGTAATTGATAGCTGGCACCCATTGAAATTTGTAAGCAACTTCATACAAAACAAGGGTTCTATCTGAAGTCAGTCACAGATGCGTTGCTGCTTCCGAGGACTAAGTCAAAGAATATAAAAGTGGTTTGTGACCTACATCTTTCACTGACATGGTAATATCTAAGTGGTGAATGAAACATGTATTTATTAATTTGCTCGCTCGTTTTTGCCACGGACGTACAAGATGTGGAATGAGCTTCCTCTTACGGTACCGCAGCGTAGCGACATGAAGCTCTTGTAAAATGGTACAAAACAGTTCTTCTTTAAGGCCGGCGATGCATTGGCGAATCCTCCGAAAATTTTCAAATAAGCAAATAAAATACATAAAATCAACTAAAAACACATTATACACACTAACGTGAATTTGTCACAGACACACAAATAATAAACTAAATAGAACATTCAATGTCTTACTATGAAAACACATAACGTCAGAAATGTCAGTGTCTTTGTCAAAATACCCGCTTGATTTGATTTACTTTGGACAATATGAAGTTTAGTTTTTTAATTTAATAAACGGTCGAATTTCGACCGATGCGACAGATGACTGGTATATGAATGTGCTGTATTTTCTTAAACACCAAATAAATTTCCAATTTTTTTCCGTGGCTCACAACACAGGTAAAGATGTGCGTGAGCCAATTATTACAATGCATTATAGATATAATTCGTAAATAAATACGCATTCATGAATATGCATGACCTACTTCTCATACGTGTCAAATCATCGTCATCAAAATCGTAATCGTCATACGTGTCATATAATTACCTACCTACGTTATGATTCTATTTGCTCATGTTATCACAAACAGTTGATTTGCAATGCAAACCTCACCGATTAATGTTTGTCCTAGTAAAGTAAACTATGGGAGGTACAACCCATTATTGTCCCACTTCTGGGCACGGGTCTTCTATTAGAATGAGAGAGTTTTAGGCCATAGTCCACCGCGCTGGCTAAGTGCGAATTGGTGGACTTCATACACCTTTGAGATTTTCTTAAATAACTCTCGGGTGTATAGGTTTCCTCGCGATGTGTTCCTCCACCGAAAAGGAGTGATAATTAATTTCTAATACGCACATTAGTGGTGCGTGCCTGGTTTTGAACCTCGGAGCTCTCGATTGAGAGGGCAAGTTACAACCATTAGGCTATCACTGCTCTAGTAACTAAAAGAAAACTATGAATAATGAAACAAAATCACAGGACATTTACAATTATTTTAGTTATTAACATGATTGTACTAATAAGAAAAAAAGAAAGAAGAAAATATATAAGAAACCAAAGACAGAACATGAACCAGCTGAATTAGCACATTTTTAAATTCACATTGTTTGCACATTGTATCGCTTTGTTTATAAGTAACTAGTACCAAATCGTGCGATAAGACCAAAACAGCCATGTTTAAAATTATAATAAAACATAACAAAGAATCCAATCACAGTAAGTACCTCTCCTTTCTTCAATTCACTTTATTTCAATGTATGCTGCAATATTCTTGCTACGGTTACAGCGCCTTCGAGCACTTAATCGTTTAAGAGGCCATCGAGCGAATGAAACATTTGAATTGCTGTAAGCGCTGACAGGCGTTTATAAACATCGTTATGCCCTTAAAGCGTTTATAGCCGCTTGAAGCTGTTCATCGTTAAACGGACAATTATGCGTTAGAAAGAGTTTGTTGGCCACAGCGCTAAAGCGTCTATTGGCAACGTGCCATAACATTACGCCAATTTGGATGAGCGTAAGTATGAAATGACGGTTATTTTGTTTTATTTTCATCAAGTTTAAGTTCAATGACACCGTAACGAGTTTTAGATGGTTGTTCTTGGTTTTGTCTCCATTGGGCTTTTTACAAGTAGCAAATGAGCTTGCAGTGCCGTTGATGGAAAGTGGTCACAGCAGAATACGATGTTGCCAATAAACAAAAAATACAACCGACTTCCATGCCACATAAAAGTAAAAAATATTTTAAATACATGTTGGTTTAGAGCAAACACAGTACTTAGTACATAGTCCCGAAGTCGGCGCCCATATAAGATACATGTAGTTTCGTCATGATCCAGCAAAATATGGTGAGCGCCGACTTCGGAACTATGTACTAAGTACTGTGTTTGCTCTAAACCAACATGTATTTAAATTATTTTTTACTTTTATGTGGCATGGAAGTCGGTTGTATTTTTTGTTTAAAAATTTTTTTTTCACGCTTTTCAGTCACGATAAAATCAGTTATGGCTGTTGCTAGTCGTCCGCTAACCGGATGAATAAAATTAATTATTCGTCCGATTTTCGGATGAATAAAATTATGTGCTGGCGTCATCATCTCAAAATAGACTTCTTTGACACAACCGGTCGGGGGCGCTACCGCGCCCCCTCCCTTAGATTCTGAATTAGAAAAATCTGTTCGAACCTAACCTAACCGAATAAAACAACTTTTTCTGAGTAAACATTTGTTTAAAGAATAGACCTATAATTATCAATATTTAAAGTAGAAAAAGTAATATAAACCTTATAACTAAGAGTATAATTCAACTGATACTGATAAAAATAATTTTGACTACCTATCCTTAGTTGGAAAACCAATACCATCAAAACCAATTTAAGTTCGGGCAGCATGGTCGTTATTCACTACATCAGGTGTACCCATAGCTTTACACAATTTATTAATCTCAGTAATATGATTTAACTCACCAGTTTCAATACGTTTTTTATTACGAGGATAATAAGTATGTTTAATATACAGACCATTTTTATTACGAATTTACCGTTTAGCGGACGATTAATTTATTTTATTCATCCGATTACGGGACGACTAGACACTTCGATCAGTTATACGAGACCGTGTAAAACATAGTATCCATAAGACTGCATAGTGCATACATAAATGGAAACGGTAATTTAAAATCAACCTTAAATGACAAGTCAAACAAAAGCCTAAGCGATATCTTACATTACTGTCACAGTGCATGTGAACTGAGCGCAACCGCTCGCAGGGCGCTGCCGCGCCCTGCTCGCTTAGTTTCTATATTTTCTTTTAAGTTCCAACCTAACCTAACATCCTATGTAAAAAGGTTGGCAGTACTCCTGCATCGTCCAGGTAATTGTATTCAAAGTGGAATTTGTGATCATAATTATGTCCTTTCCGGAACTCATTGTTTGTATTGCGAACAATAATTACCAAACACACATACTTTAGGCAGGCTGTATACCTTTATTAATCGTTGCCTCTGTTTATGGAACTCCTAATATATTCATAAGGGCCATATTACTATCACCTGTGGGTTAGATAGGCAGTACCACTGAATAAAAGCCCAGTTATAGATAACGGTTTTCATAAGTCATCTCTTCTTAGCATTTCTTCAATAAATCCTTAAACACTAAATAGCCAACTTCTATGGCTTGGGCTTACAGTACCCTGCATCATAAGGGTCGAGGAGTTAAAGGTCAATTTTCTTATCATACGTCTTTGCTTTGTTAATATATTACAATTCCATAAGTATCAAATGGCCAACGCCTATGCTTTAAGCCTGAAGTACCCGTGCATCATCAAGGCTGAAGAGTTGAAGGTCAAAACTATCATGTTATATCTTTGCCTAGTAATCTCATTACATATACGTAAGCACCATATGGCCAACGCCTATGGTTTAGGCTTGAAGGACCCCAGCATTATCAGGGTTGAGGAGTTGAAGGTCAAATTTTTCATGCCATATCTTTTCGTAATAATCTCATTACATACACGTAAGTAACAGATGGCCAACTTCTATGGCTTGGGCTTGCAGTACCCGGCATCATGAGGGTTGAGGAGTTGAAGGTCGATTTTAATATTATACGTCTTTACTTTGTAAATATATTACATACCCATAAGTATCAAATGGCCAATACCTATGGTTTAAGCTTGAAGTACCCCTGCATCATCAGAGTTGAGGAGTTGAAGGTCAAATTTTTCATCTTTTATCTTTGCTTAGTAATCTTATCAGATATACGTAGCGATCATGTAGCTAACGCCTATAGTTTAAGCTTGAAGCACCTCAGCATCATAAGGATTGAGGAGTTGAAGGTCCAATTTTCCACCGTATACAACCATTTTTCTAATGTTCTACCTTACATTTTTTAAATATCATTTTGAATGCGTAAGGATGAAATAGCTAAGTTTTATGGCTTAGGCATTCAATACCCCTGCATCATCAGGATTGAGAAGTTGAAGGTCCAATTTTTCGTCGTATACCTTTGCTTAGCAATGTTATTACAAATCCGTGAGCAACAAATGTCTAACGTTTATGGTTTAAGCCTGCAGTACCCCTGCATCATCAGGGTTGAGGAGTTGAAGGTCAAATTTGTTATCGTACATCTTTGCCTTGCTATCTTATTATATATCTGTAAGCACCAAATGGCCATCACCTACGGCTTGGGCTTACAGCACCCTGCATCATCAGGGTTGAGGAGTTGAAGGTCAATATTTTTGTCATATGTCTATGCTTAGTATTGTTATTACACATCCATAAGCACCAAATGGTCAACCCCTATGGTTTAGGCTTGAGGCACCCCTGCATCATCAGGATTGAGGAGTTGAAGGTCAAATTTTTCATCACATGTCTTTGCTTAGTAGTCTTGTTACATATATGTAAGCACGAAATAGCTAATGTTATAGTTTAGGATAGCTGTAACCCTGCATCGTCAGGATCGAAGAGTTGAAGGTCAAATTTTTTGTCAACCTATATAAGCATAGATATATAATACATATTCCAAGTTTCATAAGAATCGATTCGGCAGAAGCCGAGTTATCTCAAATTATCTAAAAAACTTGAGGAGTGGTGGTGGTTTCCACCCAATAACTCAAAGAGTTAAGCATCACAGCATACCCATGTCCAAGAGAAAAAGTTGCGTGACAAAATTTCCTATCAAATGAAAGAAAGAAAATGGAAATCGGTTTAGAAACACCCAAGTTATTCAAGATTTTAAGAAACCGACATTTTCCAATTTTCCGGGAAAACCGCCGGAAGGTTTTCATTTTCCTCAATATGGCAATATGGGACTGCCTGTGAAACTAGCCGCATACAATGTCGTATGAATCGTGTCGGTAGGTCGACGATTTCTAGCCATTTCGGCCGAACATACTTAAAAAAAAAAAAAAAAAAAAAAAAAAAAAAAAAAAAAAAAAAAAAAAAAAAAAAAAAAAAAAAAAAAAAAAAAAAAAAAATATACGTGACGAATAGATAACCTCTTTCCTTTGGGAAGTCGGTTAAAAATTTTAAACAGTATTTGGTGAGACTTAACTGGAACATTGACAGGACGCAATGGGTCTTATATAGAACTGGTTGGTCATTTAAATGGGGACTAAGAAATATGTGTGTTTATTTTTCACAAAAAGAAGAGATTTTTTATTTTTAAATGTAGTATTAATGTAGAGAAATAATATGTATTTGAAACCATAACATATTTATGATTGCCTTTTACAGGTACATACCTATTTGGATCTACCTAATACCTAAATACTGTAAAAAACTCTGTACCAGGAAGCTTCATTATAAAATAATTTTGAAAAAATATATGATTTAGTACATTGGGAAACCATAATAAGGGTGTAATCTTATTTTTTTTACATTAAATGTATTGATTTATAAGTTTAAAGGAGAATGCCCATGGCCAGTACTCTCAAAAAACGAGTTGTGTCACAATGATTTTTGTATAGAAAAAATAACTAAAATATTTCAGGTATTTTAGCCAATTTCCTGAAAAAATCACTTTGGAGTTAATTTTCTTAAATTAATAAGTATTTAACTTTACTTCCATTTTACATGTGACAGATATATTCGCCATTATGGTGGGATCAGGGATGTAGATCTGAGATCGACTAATCAAAGAATCGATTAATTAAGGTTATAAAATCGATTTACTGATTTATTTGAATTGACCCAAGAATCTCCTGTTATATTCTTAACATCTATTCTTAATATTAATTTAAAAACTAATGAATATTGTAAACTAATGAATGTTCGACTGAAAGAGTAGTTTAGTTTATCAGTCTTGAATACGAGTTAAACAATCCTTTACATAGTAAACATAAGAAATAAAAAAGGAAAAAAATGATACTCAAAGTATTTAAATCATTTTTAGTTTTTATATCTATTTATTTGTTATTTTATCACATTTTAACAGTATTTTTAAAGCAGTGAATGGTTAAATAATACAGTTTAAATCTCAAAATCGATTATATTATATTACCGATATGGTACCTTCCATCCCTCCATAGAGGCCATTTAACTGGTTTGTCTCTGTCACATTGATTTGTTCGTATGTTTTGTTGCGTCGAGTTGAGCTTAATTTCGTTCCTCCGTTACTAAATACTAAACTTATCAATAATTACAAATACTTACGTGCCGTGATTGTGTGAAAATAGTGTTACAAATAAGAAATACACCTGCATAGTCCATATTACCGAATCTATTATAACCTAAAAACAAACTTATTATGTGGAATATCTCAATACTTCTAATAAGAATTTTGACACAAGTTGGTACGTGTAATTTACTTTGATAACAAAAGCAAATAAAGGTATTTTTATCAGGGCACAAAAATATTGAGGTTAGTACATTTGCTCATACAAAATGGGCATTCTCCTTTGTCCCTTGTCTGTCTCTGGGTGGACAGTAGGTATTGTTCTCTACATTATGTCGATTTCAGTACGAATATCATTGAATCAAGATTTAATCAGATACTAGATACCAAAATCCTCCGGCGCGGTGACTATTGGCAAAATTCCCCGTTATTGGACGTATATGTCCAAAAGGCTTAGAATGGATAAAAGGTCTTGGATTTATCTATATATAGTGCAACCTTAATATATAATACCTCAATATAACGATTTAACTATTTTTTTGTAATCTACTGGAATTATTCATAAGAGTCAATGTAAAATATCCCTTTACATTACGAATATTTCTTGCGAACAACCTCTTTATAACGAATTTTCAACTATCAGGACAAAAAGTATAAAAACCTCTAATTAACGAATTTTGCCAACCTAAAACCTTAAAAGTTCTCACTGATAATTCGTGACTTTTGTTGAGCGAATCTTTGAAATTAGCATTAAATTAATTGTGCATCCTACATAATGTATGTACCCACCAAGATATGTACCTGCTTTGGCGGATTTTATTGCATTTAATTTTAATTATTAATGTAAGAAAAAAATTGGTACCTACCTACTTGTTTTAAATAGAAAATACATACAGAAATTTGATAAAAATGTGTTTTCATTTGTTAGAAGAAGTTATTCGCTATAACAAGATCAGTACGTAGGTAATAATGAGATGAATAAAACTATTTTTTTACCTCTATATAATGAATTTTAGACCAACGTAACCTCAACAAAACAAATCTAAATTCAACGAATTACTTGATATAACGAATATTTACTTGTTCCCTTCCGATTTGTTATATCAAGTTGCACTGTAATTACAATATCCAATGTTGTCAATTTGACAATATTTAAATTGGCTTTGTTAATTGCTGATGTTTATTGTGGAGCTATTTGGCACGAAGATCTCAATCGTTCAAGCGAAAGGTGCCTTAACGAGAATTGAATTCCAAATTAATTAATTGCTACATCGTAAAGTTTATTTAGGACGATTCGTTTAGAGAAATGTAGAATGCCTCTAGGTGGAAGGGCAGCGGTACGAGCTATTTCTAGTTGTAATTATAGCCAAGGGATAGATGATAAAGAATACGATGTTGTAATTTTACGTTGATCAAATAGTTTGTATTAGAATAAGTTTTTGGGAACAAGCTTTCTAATTACATCATTTTTTGCACGTGGTCTTAAGAGAAAACACTTTAATTTGATATTATGCGGGTGCAAAAAAACGTATCCACCGTCTTGGGGCATATGTCATATTGATTTTAAAATGAGTTAGGTTTGAATAAAAATATATAATGCATTTTTATTCAAACCTAACGTTTACAAAGTTTCAACTCAATTGGTCGAAGTAACTGGTTGAGCATTTAGTGGCCAAATCTGACCATCGTTTACTAACAAAAGCCATTTGTATTCAAACGATCATCATTTGTGATGTCCATCAAGAAGGCCCAATGGCCTGGTAAGAGCCCGATGGAGCAAGGCGGTTGGAGGACTCCGGTTGCGTTCCTTTGGCGATCTCGGAGTCTTCTATGTAGTGCCGAGGACGGCCACCGGCACCGGGGCAATTGATAAAATATTGTTTGTTTATTGTTTGAATAAATGAATTTGATGTTCCAATTATTTTTTTAGTATTTCACTATATACACAGCGAGGCACGTATCGGGCGGCTACATAAATGTAAGCAGTGATAGCCTAATGGTTGAAACTTGCCCTCTCGATCGGGAGGTCCGAGGTTCAAACCCGGGCACGCACCACTGATTTATGTGCGTATTATACTTTAATTATCACTGCTTTTCGGTGAAGGAAAACATCGTGAGGAAACCTACACACCCGAGAGTTCTTTAAAAAAAAAAAAGTTCTCGGAGGTGTGTGAAGTCCACCAATTCGCACTTGGCCAGCGCGGTGGACTATGGCCTAAGCTCTCTCATTCCGAGAGAAGACCCGTGCTCAGCAGTGGGACAGTAATGGGTTGACGACGACGACGACATAAATGTAAGAAAGACTACATATGTAAGCAAGACAATAATAAACGAAAAGTATTTTTGAACGGAGTTTGTAGGCCTTATTTATGTATATAGTATGTATGTATCGTAAAGTAAAGTAGAGCGGAAACGCTATAATCTTACTGATTTATTATTTTAAGATTATTAACAAGATAAATCGACGTGTAATGATTTGACTGTCGTGGCTCTATGTTTAATAAAAGGTTTTGTACAATGTTGAAATGAATTAAATATCTTTGTTTTGCATTGGCCTACGGGGTCACTTACAAATTGTCAATTACTTTCATTTTATTATTTTATTATACTATTTATTTATATACTTTTTATTTTTTTATTATACTACCATCGGAACACGACCTCAAGTGAGAAGAGCCGGCAAGAAACGTAACGGGTTTGTCTTTTATCTTTGAAATTAACACTATTTGTTGAAAGATCAGTTAAATACATGAATTCTCGAAAGTTTTACATCTCTGGTGCATATTTATCGTTATGTTGGTTAGTGTTTACACTTTTTGCGTTGGTATTGTATTTTCTAAGATAGGACGGTTACTGTTGAAACGTTAAAGAGTAATAAAGGTGAACAAGTGGCATTTCGCCGGCGCTCTGCAAATGCCGGATGATTCGGTTCCAACGTTAAATGCCACGGTTTAGTTTAGTAGGGTTTCGGTTAAATGTCGTGGGATGGCAAGTGCGATTTTGAAATTAGGCGCCATGTCTATATGTTTCAGATCTGTGATGGGTTTCAGAAATCGATTTTTTTGATGCTGATGATGATTATTGCCTTGGTGGTTTTGTTTCTTACGAAATAGGTATATAGGAATCGCACTTTTGAAAAACTCTATCTTATTTAACCTCTATTCTATCTATTGGTTTAAATGGTATGGTTTGTGGTTTAAGTAATACCTAAGACTTTTCAAAGGTTCCAAAAGGTTAAAGGTACGAAATAGAAATTTATTAGTGAACAGTTTACTTTCAATTAAAATAAAGTACCACCGCCTACAACCGCCTACCGCCACCTATTTAAAAGATGGTTGAACTAAAATATCGTTTTTCTACCCAATTCTACCCAAAAGACGTATTTATCTGAGGTTTTCCAACTTAATCGGTACCTTCGTGGCAACGAGGTTGCTACGAATTACTTTAAGAGGGATGCTAATTTTACCAGCGATTGATCACAGGTTTTTAAAGGGACAGGGCTTACTTACTTAAATACTGGGGACAGCATGCTCTTAAACCTTTTTTTATGTTTTCGAGGGGGAAACTTTCAAAAAGTACCCGACGTCGTGCTCATAAACCTAGCGTGTTTAATCGAAACAAAATAATAAGATGTGTGTTACAAAGTGTTTCACCTGCATACATCTCAATAGACACAACAAAGCAAGTTTCTTAATGAATAGTGTCAACACGCGGTGTCAACGACCCCAGGGGGCAGTCGCTTAAAATGCAAAGGGATGCACAGTCATTATTATCTCGAGGATTTAGGATGTCTGAGAGCTGTAGTTAGCGCGTTTGTATGCTTGAGCACAGCGATCCGTTCTATTGTTACGTGTATCAACAATCACAAGCAGCTTCAGATTAGAGTAGAATTACGAGTAAATGGGATAAAGTGCGGTGAATACGAGAAAAGATAAAGATCAGTTTTTAATAAGACGTCGAAGCACGTAGGTTTCTACCGCCATCTTTTTCTTCCTGAGAATTGAAGAAAATTTGGGCCTTTTTTTTAGGTTTACAATTAAACCATTATCCTCCTTACGTTGTAGCCTGGAAAAATAATACATATTTTCGCACGTTAACAAAACGTACAATAACATGTCGGGTGGTGTAAGCTACATAGTTGAGTTTCGATGGAGGGTTGTGGTTGCCAGCACGCTTTGTATAATAAGAGGACCATCG
This sequence comes from Spicauda simplicius, assembly GCA_949699795.1. Taxonomy (NCBI): domain Eukaryota; kingdom Metazoa; phylum Arthropoda; class Insecta; order Lepidoptera; family Hesperiidae; genus Spicauda; species Spicauda simplicius. Next base: position 2,514,311 of record OX453062.1, read on the forward strand.
TAGTCCCCGGTCCTTGACCACTTATCATCTAGTGGACTGCAAGCTCGTTACTTCTTCAATCTTAAAAAAAAATACAGAACATTATTCTTCAGAAAGGTAGACCATCTACCTCTTAAGAATCTGAAGAAGAAAACGTCTTAAAACAGAAATTACCTAAAAATTGAGGCGACAAATTACGGAAAATGTTGCAAAACTGCCAATTTTCCTTTTTTACTTTCTATTGTTACAACAGAATTAAAATTCCTTCTAAGTTACCACTAATCACCGTTATGTAATGAAAAAAACATAAACGCTGGAATCATTAGTTCCATGTATTACCACAAATTCAGAACTTAGCATTCCGATCGTGTCCGGAAAACGATGTTAGATTTTAAATCGTTGGATAAAACGACAGTGGAATACGATAGTTCTAGTATGGAAACAGTATGTGTTATCTTATCATGCAGCTTCTTATATGGGTCATTTCCTTGTTGTACTTGAACTTAGTATTCGAAGGAAGTGCTGCAAGGCGTTGATGCATATTGCATCTTTAAATGATGCAACGTGGTTCGTAGGAATCGGTTCGGTCAATATCGTACGAGGTAACGTTTGTCCTGGGAGCGGCTATCGCCCCTGGATATCCTAGGATATGGACGCACGGGTCTTCTTTAAGATCCGCGTCTTCCGAGGGGATTGTCAGGGGACTGAACCCTTCGACATAGGGATGATCGAAGCGCTTTGCAGGAGAGCCAAACGCGTGCCCTGAGGTGCTGGCGCGAGCGACTAAAGAAGCCACGCAGAATATGCCAACGGGTGGTCGACACTATCCTGCCGAACTTCCGCGCATGGATGCGTGGATGGTGCTGCCGGGGTTGCGGGCGGCTAGAGTGGGAGCTCGCGCGCTCAGAGGACTCCGGTTGCGTTCCTTTGGAGATTCCGGAGTCATATTCCGGCCACCGAGAGGTTTTAGTACGTTAAAAATCCTACATAACCTTGCGTCGGTCCCACGGCGTCGGGTACGTTTTGGAAAAAGTTGCGGTGTTTTGTGTTGCGGGCGGCTACAGTGGGGGAAAAAACTGCTCAGCCAGCAACCTCGAGTAGGACGGTGTCATTTGTGGCTGCATGTCGTCGTAGTCCCTGGAAGGTGCAGAGGGACAGTTACACGTCCCCCAAGAGATGAGCCTATGAGGGGCGCCGCGCTAGGGGGCACCGATGCGTTCCAATGGAGACCCTGGGATCCCCTCTAACCGCTGAGATAGACCACCGCGGAGGTTTTAGTGCGTAAAAATCCTACATAATCCAAGTCTCCTCCAAGGCGTCGGTGTACATTTATAAGGTTTCCTCTCCGTCAACAAAAAGTGGGATGTGTGCTAATTGTCGGTAAAATTTGACCAGTAGTTTTAATGTCAAAACGTATCAAATTCACTTACATCCTCACAAAGCTTCCTATGAATAATATTGATAAGATAATATCTTTATAAGATTATTAAGAATTAAGATTATGTGACTGTCATTCATGGACTGTACTCGTAACTAATTTACTTAGGTAGGAGTCATATTTAAGGCCGATCACAGATTATCACACAGGGTTTCTATACTGAAGTAAATTGGCACTTATTTTTTATCACACTTTAAACTAAACCACAGAAGGCTTTACTACTATTATACAGCAAATATATTTGCAGCGGTAATCTAACTATGGACAGTTACCATAGATTGTGGACAAGACTTCTTTCAAGGAGAGGCACTTGTCCATCTGTGAAGTTCAAGATTTAAGATTGTGTATTCGTAGTCTACTTCATCTCTCTCTCAACCCATTATTGGACACGAGTCTTCTCTCAGAATGAGAGAGTTTAGGCCATAGTCCACCGCGCTGGCCTAGTGCGAATTGGTGGACACTACCGGTGGTACTTCATCTACTTGATGTTATACCAAGTGTCTTAATAGATAATGACTCTCTAAGCCACATATTATATGGGGAAAATTAACAAAACATTACAATAGAGGTTTATTATCTACACACAATGTAGGAGATAATCCCTAAGTACACAAGCCTAACTGGTGTTTCTTGTCCATTTTGGAATTAGAGGGATTAGTTAGCATCGAGCCACTCCAACGTCCCAGAGGCGTCGTAGGGGTGATTAGACTGGATGCACTTTATTAGCGCACATGGGTCTCGTGTAAGGGTTATCAACCCCTTGATTATGTTCGTATTTGTTAGTTTTAAGGCAGTTTTTGGACAGGTTTATGAAGATAATAAATTATTTTTTGCGGTGTTTTGTATGAGCTCCAGGTGGCTTATAGTTTTATGGTTAGGTAATTGTTCTTGTGTAAGAGATAAGGTAAAGGTTAAAGTTTTACTTTTAACTGTTTAGTGACAACCGTTCAACGGTTGCGTTGCGATGGCTAATTGTGTAGGGCGTAAAGTTTTTGTTTTAGAATCTCGTAACACGTTCGTATTTTTTTGTTTTCGACACTGCAAAAATGTAGCAAGAACGGAAAAACGCACTGTTGAACCTTGTAAATAATGAAAGCTAAGCTTTTTACGTAAAAATTTTACAATCAGGAATCAAACTCAGAATTTTCTGCGCTTCAATTTCATGGACACTGGTTTGCCCCTACAATTAATGATTTATCGTACAGATGTTGACGAATGAACCGATAATTACGCATCATATAAACAGTCTCTCATGTTACATCATTAACCCATTTGGCTTCTAAATGACCATAAAATGAACCTCCTAGCACATTAAGATCACAAATTAATGTTAATGAGCCGAAATAAATTGAGTTCTTTTTGGCAAGCGCCTCCAATTATCCAAACACGTCATCTTATGTGGGTTGTTGCGGTATTAAGGTGTTCGTTCTTGACGACTACGACCTTAATTAATTCTGTCCCCGATAGTCAAAAGGCATGTAGGAAGAAGTCAAGTGGACAAAACAATACTGGTTCTGTATAACCAAGTAGGACTGAAGTCTTACCTGTGGGTTGCCACAGATCATAATTGTGGTTGCACACTTTTATATGTGGCGACTATCATAGCCCTCGGGAGTAGCAACGTATTTGTGATTGACTTCACACAGAATCCATGTTCTATTTGAAATTGCTTACAGATGTCTATGGGCGGCAGTGACCACTTACCATCAGATAAAATAAAAATCATTGTTACCCAAAGGAGTCCAAAGGGCAACTAAAGAAGTTCTATAAACTTCCTTACTTGCTTTACATGTGTATACTATTATTCTATTAATATTACAAACGCGAAAGTTGGTGAGGATGTATGCGTGTTTGGTCTCTTTAAGGCAAAAACTATTATTCAAGTTTTTCTGCACTTTGGCACCCACATTGTTTATGACCTAAATGAACTGAGATGAAATGAGAACTCATTGGATTACGTACTCCCGTGGTAGAAGTGACCTAAGCAGGCAAAATTACGGATGTGACCTCGTCGTCATCAATCCATTATTGTCCCACTGCTGGGCACGGGTCTTCTCTCGGAATTAGTGAGTTATAGGCCATAGTCCACCGCGCTGGCCAAGTGCGAATTGGTGGGCTTCACACACCTTAGAGATCTTTTTTTAAGAACTACCGGATGTGTAGGTTTCCTCACGATGTTTTCCTTTACCGAAAAGCAGTGATAATTAATTTCTAATACGCACATAATTTTAGAAAAATCAATGGTGCGTGCCTGGGTTTGAACCTCGGACCTCCCGATCGAGAGGGCAAGTTTCAACCATTAGGCTATCTCTGCCTAATATCTGTGGATGTGACCTAGTAACTAATAATTCATTGAGACCAGAAGTAAATCAATATTTACTTTACAAAGTCGTAGTCGTGAGTAACAAAGTTTTCGCCACGGGATGTCTCAGCACATCGTAAGACGGATTACTTACTTACCCAGCTAAAAGTATTTGCACACGAGACAAACGCGACGTTACGATGCGAAGATTGATCTTTGTTGGGTTTTCAAGGGTAAATTAAATTCTGGTGAAACTGCTGTTTTCAGACATTTTTCTCTAAAATAAATTAAATGTGCTTTGTAACTATCTAGCGGTGTATATGTGCTTTATCAACTGTTATATAAAAAATATTTTAGAAAGATTTCCTTAGTTATTTTAATGATAAGAATTTATTTAACGTAATCACTGCCCTGAAATATGGCGTGCTTGTGTCGTGAGTCGTGAAATCCTTTAGTAAAAGAGTTTTTTTTTTATTTCAATAAAAATGTTTACTGGTGGACCTGTAGTTTAGGATTGAAATGTTTCTATGCCTCGTAGCGTCGGTTCCTGTATTCAACTTTGGAAAGGATGATTCGGCAAACTTATTTTTATCAGACTGAAGTAGCAAACGAACATGCAGTCCACCTGATGGTAAGTGGTCTCTGCCACCATGGACATCTGTAATCAACTACATACAAAACATGGGTTCCATTTGAAGTCAATCACAGATGCGTTGCTACTCCCAAAGATGATGATATGATGGTCGCCTCATGTGAAAGTGTGCCGGCACGGCTTGTTGGTTTCCTTGGCGTCTCCTTTGCCGTTGAAGCAAGTGATAATTTAATTATAAAACGTGTATAAACGAAAAAGTCAAAGACTTGTGTTTGGGTTTCGAATTTCGAGCCGCCAAATATCCAAACTAAGACAAGAAACTAATATCTAAACTCCTTAAAAAAAACTTTTTACTACTACTAAATTGTGTTTAGTAATTTCTTCTTACTTTTAAAATTATTCATCAAATGGTATCATATTATTTTACAAGTTATAAGTTTCCACATTGGTCAACATCTTTATTAAATTGATGTATCCAATATTATAGAGCAGTGATAGCCTAATGGTTGAAACTTGCCCTCTCAATCGGGAGGTCCGAGGTCCAAACCCAGGCGCGCACCACAGATTTTTCTAAAATTATGTGCGTATTAGAAATTAATTAACGCTGCTTTTCGGTGAAAGAAAACATCGTGAGGAAACCTACACACCCGAGAGTTCTTATAAAAAAAGTTCTCGGAGGTGTGTGAAGTCCACCAATTCGCACTTGGTCAGCGCGGTGGACTGTAGCCTAAAACTCTCATTCTAAGAGAAGAGTTCCCAGCAATGGGACAATAATAGGTTGTACCCCAATCCAATATTATTGATAAATAAATGAACGAATAATGTTAAGGGTTACATTTTAATTACCTACTGGATGTAGGCTTATTACAGTATTTCTTTTGTTAGGTTTAATCTTTGTCTGCATGTGACCCAGATGTCGCTGCCGCAGTCGTTGTGGTTTACGGACCATATAACGATCTTCATCATATGGAAGGAAGTAAGAAGCTTAATACCATAGGAATACCCGTATTATTTTATTATCCCCCTTTGTTTCGTTAATGCTTATGACAAGAATGGAGTCGTCTTGTTCTAAAAGTTTGTTGTAAATGAGTTTGAGATATGAATATGGTTTTGAGATAAGATTAAAGTCATTTCCGAAACCGTTAAAAGGATTCTTTGGACGAACGTGCAGTGTTAAAATTAGATTACATTTTTAACAAAAAAAAAATTGAAAACGAACGTGCAGTCTGCACGAATAGTGCCCTTTTACCCTTGAATAAATGTACATAGGTCAGCCAAAGATAAGTTATGCTACAGTGATGACAATGATAGAATGCGTTTTGTATGTTCTTTGTTTACCACTGATGTGAATTTAAAATATTACAGTGCAGTTATTGAGAAGAAATAGGAAAGCGATGAAGCGGATGTGCAGCCATAGTGTCTCCCTAACTCTTCTAGAGGTGGCGTCAATAGTATTTCGTAATTACTCTATCATGGTTTCCTTAACATTTTAGAGAAAAGAGACACCTACTAAGACTAGCGGAGCACGGCCGTTCGTCATTTTTTCTGACAGGATCTCCCTTGAACAAAGATACATGAAATTTTACAAATATTTCCTCAGTCGAGATTACTCGTATTAATACAAAAAATATTTTTAATCATAAATATTAATTATTATCATAAATAAAGAATCTCTCTAAACATAATTTTACATATCATGGACTATGCTCATGTACTTTTCGTAAACATCATTTAGAAACGGATATGAATGCTAAAATATACCAAATGACCTACTTTCTGCTTTATTATGGGCATCTACACAAAACTGAAAATCTAGTGATTTCAATGAGTCTTAAGAATGCGAACAAAAGTTTCATTCTCTAAAATGGACCAAGTTGGTGACCATGATTTATGCATGGAGTCGGCAATACCTTCCCGGCACGCAAACCTGAGTCTTGCAGTAAATGCCGTTTCGAATTTCGGGTTGTGTACGTAATTTGATTTGGAAATTGTTTTAATTTTATCGTGGCCATTAATTGTTTTATGGTGGGATTTTCTACTTTTGATATTTATTAAAGTAAAACTCGGAAGTTTCTGGTATCTCGCTTGCACTTCAAGACTTTAATGGAACGCTTCAAAGAGAGGTAACGCCGCATGAGTCATGTTCTTTGGTGCGTGCAGCCCGCTACATTGAATTATAAGACGTTGTCACGTCAAAACAACAATAGTAGAAAGAAAAAAATGCCTGCCACAAGAATTGAAAAATCCTACCTGAAACTGGAAACGAGTAGTAAATAAAATATTTTATTCCGATGGAAAGCCGGTGCGGCGCTGTCCAATCCAATTTGGACCGGATTGAGGCAGATATTACTGGTTTGCGCTCCAAACTCAAGTTGAAAACTGAAGCTTTGACCTCTGTTACTGTACGAAATTTGCTCTCGATCCGCCTGTAGTGAACCTAGACAGTTGTACGTTGTACAATAATTCGATGTAAAGTTTGTGCCCGAAAGTTGGCTGGCAAAGAATGCTTATAGCATCGAGTGAACCTTCCGACGAACATTTCCGAAAAGCGTGTAAAGATTAAATTAATGAATCTTAGTAGTTTATTTACTTACAACTTGTTACTTTTAGAATGTTATTAAAGGTTATTAATGAATTTATCAATAAGGGTTATTATTGATAAATTCAATATTTAACAAATATATGAAAGATAACAAAAGTCATAGCTATATTATAAGACAAAATAAACCCGCGAGTTTTGCCGGATCTTCCCAGTTGAGTTCGTGATTCTATCCCGTTGTATTTTAAAAAATACTGTAAAACAAAAACATGTTTCACATCAAATAAATTTTAGTAATTTAATGTGTAAAAATCAAATCCTAAGATATTTTTATGCTCTTATAATAGATAAGTAATATCTATTTGGAGTAATTCAAGTAATGTTTGAAGTAGATACTGGAGGTTGAAATTAAATAAACTGAGTAAATAAATTTTTGACAGGGCTTCTAAAGAGATTTAAAAACCAAATCCAACTACCTACCTAATACTTATTTAGTATCGAGTGACTTACCAATAAGAAGTTTTATCACCTACTCGTAAATTCCAAATTTTCTAACAACACGTGTCTCGTGGAACCAACACTAAAACCACCCAATACTAAATATTGATCTGCAACTGAAAACAACAAGATTCATAAAAGTTTCAGAACCAAATAGCGTATCAATGACCGAAAAACACGCCACAGTCACCAGCTGTATATAACTTCAATATAAGATTGTAGTATAACTGAAGTTTTGTACTTGCCAGGTTGTAGAACCAGTGTAGTTCGACCGGGGAGGTACCTATCAAGCGTAAAGCAAATTTTGCGTTTCATATGAGGCGACGATTTTAGTCATCGAAATAACAACGTATCTGTAATTGACTTCAGATAGGACCTTCAGAATAAGAAACTTCATATAACACAGGGATTTTGTCTGAAGTTTATCATAGATGCGTTGCTACTCCCAAGGACTAAGATGGTCGTTCTATATAAAAGTGAGCCGACAGCCAAAGCCTTTTTCAAAATAAATGTGGTGTTGATATCTCCCCGGTCGAACTACACTGGTCCTATATCCTGGATCTTGACATTTAATTTAATACATTATTTACCATTTATAAAAGCTGTGGGACTATGTACATTTCCATAGAGGCTGGCTTATAAATAATAATTCTCGTGTTCGTAGCGATCGATCGCTCGGTAAATTATGTACCTACTCGTTTACGAACCGAACTGAACGGGCTTATATGAAGACATTAATTATGCATGCTTATAACTTGTAAGTCACACACGTACAATAGTAGTAAGCTGTATTCAAGGTCGAGTTAAACTTTGAACAGATTGAATGTATGAATAAGTACATGAATGTATAGTAAAACGCCAGAAAGTATCGAAAGACGAAGAACTTTATTATGCATGCTTATAACTTGTAAGTCATACTAGTCCGTGTATAGTAAGACTTATTCACGACTGTTGACTATAAACAGATCAAGTACACGAATTGAACAATATGAATATTGGATAAATCAAATGTACACGAAAAACTGAAAAGCGTATCTCCAATAAGGCTGTATTAGACATGCGATGACAGACCTTTCTTTTACGACTCATAGATAATTCACAAGCTTTCACTGAACTAGAAACTTTATGAGTACTCCGTGAATTTTATTGTTGTACAGTAATTTGGGGTGTATCTGGGATATTACGTGTCTCACTGCGGCCGAGTGGAAGATAAAAACGTTTTGAATGTTAGTTTACTAAAATATAAAATATCGCACCAGGAACCTTTAACAAGAAAGACCAACATAGTGGGATTTATATCATGCGATAATTTTTAAAAAGGCAATTGTAAGAAATATAAATTGATTTTTAAATCTTTTGGTATTGATAATATGTATACGTGTACTTCAGTCCTTATAATAACATTGTATGGCATGATAATGTATGATTAAATTTGTATTGAAGTTATTAAGAAAGAATTAATCATGTTTTGAAAAGAGCAATAAATGACTTATTTATTCAAATTGAAAAAAAGATATGTTGATTGCTTTGATTAACATGAATGCTTAAATTTATACATTCTATTGTCTCTCTGATCGTTTCTAGTAAGCCATTGACAGTGAGACAAGTACTTGATGTGCTTACCGTGTACCCGCTGTTTTACTGTTTGTTTGTGATATCTTGCTTGTCATCAGTTCCATTTAATAATTCCAGCGAAGTTAATATTACCTACTCTGACAGTTCATTTAAGTAATACAAAAGTGTTCTCTATAGTAAACAGAAATGTGTATCAAAAATTGCCAAGAAGGGAAAAAATATGGTTTTCATATCAATATCTTCTCTTTTATACATATTATATCTATAAACTCATAGTGCATGCTGCTCTCAAATAGTGCTATTCTCTAGTTTCCTGCAGACATTCTAAGGAAAGAATAAATTATTAGATCTTTCCTAGATTTAATAATTTATCTCTTCTACTCTTGTATGCCGTACAGTAAAATGTGGAGAGTTAATTTTTATAATTTAGAGTAGCAAAGGAACATGATGCAGTTCAGTTTTATTTGACGTCAGTTACAGTTGTATCGCCACCCATGCGAAACAAATTGATGCTTCATTATATAAATCAGCCAGCATCCAAAAGAGTTTTGACTTTAGTTATAATTCGAAATGTAGTTTCGAATTTGGTTTTACTAATATCCAATTATGTTATTGTTATTTTTATTTTATTGAAAACTTTTACCCAAGTCTTAGCTATGAGAGGTCTTATGATTAATATTAATCCTAATCTTTTTGTAGTATTTTATCTTATTTTAACATGGGACTTAAAAAAAATCTATTGTTTCAGGTACGCATTCCAGAAGCTTTTGCTGACAAAAGACAACAATGCAGATAATGAGATTTTATTTTAGACAACTTAATTAAGAAATGTCAACTGTGAGGTGGAAAAGAGAGAAAACGTTTTTCACATTTTTTTCTAGCTATGTTAAGCAGTCATCCTTATAATCGTAAAATATCCATTATCATAACATCTGCCTTTTTGACGCGGTGTTGGGTAAACGCGAATTCTTGTTATTATCTATACTAATAATATAAAGCTGAAGAGTTTGTTTGTTTGTTTGAACGCGCTAATCTCAGAACCTACTGGTTGGAATTGAAAAATTATTTTTATGTTGAATAGACCATTTATCGAGGAAGGCTTTAGGCTATATAACATCACGCTGCAACTATTAGGAGCGAAGAAATCATGGAAAATGTGAAAAAACAAGGAAAATTATTCATCCTTGAGGGCTTTCGTTGCGTGCGCTGCGAAAACGGTTCAAGATACCACAAATATATGTATGAAAGAAATATTCCTCTTGAATGACTATGTATATGTCATGTATTTTTTAAGCGCGGGCGAAGCTGCGGGTTTCAGCTAGTATTACGAAAAAGAAGTCACGAGTAACTAGTCATTTATATAATAGTACAAAATTCTTCAACATTGGTTAATGGACGGACCTACTGAATTTTAATTGCCTCTGTTCTAAAAGTCAAAGTGTTTTGTGAAGCATCTGTACTGGAGAAATGCTAATGGGCTTTCGCTGTTTACCTGGAGGTTCTTTAACATTTTATACACCAGGTCACGTGGAAACAAACAATAACAAAAGCTGTTGGAAAGTTTTAAAACAGAGTAGAATTCCTACCACCGCTTGGCACTGAGGCTCAACTTAGATATCTAACTTCTTCGCTACTCCACAGCAAATAACTTTTATGATAAAACTTACGATTAAATACTTACAGTAGTTTCTTTGTTTTTGCCAGTAATAAAGTAGGTACGATTAAGTAGAATGTACAAAGGAGCTGATATTTCAATTTCATTAACAGTAGTCACGATATCCGAAAGTATATTACAATAAGTAACGATTTTTCAGATGTTTAAATTGTAAGAATTGCGCATTGATACTTTCGGATATACGTGTTTGATTTCCGAAATCGCATATACGTCTTTAGAAGTCATATTCTGACATTTAGTAACTTTCCCTTCTCTTTGGAAAGAAACTCATACCCAGTTACATCAAAAAGATTATGATTTCAGGGAATATTATATAGTGAGAGATTCAATATCAAAATAATATTAATATTATATTAATGTAGCCGTAATGGTTTTTATTCGCCTTATTTTTAAGGAAAAGGAATAGTTTGACATTTTACGTGAATACAGGCACTATTTCACACGCACAGCGCAACTAATTGTGGCTTAAGCATCTCAGGAGTGGCGTCTGAGTTGTACCTCGAGGCGGCACTGAAGGTAGTTTTGTCGCTAAAAATGTGTTCAAAACGAAGATTTATTGTCGCTCGTATTCTTTGTCTGTTATTCTTCGGTTAGGACGGCTGTGAAACGATCATTTTCGCTCGACACGCAAGAGCCTCAATGGCTTTCGTCAGGTACACCGTTTAGACGTTTCTATAGGGTTATGGAAATGGGAATTTGCATAAGCATGCTTATCAAACCCCTCAGCCATTACTTTTCCTTTTATAATGGAGTTTGTCGACGATAGCTATAAGGAAAATTTGGCGTGTCTTGGGTGCTACGTTTTTATTATGCCTTTAACAACCATTATGTTTGCATTTATTGTGTAAGCAGTGCGAAGGTTAAATCTATAACTGAATAAAATTGTTTTATATCTTGTTGATTCTAAGGTAGTACTATTTTTCGTTTACCGTAATAAGTATATTAAATCAAATATAATTAGTAGCAACAAACAAATTAGGACCCAAAACCGTACCTTGCAGTACTCCTATTAGCCATGTGTGGTGATGCATAAGTAGATCTCTAAATGAAACTATCACGACCCGACCTCGTCACCTAATTTCCATTCGCAAATGGACTAAAAGCAGAATTAGCATAGCAGAGTGTTTCAGCCGATTCAGCGTGGATGAATTAGGATCTTATCACACTCATCGGAACCAATTTGCGGTTTGCAAATAGAAAGTAGGGCTTTGTTTGAATATGCATACCTTCCATTGGGTATGCTGAAACCTTTTAATTGGATTCATTGTTTTATGAGATCGATTTTAGAAACAAAATTTTGAGGTGAATTATCGTATTGAGATGCCTATAGAATTTAATAGAATCTTATTTATGCACACAGAATGAACAAACTAACATAGAGCATATAACTAACATTTAATGCAAAGGCACTGTTGAAGAAAATCTAAGTACTTATTTTCTTGAATATTCTGAGATGACAATATTTCTGTCGAAAGTTTATTGGAATTTGACATTTCTACATTGAAATACAAAGTTTAATCGTATGATCGTGGGTTTGCATTGCATCGTGGCATTTAGATAATTTAATGGTAGAATATAATAAGCAGCTAATACTATTATATACAGTTTAGTGGCGGTTTAGTGACACTAGAACTTATCTTTCAATAATCACTTTATAAAAGGGTATGCGCTATGAGGTACTAATTAAAAGGTGTGAAAAACGTTTAATAAGTGTAAAAAAGGTTTAATAGTTGTGAAAAGGGTTCTATCTTACCTACATATGTGGCACCCAACTTAGTCATTAGGGATAAGAACGTACGGTATCTCCTGCCTCATAGCTCTGAGTCGTAAGAGGCGATTAAAAGGGGCTTCCGGGGTTGCGAGCGGCTAGAAATCGGTCAGGCGACTCTGTGAAGGACGGTATATGTGGCCGCATACTTTCGTAAAGACCAGACGGAGCGGTGGGCCCAGCCGCCCATCTGTGAGGAACCCGATGGGGCAACGCGCTCAGAGGACTCCGGTTGCGTTCCTTTGGAGATCTCGGAGTCCTCTTTGTAGCGCCGAGGACGGTCACCAGAGACGAGCACCGAGGACGGGGGGTTTTAGTGCGGTAAAAATCCCACATAACCCTGCGTCGCTCCCACGACGTAGTGTACCTTTTAAAGGTTTCTCCCTCGATAACAAAAAAAGGGAGTAGGAACGTATTTTCAACAGACCTCAAACAGGATATCAATATTTTTTATTAATAACATATATTTATGGGCGGCAGCAACCACTTGCATACTTATGTCCCATTAAATAGTTTCGCTTAATGACGCAAGTGTGACAAGGTCCTTACCCAAAAGCCATTACGAATACCGTTTGATTGCTGTATTCACTATCTTCTCTCCAACACTAATTGCAGTCTGACAAGTGAACTGTAATATCTTTGATTAAAGTTGATTCTCTCAAATTCGATCGCGTAAATCGTGGTATGATAAAGTTATCAAACGACTTTTTATTGTTAATGTTTTGTGTTCTTTGGGAATACTGTAAATATATTCGTTGAAATTTTGTTGGGCATAGAAATAACTAAAATCGAACCGTATTTCATAATAGTTTTACTTCCGAAGGTAAATTTCTATCGAGAAATAGAAGCTCGGAAATATTTATAAGTACCATTAAAATTACTTGAAATAAATTAAAACCAAAGAAGTTTACATTTTGGTAGAATTAGGGGCATGAGGCGTGCATATCATGACAAAAGCGCGAAAAATCGGAAGTGAACCCAAAATACCCTCTCGTGAGTTTTCCCTTTGAGAACACCTTATCGTTCGATATTAGGGACACGGACAGAGTTTTTAGTGTTCCGCATTGAAAGTGGAAAAACGAATCGATGTAACCAGCCCCTCGGTGCCAGAGATACTTAAAACTTGCATCTCCTTAAATATGACATGTTATGATAACCGGAAATACAATTAACGACATATGTGATGTAATCGTTGCTATACTTGGCCGGTTACGGATTCCTGGTTTGTTTCTGTCACCTCCAAAATTAGAAATTAATTCTATACTAGTGGAACCCCGCAGCTTCGCCCGCGTTAAGTAAAATCGATTGTCCCGTGGGAATAAGATATTTTCCCACAGTAAAAAGTAGCTTATTTGTTAATCCAGAGTATCAGCTAACTCCCTACCAAATTTTATGAAAATCCCTCCAGCCGTTTACACGTGAAGAAGTAACAAACATACACTCTCACAAACCTTCGCCTTTATAATATTAGTATGAATATGATAAGGGAACTTATTTATTTGTTTTCATTTTCTCATGTCGTACCTTTTGATCAATTGAGGCGTTATTATTATCAATATCTTTTAAACAATAGCAAATTGAACGTGGGCTTATGTCCATAAAAGTAAATATCGCGTAACCCATAGCAAAGGATATGTATCGTGGTTAGCCATGGACATACATTGAGACGTATACACAAACATCCAAAAAGTTATGTAAATTCGGACCCGAACCCATTGCGTCAAATGATTGAACCCGGGGCTTATAAGACTGGTATGGTCACTGCTTCGCCAAGGGGCTCATTGAATAGTGCTCGTTTCCACCATGCTGATCTAGTGGTGGGTAGAATTCACTCTTGAAATACGGAACATGTGTTGTACTTATTTCCACTTGACCAATTTCATTTTCGACCGACAAAGGTACCGTCGGTTTTAATGAAAGAAGTTGTGTTAGACAATTTGGTTACCATGAAAAAAGCCAATGAGTACTTCGTTAAAGGTGTTAAAGCTCTCATTAACACAACTCTTATAGGATATTAAATATAAAACGGTGGTTCTTTTGAAAGAAATTCACACATTAATGAAATCCTGATGGTTTTCGTCACATATTGTATTTACTTTGCAACGCGAGTTAAAAGTCAATAATCTAAAATGATCAGTGTTTATTTACTACATTATACATGTTTTATACTTCTAAACCTTGAATCACTCTATCTATTAAGCATTACATGGGGACAGACAGCGAGAAGCGACTTTGTTTTATACTGTGAGGTCTGGATATGAGCTATGTATTTTTGTATAACAAATTGAAATTGTCCGAAGACAACTTTTGGACAATAATCGATCATAATTGCCATCTAGTATAATTCTCCAATTCATCAATTAAAATGTCTATGATTAGTAGTTTGCGTGTATGTATGCTCAGATCGTTTCAGTGCTGTAAAAATAGTTTTCATGCTATTAAGACCACAGCTATGTGGCGATTAAATTTAACGCTACAAATATCGTGGATTCCTCGTTCAAACCAATGCTTGATTCGATTTAGAAAATGATGCCAATAGTTCTATCTGGAATCGACGTCATAATTGCAGAACGAGGTCAAATTCGAAATGGAAATGAAATTATTTATGTTTGTATTTAGTAAACGTCTTAGGATTCTTAACGACATTTTTTATACTTTAACCTAACGATAAGGCATACGGGCTACCGATGGAAAGTAGTCACCGTCGGCTATGGACATTCGCAATACCAGAGGAGTCGCCAATGCATCGCCGGCTTTGAAGGAGATCTGTATTCGCTCCTTTCTTGATGAAACCCATGTCATAGCGCTCCGGGAATACCTCAGGAGGAAGCTCATTCCACAACTTGCACGTCCGTGGCAGACGTAACGCTTTAAGACGACTAGATGACCCGGCGAACTTCGTTTCGCCTAAAAGTCAAAAATCTAAAATTATCAGTGTTTCTCTACAATATTATACATGAATTATAATAATATATAAAACCTTCCCTTTTGAATCACTCTATCTATTAAAAGAAACTGCATTAAAATCCCTAACGTAGTTTTAAAGATCTAAGCATACATAGGGACAGACAGCGAGAAGCTACTTTGTTTTATACTATGTGGTGATAACGTTTTGATATGGAACGTGTACTTACGATATGCGGTTTTCGAATCCTTTTAGGAAACTAGTGACGCCGTTGACAGTGTCCAAAATGCACTTAATGATGAGTTTTTTTCACAAGATTAAAGTAGCAGTACATACAGTCCACGTGATGGTAAATGGTCAATGGCACATGAACATCAATAAGTTCACTGTGAAGTGTGTTATTTGACTGAAGTAGCAAACGAGCACGCAGTCCACCTGATGGTAAGTGGTCATTGGCGCTCATGGACATCTATAATCAACTTCATACAAAACATGGGTTCCATGTGAAGTCAATCACAGATGCGTTGCTATTCCCGGGGACTATGATGGTCGCCACATGTGAAAATGTGCCGGCAAACACACCCTTCTATCGAAACGCAAAAAATGTTTTACGCTAGAAGTAGGTGTGGCGGTGATACTTCCCCGGGCGAACTACCCTGGCTCTACCACCTTCAAAACTTACGACTTCATTTAGATAAAATCGATATAAGCTGTTTTAAAAGTTGAAATCTCCGAAATGGCCATAGCAACATTTGAATTATTTTTTGTACGAATGATTGTGTATTATCTATATCATGACGGTTATTTCAAACATCTC
This sequence comes from Spicauda simplicius, assembly GCA_949699795.1. Classification (NCBI taxonomy): domain Eukaryota; kingdom Metazoa; phylum Arthropoda; class Insecta; order Lepidoptera; family Hesperiidae; genus Spicauda; species Spicauda simplicius. Next base: position 2,530,399 of record OX453062.1, read on the forward strand.
TTAAAAGCACCTATCAATGACATAAAGCAAAATCGCAATCCTATATTATTTTAGGTTCCACCGTCGTTATTTTAAGTGCTTGTAAAAACCTTTGATCTTATTTTATTTGATAATAAAATATTCCTTTAATCATATGCTTCGTCGGTCTCAAAACGTACATTTTTAGATAGCAAAGTAAACATGATTTGCGAATTGAGGTTGTTTATATAGCAGATGAGCAGTGACGACGTGATGATATGAGTTTCTTTGACGCCAAAGGTCTTTGGTTCGAAATCGGTACATTAAAAAAACACGCTTTCTACACTTATAGCCCCTCAGAATAGGATTTTCTCCTGTGTCATGGGTACCATGGACACACACAAGACAAATACACAAATACTCAGACCCAGGTCAGGAATCTAAACTCATCATTCAGATGTCCTGTCTGGCCAGGAATCGAACCCGGGACCCATTGCGCGTCGGACCGGTATGGTAACCGCTCCGCCATGCGGGTCGTCAAATTATCTTTAAACAAATGTGTTTATATGTGGTTTACACTATTATCATCACGAGAGGAGACCCACGTTAAGTACGAAATAGTATTGGTTTGATAAAATCATCAAGTACAGTTGTCCATTGTTTTGATACAATATTACATTAGAGATTTCAAAATTTTGAACAATTGCATTTATTATTTGCTGCTTGTTCTATTATTAAAGTACTCGTAGGTAAACACCTGACAATTCAAATGTTTTTTTTAAAAGCTTTTATTTCAACTAGTCATCCGTCGCATCGGTCGAAATTCAACCGTAATTTAAATTAAAAAACTAAACTTCATATTGTCCAAAGTAGTACGAATATTTCTCTAATTCAAATAAAATGTAATTATTTTCAAGTAATTTTGAACGCACTATAAAGAGAGGTTTAATTAGCTAAACCGCGTTTAAAAGCAATAGCGGGTATTTTAACAAAGACACTGACATTTCTGACGTTATGTGTTTTCATAGTAAGAAATTGAATGTTCTATTTTGTTTATTATTCATGTGTCTATGACAAATGCACGGTAGTGTGTTTAATGTGTTTTTGGTTGATTTTATGTGTGTTTTATGCATTATTTGAAAAAAATATTAACATTCTGCACTCCTTATCTACGTCCACTATATCCGTGCAAATTTCCTACTAATCCGCCCGCGGCATATTACTTAAAATACGTCACAAGTTTTTGCTTCACGTATTAATATAATAATATTTAAAAGCAAATGTAACTTTAAAAAGGTTATGGTAAATAGTAATAGTAATGAAATTATAATCGAATACGAATAATGATGACAGAGTTCGATACAAAATCACGACTAGAAACTGCTGCAACTCAATAAAACTAAATGTACATATTCAAAGGCTCGCAGCTGGTATAAGCTAGTATTTTCCGGAAATACACAATGTAACAAATTTGAGCGTGGCGAGAATGCAGGCTAAGGTATCGTCACATCGACGGATAAGTGGGTGACGAAATCTCGCTTGGCCAATGTGAATCGATTTATTAATTTTAAATCACCTACATAGTTATAATATAAAAAGAACTAAAGTCTACAATACGGAAAAGCTAAGTGCAACTACATTTATAGGCGAAGATGCTTGCAAAAAGGAGCGAGTAACATGTAAGTCAAATGATAATAACAATAATGATAAAGAAAAGAAACATTTTTTCTGTAATAAAATTAAAATTAAATTAGGTTAACATTAAACAGATTTTATATGTCAATATGGTTTATGATAAAAAAAAATATTAATATCATATTTATACTTGTAAATGCTATCATTAAAAATGACAATATTTTCTTGTTTTGTGACTACCCGGGATTCGCGAATAATTCGGTTGAGAGGAGCGTTATGACCATTATATAATCGTATATAAATTGTAAATACGACGAATTTTCGATAAAATGGAAGAAACAAACCAGCATGCAGTCTACTCGAGAGTGTAAGTGGCCGCTGCCGAACATGATCGACGCAGATTACATCAGACTTATCCGAGTTCCATAAATATCTTGCTACCTTACCTTTTGAAGTGAAACTTCTTTAGGCGCATGAGGGTAAAATTTTTACAGATGAAACGTCACGCCGGTATGCAACGGAAGTGTCGGAAAAGAGAGAGAGAGTGATCGAGACCGATTGAGAGAGAGTAAGACAGGGCGAACGTAGCATGAGCAACTAGCCGTGGAGTGAGAGTAGGGAGCAAGCGAGTGAGAAAGATTGAGAGAAAAAGTGAGACAGAGCGAACGTCGTATCATGCCTTTTTCCCTTCCTCTTAATCTTGGAAATTTAAAGTTTTAGATTTGTATAAATATAAACAAGATTTATAAATTAGTTCGCCAAAGAAGTTTCACTTCTGACATGTGTACTTTGTACGCACGCATGTTTTTTTTTTATTTTCGAGGGGGAAACCTTTAAATGGTACACGACGCCTTGGGAGCAACGCCAGGTTATGTGGAATTTTTACCTCACTGAAACCACCCGGAGGCCATCCTCTTACCTAACTATGTAAGGATAAGTATGTCCCTTACCAAACACTTTGGGCCAGCAAATACAGCATCGCATGCCACTGTAATTAGCTGTAATTAGCCAACAATAGGTTTAACGGTAGTGCTTCCGATGTCGAATTAGAATCGAATAGAATTAGAATTAGAGTATGGTCTATACTCCTTAAGATACAGAGCTTGAACGGAAATTGGAATTTCATATTTAGGGCGGACTTTTTTTTTGGTGTGAATATCTATGTTCTTAGCTGATACTAGTTGAAAGTTTACGGTGAGACATGCCCGTGAATGCGCAGCCCCGTTCAGGCTCACAAAGCAAAAATGTCGGCTATGCTTAGCAGACATTTTTGGATTATGAATATTTTTTCAGTGTTTTCCACGGAGAGCGGAATAGTGCAACTTCGGAGTTTTTAATATCGCTCTTTGGGGGCAGCTACAGCTATGCGAGTAGTTTCGAAGTATTAGGCGTTAACAAGTGCGCTTGAATAGTGTTTCAATTTGTGATACGGAAAATATGTTAATGAAATATTTGAACCAAGGACGTTTTGTGCATTTTATTGGACACAGTCGCCAGTGTTTTCTATAGGACAGAAAGCTTCGTACAAGTACAAGTCTTCGTATTCCTCTCTTGTCTTTTAAAATCTAGGGTATGCATCCTGAAAAATAGGTATAACGGGAACGTGGTTAATTAGAAAATACTTAAGCCACGCTTGAGTTGTATGAATACCTATATTTTAAATAAATATAAATTCTTATAACCCTGAAATAACGAAATTAACATTAAAAGAATTAAACAAATAAACTTATTAAGTTACATTATTCAAATTACATATTCCTCAGTTCATCCACCCCTGACAATATTGCATCGGGTCTTACCGGCCCCTCAGTTAAAATTCAGCCATTTTCCTTCGCCCGTAATCTACGACAGGCGTCTCAAACCTGGCACCCTTTCGAACAATTCAAAAATACATAAATCGGGGATACAGCATAATCCTTGGAACGTGATTTCTGACGTCTTGCCTAAAATCAATTTTTTTGGTCCCTTTTAAACCTCAAATCTTTTCACTGCAGTTTACGGTTGGGTTTTGAATGTCTTAAAACAGGTTCCTATGTCTGTTTGGATGTGTAAGGCTCAATTTCTTTGCCTGAGTGGAAACTGCATGATGTCTCCTTAAGCATGCCAATATGCGGTGCTTGGATTTTCCCTTTCACGTTCAATATGTCGAAATTATTTTATTTGTGCGACATGTCGCCGGGACCCTTGATATAGTTGAATGTGCAGTTTTATTTCTCGGCGATATAAGGGTTGTGATATGGGGGATCTATATTTTTATTATAACAACCTGATAATTAACTCATTTGTAGTAAATATTTTTCTAACATCTTTTTTACTGATGGATGTAAATTGACGAACAGTTTTTCTAAACACCAGATATTAAGTAAATAAGAGCGATTCATCTTTTTGGTATAAAACGTAGTTGACTTAAAGAATATAATTGTTATTGTTTATTTCAGTAAAATTTGGTTTACTGCCTGTGTCTGCAAAACTTATCATTTTTTTAAAGTTGCACGATAGTTACAAACTTAGTATACAAGAACATAGTGGTAGCTTATAATAAAAACAACGATTTAATAATACATACTTATTATAAAAATATCTACTAAAACATTTGGTAACTACGCATCTCATAATCATGTACCTATTTTTCTATAAATCGTTCGAAATGTTTGTCATAATAGCGTTTTCCATTACAATATTACGTTACAGACGTCTTCGCAGTTATCTGTGGAACGCATCGATTCGATTTCCGTCTATCTTAGGCTTTCACTTCGGTTACTCTCTTATCGTCAATCTGTTGAACACGAAAGATTCAATTGAAAATTTGCACCTTATGGAAAAATTCTGTTTAAATCGAGACAAGCCGCGTATAGTTAGTTCGAGGAAGCTCTCTTTATGTTTTGCTACTTTTTTTATACAGATTGAAGTAGCAAACGAGCATGTAGCCCGATGGGCAACGCGTTCAGAGGACTCCTTTGGAGATCCCGGAGTCCTTTTTGTAGCGCTGAGAACGCCCACGGGGGGGTTTTAGTGCGGTAAAAACCCCACATAACCCTGCGTCTCTCCTAAAGCGTCGGGTATCATTTGAAGGTTTCGCACCACTCCCGAAGACGAAGATGATCGTTTCATGTAAAAAAGACCCGGTAATTACATTCTTCCACCGCACACACAAGAACTGCATCACGTTAGAAATAGGTGTGGCGGTGGTATTTCTTCGGTCGAACTAAACTGGATCTACCACCTGAAAACTACTACTTTTAAGAAATAACATAAGTACCTAATCCTGTAGTTTCATGTTCTTGCGTTGGCCCAGTAGGCTGTTTCTTTCGAGGAAACAGAAGGAGCTTTCAGTTAGGTCATTTATCTACTTCGATCACGAAAGCGCTCAAGCGTGCAGGGTAGCCGGTAGAATGCGGCAATTTCCCTTTTCCGAACAAAATTTACTTACTTTTTATGTTAGGTCACTTCGAAGAAGTGACTTAAATATTAAATTTTAACCAAAAAATATAAAAATGGCACGTACGTTATGATACTTATGAGACAAGCTAGATTAACTTAAAGATCCTACGAAGAACTTCCAAAATAAAATAATGTTTATGAGCTGACGGTGTAAATGCATTACTTTTAATCCATAATGCGCTCTAAGATATATAAAAAATTAATATAACAGGTATGCTGTAATAATGTTTACTTTCTACAAAATACTTGCATTTCCTTGACTTGGAAATTATCTTCGGAACTTATCGATTCAATTTCCGTTCAACTTCTGCGAGGTTCCCGATGACAATCTCTGAACACGGCCACAACTTTGTTTGAGAATTTGCGCATTTTCTGGCGGAATTTTCCTCATCGAAAAGCATGCTTAATCAATTTTGCGTTGATTACACTTCTCGAGGTAAGATTGTTTCCGAAATTTGAAAATAAAACGGTTTAGTCCGTTTTTTAAATATAACGTAACTTTAAATTGTATTATAATAACTTTTGATAGAGTAAACAGAATTTTATAAACCTTTTGTTTTAAATCAAGACACGGGCCGTAAATCCTTATTATTATTATTTTGTATGTGATATATCTCCCTTATTATTATTATATTATCCTTCACCGTTTTGATTTGATAAGATTTTAAATCCAAAGACATAAAGAAAAATATTTAGTTTAAGTCTGAAAAACATTAACAATATTTTATTATTTAATATTTTTACGAGTATATAGTATGTACAGCCACGGGCAACATTCATTTTTATGATAATATAAGTATCTTCGCACTCGTTTTCGATTCCTACTCTTTTTTCTTTTAATTTTGATCTGACCTGAAGCTGATTGGACGTGTCTATTTTTATAACGTTGTAGTAACAAACATTTGATATTCATGCAAAGTGTCATATCAGGTGGACTGCAATTGCTACGACTAACTTCCAAAAAGTGCATATCAAATCCAAATGCAGTTACAATATTATAGTTACATGCTGATACCATTAAAGTGCTCTTACGGGAATCGAATTGGAAATGTTTGGTGCATATTACACGCAGCACGTTGTCAACAATGCACCGACTAATTTCCCAAGTTGGTCGGTTATGGCGCTCGCAATATTAATTAATATAGATAACTCACCCCACTGGTCGCGTCGTATTGATCGGTATGTGCGGTGAGCGAATTTTCATGTTTTCGAAAGCGAAAATAAATAACGTTAATTTGGACGTTACCTTATTTATTTCAACTTAACATGCATTACATTACAATTATTAAGTCGTCAATACGGCTAACGAAGAATCGTTATTTCAAGGCAAGGCTCGGAACCGGTTTAAAAACACCGGTTAATTTCGATTAAATACCGGTAAATATAATCGTTCTTTCATTTACCGGTTAAACAGGTGAACGGTTTATAATTAACCCAAATGATAAAGGTTACCGGTTACTTTTGTACGATCGGTTTGGTCACCCAAATTAACCGGTTAATTCCATATTTCCTATTTTAATAAACTGGAGTGAATCGGATAGATTCATGTTTTGAAATGTTTACGCCGAAGCATCGCATCGGGCGCATACTATTATCATCCATAGTTGTTAGTTAAATTCAGAAGGCACTTGGATTCATTTAGGGGAGGCCTATGTCCGTCCACCTTAAAGGGCTGGTGGATGGATGGATGGATAGTTGTTAGTTTATTCCTATTGATTTGACGTGCCTCGTAATGAACACTCACTATCACAAAGTTTTTAGACGCAGTCGCACACGCTTCAATTTTGTATAACGTCGTCGTTTACCCTCTTTTATCTTTCAGTAACCATCTCATTATTTTTGTAAATACCTAAAAAGAATATTTAAATTTAAGTTAGGTAATTTACTACATGCCACATAAAGGTGACTATTAACTAGAATAAGAATAATGGTGACTATTACCTAGCTAATATAAGTAGAAGAATCGGAATAAAAGTGTTAACTCAATTATGTCTTTTATTTTCACAAAAAATATAAAAACGTTAAATTTTGACAGGACAGTGGAAGTAAAATCTAATTTAATCATAATAATAATAGTCCATTCAAATGTTACATGAGCTTTGCATTTTTTAGAATAGCTTAACCCCAAGTTTGTGGGGTCGCCACTGGTGGAAAAAAGGGTAAAAACACTTTTTCGCGATATCTCGGAAACTATGCATCTTACAAAAAAAATGTTACGTCATAATTTGTAGCAAATTGTTTCGCCTACAGATATGTTTATATGACTTTTTGCCCTAATTTAAAAGTTAAAGAAGTTATGAGCAAAAAAGTAAGATTTTTTTTTATATTTTCTTCTTTATTTTTCTACAACTTTTATATGTTTTACAAAAGAAAAAGAAATACTTCAGACCCATCTCGTAGATGATCTTTTGAGGAAAATTATTCACTATATTTATTTTATTTTATACACGCTATTTTACAAACGCTGCTACAGCGCTCCAAAGTTAACCGGATTCTCATGATTTTTATTCTTAGAAATTTTTTGTTAAATTCGTATAACTCTGTAGGTGCGTTTTTTTCAGACTCTAACTCAAAGGTGGTAAGGAGAAGAGGAACGAATAAGTAACAAAAATCCGTGAGATGGGCAGCAGCATCTCCTTGCGTAATTCTTACACCTACTGCGGTCACCAACTCGCTTGCCAGGCGCGGTGACTATCGGCAAAATCCCCAAAATGACAGGTGCAGAGAAACCGGCCCCCAGTCCGTAGCAGCCCGCTATTCCGGGCTACGGTAGCGGCCAAGGTAACGGCGGGTCAGGGGGTGCTAAGAATCTCCGGCAGAGATCCGTCTACCGCAATCGACGACTTCTGCACCTGGCAACATACAACACCAGGACACTGAGTACCGACGAGAAGATACAGGAGCTGGACGACGATATGCACAAGTTAAACTGGAGTGTTTTGGGATTGTCTGAAGTCCGAAGACAGGGAGAGAATACGATAATCCTAAAATCAGGCAACTTGTTATATCACCGGGAGGGCGAACATCTGTCCCAGGGTGGTGACGCGTTCCTCGTCCACAAATCCCTCGTCAACAACGTGGTAACAGTCGACAGTGTGTCGCCAAGGGTAGCGTATCTTATACTCAGAATATCTAAACGGTATTCGCTGAAGGTCATACAGGCACATACATATATGCGCCGACTTCGACACACCCAGACTATGAGGTCAAGATAATGTATGAGGACGTAAGTAGAGCCCTACATACCTCAAAGACGCACTTAACCGTTGTTATGGGGGGATTTTAACGCCAAATTAGGCACACGGAATGATAGTGAGCGGAAAGTCGGACCCTTTAAAATTGGACAACGGAACCACCGAGGCCACTTGCTTGCCAACTTCTTGGAGAGGGATGACTTCTTTATGATGAACTCTTTCTTCAAGAAGAGGGCGAAAGTGGACTTGGATAGACAGACAAACGGCACATATTTAATGATGTCTCTGTGGTGTCTCTAGGTCTCGGGTTCTCTCAGAACATACTCTCGGTCTTATGAGGGAGAGGTGAGAACTATGTGTGCAGTCTCCAACCTCAATGTCGAAATACAGACTGCTCAATAATCAGATCTCTCAGAGTATGCGACGCGATTGGCGTGCTCATACACCCATCGCATAAAAGACGCTATTGAGCGAAAACCCAGGCTCAAGAGTGTTCGCCAGGGACCTGTGCGTTGGGCAGAGCCTGCTGACGAGGTTGAAAACAGACTCGAACACCATAGTTTCGTCTAAACCCGATGTTCTGGGAGAAATTAAAAAACACTACGGACAGTTGTAGTAATATGGCGGTCGATAAAAGTGCCAAATTGACCCGAAACTATACTGAGGACCTCTCGGACGTCAGCCTGTACAAGATAAGAGAGGCTCTCAAACAGCTGAACAACAACAAGGCACCGGGAGATGACGGAATCACAACAGAGCTGCTAAAAGCTGGTGGTAAACCGGTACTAGTGGCGCTCCAAAAGTTGTTTGATTCTATCATCAATAGCGAGACCTCCCCGGAAGAGAAGGCAAAGGCGTAGTGGTGTTATTCTTCAAAACAGGCGATGAAACCCTTTTGAAGAACTACAGGCCCATTGTGCTTCTGAGCTAAGTGGGGAAGCTGTTCACCGCTGCGTTGGAAGATTTGTTCAATCTGATGGAGTGGAAAAGTCTTAGCATTAACATCAATGGCAAACACGTCACACACCTACGATTTGCCGATGATATATAGTTATCTCGGCAGATTCGCTGACGGCCCTCAGCACTATGCTAGGCGACCTTAACAGTGCCTCACAACGGGTGGGTCTTAAGATGAACATGGACAAGACGAAAATCATGTCTAATGTCCATGTCACACCCGTACTAGTGGTTGTTGACGGCACTCCTCTCGAAGTTGTTGACGAGTATATTTGCCTGGGACAAACGGATGGGTAAGTCCAACTTTGAGAGGGAGGTCACTCGAAGAATCCAACTCGGCTGGCCTGCGTTCGGGAAATTACGTAGTATCTTCTCGTCCACAATTCAATTTGTCAATAGTTAAGTTATTCAAGCAATGTGTGTTGCCAGTGATGGCCTACAGCGCTAAAACGTTGTTTTTTATTCGGAGGCTCAGGGCTCCGCTAAACAAATATCGCTGGACGGCACTATGTCCTATATGAGCGCCGACTTCGGGACTATGTACTAAGTACTATGTGTGTTCTAAACCAAAATTAATAGAAATTATTTTAGACTTTTAGTGACATTGAAGTTGGTAGATATTTTTTGTTAAAAAGTTTTTATTTCACGCTTTTTAGTGACTATATTTAAAGATTTAAAAGATTTTAAAAGATTTATTTAACAACTTAAACATATTTACAATTGTAATGTTCGTAAACAGCAGCAATAGTATTGAACTGTGTCGCTACTATTTACGCCCACCTCGGAGTACTTCACAAAACTTAGGAAACTAATGTTAATACTTAGATTAGTTATTTTAAATTATGTATAGTAGATAAGGTGTATGCGTGTTTTTATTTGTATGTGTATGTGTGTGCTCAGCATAAGTGTGTTCGAGTATATTCGTGTGTGTGTGTGTGTGTATGTAGGTGTGTGTGTGTGAATGGGTGTGTGCGTTTGTGTGTTTATACGCTTGCATGATTATGTATGTACGAGTATGTATGAAGTGTATATTTAGATTATGCAGTAGAAATAAGTAATTCAGTCTCATCATAAGTTAGATTTTGAAGAAATCAGTCAATTTAGATTTACATATACGGTAAGTGAGTGGATATAGATTTAAGATTTTATTAACTTTATTGTATGCTAAGGTTGAAAGAAAATCAAAGTGACGCCTTGCTAATGCAGAATTACTTTTTGTATCATTGTACATTTTAATGGGACGGCGAGAATTTTGTGTTAGGTTTGAAAAAGGGATACTTAAATGTTTACGCAAAACAATTTGGCGTATGTATAACTGCCTTACAGACAGGACTTTAGCAACTGAATACAGCTCTGTTGTAGGAAAACGAATAGGTTTAGAGTAGATGACCTTTAGTACTGCGCGTTGCGCCCTCTCCAGCCTAAGGAAACTGGTTTTCAAAGCCCCACCCCATGCTGAGAGGCAGTAAGCTAAAACAGATTGAGCCAATGAATAATAAACTATCTTAAGAGTTTCCTCGTCAGTAATGCTCATTAACATTCTAAATACATATATTAATTTACGCATTCTAGATGCAGTTACGTCAATTTGGTTTTTCCAGGTCATAAGATGATCAATTTGCACCCCAAGATACTTGACATTGTGTGACTGGGTTAGCAATGTACAAGAGCAGGACTGTTCATTATCTTTACATCGGTTAGCAGCAATAGAAAAGGTATCGGGTGGTAGAGAGGATGTGCCGGCGGAAAAAGTTAAAAAGGTCGTTTTATTTAAATTTATGCTCAGAAGATTTGTATCCAGCCATCTAACAATCTTTCTCAAAGCAACTTCAGCATTTATACGGGCGTCAGTCCAAGTTTTGCCATGTACAAGTATTGCCGTATCGTCTGCATATGTTATTATTTTACAATTATCTATAGCTAGACTGCATAGGTCATTTATATAAATAAGAAATAGCGTCGGCCCGAGGACGCTGCCTTGAGGAACACCATAGGATAGAGAAGAATCAGAACTTAAGTAGTTTCCTATTTTGACTCGCTGTTTACGATTGGTAAGATAGCTTCGAAAGATTTCAAGAGGTAGCCCTCGTACACCAATATGCTCTAGCTTGACAAGGAGGGTGGGGCTAGAGACAGTATCAAATGCCTTAGAAATATCCAGGAATATGCCAATAGTTTTCAATTTAAAATTAAAATTACTAATAATAGTATTTGTCAGGTTCAAAACAGAGTCTTCCGTAGACCTTCCATTACGAAAACCATACTGGTTGTCTGATAATATATTATATGTTGAAATAAATTTTCTTAACCTATCATTTAATATTTTTTCAAGAATTTTCGACAATGTACTTAAAACAGAGATAGGTCTGTAATTATTCGTACTGCCTCTATCACCACTCTTGAAAATCGGGTGCACAATGGCAATCTTAAAGACCGAAGGAAACGTTCCGGTAGTAAGACATAAATTAAATATGTGTGTCAAAACAGGTACAAGAGTGTGGCGTGCAGCTTTAAGTAATTGTGTAGGGATTTTGTCCCACCCCAAGGCACTTTTTTTTAATTCTAAAATTAAACGTTCGACTTCAGTCTTGTCGGTATTTATTAAAGCCATAGAATTAGTCTGTGAGTCAGTGGTAGGCAATAACTTACTAGGTGTTACCCTACTGAATTTAGAAGCCAAATCGAAACCAAGAGTGCTAAAATAGGTATTCACAATGTTAACTGATTGAACAGGGTTTGGGTCTATTTTTAGAAGATCAGTGGCCGGATTATCTTTTTTGTGAAGGAAGACAGCATCTTTAATCAATTTCCAGGTAGCCTTAGGATTATTTTTAGCGTTTTTAAATTGCAAACGTTCATAGGCTTGCTTAATCTTTTTTAATAAGTTTGTGCAATAGTTTCTGTAACGGGTATAAGTTAATCGAGCATTCGGATTGTTAGGATCTTTTTTGTATACTTTGTGTAAATGATCTCGATTACGAATGCATCGCAATAACCCAGGAGTCATCCACGGTTTAAGGAATCTATTTCTACTAGGGATATGCATTGCGCGCGAGTGAGTCTCAATAATGGTCACGATTGTATGAACTAAAGCACTTGCTGCAATTTTAGCATCGTTCATAGCCATTATAAATGAAAAATCGGTATTCTCAATATCGTTTACACAAGAAGCTTCATCAGTTATCATTTTAGTTAGAGTAGCTGTCACTGATTTATGATTGTGACTGCAGCAAAAAACAACAGGGGCATGGTCTGTTATAAAAGAGTCGATAATCAGAGTGACTGAAGTACTGTTTGTTTTTAGCAAAACATGATCAAGACAGCTATTGTTTCTAGTTGGTAAAACATGGGCAGGGAGTAATGCATTAGCGGCAGCAGTATTTAAATATATGTCAGAATTAGGGTCGCCAGAACCAGGTATTATATTAATATTGATATCTCCGATAACTGTTACCGTTTTGAAATTACAAAGCGATTTAAGTGTGTCATTTAGTGAGTCCAAGAAATTCGAAACATTTCGCTGAGAAGGAGATCGATAAAGTGCTACAATTGCAAGTTCATTAGTAACTTTCAAAATAAGACAGTTAGCGTCATTAAACGAAGGTTTATTAACAGTGCAAGATAAGTTATTTTTAACGTACGCTGCTAAACCGTCATTTTGATTGGTGTGTTTTGTTTGAAACGAGAAATATCCTGGTAACGTAGGTATGTAAGGACTTTTGCTTAGCCAACATTCACTTAAGATAAGAACATCAAACAAAACATCAATCCGTTTTAGTAAGATTTGAAGCTCATTAAAATTACAACCTATGCTTCTTATGTTTAAGTGTAATACAGTTAGAGGATCATCAATAGTTTTTATGTGCTTTACGCAGTTTTCTGGAGTGCAAAAGTATGCTTGGGAGACAGAGATTTCTTCTATTTCGTTATTGATTTTAAATGTACTATCCATCATTAAGCGTATGAAAAATAAGCATATACTGTGACATAATAGACAGTTCTGGCGAGACCACAATATCAAACATAACAAAGTAACATGTGACAATACAAGGAGACTGAGTGAAATGTAGGTGTATAGTGTAAGTGTAGAGTGTGAACAACGTTAAAAATATTATTAAACAATAGTTATATTTAAGAAATAGAAAACATAATAATAATAGTCACAATTTTTCGGACTCCTTCAAAATTTTAAGGTCTTCTTCACCCTTAATGAGTACAGCAGCTTGCCCCTCTTTTTTTCTCAGAAAGATTTTGCCATTTGAAAGCCAACAGTGGTCAAACGAATTTGTTCGAGCATATTCTTTTGGACACATAAAATAGTCTCTTCATTTTTGGCGTCAAATTTTCACTGATGAAAACTGGCTTACGAGGGCCTTTTATGTGTAGGGTTTCGGTACTAAATTTACTGATTTTATTGCTCTTATTATAATCTTTATACTTCCGTATTAACTGTTCCTTAGGCAATACAGACGTAAAGTCTACAATAATAGTTTTATTATTAGGGTCTTTAGTATTAATACGGAAGACGTCTCTCACATAGTGTGGGTCAATAGATGTATTTAAGGCACTTGCAATAGACATTACTTGGTTTAGAAGTCCCTGTTTTGTTTGACCTGTAGTATGCGGGATATTTTTAATCTCCAGGCATGTAGCGCGTTTGTGACGTTCAAGGAGTTCGAGTTTATCCTCCAGGCTCTGCATATATGCTAAGTTATTGTGATGTTCAGTTTCAAATTTATGTAATTGAGACTCAATGGCATCAAATTTATTCGATAGGAATTCAGCAGATGTTTGGAGAACAGAGCTTTGAGTTTTAATATCCTGTAACGCAACGGAAATTTTTTCCATCTTTGCGTCCTGAGAGGCTTGATGCTCCTTAAGTTCTTTAAACATGGCCTTCATTTCAGCCATATATAGTGATATTTGTATTTAAATAATGACATTTAACACCCATATGGGTGCAAAGTTCTCATCAATATAAATGAATTCAGCCCAAACACAAGGTAACAACTGTAAACCGTTGAAGAGTTCCTTAACTGTCTTTCGTCTTAATCATCAGACCAGACAGGTGTAACGTTTCCATCAATACAAATTAAACAAGCTCAAACACAAGGTAATTGCTGTAAACCGTTGAGGATTTCCCTCGACTGTCTTTCGGCTCCATCATCAGATTGACTCCAGACCTTCATTATATTATAGTACCTTAAATTGTTTCATAGAAAAATTAACAAACTTACTAGTTACCCCTACGATTTCTGAAATATCCCCTCGATTTTTCTAGAATGACATCATCAGATCCTGGTTTCCTTATCATGGTACCATTCCTGGAATGTATCCTTTCCAACAAAAAAAGAATCTTTAAAATTGGTTCATTAACGATGAAGTTATCCGCGAACAAACATAAATATATATATATATATATATATATATACGGTCGAATTGAGAAACCTCCTTTTTTGAAGGCGGTTAAAAATTGAAGCGCGTGCGATTGCGTATACTTTATGATAGTGAGCACAGCGTCCAGAGCATGTCTAAAACGCGGTAGAATATTAATAAACTTGGTTTTAACCGGTTAATTATGGCAACCAAAACCTAAATTCGTGAAAAACCGGTACTTCGCATAAACCGGTAATAACCGGTTAGGTACAACCTTTAACCTATATTCATTTAGGTTTGGGGTCAATGACCGAAACCGGTTTAGAAATAGAACCGGTTTCCGAGCCTTGTTTCAAGGTAGAACGTATGGACGTTTTGAACGTGGTAGAACCAGTATAGTTCGCCCGGGGAAGTACCACCGCCATACCTATTTCTAGCGTGAAGCAGTTCTTGTGTTTCGTTGGAAGGGTGTGGTTGCCGGCACACTGTTATATGAGGCGACCATCATAGTCCTCAGGAGTAACAACGCATCTTTGATTGACTTCAGATGACCCATGTTCTGTATGAAGTTGATTACAGATGTCCAAGGGCGGCAGTGACCACATACCATCAGGTGGACTGCATGCTCGTTTGCTATTTCAGTCAGTTAAAAAAAAACGACCTAGGAGGCGCTATTGTCTCACCTATTTCTCGTGTTAAACACTTCTTGAGTTTCCTCTTCTTAGTACTTGGGACTAACATCGCATCTGATATTGGCTATGATGGAACTAACAGATTTCCATAGGCGGCAGCGACCATTTACAATCAATTGAACTGCATGGTCGTGATACTTCAATCCATTACGAAGAAGTAATGAAAGCTCTTTATATTGAAGTCTAAAGACAAGATAAACCTTTATATGTATATGAATGATATACCCTATTATATTTTTAGAGTGATTACGAATTTCACGTATACACAATGCGTACGAATACAAGGGACTTGTCCGGTTTCATGCCGTGATCTTATGGGATTGCGCAAATGTAACGCATAGCTGTCGGACATATTGTCGTGGTGGCAATTCTGTGTAAGCCATAAGTAGGTATTATTTTAACTATTGTAATGTACAATATGTCCACCAATTCGCACTTGGCCAGCGCTGTGGAATATAAGATTCGTGACCAGCGGTGGGACAATAATGGGTTGACGAGAGAATGTACAATATTACATTTTTCCTATGCATGTAAACATGGATAATAGGTAATTAAACGAAGGACCTAAATAAACTAGTAGTTAATATAAATATTTTATTGAATTAAGTAATGTTCCAAACAAAACCAACAGCTTAGAATCAATAAATTGAAAAGGTATGTCCATGTAATTAGGATAATTACGAAAAAGAATCTTCCCCTTCTTTATTTCCAGTCTAAGACCATATTTCAACAGTTGTATAACGTGTTCATACTCCCGCATTTTAGAGGATCGACGTTAGTGCGACTTATTTCTAAAAATCTCTCCCTTTCTCATCAACCCATTATTGTCCCACTGCTGGGCACGGGTCTTCTTTCAGAATGAGAGAGTTCTAGGCCATAGTCCACCGCGCTGGCCAAGTGCGAATTGGTGGTTCTAAAAATCATATAACAGAAATAAAGTTAAAAAAATAAGGCAATAATTTGTTTTGTACAGCGATTAATTTTTTTACTACCTTCATTATTGCGCATACTATAACTATTAAGAGCTGCTCTCGTTAGCAAGGATATTGATAAACACAACATAAATAGCAGCACGCAAAAATGGCCTCTTAAAATAAGAGCGCATTACTCAAATTCCCAACTCCAGAACGTGACCGAATTAAAGGTAATATCTCCCCTTGTAATTTCCGTAGCACTAAACTTCTGCCACTACATAATGTGATCCTTCGAGCCGGAAGACGAGATACGCGGCCCTATTAGCATTCGGTAAACACATAACGGCTTTAATGCGCGATATGTTCGAATTAACGCACGAATTATAATACTAGAAATGTTTGTATGGATGTTTGTTTGTGATATTAATGGTAACGCTCTCATGTTTTATAATAGTAGGGATATTTACACCGCTGGATTCAGAAAGCTTATAGATTGATAGGTTTTTTTATCTGACTGAAGGAGCAAACGAACATGCAGTCCACCTGATGGTAAGTGGTCAATGCCGCTCATGGACATCTGTAATCAACTTCATACAGAACATGGGTTCTATCTGAAGTCAAAAACAGCTGCGTTGCTACTCCCGAGGACTATGATGGTCGTCTCATATAAAAGTGTGCCGGCAACGACACATTTCCATCGAAACGCAAGAAATGCTTCAGGCTAGAAATAGGTATTTAATACGTTACGTTACTACTTAAAGACTTCACTACATAAGGACAATATGTAAGGTCTTATTGTACGATTGTATTACAATTAGTTATGACTATACAATTGTATTATAATTAGAAGACGCGTATTATACAATTGTTACGATTCTTGAAATAAATACTGATACATTTTATATGAGAAATCTATTTACTTAACGAAAATATATAACGAAATACAGTTTTTAGTCTACAAAGTCCACGAACTACTTTTGCATCGATATAACCATAAGAGCTTTAAATGTTTAAGCTTTGTATTTAGAACTTTTAGCAAGCGGTAGAACCCCCGGGGAAATAGTAGTTAAGCAATACAACTTTGAATGGGAATGTGAAATTTTAAGGGCGCGTTTGAGGGTAGGTGCTAAGTGCACTCTTACGGAAGGACCGATGAACGAGGGTTTTTTTGAAAACACGTGGGGTGATTTCTTTTGCTGCATGTTGTCAAGATTTTTTGTTTATAAAAAAGGAATTTTATTGAACATAGGTGCATTGGTACCCTTAGTAAGTTTGTATCTCTCGTATCAATTATGTCTGCCTTATCACTTCCGATAGATCGTAGATATAGAGCAGTGATAGCCTAATTGTTGAAACTCGCCCTCTCGTCCGGGAGGTCCGAGGTTCAATCAAATTCATATCAGGAACGCACCATTTTTTCCAAAATTATGTGCGTATTAGGAATTAATTATCACAATTTTACGGTGAAGGAAAACATCGCGAGGAAACTTACACACCTGGGAGTTCTTTAAAAAAATAAAAAGAAAGTTCTCAGAGGTGTGTGAAGTCTACCAATTAACACTGGGCCAGCGCGGTAGACTGTGGCCCAATACTCTCATGTTCTAAGAGAAGACCCATGCTCAGCAGTGGGACAATAATGGGTTGAGTATCACTTCCGTAGTGATGAAATGGTCACTACTACTTAAATCGTACAATACTATAGTTGAACGCAAATATCTACTAACATCACTTTGTATTTAATTATACTAATGGTTTTGTATGTTTACCGAAATAAAATTTTATCTTTCCGTATAAAGGCTAGCATTGTTTGTATCATTAAAAGCATCCCTCCATTGGCATTAAGGGAAGCTTTACCTGCTACCCTTTGTAATTCTTTTCCGACGTCGTTCCTTTAATGTCAACCATTTAAGCCGATTTATAGCTACGATAGATAGGGCGATCCATATGTTAGGTAACGGTCATTCCTGCAATGACTGACTGTCAGTGATTTTATACTTTAACTGAATGAATTTTCTGAGGTAAAAAATGTCTCTTGGTTTTTTTTTGCTTTTCATTAATATTATCATACTAATATTATAAAGGCGAAAGTTTGTGAGTGTGGATGTTTGTTACTGCTTCACGTGTAAACGACTGGAGCGATTTTCATAAAATTTGGTAGGGATTAACATATAGGCTGTATAACTTTTTACTGTGAGAAAATAACTTATTCCCACGGGACAATCGATTTTTGTTAACGCGGGCGAAGCTGCGGGATTCAACTAGTATTAGATAAAGATGATCGACAGTATATAACTAATTAAAATTTTCTTATGTTTACGCATTGAAATTAGTTATATAATCTTAGTATTTCTGCAGACGCAATAAAGAGTTATATTAACGTCGAATATTCTTTAATGAATTATCCGGAATACTTAAGATTAACTGATTCTAAAAAAATGCACTAACAAGCTGCCTTAGAATTAATATCCAAAAATATTTCTTTCTTTTTTATAGTATAGAACTTCAAACGTACCTACATGTAATTATCCTGATAGTAATGAGACATTTTCGTACATTGTCGTCTGACATTAACTTCAAATAAGATTTAAAATCTTACCTTAAGTTAGCCACAGACAAACCAGAAAGTATTCCAGGACCTTTCAATATTAATATATTAGAAAACCTATTTTATTAAGAGCTTTTGAAATGAACCAAATGAGGTCTATGTATTAACAAAGCTACTTAAAAAATTCATATTCTTATTCGTAGGTATCTATTTATAATACAGGTAACACCGAGCGCCTTATATTAACAATCTCCAATTAACCCTTTCACAAAGATCAAAAGCTAATCTACCTTATCCATCTAGAACCCTTTGAGCCTAATCCCTGCGAATTCAGGACTGACAGTGGGGGTTTTATACATATTGCGAATTTCATATTAGCAAGGTTTAAGGTACGTCGTTGTGTGTGAAGATCATAAAGCATTTCTGAATACTGCGGTTAGTCTAATGAACGTTATGTATCAAGCTTAATAAATTGCTAACCTGAATATGGGAATTGTTATAAAATTGCGTAAAATTGTAATATCTTTAACATTTTATTAACAATTTTTATGATGATATGATTCGGCCCTCGTTTGCATTAGCCCGGAATATTTAGGTATATTACGGGTTCAAATCTTTAAACCTTTAAATCTAGAATAGATATATTTTAATGAAATATTATACTGATACGGATACTTCATATTATACCAATACTTTAAATTAATTTGAGTAGTTTTGGTTTGATGCTATTCCAATTAATAGCTTGAAATGAATGATCAATATCAAACACAGTCACACAGAATGGCAAAAGTTGTAAAAAATATAGTTAGGTATTTGTATAATTTTTCTCAGTCCTGAAAAGTAATTGTCTTCATTTTGCAGACTCTGGAAACTTTGCTTTTTATTATATCAGTTATACATATAAGAAAAAGGAAAGTTTCTAGGTCAGTCCAGGTTCCCGAAATGTTCTGGGTCCTCAGTGATGCAAACACACCGGTGTCGTTGTTAGATATAACTAGAATTATTTGGAAAAAACATTAGACGAGGAAACTTGATAATTTCAGATTTTGACTTTCACAACTTTCACAATGGTCACGGGTAGCAGCAACTACTTACCACCAAGGTGAATGAGTGCTCGTTTGCTCGTTCAATCGGCCACTCTACGTTCGCGCCTGTATCTAAATATACGAAATAAACGTAACTTTTTAGGGTCGGCAAAAAGTGGCCGTTTTAAAAATTTCAACGTAACGCGTCAATAATTTTATCGTCCACGCTGACCAGGCTCATGAGCCGACGTAATGGCCGATCCCTGTCCCCGTGGCGGCGGCTGCCGGCTTACTTTTATATATTTGCCTAATGCAGGGATCATTCCCTCGTATCCCCCGTGGACTCAAGGTTTTAATGTTGGTAATAATCATATCGAGTTTCACGCCTGTTCGAAATTTTCCTCTTGAAATTTGTCATGCTTTTATGTTGGTTTTAAGATATGTTCGCTGTCGATATCAGTTTTATCTGAATTCTCCCTCAAGGATGACTTTTATGTTATTGAGGTATATACATATGCCATATTATAAAGGGACTCAAAGCCTTGTAGATAGTACTGTACTTATATTAATGTGGATTCTGGCGGCATCACAGCCACACTTGTGACTTTCTCAAACAGCAGGTGCGATAAACGAAAGTCAAATAAGATAATGAATATTAATGTGAAGGCTAGGCTAGAGTAGTCATAGCCTAATGGTTGAAACTTGCTCTCTCAATCGGGAGGTCCGAGGTTTAATCCCAGGCCAAACCACTAATTTATTTGCGTATTAGAAATTTATTATCACTGCTTTTCGGTGAAGAAAAACATCGTGAGGAAACCTACACACCCAAGGGTTCTTTAAAAAAAAGTTCTCGGGGGTGTGTGAAGTCCACCAATTCGCACTTGGCCAGCACGGTGGACTATGGCCTAAAACACTCATTCTGAGAGAAGACCCGTGCCCATTAGTAGGACAATAATGGGTTGTACCCATTGTGAAGGCTTATCCGTAGTTCCGAAGTAGTAGCAAAATATCAATGTAGCGACTATTATTTTACCACCGCGCAAGGAACATTATTCTACGTTACATAAATAACGTAAAAAATGGAAAATGAGGTAGACGTTTTGAAAAACAGATAAATTAAAAACGCATAGTCCAATGTCGACTTTTGAGAGTTTATGTGGCTAAACATAAACTCTAATTTAATTTACTTATCCAACAAAATAAAATCTTATTAACGGTTACAAATAAACTCAATAAAACTCCGATTATCTTCAAATTAATTCGGAGGAACCTACCGAATAAACAAGGAAGCCCGTCTAATACGATAAGATACCAACTTGGATAGTCCCCAAGCTTGGGTAACAGATGACTACTGTTCTAAGGCGGCTTACACACTGATGCGTGATTGACAAACAGCAATAATATAATTTTGGGTTCAGAAGTAACAACGCATTTTGCAAGGTGGCAGAATGTTTATAAACCAAGGATTTTCTACCACCACACCTATTTGATTTTAGACTAGTATTATCGCGGAATTGATACATTATAATACTTAACGGGTACTCACGATATGCGGTTTATGAATTCTTATAGAATTCTTTTTGCCGATATTTCGACCCAGTTGTAGTAAAGCTATTATCGCGGTTTGATGGAGGTGTGGTTGCCGGTACACTTTTACATGAGTCGACCTTCTTAGTCCTTGCGAGAAGAAATATATCTATGAATGTCTTCAGATTGAATATTTGTTTTGTATCAAGTTGTTTCTCGTTAGCTAGTTTAATCTTGTATGTAAACAAGAGAACTTTTTTATGTTCTCGAGGGGGAAACCTTCAAAGGGTACCCGACGCCGTGGGAGCGATGCAGGGTTATGTGGGACTTTACCATACTAGCGCTACACCATAGCCCTATTCTGATCCCGGAACTACGGGGATGAAACAAGACTGTAATAACTGACTATTGTTTTACTAAGTATAGAAATATGTCTGCCTGCTATTCAGGTCATTTTAGTGTACAAGCTGCCTAATGAAGATGCCTTTTCGAATAGACTGTCAAAAGAACATTAAAACAATATCAAAGTTTGATGTCACTTCAGAACGATAGAAGTAATTAGACAAATTTTATATTACTTTCAGCTTCAAATTAATTTGTGTTCAGACGTTTATCTTGCTTTGTTATTTTTATTGACTTATGAAATGTAATAATTTTTTATACACTTTTATGATGAAAACAGTTTTTACTATGCATTTCTATACAAAATACCACTTGGATTTTTAGACTTGGTTTTTCGGTTTTTTTTTCGTTTCGTTTATATAGCTTGCAGAAAAACCTTTTTTTAAATTTTTCATACTTCTAGACACAAAAGTTTGCTATAAATTAGGTAAAAGAATTTATTATAAGAATTCAATTTGAATATTAACACGAAAAGAAAATCGTGAACCGTTTTATACCGTTCAAGTTTGCTTATGTTACATCATATAACTAGTTAAAATTTGATGGTTTTCACAAATATTAAATTCGAGTTCTCTGCTATATAGGTGCTTCATTGTTATAAAATGATAACAATGATGCTTCGTAGCTAATAGAAAACCAAATGCGGAACACCGAGTAACAATAGAAAGGAAAATCTATTCTTGGAAGTGGTTCGCGGTGAGCTCAAAAATTCTATTATTGGACTAGAAATAGGACAGAACTAGCTCGCTGAAAACTGAATTGCTTCTATTTAATTTTCATTCGAAATAGTAGGTCGATTTAGGATTTAGTTTTTCGCCGTTTTAGAATTCTTATAAGTCTTATAATTTGGGTCATTATTTATTTTTTTATTGAACATTTATGGATGTGTTTAACCTTTGAAAATAACAGATATTTAATGTATGTTTTTTTTTACTGATTCTATAGATATTTTTTTTATAATATAGAAAAATCAAACTAGCATGCAATTTACCACATGTTTTAAGTAACTCTTGCTTAAAAGCCTCTTCATGTAAAATAGGTGTGACGATGATACCTCATCGTCGAACCATATGCATTCTACTTTACAAACTACTTTACAAACAATCTACTATATGCTGGCTTGCTTATATTGCATATTTTTAAAAAGATTTTATCTTGTTACGCCAAAGAAGTATAACTTCTAACGCGTACACACACACTTTTTTATTTTTTGTTATATACTGGACTAATTTATTCCTACCCGCTCGGTGGCATCTCATCATGTGTGCTGGCTTAAGTGTATAATTGACACGACAGGCTCGAAATAGGCCGCCTTGACACGGTTCACTACGTGTGTTGTATTTTTATAAGGCAGGCTCGTCACAATTGATATAAAAAACTTTTTTTATATGTAAGAGCCTCTTTTGTGAGACTATAAGAAACATTTCAAAACATTTTTTAATTTGATTTGACATGTATGTTTTTTGTATGATTTAAAATGTATGTTTGTCTGTATGTTCCCTATAGAATCGAAAACTATTCATTTGATCATGAGATGATCTTTAGCAAAGTTGTTATTCATCAGCTCACGAAGGTTTCTGGTGTATATTTTTTCTGTGATGGCGTGGAAACGCGCGCAGTGTACAAATTAGTGTGTAATAAAATAAGATACTTGAAAAATACTTACTGCTAATATTTTTTTTATATTTCAAATTATTTTTAAGATAATGATGGCTTCACCGAATGTTAGTCACCTCATTTTGCCTCTCCTCACATCTAACCTTGTTATCATACCTGCCCGCTCTAAAGTATCTTAGGACTGTTACAAAATAAATGTATTATATTCATATCGTCGAGGTAAACAATTGTTACATATACATATTGTTACACATACCGCCGCCCTTCCCGGGATCGCCTGACCGAACGGTTCGAGCTCCCACTCTAGCTGCCCGCAACCCCGGAAACCCCTTTTAGTCACCTCTTACGATAGACAGGGGATGCCGTAGCCCTATTCTGATCCCGGAACTACAGTGACGAACAAAACAGAGCGTAACACTGCTGTTATAAGGCGGAAGTACCTTCGAAGTCAAACTAACTTTAAAACAAACAGACATCCTACTGAATGTTCAATTCATTAATCCATTTCGCAATATTAACCTAAATAGCGATAGCCACAGTACAGTTTGCCTTCAAGTAGACAATACGGATTCAGATGCTGGATCCGTTCCTGTTTGTTTGAAACATTTGAAACAACGCTATTGTTATGAAACATCAATTCGTAGTAACTCTACTTCGTTTAGAATGCTTCCTGTTTACTTTTGTGTATTATGTGCTGTCTGGTGTAGTAATCTCCTCGTATGCGATTTTTGGTATAGAATAATCAGATTAAATGAAATTAGCTTAAAGAAAGAAGTGGTTTTTCGGTGTCCTTATAAGTTTGTGAAGGCGTACCGTCCCTCTTCTGTCGGGAGATTCGTTTCTAGTATGAAAACTAAAAGATAAATGATAAACCTACAGGAAATAAGTAGATATATCTTTCTTATATGATTGAAGTATGAAACGAGTATGCATTCAACCTGATGGTAAGTAAACACTGTCTCCCTGTTTGCCATTTTTTTTTTATCTGACTGAAGTAGCAAACGAGCATGCAGACCACCTGATAAGTGGTCACTGTCGCCCATGGACATCTGTAATCAACTTCATACAGAACATGGCTTCCATCTGAAGGCAATCACAGATGTGTTGCTACTCCCGAGGACTATGATGGTCGCCTCATGTGAAAGTGTGCCGGCAACCACACCCTTCTATCGAAACGCGAGTAATGCTTCACGTTAGAAATAGGTGTGGCGGTGGTACTTCACGTATTCCCGGTCGAACTACACGGGTTCTACCACCTTAAAAATGCATGTTATTTTTATTTTCTTCTTTAACTAAAAGTTCATTCAGTGCGATTTATTCAAACACTATGTTAACGTAGCGGACTTAAACTGTCTTGGCGGACTAACTTATTGCTCCCACTAAATGCATCCAACAAAGTTCTGGATTGAAATAAAAGCAATGCATTTAATAAGCTGGATCGGTATAATCCCAGGCTAATTAAAGTCGAAAAAGTTTTAAAGATGTTTATCTCAAAGTTTGTTAGAAATTTAAAATTTGTTTGGTTCGTTTCCCCGTTTGTGATTCTGTTGTCCATCTTTATACCTACTTATGTATGTATTTATTACGCCCTCACTTATAATGATGGGCAAGTCAGTTAATAAATTATCTGGTGGATTGTTGTAACTTTGAATTTATTTATCACTGAGTTTTAAATCAGGATACTAAAGCTCAGTTTATGTCAATATTCAATGTGTATAATCTTCTTTGAAAGATACTTGGACATAACAATTACTCTAGAGTGGTTTAGAATCTTAATCCAACCTAATAATCATAAGCTCTACACTAGGATGTTTCCTGCAGCGTAAGTGCCATGGTCACTCAAAGTCACTCAAATACACAAAACGAGAAACATCGCAGAAATCTAAACATCTTGGCCTAGGATAGAACCTGGAACACATTCCGTGTCGTTCCGCCACGGGACGCGTAAAATCGGATCGGATCGAAAATAAGTAAAATTAACTATGTCTTTGCGGCCTACATTTTATCAAAAAAATTAGTTAACCCGGCGAACTTCTTTCCGCCTAAAGGTCAAAAAACTAAAATTATCAGTGTTTCTCTAATATAAATGCATTATACATAAAAACCTACATTTTGAATCACTATATCTATTAAAAAAATACATAAAAATCCGTAGCGTAGTTTTAAAGATTTAAGCATACATAGCGAGAGAAAGCGAGAAACGACTTTAATTTATGATATGTGATGATTATACACGAATAGTTAAAAATAAACAAACGTAACAAACTGACGTACTTACTAACATATAGAACGCCTTTGACCCGCGGTGATTGTATAATCGTCCTTAGGTCAGGTATTTATTGCACAACCAACTGATGGTTCGCTGACCGCGTAACCTGACGTCGCGCGCGACACTCATCGATTATCATGCACTGCTTCATAAATTACGTAATAAAGAACGTGATAAATATCTTTCTAAGCTTTTCATATTTTAAATGAGAAAGTTTGTGAGGATGGACCTTTGTGCTATTCTTTGACGCAATTAGGCCCATTAGAAGTTTATGACCTAGATTAAAACATAGGATGCACATTACTGCGGTAGACGTGATAGAAGAGGGCAAACCCCGGATATAACCTGGACATGGACACACCAAGACACAAAAACCCAAACTCAAAATTTTAATTTAAACCAATATGGTGTGCGCTCCGCTTCGCGGGTTGTAATATTAGAAAATTACATAAAAAAATCTACAATTACATTCTAGTTTATGACATTTTTATTTGATATAAATGAATATAATTACTAAAGTGCAATAAAATAAACAAACCTAACAATAGCAGATATTTCACTAAAATACAAACGCCTTTGACCCGCGGTGATTGTATAATCGTCCTTAGGTCAGGTATTTATTGCACAAGCAACTGATGGTTCGCTGACCGCGTAACCTGACGTCGCGCGCGACACTCATCGATTATCGTGCACTGCTTGATAAACTACGTAATGAAAAATGTGATAAATATCGTTCAAATTTTATCTTTTTGTATTACACTAGCTGACCCGGCGAGCTTCGTTCCACCTAAAATATACAAATCTAAAATTATCAGTGTCCACTATAGTGTTCATTTATTATACATAAAAACCTTCCTCTGAAATTACTCTATTAAAGATCTAAGCATACTTAGGGACAGCCAGCGGGAAGCGACTTTGTTTTATACTATGTAGTGATTTAAATGTCAAAGTTTTAGACAAATATATGTTTGTTACTCTTTTGCCTAAATCTATCATTCCGATTTGGAGTTATTATTAACTTTTAAGTAATTAATCTATCCATTGCCAAATTGGGAACTTTTGGAGTAGTCCAAAGTGCTTGATTGTGAGCCAGACAGGAATGAACCCTAAGGCTGACTGCATTGGCAAGAAAAATAATAAAATAAATTAAATACATACACATAAATTGGTAAAACATCACCTTATTCCTGACGCAGTCGAATAGTCTGGGTGGGGAGTAAATAAAATAACTTGTTAAGCTTTAAGAGGTGGTAGAACAAAGGTTCGACTGGGGAGATACCACCGCCACACCTATTTCCAGCGTGAAGCAGTTCTTGCATTTTGGTGGAAGGGTGTGGTTGCCGGCACACTTTCATTTGAGGCGACCATATTAGTTCTCGGGACTAGCAACGCGTCTATGATTCACTTTAGATTGAACCATTGTTCTGTATGAAGTTATTTACATGTCTATGGTCAGCAGCGACCACTTACCATCAGGTAAACTGCACGCTCGTTTGCTACTTCAAACTTATAAAAAAGCAATTATTTGAAAAAGTTGTAATTTATTGAATAACAAACAAATTTATGAATTTTAAGTCCCGTATGTGGCACTATAAACAATCGTTCATTGACCGCGCACGACGAGGCCGGCCCTTCGACCCTATGATCGATTATCATGCTCCGCGTGATATGCGACACATTTTCTATTTATATGTGCTATTACAATTCTAGTGACGTCAATATGCAGTAATGATGAGATTTAAGATGGGATTGAATGAGACGTTAGGGTCAGAGGATATTTTTAAGGTATTTTTACAAAAATTTTTACAATTTTTACAAAGTAGCAAAGCAGCATGTAGTCCATCGGATAAAAAGTAGACACGGTCGCAAATGGACTTGAAGGTGGTAGAACCAGTGTAGTTCGACCGGGGAAGTACCACTACCACACCTATTTCTAGCGTGAAGCATTCTTTGCGTTTTGATGGAAGGGTGTGGTTGACGACACACTTTTATACGAGTATGAGGTGACCGTCATAGTTCCCGGGAGTTGCAACGCATCTGTGATCGACTTCAGGGTACTTCAAATCAAAACACAGCAGAGCTTAATAATAGTGTTATCACGTTGATCCCTCCAGATAATAAAGACGAAATTAAAATTGAATTAATGTTTTCATAGTACGTTTAGCCACGTTCCTATTTTTTTTAAAGAAATAATTTATGTATCCTCTACATAAAAATAACTACGTTATTCCTTTTTTTTTTTTGTTTTCGAGGGGGAAACCTTCCAAAGGTACCCGACGCCGTGGGAGCGACGCAGGGTTATGTGGGATTTTTACCGCACTAAAACCCCCCCGGTGGCCGTCCTCGGCGCTGAAAAGGAGGACTCCGGGATCTTGAAACGACTTCAACCGGAATCCTCGAGGGCGCTACCCCATCGGGCTCCTCCCAGATAGGCGGCTGGGCCCACCGCTCCGTCTAATCTTTACAACGGTATGCGACCACACATACCGCCGTCCTTCCCGGGATTGCCTGACCGAACGGTTCGAGCTCCCACTCTAGCCGTCTGCAACCCCGGAAGCCCCTTTTAGTCGCCTCCTACGACAGGCAGGGGATACCGTAGCCCTATTCTGACCCCGAGGCTACAGGGACGAACTACGTTATTCCTAGGGATTCCCCCGCTTCGGTCACCTAAGGTCTTAAACTAAGTGTGTGCCAAATTTCAGGAAAATCTAACCGGTAGTTTTTACATGAAACGTGAACAAACACACAGACATACAAACTTTTGTATTTGTAAAATTAATAAAATAAAAATAACGATACCAGCTACATGCAATACAAAAGTGCAAACACGCAGGGAAAATAAAACGTTTCATTTGCAAATGGCTCTAGCTTTTACACGTGTATATTAATTGCCTAGCTGCTACTGTGGTATGTAAATAAGTAGGACATTCGCGTGGGAGAGTGGCGCCTGCGAGCCAAGCGTGGAAGTTTACATAGCTAGATTGTATTAAATAATACGATATTATATAGCCACTTGATTAAAATGAGACAAGATCGCAATTCACTGTCTGGTCTCTATAAAGATTATATAATAATTAATTGTATATAATTTTCTGATGCTAGCAATATGCATTTTGAGTAAATTTCATGTAAATAAATTTAGCCTTAAACAATGGTTTCGTAAAGATAGTTAATTTTTATTGCACTAAAAAATATTTATTAATTGACGCCAATTTTAAAAACGGTACCGCTAAACATAATTATGGTTTATTGCATCAACATTAATCATCATATTTTCTATGGTATATCGTTTTTTGAATTAGTACTTGACCATACTGTTATACATAGCAAAGCGTGTCATTTAAGTATTGAAAACTAAAGACAATTTATTCGATAGTCGATCGTTAACAGTTTTTTCATCGTAATCAATGTATCTAAGAATTTGTGCAAATAGGCGCAATACATGCTAAATAAACTATTGCGTCGTCAACTATTTATGTAAATTGTAGGAATTAAGAGTGAATTATGGAAGGTGCTAGTGAAGCAGGTTCCGTAGGAGGAAGCGGGTGGAGACCGCGTGGGAGGCACGAGCCGAAATGGCGCCTGCGCAAATTGCGCACATTTAGCAATAGTTCCTGTATAACAATATTTATGGTAAACAACTATTCACACCTGTTGGCATAGTTATAGTTTAGTTTGAACTCTTCGTGGTTGGACTTAGAACCGCTGTCGCTTCATCTTTTGCATTGTAACAGCAGTGTTAAGTGTTGCTGTGTTTCCCCTGTAGTCGGGGAGAATACGGCTACGGTATAACCAGCCTGCTTGTGTTGCGGGCGGCTTGAGTGGGAGCTCGAACCGCCCGGCCAGAAACATCAAGAAGGACGGCTATATGTGTAGCTGCGTGTTCGTAGACACCAGAAGGTTTAGGAGGACAACTACATGTCCCTCAAGAGACGAGCCCATGAGGGGCGCCGCGCTAGGGGGCACCGGTGCGTATCATTGGAGATCCCGGAGTCCTCTGTAAGCGCTGAGGAAGGCCACCGAGGAGGTTTTAGTGGGTAACAATCCCACATAACCCGGAGTCTCTCCCAAGGCTTAGGTGTACCTTTTGCAGGATTCCTCCCCCTCACAAAAAAAAGGTGTTGCTGTGTTGTGGTATTTATATATTTAATCTAAGATTAAAGCAAACGAGCATGCAGTCCACCTGATGGTATTGGTATCTGCTGCCCATAGACATCTCGAGGACGTCAAATGCAAAAGGGGTTCTATCCAAAGTCCATAAATGATGCTTTGCTACACCAAAAATATAGTAAACAGGATACAATTACAAGGGCTGCTCTAACCCAGTATTCGGGGATAGGAAGGCATATGTGCCCTACTTTAGGTAGCACTTTATTTTTATTTGTGACTAGCAGTACCCTGCGCGCGTTGCTACGCCATCACAAAAAAAAATACACCAGAAACCTTCGCGAGCTCATGAATAACAATTTTGCTTAAGATCATCACATGATCAAATGAATAGTTTACGATTCTATAGAGAACAAACAGATAAGCATTCATTTTTACAAAGAACAAGAAAAAAGATTGAGGTCTAAGACCGGTTACAACCACGTATAATTAGGGTAACCGCATGTTTGTATGTTACTTTAGTTTCTAAACATAATATAATATTATGAGTGGGTCACATAATCTTTAATTAGTTGGCTGACTGAGCTATGCCCGGGGTTATAAATAACTCGAGTCAAGCTCACTCAATTAAACCGAATTTTCCTCGGTACAACACCTGTCTAGAATTAACATTGCTAAACCTCACTAGTCAAAATATACGAGTACGTAGATTTCCGGTACTTCTTTTCATCATAACGTGTGGGAATTTTATGTAATTTTTAACGAAATTTTGCGTTACGATAAAAAGTTTTAAATTTCTAGGCAGTGATGTGGCTTCTTTTTTGGTAGCAATGTAACTCAACACGGAGAGAATGTTTGATCATGTTCTTAAATGTTTATAAGGATTCTTTCTTCAACTTTTTGATGTAATCCAAAGAAGCAGGGGTAATTTTAATAGAACGAGCAATCGGCATAAATGTTCCATATAGATAAAAAAATGTATTTCGTAAACATACGTTCATTAATTAGGTTAGTAATACGATTTAACGACCCGCGTGGCGGAGCGGTTACCATACCGGTCTGACACGCAATGGGTCCCGGGTTCGATTCCCAGCCAGACAGGTATCTGAATGATGAGTTTAGATTCATGTTCTGGGTCTGGGTATTTGTGTATTCGTGTGTTTGTTCTTGTGTGTGTCCATGGTACCCACGACACATGAGAAAATCCTAGTATGGGGCTATGAGTGTAGAAAGCGTGTGTTTAACGATTGAAACAGAAAGTCAATGAATGGGTGTAGATAGCCCCACACTAGGATTTTCATCTGTCATGGGTGCCATCGACATTATTAGACATATTCCAACACCCAAATCCTGAATTGATATCTACGTCCCTCAATTAGTTATCTGTCCGAACGGAGATTGAATTCCTAACCCACTTTGTGTCAGACCGTTTTAGTGATCGCTTTGCCATCACGGACCTTGAATTATATTAAGAGAAAACAAGAATTTTCTCGAATTGAAATCATGGAATTGCGTGGCTAGACTATAGTGATTTGGTCATTATCCCAGCGCTAAGCTGATGGGATACCTATGTCAAGTCGGCTGTGGCAATGGAATTACTAATCCTAATTGCGTATATCAACATATTCTATGGAGCATGCGATTTGGTTAAACCGAATTGATTTTGAATCTCTCATATGGGAATGAGGATTGTATTTATTTCCTTTCTAAATTGTAATTGCCGAAAGTAAAAGTGCCTAAAGAAGTTATAGGTACAATCGTATCTTCAAAAAGACGGCCTCAAATAATATTTGAGCTTTGTTTGAAATGGCAGATCTCTTATTTTAGTTAAAGTTACTTACAGAGGCTTAGCGATTTTTATTTCCGTGTGGTGTCGGACTTAAATAACACTACACTACCTCTGGATGTCTTAAGAGGCAACTGTGGAACAAAATTCAGAAGATGGACAGCAGAGTTTACCTGAGTAATATTAACATCTATTGCAATAGATTTTAGACAGGTATAATCGCGGAATTGATATATTTTAATTTGTAACGGTTACTCACGATTTGCAGTTTTTCAATTCTTCTTGCTGATATTACGATCCAGTTACATGGCTCGTGGTCACTGCGAATTTACGGTGGCCGTCAGAAAACGTTAACAAGACGGATTCGTAGATGAACATGTCTACCTTACGTCTACTTAATTTTTATTTTTTACTAGTTGACCCGATACTAGATTATACCTAAAAACCTTCCTTTTGAATCACTCTATCTATTAAAACTGCGTTAAAATTCGTAGCGTAGTTTCAAAGATCTAAGCATACATGGGGACAGACAGCGGTTAGCGACTTTGTTTTATACTATCTAGCGAGGTTCCATATCATTACACAAGACATTCATTGGCAAAATCCCCAAATTAAAAAATACAACTAATTAAGGGAGGCCGATCTGAAATAGATGATAAATAGATTGGAGGGGGATTTTCAATCCTAAGTCCGAGCACGAATCCGTTGCTTTTCCTGAGGACTACGCTGATACCTATGGTATAAGTATATGTGTCTTAATGATGTGACGAATGTTACTATTTGCTAATGCGAATGAGAATGTTTGATTTTTTCAGTTCTCGGTATAGGGTGACGGGGGATATAAATTTTGAACGACTTTTTTTTGGGGTGCGAAAAAATTTGTCTAAATTTGGTGATCTTTTTTTGCAAGGCACTTGCACTATTCGTACAATTCCATATTAGCAAAATATTCGCACAATTCTTGCTATTTAAAAACATGCGAATATTCGTGAATTCGAATACAAATATTTGTTACATGACTAGCCTGTCTCCACACAGAATTATGTGTCATAGAAATAGACCAAATATTTCAATGACATAAAAATAAAGATATGTAGTAGTGTACTATAAGCATCTGCCTCGTTATAAGCAAAACACGTACCACTTTCACAGTCAAACGACGAATCTCGTTGCACTGTTGAATTTTCGCAAACTGTTATGACAACATGACACGTTGCATGCTTAAATTTGCGAAGATCCTCTTGCTGAACTTTGTGCATTCTCTTTTGAGTATAATTTTGTGTTGACTAAGTTTATTCAAAGGGAATACGTTGAGTTTGTGTAGGAGCCAACGTTTCTGAGGATATTTTGATCATGTAAGGAATGAATAGAAAATTTGTTAAGAGTTAACTACTATTTGTACGCAGTGAAACCATCTTTATGTAAATCACTAATGGCGCTGAGTTTAGTGTTTAAGGTAAGTGTTGTTTTATATTCTCAAATAGGACCTAAAAATGCGACCTAGACTTAGGAAGATAGATTAATCTACCACTAGTGCTTGCTATCGCTTTCTTGTCGCTATCGCAATTTGCTGTGACCACACAATTGAATCGAGTTATCAACAATAAAAGAATTTAAAGCCTGTATATTTAGTACCCGTTACGTATTAAAAAGGGTACATTTATTATATGTCAATATTTCGATTGTTTCGTTTACTTGAACTAAGACTAAGCACCACCCACTACCGCTGACTACCACACAGTTAAAATTTATTATAAAAAGCTATTTCTGTGTAGGTTAATTTGTACTACTCACCTCTGGCAACAGTCAAAATTCGACCGTAATTCACCTCTTAAACTAAACTCGATATTGTCTAAAGTAGCACGAATATTTTTTTAAATTTAAATTTATTAGACCCAAAAGGTGAAAATAGGTTTATTCCGTAATCCGTTTGTACACCAACTATAATCGTGCTAAATATTGTAAGCACTCCTCCGTGCGCGACAAGTTAAGACGGATCCCAAGTTTTTGCTTCACGTATTAATATATAGGTGTCTCCTTTCAAACTACGCCACGTATCCACTAAGCTCTACAAAAACTTCATTATCTGCATATTAAAACGTTCATTTCTTGTAAATAAAGAAGACTCAGTAATCTAATAGCAAAACGCGTAACAGTTTACGACTCTCCCGTTGCCCGTAAAATTATCCAATTACATCGCCACTAAATCGGATTACGCGACTCTGGGAATTAGCTTCGGATCGCGAGGCTTGAGGCCGACACTCGTTAATCCATCTGCAAATATTTCTTCGAAGGTTTGCATCAAATCACTCCTTGTTCAATTTCTATCGGCTCTTGTATTTTGTGCAGCGAACATGAACGATTAAGAGTATTTTTCAACGCTTTGCCATTCATCGCCATTCATCAATGAAATCATGAACATTTTAGTTCTATTGCTAGCATTAGTTTAGTACCGACAAATAAAATCGACAATAGTACCTATTTCTACTCATAGGGCTCCCTAAATAGGGGTTGTTGCCAAAAGTCAACTGACATGCTTGTTGGTGACTGCAGTAGGTGTTGATGTTATTTTAAGAGGAAGATGCAGCTATCCATCCCCTGGACTCTTCCATTAGCGATAGCTATGTGAATGTCGTAAGAGATATCTTACGACATTCACGGGAAGAGGAGTGGTGCTATTCAAAACAGTCTACACGTTACGACTACTTAACGGTACTACCTATAAGTCTATTTTCCCTTATCATGACCTTCAAAACCTGTAAATAGCAGTATAGGTTTGTCGGTGATACCCTTAATCCACGGTTTCTGAACCTTTGGAATATTTTAAGTATTTGAATACATTTGAGAATTCTTACCTAGGTTGCATTTATTTTTCACGATATACTTGAAACACACAATATCTGAAAATTGAAAACGAATCCGATTTCAAGTTTAACAAGAAATAACAAGTTTGTCTTTGAGAGATTTTTCTCTGTACCAGTTTGTTCATGCAAAAACCTACGGAATCGTTCCTTTGAAGCTGCGTATTTCTGCAGATGATAGGAAATCGGTATCTATATGTGTCTATATTTCTTTGGGCTTCTTTGGATTGGAAGTCTTTTGTATGTTAGAACCTTTCAGAACATTCATATAATCAGTTGTTTGATACATATGATTGTGTTCTCAAAGAGAATAATCGATCATATATATTAAAAACTACCTGTGCCCGCGACTTCGTCCGCGTATTTAGAAAATATTATTACACGACGATAAAACGACGCAAAAACAATGAATAGTTTTCCTCGTTTTTTTTTGACATTTTCCATTATTTCTTCGGTCCTAATAGTTGCAGCGTGATGTTATATAGCCTAAAGCCTTCCTCAATAAATGGTCTATTCAATACAAAAAGAATTTTTAAATTCGAACCAGTAGTTCCTGAGATTAGCGCGTTCAAACAAACAAACAAACAAACAAACAAACAAACAAACAAACAAACAAACAAACAAACTCTTCAGCTTTATATATTAGTATAGATATAGATGGCAAAGCTTTACTTACTGATAGTCTTTATTCTCAAGGGCTATCGTTAATCATCATCAAATAGCCTTGAAATCCTGCCTTAGACCGACTACAGACGCATTGCTACTTGGATCGACTTCAATTGCTACTAGAATTAACTTCTTCACTTAGATTCCAATCAGAGCTCAACACCGCTTAACACTGGTATCATAAGACATTAATGAATTTCACTTAGTATTAAACTTTCTCTTATAAAAAAATAAATATAAAAGAAAGGATGCATATAAATTAATTTTGATGAGCATAATGTGGTGGAAATAAAGTTTTCTGGTAAACGATGTATTCTCACAAGCGTAAAATAAACCGTGTGACGAAGGTTCCGACAGGAGGGTCAGAGTAAAACAGTATATTAAAGGAAGCTATGCCAACGATCTCGTGAATAAATAATTGGACGGAGGTCTCAGATGTATATAAGCACTAACTACTTCGAAATATACTTGATACAATAATAGAGACTCTATTAAAATGTATCACACGTCAACCCATTATTGTCCCACTTCTGGGCACGGGTCTTCTCTCAGCATAGGAGAGTTTAGGCCATAACCCACCGCGCTGGCAAAGTGCGGATTGGTGGACTTCACACCACTCCGAGAACTTTTTTTTAAAGAACTCTCGGTAGGTGTAAAAAAATGTAGGTGATATTGCCTGGGGAGCGGCCGTGCTCAAACAGTCGTTGTTCGGAACTTGCGCATATGTTGAGTTTTGAGAAAGCTTTGATAGCGTTATTCAGAAATACTAGTGGCGCCATCTCTTGATGAGTTGCTAGAGGTCGCCACAGCGCCATCTCTTGATGAGTTGTGGAAGGTCACAAGAACAATGAAGCGAGCCTCATCCCGTCCAGGTGCTGCTGCGAACAACTTCATTTCGAAATGATACATGTTTATACCTGGCTGCGAAGAGGTGCGGCCAAGTGCGCAACGGCAACTACGATTTTTCAAAGTCTTTATACCTATTGCCGTGAAGTGAACGATATTTTTTTTCAAAACTTGATTCATGAAATTTTTCCCGCAAAATCAATTAACAATAATTGAATTAAAAATACTATTGGAAACATTTTGATTGGCAACCTGGTAGATTTTTATTCTCCTAATCATAAATATGAGTAAAATGTGGATTTTAGCACGCACACGATAACTACACAAATTTGCAGCTGGATCTTGATCTAATCCGTGATTGACAGAACCGCTGTTTAATATGATTTTTCTTACAGATATCCCGGGCGGCAGTGACCACTTACCATCAGGTGGACTGCATGCTCATTTGTATGTTAATCGGATAAAAAACATGAAGTGCTGGTTCGTTTGCTATTATGATTTCTCTAAAAGCTTTGAACGATGATAAAAGCAGATCTATTATTCTAAACAAATAATATGATAAGCAGTGATAGCCTAATGGTTAAAACTTGCCCTCTCGATCGGGAGGTCCGAGGTTCAAACCCAGGCACGCACCACTGATTTATGTGCGTATTATACTTTAATTGTCACTGCTTTTCGGTGAAGGAAAACATCGTGAGGAAACCTACACACCCGAGAGTTCTTTAAAAAAAAAAAAAAGTTCTCGGAGGTGTGTGAAGTCCACCAATTCGCACTTGGCCAGCGCGGTGGACTATGGCCTAAGCTCTCTCATTCCGAGAGAAGACCCGTGCCCAGCAGTGGGACAGTAATGGGTTGACGACAAACAAATAGGTTACACATGTCCACGACTGGCAATGACTACTTGCCATTAAAAGAGTAATTTCTTTAGCTGCTTGATTTCACTACATAATATTTATAACCTAAATTTCTAACCATATCTCACGTATTGAGCGTAATATGAGACAGGGAAAGGATTTAGTGAGTGCGGAGTAAAACCCACTAACTGCTATGAAACACGTTCGTTGTTCCGGGGATTATCGCCCAGGGATACTGTTAGCTCGCAACTTTTAAAATGTACTCGCTTTACTTTTTGTATCATACAAGTAATATATACAGGTACATACATACATACATACATGTAATACACATATATAATATTTGCAAGTGCACTGTATTTCGCAAAAAAAATCGTCAGTTCAAGACGGTTATATAATTTTCAAAAGAATATTATTAAATATCGAATTATGTTTTGTTGACATTAGTTATAATGGAACGTTAATAATGACGACACCATTTTTTTTTTTTAAGTGGGTAATCCTCATGGATACCCAGCCACCCGGGGCGGCAGCTGGGTTATGCCGGACTCTTACCGGCTAAACCCCCACTGTGTTTTCTCCTCGCACCGTACGGCGGGAACACGGGTAAGCTTTCGCAGTCATCCGCGAACCCGCCGGTGCCTGGCCGCTCCCACAGCCCCTCCCCGCGTAGAGCATAAAGCTCCCCTCCAACAGCAAGGCGCGCCAGAAAACACAAAGGCGCGCCTTACCTCCAAGGCCCCATCCGCAGGGTGACGGTCCAACCCCGAGACCGCCACCCAGGGGCCGTGGGTATGGCAAGCCGACACCCGCAAGGCATCCCTACAGGCATCGACCCCCCACACCCAGCGGCGGATCCGTTCTTTGGTTCCGCCGCAAACCACCAAACGGCCGCAGAGGATAGGGAGGACGGCAACGACACACCGCATCTCCTCTTCCTCTGCGGCCCCACCGCCAACGCATCTGACGGTGCGCCCCCGTTTGGTCGCGGGAGATAGGGTGCACGGCAACGACACACCGATACACCTCTCCTCCCGCGACTCCTCCTGGCTGCAGAGGCCAGAAAACACTGACCTCCACAGCCCCCTCGGATGCGTCCGGAGCGGGCCCTCAGCCAAGCCCGCTCGGAGCGTCCCCTCCCTGGGATCCCTCTTGGCTTCACCGCGGCGCCCCCAGCCACGGTTACTGAGCCCCCTCACCACGACAAGGTGGAGATCCCTTCGAGGGGGAATAATGACGACACCATAGAAAAACATCCTTAACGGGTACATTATGTTTCCGCTGCTTTCTAAAAATAACAGAAATGATGATCTTATTAGAAATTAATTATACTACCTTATGGCGAAGGAAATCTTCGTGTGGGAAAGTCTATCAATTCGCGTTTGGCCAAAGCGCGGGATAAGACCTATATCTCTCCCATGGGGCCATCCATACGTCACGTCACATGTTAAGGGGTGAGGGGGGGTCGATAAAGTGTGACAAGGGGGGGAGAGGAATACAAAAATTAGTATTGTCTCATGTAATTTTGGAACTACTGTTTTAATTTAAAATTTATACATATACTAGCTGTACCCGCGGCTTCGCCCGCGTAAAAATGAGTGTATCGCAAAGTTTTTCCCGCACAAATCTCGACCCCGCTGAAATTATATGATAAAAAGTAGTCTATAATTATGTTATTCCACAACCTTTTCTATAGTGCAAGTCCTATCCAAATGAGTTTAGCCGCTCAAGCGATTACCCGGACATACAAAGAGTGAAAAAACGAATTTAAAGTATCTATTTGTGGTTAGGATCATAATTGTTGTGTAAAAATATTTTAAAAATTAGACAAATTAGAATTAGAATTTTAAAATAAGACGATTGTAAACCGCCTTTCTTTGAATTAATTAACAATCTTAGTGGTCACACAATACCAAAAAGCACCTTGTAAACCAAATCCTCCTCCACATTTAAACCAAAACGCATCGATTACAAAGATTTATTTCAACTTTTCCGCAGTATGTTTAAAAGTTCTCAGCGTGATGATGTAGGGTGAAGTGCAATGTTTGTACTGGTCTAGTACAAAAAGTCGCTACTCTTACAAACTCATTTAACATTCTTGTCCTACTCAACACTGGACACTATCAAGTGGTCAGATTACTCTAATAATGCACACGCATCGGCGGCCGGCATGTATTAGCATGCGCGAGCTCTCGCTCGCGCATACTAATACCGGTTACCTACCCCTGCCGAGAGACACATCTCGATCTTTATTATTTTAAATCTCTAATATCTTTAAAAGTATTTATTTGATGCATATAGTGTAAAAGCTAACGAATTCATTTATTTATATAAGGATTAATACCGGACAGAAGAAAACACACTCGAAATTAACGTAATATTTTTAGTTGAAATATGGAACATAAAAAAAATATTGTTACTTATCCATAAGTTATAGAAATATACTATCGCGGATTGATTTTATATTTAAGGTTGCAATCCAGTGTTTCGTAGCCCTTGACGGAATTATTAGTATTCAACATCAACATTTAATTTATCGATAGACTTCGTAGTTGTTTTGTAAATAACGCCACCTATCGCATTCAATGTAAATCAACATAGTAGTGGATAGATGGCGCAAGTATACCTAATATATAACTCATCGGTAATTCCTCGTAATTTTATATTGTGGGTAAATTAAATCAAATTTATATCACATTTATTTGTATGATAATTAATTGTTATCGATTAATAGGTATGTATTATTTCATAATGAACTAAGGATCAGGATGACATCAGGGCAAAATGGCTAATATGGCGATAGTTGGAATTTGGAATTATACAAAAGTCGCGATATACCGAGTTTTACAGATATATGTATGTTATCGACTCAAAATCAATATTTTTTAATGTTTCATTATTGAGATAAGTTTACAATCAAGTCTATCTTGCCCCTTGACGGAATTTTATTATCGTACCCTTTGAAGGAATTTATATAATTTGATATCTCTAATAACTTTAAACGTATTTATTTGATGCATACAGAGTAAAAGACAATTTTGATCTTAATTAAAATTACGAAGCTAACGAATGTATTTATTTACATAAGGATTAATACTGAAAAAAAGACAACAGACTCGAAAATAACGTATTAGTTTTAGTTAAATTATGGAACATAAAAATAATTATTGTGAGTTAACCTTAAGAGATATAGATATGCTATCGTGGATTTATTTTATATTTAAGTATGCAAACCAGTGTTTCGTATCCCTTGACGGAATTATTAGTAATTCAACATCAACATTTAATTTATCGATATTATTTCGAAGTTGTATTGTAGATAACGCCATCTATCAAATGTTCATTCAAAGTAATTCAACAGAACAGTGATAGATAGCGCAAGTATACCTAATATTTAACTCATCGTGAATTCCTCGTAATTATAATCGTATCTTTCGCAATATAAATACATTTTCATATTATAAACCCATATTATGGGTAAACTAAATCAAATTTATGTCACATCTATTTGAATGATAATTAATTGTTCACAATTTATATGTATTATTTCTGAACGAACTCAGGATGACGTCCAGGCGAAATG
This sequence comes from Spicauda simplicius, assembly GCA_949699795.1. Taxonomy (NCBI): domain Eukaryota; kingdom Metazoa; phylum Arthropoda; class Insecta; order Lepidoptera; family Hesperiidae; genus Spicauda; species Spicauda simplicius. Next base: position 2,570,654 of record OX453062.1, read on the forward strand.
GCCAATATGGCGATTGTCATTTGCATTGGAATTTAACAAAATTCGCGACATACCGAGTTTTACGGATATATGTTGTCGACTCAAAATCAATATTTTTTAATGTTTTATTATTCACATAGGTTTTTAATCAAATCTATTACACCCCTTGACGGAATTAATAATACACCTCTTTGTCAAAAGCCAATATGGAGATTGTCATTTGCATTGGAATTTAATCAAATTCACAACATACCGAGTTTTACGGATATATGTTGTCGACTCAAAATAAATATTTTTTAATGTTTTATTATTCACATAAGTTTTTAATCAAATCTATGATACCCCTTGACGGAATTATTAGTACACCTCTTTGTCAAAAACGAACTACCATACAAACATTTATGCTCGATTTTAACATTTTCAACCCATTTTTTGAAATAAAAAGTAGCCTATAATGGATCCCAAGGTCACCACTATCTGTGTACACAATTTCATAAAAATCGGTGCAGTAGTTTAGGCGTGAAAGAGCAACAGACAGACAGACAGACAGAGTTACTTTCGCATTTATAATATTAGTAGGGATGTAGTACAGCAAAATATGTGACACACTAGCGAAGGGTCTCACAAATGTGAAAATTCGTGTGACGTAACGTATGGACGGCTCCCATTCTGAGAAAAGATCCGATTCCAGCAGTAAAACAATAATGGGTTGACGACGACTATCATTAGAATTCCACTTTTTAAAAAGCTAAAAGAGATTCCTTTTTCTATCAAATGGGTTAAAGACCACAAATTCACTGGACCAATGCAATTAGAAAATGATAGTCGCAAACGGTTACTGAAAAGTCTATTAACATCCGACGCTTATTTTTCAGAAATGTGAGCACCGGAGTCAAAAAATATCCCTCTTTGTGACTGTCAAAGGAAGTAATTGAAACTTCCAAATGTTCGTTGGAACCCTTTAAAACAGAAAGTAAACTATCGGAACTCGTTCAAAGGTAGAAGCCATGACTATTCATGGAAGGTAAACGCCGTTTGCGCGTCGGCCGTCTGTTTGATATGCGAATAGAGCCGAAATATTTGTTTGAAAACAGTTCATCTTAATAGAGCACTTTGCCTTTGACTCTGTAGGCCGTAACATCTACGAGATTAAATCCAATCAAATGTCTTTATTGCGGAACACAGGCTAGTAAGTATATATGCATCACTTAGTGCACCCTAGGTGCAAAAAAGGGAAGTCGGAAGTTTGATGGCTATCTGAGAAAACATAGTTTCGGTACGTGTGAACCTAACGTGTAACGAGTGTTGGCAGTTTTTTTTTGTAATTTATTTTATTATAAGTTCGAAGTAGCATAGCATAGCACGTAGTTTATCTGATGGTAAGCGGTTACCATATCATACTCTTCAAACTAAGATTATTATAAGATTTTTTTCGGATCTGACACTTTCATCAATTTGTACAATACTCGTTCTAATGCAAGGACGTAGAACGGGTTTTGTTCCTACGGAAATGTGCCACCATCACACCTATTTTTTGCGTTTCGTTAGAAGGTATAGTTGGCGGCTCACTTTTCTGTCAGGCGACAATCTAAGTCGTCGAGAGTAGCAACGCATTTGTTGCCTTCAAATACAACCTGTGTTTTATATGAAGTTGCCTACAGATGTCTATCTATAGGCACTACTTATCATCTGCATACTCGTTTTATTCTTGTTTTTTATACATAAAATACATGTCGATATTTTATTCCCATTTATAAGCTGAATTATTATATCTTTCCGTGCTTATCTGGTTATTATTTATTGTGAAAGAGTAACTATATAAAATCTTCATAAATTTCGCTTTCATAATAATTCTATCGGATTAGTAATAGTAGTAAATCAGTAAGTAGTCTTCGTAGTTTAACTTTCAGATTTACTGTCTTTTGTACGTCGTTCGTTGAAAGATCTGATTGTGATGCAAATAGATCTAGATCCACCGCTTCAGAGCTTGTTAGGAGTGGTTAGTGCCTTTTACACGTTCAAAGGAAGCCTAACAATTTCCTTGTTCATCGCTTGATGAATTTTCATGCTAGAATGTAACTCTTTGATTGACGTACATTCAAAATTTGCATGTTGCTTTAAACTTTCCTGGAAAATAAATAGTGATCTTCAAAATAATCAAAGAAAAACACAATATTAATTAATTTGAACACAGCTAAATCGTGTCAGTGACGTTGTCAAAATTTGACAATTAACATCTTCCCAAATCTTTATTGGAGCAGTGGAGTGGAATATGGTTCTGATCTCCGTCTGTTCTTTACGAACATGCTCAGCAGTGGTACATATGTATATTGAAGGTAGTTATTAAAAGTGGTAAATCAAATTTATACGAAGGTGTAACTCTTTGTGGTTTACCAGCAGTTGAAGGCTTCACAGCAACAGCAGTAGGTGCGCTATTTTTGCTTAAAAAGAGCAGTGAACTGAACATATCTTATCTATGTTCAGGTCTAAAGAGTGTAGTAACGGAGACATCCTTAACTTAGTTTTCGTCTAAAATTAGACCTTAGGGGTAGCAACGCATTTGTGACCAATCACAAGAAAGACTGATCTTATCAATAGTTGATTACAGATGCCTATGGGCGCAATGGCTATCATCATTTTAGTCAGTTGGATTGCTCGTTTGTTACTATCATATTATAAAAAAGTAGAATTATCATATTATTATTATTATTAGGTGTGGTTGACGGTACACTTTTACATGAGGCGACCATCAGAGTCCTCGGGAGTAGTAACGCATCTGTGATTGACTTCAGATGGAACCCATGTTCTGTATGAATTTGATTATAGATGTCCATGGGCAGCAGGGGCCACTTAATATCAGGTGTATAGCGTGTGTATAGGTGTATAGTGAGCAGTGATAGCCTAATGGTTAAAACTTGCCCTCTCGATCGGGAGGTCCGAGGTTCAAACCCAGGCACGCACCACTGATTTATGTGCGTATTATACTTTAATTATCACTGCTTTTCGGTGAAGGAAAACATCGTGAGGAAACCTACACACCCGAGAGTTCTTTAAAAAAAAAAAAAAAGTTCTCGGAGGTGTGTGAAGTCCACCAATTCGCACTTGGCCAGCGCGGTGGACTATGGCCTAAGCTCTCTCATTCCGAGAGAAGACCCGTGCCCAGCAGTGGGACAGTAATGGGTTGACGACGTATAGCGTGTAGGATAGGTGTATAGGTGTGTGGGATAAAAAAGTAGATATAGATTTTCCGGCACAACTCATCATAACATCCAATCAACATGATTCAACATCCCATACACAGCGGGGAAGTCGACTCATCGATTCGCGAGCACAATAACATTCATTCGGTGCTAAAGTTGCCGTAAATGGCATCGCCGCTGCGACTCCCATTGTGCTTACTGCGCAGGAAGCAAGGGCCCTATTAGGCGGTCCTTTGCCACCGCCGATGCTTGAATGAATATGAAATTGCTAGGGTACAACGAACTTTAATTCCACGGTTTATTACGTCAGCTTTTACCGATGGCATTTTTATGGAGAAAATGACGCCATACTTATAATCTTACGCACGGTAGGTGCCTTGGATACACACGAAGACGGTTACAGAAACATCCAGTTTGATTCTAATATCTAAATTAATATCATATGATAACGTGCCCGAGAAACCAACTCAAAGGTACGTGTAAGATGTATGGGGAACGCTTAGAATTGTTTTATCATTTTACGAATTTTTATCTCAAATCCACGGCCAAATTACAATTAGCATGGTCAAGACGAAACTCACCGAAACTGTCTGCGACCACAATCCAGGTAACTGGAACGAAATATCTACACGAAGAATTTAACCGCATATCGTGAGTATCCGTTAGATATTAAAGAGATTCATCCTTGCAAAGTTCTGAAGTCCTAAGGCATGGCTCTGTTGACTCAGCGTCTAGTCAATTAGAAATTTATCCACCGACCCTAGGTAGTCACCCTATGTTCTATAGCTTGCTGTACTGGGCCTTTGGTATGAAGTTATTGTTATAAATTATGTAGTTCGGTACATATTGTATTTTTATACCAAGATACGAGGCTCAAATTAACATTTAACTACTATTTAAATTCAGTTGTATACATCCATCCCTACTAATATTATAAATGCGAAAGTAACTCTGTCTGTCTGTCTGTCTGTCTGTCTGTCTGTTACTCTTTCACGGCAAAACTACTGAACCGATTTTTATAAAATTGTGTACAAAGATAGTGGTGACCTTGGGATCCATTATAGGCTACTTTTTATTTCAAAAAATGGGTTGAAAATGTTAATATCGAGCATATATGTTTGTATGGTAGTTCGTTTTTGACAAAGAGGTGTACTAATAATTCCGTCAAGGGGTATCATAGATTTGATTAAAAACTTATGTGAATAATAAAACATTAAAAAATATTTATTTTGAGTCGACAACATATATCCGTAAAACTCGGTATGTCGTGAATTTTGTTAAATTCCAATGCAAATGACAATCTCCATATTGGCTTTTGACATAGAGGTGTACTAATAATTCCGTCAAGGGGTATGATAGATTTGATTAAAAACTTATGTGAACGATTAAACATTAAAAAATATTGATTTTGAGTCGACAACATATATCCGTAAAACTCGGTATGTCGCGAATTTTGTTATATTCCAATGCAAATGACAATCGCCATATTGGCCATTTCGCCTGGACGTCATCGTGAGTTCGTTCAGAAATAATACATATAAATTGGTAACAATTAATTATCATTCAAATAGATGTGATATAAATTTGATTTAATTTACCCATAATATGGGTTTATAATATGAAAATGTATTTATAATGCGAAAGATACGATTATAATTACGAGGAATTCCCGATGAGTTAAATATTAGGTATACTTGCGCTATCTATCACTGTTCTGTTGAATTACGTTGAATGAACATTTGATAGATGGCGTTATCTACAATACAACTTCGAAGTAATATGGATAAATTAAATGTTGATGTTGAATTACTAATAATTCCGTCAAGGGCTAAGAAACACTGGTTTGCACACTTAAATATAAAATAAATCCACGATAGCATATTTATATCTCTTAAGGTTAACTCACAATAATTATTTTTATGTTCCATATTTTAACTAAAAATAATACGTTATTTTCGAGTCTGTTGTCTTTTGTTCAGTATTAATCCTTATGTCGTCGTCAACCCATTATTGTCCCACTGCTGGGCACGGGTCTTCTCTCAGAATGAGAGAGTTTTAGGTCATAGTCCACCACGCTGGCTAAGTGCGAATTGGTGGACTTCTTGTGGAATCCTTAGGTAAATAAATGCATTCGTTAGTTTCGTAATTTTAATAAAGATCAAAATTGTCTTTTACACTGTATGCATCAAATAAATACGTATAAAGTTATTAGAGATATCAAATTATATAACTTCCTTCAAAGGGTACGATAATAAAATTCCGTCAAGGGGCAAGATAGACTTGATTGAAAACTTATCTCAATAATAAAACATTAAAAAATATTGATTTTGAGTCGACAACATATATCTGTAAAACTCGGTATATCGCGACTTAGCCATTTTGCCCTGATGTCATCCTGATCCTTAGTTCATTATGAAATAATAGATACCTATAAATCGATAAATTGTTATCATACAAATAAATGTGATATAAATTTGATTTAATTTACCCACAATATAAAATTACGAGGAATTACCGATGAGTTATATATTAGGTATACTTGCTTGCGCCATCTATCCACTACTATGTTGAATTACATTGAATGTTGAACGATAGGTGGCGTTATTTACAAAACAACTATGAAGTCTATCGATAAATTAAATGTTGATGTTGAATACTAATAATTCCGCCAAGGGCTACGAAACACTGGATTGCAACCTTAAATATAAAATCAATCCGCGATAGTATAACTCTATAACTTAAGGTTAAGTAACAACATTTTTTTTGTGTTCCATATTTCAACAAAAATATTACGTTAATTTCGAGTGTGTTTTCTTCTGTTCGGTATTAATCCTTATATAAATGCATTCGTTAGCTTTTACACTATATAGGTACATCAAATAAATACTTTTAAAGATATTAGAGATTTAAAATAATAAAGATGTGTTTCTCGGCAGGGGTAGGTAACCGTCTCGCTCGCGCATGCTAATACATGCCGGCCGCCGATGCGTGTGCATTATTAGAGTAATCTGACCACTTGATAGTGTCCAGTGTTGAGTAGGACACGAATGTTAAATAAGTTTGTAAGAGTAGCGTCTTTTTGTACTAGACCAGTACAAACATTGAACTTCACCCTGCAGCATCACCCTGAAAACTTTTAAACATACTGCGGAAAAGTTAAAATCAATCTTTGTAATCGATGCGTTTTGGTTTAAATGTGGGGCAGGATTTGGTTAACAAGGTGCATCTTGGTATTGTGTGACCACTAAGATTGTTAATTAATTCAAAGAAAGGCGGTTCACAATCGTCTAATTTTAAAATTCTCATTCTAATTTGTCTAATTTTTAAAATATTTTTACATAACAATTATGATCCTAACCACAAATACATATTTTAAATTCGTTTCTTCACTCTTTGTATGTCCGGGTAATCGCCTGAGCGGCTAAACTCATTTGGATAGGACTTGCACTATAGAAAAGGTTGTGGAATAACATAATTATAGACTACTTTTTAACATATAATTTCAACGGGGTCGAGATTTGTGCGGGAAAAACTTTGCGATACACTCATTTTTACGCGGGCGAAGCCGCGGGTACAGCTAGTGTTTTTATATATCATAGAAATAGCGAATAAGCATGCAGTCCACCTGAAAATTAAAGGTCACTGCAGCCCACAGACATTTGATATACCTAATGAGGTAAGATTTACATTTTATTTGAGTTGAGGATGGGTACGCTGCGAGTCCTGAGGACTAAGTCGGAACTCCGCATACACGACCAGAACTAACAACTACATATTAAACAAAATTGCACCCTTCTCCAATTAATAACACTTTTTAGACTCATAACCCGCATTCAGATTTTTATTGTGTCCAAGGTGCCATGGATACGCCAAGGACCAAATCACAAACCTCCAGACCAAGAAAAGAACTCAGTCGTCATTCGGCTTAATAGGGCTGGAACCCAGAACCTACTTTTTACGTGTGGTGACCGTTCCGCCGCGCGGCTGGTTAATTCCTCGGACACAATAAACACTATTTCACTTAAGACAGGGGAACCAGAAGAAAAGACCACTAAAGCTAATTTCGAATGTCTCTAAAGGGCCCGGTCGCACGTGACTTGCATGGGAATTAAGCAGACATTGTCTAAACACAATCTTAGATGGGATACGTTTCTTACTGAGATGTGTTGTTCTTTTATAATGCGATGCTGGTTAAAAAACTAATAGATTTCCTTCTTTTTAGATTTTTTTCTTTGCGTAGTGCGTCGGTTTCTACAATTTTGTATGAACTCGTATGACGTTTGTATGTATGTGGTACGTTGTAGCGTCTTCCACTTAACCAATTTAGCTGATGTAAGTATCAATATTTACGTGGGTTTAATAACATTGCAATTATATGCTATTGAGCTAATCTGCCTGATAATGAGCCCTATGCTGAACATAAACGCCTCACCAAATTAAAGATTCTTGTCGTTTCTAGGTTTTTTAGACTTTTTCAAATACAATTGCAACAAGCATACTGTCCACAAGATGGTAAGTGAGCATCGCCGCCCATGGACATCTGTAAGCAACTTCATACAAAACGGAGGTTCTATTAGAAGTCAATCAGAGATACGTTGTTACTCCCGAAGACTAAAATGGTTACCTCATTTGCAACCACACCTTTCCACCGAAACGCGTGAACTGCTTCACGCTAGCAATAGGTATAACAGACGGACGGAACTTCACAGTCGAACGTAACCTTGGAAGGATAATCTATTTTAACCCACGAGTTTAATTATAGCTAGTTAAAATACCATATTTATTTACATGCTATGAAAATAGTATATATCATGGGTTAACTAGCTATTGTGTTATAGTAAGATTTAATTTTAACAGTACAGTACTGTCACTCGTCCGCGATTTAACAGGGTCTCACTGAAAACCAGCAGCTGTGGTTACCCATGGCTTCAGTCTGAGTGTGACCCTTTTTTTCCTCATGTGGCTGTGAAAATTTCCTTTTTTTATTTTGGTTTATTGTTATGTTTGTTTTTTTACGTATTTTTTTTTGTAATTCTCTACTTTGTTTCTTTTTAAATTTTTGTTAATTTTTTTTGCATGTATATGTTTTTCTTGTCAGTCACTGTACGAAAAAAATAAAGGTTTTCTTTTCTTTTCTTTTTCTTTTCTATTAAGAGGGCTAAGTTGTCTTCGTGAAATACATATCTCCCTCGTCGGACCTAACATTGATTAATCGTAACAATACAATCCAAAAATTTTATAATTCAACATCCAAATAATAATATTATATAATTATTTCAAGTTTTCTCATATTTTGTTTTGCGTTGTTATGTTAAGTTGTATTTTAGTTTTGTTTTATGTATCTTGTCATATTACGTACTGGTTATATTGCTCGTGATTCTATTTACTATATCATAGTTAGAGTGCGTAAACTTGATTTCCCTCTTTCACGTAATAAATATCCAAACCATACAATAACTCATTCTAACTAGGGATACGAATCCGACGCAACAAATCTCTTGACAATAAAATATGTACCGCGAACCTCACCAATTCATAGTGAATAATTTCACTGATATAATAACCGTAAATATGGGGCCAGTGAATCCAGGAGCGACCATAATTTACGAGGCAAACTTTCCACACGTTGAGGCAAACCGTTTGATTTACGATCCCTTTGTAAGAACTTCACCGCCTTATTGAGCGGTTGTTTACTTTTAGCGACCACTATCAGATTGTCACATTCATTGAGTTAGATGTTTTTAATATAGATTAGTCACCCGTCGTTTCAGTCGAAATTTGACCGTAATTTAAATAAAAAAACTAAACTTCATGTTGTCCAAAGTAGTACTAATATTTCTTAAATTGAAATAAAATCGAATAATTTTCAAGTAATTTTGAACGCACCCGTTAAATATAAAAACAAGTTTTAATTACCTAAGCCGCATTTAAAAGCAATAGCGAGTATTTTGACCAAGACACTGACATTTTTGTCGTTATGTGTTTTCATAGTAAGACATTGAATTTTCTATTTCGTTTAGTATTTATGTGTTTGTGACAAATGCACGGTGGTGTGTGTAATGTGTTTTTAGTTGATTGCTTAGATTAAACTTTTTGATTGCCATATTGAGGTGATTTTGTTACTCATATATATTAGCCCTTTTCCATCCATCATTCTAAAAAAGATGGTCACCCTATTTTTTTATACTTCACATATATTTAAGTAGCTTTTTGTCTAATTAAACACGCACGCTTTCTACACTAAGACGAATACACAAACACCCAGACCCAGAACATGAATCTAAACTCATCATTCAGATACCTATCTGGCCGGGAATCGAACCCGGGACACATTGCGCGTCAGACCAGTATGGTAACCGCTCCGTCTCGCGAGTCGTCGAATTCTAATTCAATTGACGTGTTTTTATTCTATAAAGTGTATTAAATCTTTTAATGTCTGAGTAAGATTTCTTATTGAGACATTAAAAGGATTAATACATTTGTTGGGAAATTGTTATGTACACTTACTATCCTTTGTTCGGGAAAGTACTATTTGATTTTCTTTTATGACTATTTATACGAAAATAACAAATACATTCTCTTACTAGAAAAAGAACAGTGTTTTTACTGTTATACATGTTTATTTTGTTCGTTTTGTTACGTAAAGTAATTTATGAAGTTGAACGCTGTATAATAGTACAATATTGCTAGAAATTGTATTTGAGTGGTTTGTATTTTGTCGTTTAATTGTAAAAAACAGGGTTCAAACAAAGATTTTTTGTTTTGAATATATACCTGTGTACTATACTTAATCTATACTAATATTATAAAGCTGAAGAGTTTGTTTGTTTGAACAAGCTAATCCCAGGAACTACTGGTTCGAATTGAAAAAATCTTTTTATGTTGAATAGACCATTTATCAAGGAAGGCTTTAGGCTATATAACATCTGCAACTATTAGGAGCGAAGAAATAATGGGAAATGTGAAAAAACAAGAAAAACTATTCATCCTTGACGGCTTCCGTTGCCTGCGCTGCGAAAACGGTTCAAGATACCAAAAATATATATAAAAATTCTTTAAATTACTTCTTTTTAAATTACTTTTTAGTGTGGGAAAATATCTTATTCCCACGGGGCAATCGATACATCGATTTTTTTAACGCGGGCGAAGCTACGGGGTTCAACTAGTATAAGATAAATAATACAGCGAAACGAAAAATGAAAAAGAGCTATAATTTTTCCAAAGGTGCATTCAGTCGATAGACCTTCAACCTTCTATTCAGTATTAATGTAGTAGTCTAGACTTCTGAATATATCGCTACCTTGCACGGATAAACACAACACAAAAGACTATAACAATGTTAAATGGTACAGTAGTGTTAAATGGTAAAATAAACAATGCTTTCGTTTGTACCTTTGTGATGAAGGAAATCAATATAATAATAATTGAAAGGTTATTTCATTAACCATAGTTTGTTTAGTGCACAAAATTTTCAATATATACTTATAATAAATCTGTCGAGAGGTCAAATCTGTACATGAAATATATTTCCAAAATAGCGATCAGGGGGTGATTAGGCATCGATACTGTTGCCAAAAATGCAATCAGTAAAATTTTTGTCTGTCTGTATAATAGAAACAGAAACGATTAGACGGATTTTAACAAAACTTGGTACAATTATTTTTCATACTCCTGAGATGGTTATAGTATACCTACTTTTCATCATGCTACAATCAATAGGAGCAGAGCAGTGAAGGGTCATGTTCGGAAAACCGGAGAAGTTACTCCATTTTTTAAGATTCCGTCGCGTGTGAAGCATTAACCATTAAGGTTTAATGGTTAAAGCTTCACAGAAATCATGTATGACGAAAATGTTTTCCTTAAAATTATATACAAAATGACCCAAGACAGCATAAATCTATCTTTCATGGTTGTCTCACAATAACACGTGTAACTCCTGATAGCTTAGCAGGTTGCATTCTGATTACATTTGTCTACTTGTACGTTTATAACACTCAGTCACCACTAATTAAAAAAGTTTACATTATTTAGGCGGAACGAAGTTCACCGGGTCAACTAGTACTATAATAAGATAACAAGATACTATAATAATAAGACACACAAATAATGTAATAAGAATAAAACTTCATCTTTAACTTAAATTGGATGAACCTAGAATTGTGTGGTTATTAATGCTAAGTAGCGATATGTGAAATATACATATAATTTATATTCTCTAGTACGTGAGAGATGTTTATACCGACCATTACCCACGGATTGCAGATTGCGTTCTCAGTTGCTGAACGTTTTTCAAAGCATATTTATTTGCAATCTCGCATTTATAGTTTTCTGCGAAATAATCTTAAGACGGTTAATAAAGGTGTGATAGGCTTATGACTTACTCTATAGGGATGTACCGCTGCTACATTAAAAACAGTTGCAATAAAAAATATTTAATATATAAACTTTTATGAATACTGATTATTATGTTAATGCTAGAAGTCCTAATGGTTGGACTATGATTAACACTCTTTCTCATATTTATGTATTTTAAAAATAGTGTAACTTTGACGAGAAAAATAATTCATTACCACCTTAACAGACAAAGTTAAGAGCTGGGTGGCAGCGTCATGCTGTTTTTTTATATATCAACACACACTGCATGGCTTTTGACAAAAAACCTCTTTACGCGATGCGTATATTTAGTATTGAACCTTAAATAGTTTGATGGATGTAAGGATCTTAGTAATAATAAAATAACAAATATTATTAACTATGTTTATTCCTTTTCATGCTTTTAACAAATTCTATTTAAGTGCAACCAATTTAACGGGGAAGTGTCTCTAAAACATCCACTTGAGACAGACTAGCAATAACCGAGTCCAAGTTGTAATTACATCCGTTAGCTAAGATGTTAACTACAAATTGCACGTAAGCAGACGCCACCGAAGTCAAAGGCACTTTGCGAAACAGTTTCGCATTTCAAGGAGCACAAGGGTCGCTTTGATCATTTGACGTTGCATATAATAATCCCCGGGTACTTCATCCGCTAATTGGAAAGGCCTGGCCTAAAACAATAGGCGTGGAACAATTGCCGTTTCGAAACTACGAGTATTTGGTTAGCTGGATTGTGAAGAGTGTAACGTGAATTTGATATGCCCATTTATATAGCAGATACTCGTAGTCCGATGTTAGCCTAATGAAGGTAACATTTACACAATATACCTAGCTTTTTTGTGTTGACCAACATAGTTATAATAGATTTCGTATATGAGAAAGTACCTAAGTAACAAATCATTTTTTGTACTTAATATCTCTGTTTTATTACACTTTTACAACCAGAACATGGCAACGCTAAACTAGTGTAAGGCTAAGTGTTGGTATCGCCAAAGTCAAAACACCAAGAATTCTGCAAAGTACACTAGCTATTTCGTGGCTTTGCCCGCTTGAAAAACGTTTATGACGACAGAGTATCCTATCAGTGTCCAAAATTTAATCCAAATCGTTTGAGTAGTTTTTGCGTGAAACAGTAACAAACATCCGTACAAAATCTCAAACTCACACCTTTATGTTATTACTAAGACATTAAATACAAATACATACATACATACAAATATTAGAGCAGTGATAGTCTAAGGGTTGAAACTTGCCCTCTCTATCGGGAGGTCCGAGGTTCAAACCCAGGCACGCACCACTGATTTTTGTGCGTATTAGAAATTAATTATCACTACTTTTCGGTGAAGGAAAACATCGTCAGGAAATTTACACACCCGAGAGTTCTTTAAAAAAAAACAATTCGCACTTGGCCAGCGTGGTGGACTAAGGCCTAAAAACTCTCTCATTCCGAGAGAAGACCGGTGCCCAGCTGTCCCACAGCTGGGCACGGGTTATACAGACATAAAGGGTTGACGACGACACACATAAGGTAATATCTTCGTACGTTATAACGGAATCTTAGTAGGATAAAGTTATTTTTCAATATCTCATCAGCCGACAAGTTCCATACTAATCGAGATTTAATACAAGTAGAAAACTTACCTGTAATAACCCAGCTTCCGTGAGTTTTCAATAAGATACCGTTGCTTCATCAGCGATCGATTCCTTTGAGGGAAAGAGGACAAATATCAAGTTAATTAAGATTTTTTTAAGTCCAACCGATCCTTTCAATTTTCTTGGAAAAGGTAGAGTTTCGAATATAATCCCGGCTTCGCGTTTGATCTCACGAATATGAGGATTCGCCTTTTTATTTCTAGGCAGATCTTTTTTCTCGGTATTTGGTTGGTAGATAACTATAAAATGCAAGAACTTTTCATTATTTTTCTTAAATATTTTTTCTAGAAAAGTACCCCTTCATTTAAATAGTACTTAGTGTAAGACCAAACATAATTGGGTTCACGTAGAAAAACTCTAAAACATTGTACGGGAAGAAGGCTTAAAAAATATACGGTATGATGACGCTGAAGATTGGTTCGTTTGATTGGTAGTTAGGTATCAAATGGTTCTGTTCAAACTACTTGATTCTGTCAACAGTGGACGTTTTATAACATACCTGTTACGTAAAGGTGGACCCTTTGGGTAAAGTAACGAACGAAGTCCACCTTTTTTTTATCTGACTGAAGTAACAAACGAGCATGCAGTCCACCTGATGGTAAGTGGTCACTGCCGCTCATGGACATCTGTCATCAACTTCATACAGAACATGGGTTCTATCTGAAGTCAATCGCAGATTCGTTGCTACGCCTGAGGACTATGAAGGTCGCCTCATATAAAAGTGTGCCGACAACCATACCCCTCCATCGAAACGCAAGAAATGCTTCACGCTACAAATAGGTGTGGCGGTGGTACTAACCCGGTCGAACTACACTGGTTCTACCACCTGATGTGAAGCCGTCCCTACCGCCCATGGACATCTATAATCAACTTTATCATAAATGCAAATCCTGAGGACTAAGATGGTCACCACATTTAAAAGTGAGCCGGAAGCAGCCTCTTATTTATACAATTACAAATCAATTAATATAACATCATATAAGTCTATGTGATAATATTTATTAATTCAATAATAACTTAAACTTCAAAAGATCAATCCATTCAGGGAATGCTGATGTAGGTTAGGTTAGGTTAGGCTAGGTTATTGAATTCTTAAGCCCACATCAGTGCTTTTTGGACGGATTTTTGAGAAAATTTCAATTTCAATTTAATCTGGCGACGCTTTTGATCTCCTGTAAAAGAGTCGCCACTTTTATCAGTACTTAGCTTGATTCAGATAAAGCGAATGGATATTATCAATATTTCACTTTGCGATAATAGATGTTGAGATAGCTTAGTGGTTTTAACTTTGTGATAAACCTAGACTCTGCAGTTAAAAACCCAGGCACTTACCTGGGATTTTACAAAGGTATCGTATTGCTGTGGTGTTCTTGAATAGCTTGACTCCTTCCACTCATAGATGTCGTAAGAGGCATCTTAGGGGCAAAATCTAGTAAATGGGTTGCTACCCATCTACTAGACTCATAGTGTTTGTATAACAAGACACTGTTTGTCTTGTTGTACAATCACAAGTACAGGCACACTGATTATTAGTAGAAAATCCCATAAGAGCAGATCTCTGACTATTAGTTGAGTTCAAAGGGCTAAGGGATTGATGGATATGATTAAAAATCTATCCTGACCAGCTTCAATGGTACATTAAAATATTGTGAGGGACGGACCTTTGATACAAACGGCACTTCTCATGAAATTACCAACTCGCACTTTCTTAAATCTACCAATTCGAACTTAATCAGTGCTTTCTATTACACGTGCAGACACATGACCAAAAGTGGGACAATAGTGGGTCGATGCTGAAATGTTTATAGGTCACCATGAGTGCGTCAAGTTGTCATCTCGCTCCAGATGTGGAATTGGCATTGCAACCATCATTGAACGGATGGGACATTGGCATAGCATCAATTGAAAATCGATGGTTACTTAAAATTTGGTTATCAATGATTGTGTTTTTGATAATAGTTTTCCAATTTCTTGGATACTACAATATAGTTTTCCAGGTAATTGGGAAAGAATTCAAAAAACATAATCATTGATGGCTAAATTTACTTGTCACTGCTCTTATTAGACAAGAGTAAGTGAAAAGATCCACTGATTACCATTGTTTTCTAGTTATAAATCAATCGTCCATCAGCATTGGCTTCTAATTACAAAACATTCGTCACTTAGGTAAAAACGAATAATGCAATTACAAAGTCAACATTTACATTTCAAATAAATGGTTACTTGGTTGGTGCCAACCCATTATTGTCTCACTGCTGGGCACGAGTCTTCTCTCAGAATGAGAGAAGACTCGTGCCATCATAATCCACTACGCTGGCCAAGTGCGAATTGGTGGACTTCACACACCTCCCGAGAAGTTTTTGTTAAAGAACTCTCGTATGTGCAGGTTTTCTCACGGTGTTTTCTTTCACCGAAAAGTAGTGATAATTAATTTCTAATACGCACTTAATTTAGAAAAGTCAGTGGTGGGTGCCTGGGTTTGAACCTAGGACCACCCGATCTAGAGGGCAGTTTCAACCATTAGGCTATCACTGCTCTAATAAATAGTGTCTTCAAATAAATAGTTTAATTTAAATAGTAATAAAAATAAATTATTTCCATTCTTATTTCAAGTGATGTTTAATGTGTAATATATTTGAAATAAAAAGTTTTTCTTAGGCAGCTTACAATTTATCTTACATTAATTACTTCAAGTTACGACGTCATTAAGGCGTTAAGTATCAACTGTTTACAACTTCATTACGTATACTCCGCTTGTCACTTCATTAACCTCCAGATCTTAGGGCTAACAAAGAACCAATTCATTTATATCGCCGTATTGGGCGTAATGGGCCACGATGCTATTATGGTCACGACTGGTTTCGAGTGCTTTTGCGAGTTATAGCAGACGTCTCATGTGGTTTGTCGGTTCGAATAATTTTGCTTATTGAATAATTATGTATGAATAAGAATTGAATAAGCGTGAATATATTAAAAGTGAACGTTCTTTGTGTTTACATTGTATATACATTGTAAAGCAAAATGTTGGAAATAACTTTCTTTACCACATGATTGTAATTATATTAAAAAAAAATATATAAATAGTGGCTCCAGGTGGTAGAACCAGTGTAGTTCTACCAGGGAAGTACCATCGTCATACCTATTTCTAGCGTGAAGAATTTCTTGCGTTTGATAGGAGGGTGTGGTTGCCGGCACACTTTCACATGAGGCGGCCATCATTGTCCTCGGGAGTAGCAATGCATCTGATATTGACTTCAGATGGAACCCATGTTCTGTATGAAGTGTATTACAGATGTCCAAGGGCGGCAGTGACCACTTCCCATCAGGTGGACTGCATGCTCGTTTGCTACTTCTGTCAGATAAAAAATAACATAAAAGACAAACGCGCTGAGTTTCTTGCCGGATCTTCACAGTTGAGGTCGTGTTCCGACCCGGTGGTAGTGCAAGAAAAAAAAATGTGACTGACAATTTATAAGTGCCCCCGTAGGCCTATACAAAAATAAAGACATTTCATATAATTCTAAAAAAATGTTTGCAGGACTGAGTATCGATAACCCGCGTGACGGTGCGGTTACCATGCCGGTCTGACACGCTGTCGGTTCCGGGTTCGATTCTCGGCCAGACGGGTATCTAAATGATGAGTTTAGAATATTACTCTAGATCTGGTATGGCAACCACGACACAGGAAAAAATCCTACTTTGGGGATATGAGTGTAACTTAAATAGTAAAATCATTTTTATTGTGTTTACCTAAGTGTTTCCGTGCACATTAGTATAATATTTAAAGTCTGCTCTACTACCCATGCAAAGCTATGACGAGTTCGCTAGCTTTGTACATATAATACCACACATTAATTAATGCCGCACCTAAACAGGCACATTCACATAATTTCAAAATTAGCTCTACAAAATAACAGCACACAATAAAACTAACAAAGCGACGTTTCTATTAATAATTAAACAAATCATGTCAATAAATTACTTACTGTATTCTCAGGATCCACTTTCAAAGTGTACAAACAGAGCTAATTGTGGGCAAACAAATGAGCAACAATTATTGCATTTGCAGCATACCTATTGGAGTGTAATTATTTGCTTTCCATGGCTTTGAATTTTGAGCTTTTGATTCCATTGAGCATAGACCAGTCGCATCTGCGGTGTGCCTAGGGTTGCCACCCGTATTTTATTATAAAGTATTGTACTTTATTCGGGGCTATTGTACTTTATACTTTATGAGGAAAATAAAGTACGCGAGAATTCTTTATTTTGTATATCTGGGATTTAAAAGTTTGATTATCAGTAAACTAAAATTCCTTTAATCACAAGGTTTCCGTAGCTACCTTATTTAGAAAGTAGTAGAACATTTACATTTGGTGACCTTTTTTTAGAAATATGGACATCAAGTTACTATCTATATTTTTTGCCTACTATCACCTCACACAGTTCTAAAAGTATCCCAGAGCCAAAAAATAAGTAATAATATAAATAGTACTTTATTTTGAAGCTACGTCCTTTTTTCTTTATACCTTTTATAGCCAATGTACTTTAATCGTTGAAAAAAAAGGTGGCAACCCTAGGTGTGCCGTTGAATATTTGGTCCTGGACTGCTATTTGATATTAAAAATTATAAATATTTGGTTTTCATTGTGTCAGAATATTTCCACCAGGGTTCAAGGTAGTATTTCTAGTGTAAAGCTGTTCTTGCGTTTCTATGGAAGTATGTGATGGTTGGATCAATTTCATATTACGCGACTTTCTTTGTCCACTGTTATAACCACGCATCAGTGATTGCTAGACCGCTGTTCTATATAAAGTTGCTTATAGTTACCGTTATTAGACTGCATGCTCGCTTGCTGCTTTAATCTTAAGTATTGTGGGATTTGCGTGTAAAACACTGTTTCTTCTAAAAGTGGAATTACCGCCTGCAGTTGACACGTAATAGTCGAGCGCAGTAAGTCATAGTGTGGGTGACCGCCGGTGCTTGCAGATAAGAAACTGTAGGGTATTAAAGTTCTTCAGTATAGAGGACTGTCGCTAGGCTAGCGTGTCGCACGAAACAGTCTCATACCACACCATACCTTTTTTCTGTTTTATTACATAAATATTAAGCACTGTAAGGGTTCAAATTTTAAGGGTGGCTAATCCTATTCGCGGTTGATTGCAGAATGCCAGTAGTGACTTTTAAATAGATCTGCTACTTAATTTTCATAAAAACTTAAGACAATAAAGTGCATTGATGATCGTAGTAGGATCTAGGATTCCAAAAGGTACTTTGACAAAAAGAAAGAATATAAAACTGCTAACGGGATTTAGTAACAGAAAACAAAACACAAAAATTAATTCTTAATTGCCTGACAATCATGCTCTTTGCGAATGGAGTTCAAAAGATGACAAAGCATTAAACAAAGGCTGTCGAGGCAATGTTTTCCTTTTTTAAATTACTCGTTCAATTTAACGCTGCAACAGATGTAGGGGCGGCGTGCATAATGATGGGAGTAATTAAAAACGCGGCGCGACACGTCTGCTCGCGACGGCGTCTGGCCGCAGAATGGGCGCGCGTGACATTTAATTTCGCGTTTCTCTTGTGATCGCTCGCAAGGTCGTTTTGACGGCCATGTTGAAGCCGTTAGTGGGCATGTGGTTTACTGGTTGGAGGGAAAGTAGAATGATGAGTTTTGTTTGTTTTTTTTATTTACTGTATTCAGCAAAAAATAAAGTTCTTTAAAAAAAAAAGTTCTCGGAGGTTTGTGAAGTCCACCAATTCGCACTTGGCCAGCGCGGGGGACTATGGCCTAAAACTCTCTCATTTTGAGAGCAGACCCGTGCCTAGCTGTAGGACTACAATGGGTTGTACCCACACCAAAAAATATCTTATCTATAACGTGCTATAACTTATCTTGAGTTATTCAACTTCTTGATTTTTTTTTATACTGTCCCAAGCGAATTGAGTATCTAAGCATTTTTTAGTACGTTCAACACTGGGATTTAAACCCAGGTGATATACGTATACATTGAACTGCTAGTCCCATAGCATACAGACAAATATAATATCTATTACGTGGTGAGACTACAAATTTCTTAGCCACCCTGATTTATTTATTACTAGCATACCCGGCCACGCGTTGCTGTGGTTAAAGAAATGTTACATAAACATTTGCAATTAAACCTATAAATTAAGATATAAACTATCCTATCTTTCAAGTTGGATCAAAATGCACACGTTGAGTAAATTTGATTATAATCGGTTCAGAGGTTTAAGAGTCCATTGCGGACAAATAAAGTGACACGTAATTTATATATATTAAGATTTACAAAGTCCGTTGTCATGATGAAAAAAGCAGAGAAGAGCTGCAATATTTCTTATTGCTTCACTAAGATAACATATAACAGACATCTGAAAGTTAAATATAAAAGCCAAAGGCTCTAAAACGTTATTTCACTAGAAAGATGGACATAATTGTACTTCTCGCAGAATTCAAGAGAACTATAAACAATCTCATTCCTTTATGTTCATAGCGAAACAATCGGGCAAAGGAAAATTAATTTCTACTGAAGAAAAACTTTTCACTTCTAACGTTCGCTCAATTACGTTTACAGCCTCCGTGCTTTTAGACTTGATCTCTAAAGAGTTGTTTATCTTATTTTTGATTGTGATAATTAAAACTGTTATGGATTTAGATCTTAATGAGCCATTAACTATATTACTATTTTTATGTAATGAGTTCCATTATCTTAACACGACAAATAAAATAAAATGTTCAGCAAAACTTTGCTTATATATTGTAAAGTATTCTATAAAATGTATATTGTGTCAGTAAATATTTCTAAAAACTTATAATGAAATTATTTTGTTTCAGGTACAAAAAAAATATTAGCCGAAAGGATAAACTTAGAGAACGTAGGTACAACCCATTATTGTCCTACTGCTGAGAATGAGAGAGTTTTAGGCCATAGTCCACAGCGCTGGCCAAGTGGGTATTGATGGACTATGATGCGAATTCGAGAACGTCAATGGGTCTCAAATATTTCAAGTATCCACCGTTCTTCAAAAAATGCATTATCAGACAGTCGATGGTAAAATATAAGTAACAGTGGGCACTGAATTGAGAAAAGAATCTTACCTAATAGGCTTAAAGTAAAATAATTTACATACAACTTACTTGAACCTCTTATTTTTATTAATAGTTTACTATTAAATATTACACACCATAGAAAGTAATTATAGTAATGGTAAAGTAATGGTCCAGGTTAATTGAACACTAAAAATTAAAACGAAATTTACTGGTACTTCAGACCTAATAGTTTTCAGTTTCCGTCACGAATCGGGATATTAATATCCCGTAAAGCAAAGGCTCCTTAAGGCAAAAGTTTTCGACGTCAAGCGTTAAATTTGATATGTAAGTTTAAATGAAGACTTGCTGTGCCCCGCGGACTCACCCGATTAGAAAATGTAAAAATACTTGAAGAATTATATGTGTCGGAAATGGCGGTATTGAGGCAACACCGGAACGCCAGCGCCATCTAGTGGCGTTCGATGAAGTTAGGGTTGTACCAGTTTAATGGCCGACACCTCAGTCTATCGTTGACGGTCGGCCGAAGCAGACAACTCTAAAATCATCTCGCGTTCTTAGTGCTACGATTACTTGCCTACTTAATTTAGTTTCATTAATTCAGTGATTGTAACAAGTTTAATTCGGCAATATACTGTGTGTTAAAATCAAGTCTGCAATTTATTCTCGTGCTAACATTCCTCATCAGAGCCCACAGTAGGTTATCCTGATACGATGAGCGAAAAAGAACCACCCCCTCCGTCATATGGATATAAATGAATTAACGAATATATTTTAGCTTAAGATATGAACTATATATATAATTCAGTAGATTTGGTTTGATGCGATTTCAAACATACTTGCAAAATTATAGACAACAAGACAAGTAACATTGTTAAATTATTAAAACAAAAACGCGACTCCGTAAAAACTATTGATTGCTTTCATTTTCAGTGGATGGTTTTAAGCAGTCATTTTTCTGTTTTTATAAAAATATATATTTAGCACTGTATATTTCGAAGCTTTCATTTTATACCCGTATTGTTTTGATAATAAAAAACGATAGTTTTTGTTTGATCACAGGCGCCATTCTATTTACAAACCGTCACGCCGTTAGTGCTGTAAAGGGTGCCAAATAAATGCATGCATTCAAACAGGTTACTAAAAAGTACGTAAAGTTACAGAAACTATGATTATCAAGGTGGTAGAACCAGTGTAGTTTGACCGGGAAAGTACCACCGCCACACCTATTACTAACGTGAAGCATTTCTTGCGTTTCGATAGAAGGGTGTGATTTCCGGCACACTTTCACATGAGGCGACCATCATAGTTCTCGGGAGTAGCAACACATCATGATTGACTTCAGATGGCACCCATGTTCTGTATGTAGTTGATTACAGTTGTCCATGGGCGGCAGTGGCCACTTACCTTCAGGTGGACTGCATGCCTGTTTGCTACTTCAGTCAGATAAAAAAAAGATTACTTATTTTTAGTCCTCTATTTTTATCGCAAATATTTGTTATACACAGACACGCAGAACTTTCATATTATATGTACGGATAAAGTACTACTTTACAAAGGACCTAACAGTGAGCAGCAATAAAATAGAGAATTTATTGGAAAAGTTTTGTTGATTGTATTCGAAATGTTACATAATTTCACTCTAAAATATTCCAAATCAAGAATGGTTTAATATTGCAACCATTAATTTGACGACTTGAGTTTTAATAAATATGCGTTTATAGAAACAGGGATTTTAATTAGTTATCTAGTTGTAAGTTAAGTAATTTAGGATACCGGACATACACTACAATAATTAGTCAACGCTTTTTTAAAAACAAATACGTACAATTTTAGTACGAATTTTTGAAGGTGGTGGAACCAGTGTAGTTCGAGCGGGGAAGTACCACCGCCACACCTATTACTAGCGTGAAGCATTTCTTACGTTTCGATGGAAGGGTGTGGTGGTCGCCTAATATTAAAATATTAGGCGACCACCATAGAACGCATGTTCTGTATGAAGTTGACTACAGATGTCCTTGAGCGGCAGTGACCACTTACCATCAGGTGGGCTGTATGCTCGTTTGCTACTTCAGAAAAAAAAACGAAGCTTTGAACTTAACCTATAAAGCTTAACGACTTTAGTGTGTGTATCATTCCACGTGCCCTAAATATCAGCCACTTGCGCCACTGACAACGAGTAAGCGTTATGTAAGCTATTTGGAGCTTGATTTCTTATAACGCACGAGATTCCTATAACTATTAATATAGAAATACACTCGATACACGGTCTCGAACAAAAATGACACCTAAAACTGTCATCAAATTTACGTAGTTATTTATAGATGGTCATAACAACCATATATTTTAGCAATACGACCTTACGTCCATGACTTAAAGATGTATTTACATTGCTTTAAGCAAAAAGCAATAAAATTTTACTACTTGAAATGAGCGCTCAATTTTGAAATTGAGCGCTCTTTTTCACCGGACAGTTTTGAGACGCTGAATGTCTATCTTGGGTTTTTCTATATCGATGCCTATAACGCGTTATGTTTTAACCTGCTCAGTACTTTTAAATTGATCAGGTTATGACATAAACTCCGCACGAAAGAAAAGTTCATCTTTGGACATTATAATTATAAAATGAATGTGGTCCTAAAATTACGTTCAAGTATGATACGTACTTTATTCTCTTTTAAGTGTTTGCCAATTGTTTGTTATACCGTTTTACGTACGCATCTAACCATATCTATAATAAATTTAATAAATTATACCAGGTGGTAGAACCAGTGTAGTTCGACGAGGAATTTACCACCACCATACATATTTCTAGCGTGACACATTTCTTGCGTTTCCATGGAAGGATGTGGTTGCCGGCACACTTTTATGTGAGGCGACCATCATAGTCCTCGGGAGTAGCAACGCATCTATGATTAACTTCAGATAGAACCCATGTTCTGTGTGAAGTTGATTACAGATATCCTTGAGCGGCAGTGACCACTTACTATTAGGTGGACTGCTCGTTTGCTACTTCAATATTATAAAGTTAAACCTCGATAGTGAAACAAGTGCACAAAACTAGTAAACTGCGGTCGATCGCAGGATAGCACGTCCACCGGTTGCGGTGGGACTGCTTGTTTTATACACCAATTAAGAGGCTACGATTGCTGATAAAGGGAAATTGATGGTTTTCAGTCTGGTCAATCTGAAAAGTTACTCCCGCGTTACCAATAATTCAAAGTTACTATGCTACTCTTTTTGTCTCTCCCTTAACACATTCTTGAAACCAAAACACAGCAGCGCTTAATATTATGCTTTTGAAATATGTATGATTGTAAAACAGGAATAGATAGAGACGACCTGCGTGGCTTAGCGGTTACCATACCGGTCTGACGCGCGATGGGTCCCGGGTTCGATTCCCGGCCAGACAGGGACAGACATCTCAATGATGGGTTTAGATTCATGTTCTGGGTCTGGTTGTTTGTGTATTCGTCTTGTGTGTGTCCATGGTACCCACGGCATAGAAGAAAATCCTAGTGTGGGGCTATAAGCGTAGAAAGCGTGTGTGTTTAATAAATGTGGCCGTTTAGCCAACGTAGATGAACCTTACGGAAAGAGGAATTCCTATCTGTGGTTGGCCACAAATGCGCCATTTGTTTTAATTTAATTCAAAAATTAGTCAGTCGGGCTACCTGATGCAAACCATGATTGCATTGATTTGCAACACCAGAGGAAACCCTTAGGACAGCTTACCCTAATGATTACTTTCAAATGCCTCTAAATTCATCATTTACCTTGCCGGTTGGTAGGACAAGTATAATCCGAATATCTCTAACGACTTGCCGTCAGGTGAACTGCATGCTCGTTTCTTACTTCGGTATCGTTAAAAAACGTACATGGACTGTTAAACACATAACCCATCTTTGCGTTGCGAAACCAAGTAAAAAAATATTACTCACTTTTTGATCTTCAATAATTTAAAGATGACATTATATTTTTTTAATAACTTTTTATCACAAAAACTATATAAGTAAAATGTTTATTACAAAAAGGAGACTTTTACTAATAAAAACATTTATTCAACAAACATAATTATATACTCATAATAAATTAAAAAAACCATAGCCGAAATTGCTCATAATAGTAATGTTAACAACGTTTATCAACAACAACAAGATATATAAAAAAAATTAATATATGTAACACAAGCCAGTAATTGTGCTTAAATGTAAAAACACTAAGCAAATAAGATATTTCCTATCACGCGGTTCTTTGCCTTTTGTTCCTATTAAATCAAAGAACTTAACTGAAAAAGCAAGTATAAAACTAATAACGCAATGGTACACGCGCAGGTCAGATTTGCACGGACACAAACTCGCGTGACAGGAAAATTCCCTAAATAACAGAGTTAATTTTTAGTTGTTATTCAATTTTCGTCGCTAAATACGTAACAGGTACAGCTTGATGGGACAGAAAATTCTTTTACCATTACTTTATTTTCTGTCTTAGACAACGTGTACACAAGTGCCTTTATGTATGTTTGAACACACTTAGCCGAACTTTGGGGTTTGGTCTGGCTGTATTCACATGTCTCGTAAACATCTCTGGAAAAAGAAGAATTTAGTAATAAGTAAGTGATATTAAAAACTAGTTGACCTGGCGAACTTCGTTACGCCTAAATGTCAAAAATCTAAAATTATCAGTGTTCCTCCAGTATATTATGCACTTGTTATTAACCGACTTCCAAAAAGGAGGAGGTTATCAATTCGTCTGTATTTTTATTTTATTTTTTTTTTTTTTTTTACATAAAAAACTTCCTCTTGAATCACTCTATCTATTAAAAAATCTGCATTAAAATCCGTAGCGTAGTTTTAAAGATTTAGGCATACATAGGGACAGACAGCGGGAAGCTACTTTGCTTTATATTATACTACGTAGTGATGTCATGTATAATTAGTAAGGTTAATTTCTATCGGTTGTATTATGATTCGCATAATGTATAAATTAAGTATTTAAGCATGGCAAGTTGTTGATCCACTATTAAGACTAGTTTGGACCGAAGCTTCGGTTTCGGCTTCGCCCACCTTCGATTTCAGTCAAAGTAAATAACTCTCCTTTGCGTCGCGCAGTCGAGTAAAAAAATGATTTGTGGACGAACAATAAGTAATAATGCATCGATCATTTCTACTATATTTTTCCAATTTTTGGATGGAAATTTTACTGTTTAAGATAGCATTAAACCAAAACTGGTTATATTTATAACCCATATCTTGTTCAATGATACTACAATTTACTGTAAAATGTGTGCTATTTTTAAACGCATTTTTTAAAACGGCACATCTACTAATAGCTACAAGTATTTCCTGTCACGCAGTGGTCAAGTTGCAGACGAAGTTACGGTAGCTACTATGTATGTATACTTACGGTCCTTGTGATAGATTTGAAGGAAGACACGTTTGAAATTGGAAGCGCTGCCTTATTTTATTTTTCGAATTCAACACATGATGTCTCTTTCCACTGGCGTCTTCGATAATGGTAGGAATATATTCCTGGAAAAAATATTTATACTTTATATGTTCTGTGGCTACGCTACTACGACTAGTTTAAGTTGTGTATCGTCAACCCATTATTGTTCCACTGCTGAGCACGGGTCTTCTCTCGGATTGAGAGAGTCCATACTCCATCGCGCTGGCCAACTGCGAATTGGTGGACTTTTTTTAAACAACTCTCGGGTGTGTAGGTTTCCTCGCGATGTTTTCCTTCACCGATAAGCACTGATATTAATTAATGTCTAATACGCACATAATTCAGTGGTGCGTGCCTGGGTTGGAATTTCGGACCTCCCGATCGTATCGTCAACACATCATAAATTGAAAGTTTTGTCAATTTTTTTGTGATTAAAGCTATTCTTACCTTAGTTTCAAATTGACACATGTTTAAATAGTTTGATGTTGCGTTTTCGTGTGAAGTTTCGTAATGTTTGACGTCCTTAAAAAATGTTAAATTCTTGCGCTCCAACTGGGGAAATTAATAAAAACATGTGTTCAAATCAGCCCATTAACATAGGAATTTACCTCAATATGTATTCATGTAGGGTATCATGGTATCAGGGAATTTCTTTTTATCTGACTGAAGTAGCAAACGAGCATGCAGTTCACCTGTTGTTAAGTTGTCACTGCCGCCCATGGACATCTGTAATCAACTACATACAGAACATGGGTTCTATCTGAAGTCAATTGCGTTGCTACACCTGAGGACTATGATGGTCGCCTCATGTGAAAGTGTGCTGGCAACCACACCCTTATATCGAAATGCAATAAATGCTTCACGCTAGAAATAAGTGTGGTATTGGTACCTTCCCGGTCGAACTACACTGGTTCTACCACCTGGTAATATAATCAAAATGATCATTACATGCTTTAAAATAAAGGAATCTGTAATATACATATACCTAATCGTGATCCAACGACATATACTATCTTATATATGACAACGCCAACTTCGGGACTATGTACTATACCAACACTTATTTAAACTTAACTATTTTTTTCTTTATGGCATAGAAATCGATTGTATTTATTGTTAAAAGCATGAATAAATTGGAAATACTTTTTAATGTTTATTTCAGGAATATCTCAAAGGAAAACTCTAATATATGTAAGCAGAAAATTCATATTAAATAAAAAAAATGGCCAATCAAATGGAATGTTATATTCAAGTGCTGCATAATTGAGCATTTTCGAAATGGAAGCCACTTATTGTTTAAACTCGTGGTTTGGTTGTTTAGGCCAGATTAACCACAAATCGTGTTCTTTCACTACATACCTAATAGATCATAATATAATGATAAACTGTAATAATATGGATTTCGTCATACCTCATTAAGTATCTGGTCTACCTTTGCTTGCTTTGGATTGTAGTCGTCAACTGTTGAGATCACTTCTGGAAATAAAATAAATCGTAAAATACGTTAGTACACTTTATACTCTTTACAGAATATAATATACATCTGTTATATAATACACGTCTTTAATCTCCGTGATCGCTAAAGCTAGGTAAAATAATTTGTCCAAAAAATCTAATTTATATATGCTACCTGAGATGTTAATACGTTTGCATCATGGCTTATACGTTAAATTAACTATCTCAACTATAAGTAACTGTAAAGTAATTAGATAAGTAAATTAAAGCCCCATATAATTAGATATTGTACTTACTAAAAGGCAAGGCTTCGTTATTAATTGACCTCTTCTTTACGTCGTGACCTCCTATAATTCGATTCATGTGCCTCGCCATCGTACCAGTTGCAACCTAAAAAATCATTTTTCCAGTTAATATATGACAACCTTATTTAGTCACTAAAACTTGACATGTCAAGACTTAGAACATTATAGTAAAAATCCAATATTAAATGAGTGTTAACACAATCATACACGAATGTAAAGCCTTTCAAGATGACGAAAAGAAGCCCAAATATAAATCTCTTAAAAAGTTAGTTTTGAATGCCCCATGCATTAAGTAGTTCCTGTTATAATGCACAATAAAAATGAGAGTGGTGCTTGAAAAATCTCACGAGGATAAGGTTGGGGGAGGAAGAGAAACCAAAACACAGATAACAAATAACTGACAATTTGCTACGAGTTGTAACAGACAGATAGCTGGACTCGGATATGGAAACAAATATATAAACGATTACGGCAATGAAAGTAGAATTACGATATTTTCATTATAACTTATATAAATAAATAATGCTTAAAAACTAAACAACACGCTTGTAGTCTAGCTGTTTAAAAATAAAAAATAAATAATATAATAGTTTAAAAAATAAAAAGCACACACTTTTAACTTCCTGAACGAAAATCGGACAAGCACCCCAAGAATTTTACGGTAATAAGTTTTTACTCGCGCTATAATTTTTTCGTTGCATAGATAAATATAGGTACACAAAACCTACCAAGGTAAGAAGAGTATATTAGTAAATAAAAATAACTCACCATAAAAATTAAAAGCACACCGAGCCGTGGATCCATCGTGGTAACGTAACAGAACGTAATGATTGCTGACTGTTAAACACCATATTATTTATACAGTTTAATTTTCCTGGTTTTATCAATTTGTGGTATTATGTAATCAACGAGCATTATGACGAAAGTATGCGTAGTGCAACGTCGTTCTCGTCACAGATGATAGGCCAATGTAGTTCCACCAGGGAAGTACCACCGCAATATCTAATTCTAGCGTGAAACTTTTCTTGCTTGACTATGAGACGACCGTCGTCGTAGTCGTCTGGTGGAGCAATGCATATTTGATTGACTTCAGAAAGAATTAATGTTCTATCAGAAGTTGCGAAGGCCTCTATAAGCGGCAGTAACCACTTACAATAAGGTGGAGTGCATGCTTGTTTCCTACTTCAATCAGATCAGAAAAACATCATGTTATGATTTTGCTATTCTGCTCAATATAGGCCGTTCGTGAATCAGAAAAAGTTTTTCGTGGAGTTAGTGTTCGCAGTAGTGTCTTTAGAACAAACTTATGTTAAGAGTTAAATAGTAGAAATTGTCGTGAAGTTTCATATTGTACTGTGTCCATTAACATTTTGAGATCATAAATATGTATGTTATATACGAGGATGCTTCTGCCCATCGTAATACCCTCATACGATATCTACGAGAAGGACTGGGGTTATTTAAGATCAATGCCACATGAAACTTATAGGAAGCCTGTATGACAACCTAAATTATGAATATTGAGTCGTCACCCATCGCAACGGTCGAAATTCGACCGTAGTTCAACTCAAAAACTAAACTTGATATTATCCAAATTAGAACGAATGGTTCTTAAATTATTTCGATTAAAATTGAAGTTATTTAAAAAACACCTGTTAAAGGTAAAACAAATATATAATATTTTTAAAACAAGTTTTTATTCAATGGACTGAAAATAAAAAAAATAAACTTTGCAGTCAAACCCATTATTTTATTACACGGTATATTTTTTTCTATCATATAAAATTTATGTACAATTTTTTGGATTATTTGAAAAAATATAAGCATCCCGTACTCCGCCACGATATAAACTATAACCGTTTTAATACGTAACGGGTACTCACGATATGCGTTTTTTTAGTTATTTTAGAACTCCTTTTGCCCTACCAACGGAAATATAACCGTGCCAAATTTCATACTCCTCCGTCCGCGTAGTTTGCATTAAAAGGAGATCACAAGTTTTTTGGTTCCTGTTTTAATATATAGATATTTATATACCAGCAGAAACTTGCTATTGTATCATCCGCAACAATGCAGTTAATCCAAATAAGCAAGTGATAACAGCGGCAGATAACAACGCTAATTTTAAATACGCAGAATTGGTCTCTAAAATTATGGAGAAAACCTAGCAGCCAGCGATAAAGTACAGTAGGTTCCAACCAATTGTGGGTAGTGACATGTTGCATGACGTATTGTATGACATATTGTATTATATGTATTACACTTACATTACGTAACCTGTGACAAAACCATATATGGTTTATCCTAGTTTTACCAATATTATATCAAAATGCACATTCATTGTATACATTATATACATATATTACATATATTATTTTTCCTTATACGGAGTGAACGGCCAAATTTCGGCAGTGACCGTTTTTCCTATCAAATCCCTTACACGGCAGTAAATTCAACTTCCGCCATTCGCGACGCAACTGACTTTTTTTATCTGACCGGAGTAGCAAACGAGCACGCAGTCCACCTGATGGGAAGTGGTCACTGTCGCTCATAATCAACTTCATACAGAACATGGGTTCCACATGACTCTACCCACAGTTCAATTTCCATCACTTATTTGAGGCCCATTTTAAATAGTATACCTAGTTTTTATTCTTGCCGTTTTGCGTTTTTACTTTGGTGAAGAATAATAGTCTGGGCCAAGAACTTCCTAATCAAGAATCCTGGTTTGGTCATTGGTCCAAGCAATAATGCTTTCATTAGTAACGAGCATATAGTTACCACAATATCATTATTGTGGTTATGATATGCTCGTAGCTGTTGTCTACTACTATTGCAGTTCAGTAATACACTCATTAAAGATGATACTGATTTAGAATTTTAAATCATAAATTGAATTATTAAACAAATTTCATGATTGCACTTCAGCAGTTCAGGTTTTGCGATGACCAATCAAAACGCAAGCGTCGTAGCGTACAATAAGTTTCAACTAACCTTGTACCGAGAAGCGAAGCGAAAGAAAACCGAAGCGCCGAAGGATTTCTATATTACATGGGAGTTGCCATAAATATAGTATTCTCACCAATTAACGTTCGTTCATAGCAAAACTCCGATAACAATCATTGTAACTTTTCCTTACTGAACTTTAGTATTTAATGTACAGGTAATCCTAGACTTACGTCGTTTTGATTTACGTCGTTTTGAGTTAGGTCTAACATATTTTGACACTATTTCTCAAACATACGTCAATTGTTTCGATTTACGGCATCCATCCATCCATCCATCACTCCAACCAGTCCTGTGCCCTGTTTGCCCTGAGCGATGTTTATTATTATTATTATGATTTACGGCATAGGGGAATTTATTCGTCGCGACGTCAACGTCTGCACGAAGGTCGTGATGGCGGCGAGCAGGCAGTGCCCACCCCGCATCCAGAAATAGAATCTTTTATTGGTAGCACAGAAAGGAAGTGACACTAAAAAAACTTTCTGAATACTTTGCAAGCTTGGAATAATGCTATGAATATGATACAAACTACCATGAATATTTTTGATGAATATGAAGATAACTTTGAGAGGTAATAATAAATAAAATATGTGCGGCCTATCAATGTTACCTAGTTAATCTAATTGGTAGTTTCTTTAAGCCGAGAGTCTATTAATAACTTACTTTACACGTATGTATTATAGCAGAAATAACTCCCTTTTTTATTTTAAGAACTGACTTTCAATAATAAAGCATATCTTTTGTTATAATTTCAGTTTTTATTTTACTTTTGAGACCTGGAGGTACGTAACCCGTAAGTTTAACATTTAAATATATGAAAAAATATGTCTCGACTTACGTCGTTCGGATTTACGTCGCGTATTTCCAGAACCAAACATGCCGTATGTACGAGGACTGCCTGTAAATCAAATTGAAAACGTGATACAAAATTTCCAATGTCTAGGTATATGCAACATCTGTGGGTATGATTAATAAATAATTACAGGAATTTAACGATTTCAGCTTCCATTGCATTATACAGTCATTTAGTTTATCGGTTCAATGATTCAGGTAAACCCAAGTGAAGGAAATGATAACTAAACAAAATAAAATTAATTTGTAGTAATGCTTTGTTAAACGAAAAATATGATTATATGACAAGCTTTGTTTCTGTTTGCATGTCTTGGACGTTAAATTTCGCTATCTTCTTCTTCTATACTATAATAAATCTGTAAGAGGTCGCTGTCTGTACATGGAATAAATTTAGGTGAAAACCATTTCTAGAGGTCTTTAATACGATATAGAACCCAAAATAATGGTTTTTAGAAATCTTGTCTGTTTGTCTGTTTGTCTGTGTGTTTGAAAACGCTAATCTCAGAAACGACTTATCCAATTTGAATATAATTTTCACCGATGTGTTGTGGGAAACTTCACTTAACATTTAGTGTTTATTTTATGTAAATCGGTTTATAAATAAAAAAGTTATGTCAATTTAAAACTACGCAGTATTTAATCTGTGTTCGATAAGTGTTAATAAGATAAGTAACTGCATAGTTGAATTGGTTGAAACTAAACATGTAATGGTCTGTAAAACGTATTCCTTTGTTATGTATTTTTTTATTGGTTATGTGTGTACCTATGTTATTTGATACTATACAAATCTACATCTCTATATCTATATATACTTATATATAAACGATGCTCTCTCACTCATCTATTGAATAAACATCGTAGAACCTAAACTGCTATGGATACGAATATGATTTTTACTAGGGGTTCCTTTTATGACGTAGACGTCAGTTAAGAATGAATTTTCTGATCCCCCCCCCCCCCCAATTTAACCCAAATAGGAGATGTAAGTTTGTATGAAAGTCCATCAATTTTGAGGCCTCCTCAATAAAATTTAGTATTTCGCTTTGTATTTATGATAAAACATCGTTTTAAACCGACTTCCAAAAAGGAGGAGGTTATCAATTCGTCCGTATTTTTTTAATTTTTTTTTTTAAATTTTATATTTGTTACTCGATTTCTCCGCACTGGGTGAACGGATTTGAATGATTTTTTTTTCATTTGAAAGGTAGTGCGTGTCATCGGGTCGCATTTATTTTTAGTTCACTTTTGAGAGTGGCATCCATAAGAAAAGCGCATAAGTCTGATATTTGCATTAACGATGTGCGCGATAAATAGATGAATAACTCAATTTCCCGCCAACCGATTTTGATGATTTTTCTTTTATTTGAAAGAATGTACTTCAAGGGTACTCTGATGAGTTTGATACGGTTCTGATCATAGGATCCATTTCTTTGAAGCAAATTAACGAAATTAGCGATACTCGGCCAAACCTAAGCTTTAGGAGTCCAATTGGGTTGAATGTAGAATGAGATTACTAAGCAGATATTTCTTAAAAAAATTGACCTTCAACTCTTCAATCCTGATGGTGCAGGGGTACTGCTAGCCTGAATCGTAGAAGTAAGTCAATTTGTTTTTATGGATATATAATAAGATTGTTAAACCAATTCATGGGACAAAAATATGATCTTCAACTCCTCAACCCTGATGATGTAAGGGTATTTCAAGACTGAACCGTAAGAGTTGGCTATTTGGTACTTACGGTTATGTAAAAAAAAAATACTAAGCAAAGATACACGGTTAAAATTTTGACCTTCAACTCCTCAACCCTGATGATGCAGAGTTACTTCAAGCCTAAGCCATAGGAGATGGCCATTTGGTGCTTTCGGGTATGTAATATGATTACTAAGCAAAGACACAAAATGAAAATTTCGACCTTCAACTCCTCACCCCTGATGATGCAGGATACTGCTAGCCTAAACTATACGAGATGGGCATTTGGTGCTTTCAGGTATTTAATATAATTACTAAGCAAAGACACATGATGAAAATTTTGACCTTTAACTCCTCAACCCTGATGATGCAGGGGTACTTCAAGCCTAAGCCATAGAAGTTAGCTATTTAGTGCTTTCAGGTATGTAATATAATTACTAAGCAAAGACACAAGAGAAAATTTCGATCTTCAACTCCTCAACCCTGATGATGCAGGGGTGCTTCAAGCCTAAGCCATAGAAGTTAGCTATTTAGTGCTTTCGAGTATGTAATATAATTACTAAGCAAAGACACAAGATGAAAATTTCGATCTTCAACTCTTCAAGCCTGATGATGCAAGGTACTGCAAGCCTAAGCCGTAGGAGTTGGCCATTTAATGCTTTCGGGTATGTAATATAATTACTAAGCAAAGACACATTATGACAATTTCGACCTTAAGCTCCTTAGCCCTGATGATGCAGGGTACTGCAAGCCCAAGCTATAGAAGTTGGCTCACAAGTGCTTACGTATAAGTAATAAGAATACTAAGCAAAGACACAGGGTTTTTTTTTTTTACTTTCAACTCCTCTCTGATGATGCGGATAGTGCAACCCTAAATTATAAAAGGTAGTCACATAATGCTTACGGTTGTTTTTAGTATATATTATAAGTTTAATGACAGCTGATTAAACTGAAATGTGATTAATAAATTAAACTTCAATTCATCAACCCTGATAATCTAAGTACACAACCTACTTATGCCGTATGAGTTTGGTACTTATTGATTACAATACATTACAACCCGTTCCTGAGAGAACATTATGATGAAAAGTGTCACTTTGAATACCTTAATCCTGAAAATGCAGGAGTAATGTCATGTTATTGTTAAGAGTTGGATTTAGCTGTAGTTTTTTAAATAGGATGGGTTAGGTTAGGTTGGAACATAAAAGAAAACATAAGAAATAAGCGAGCAGGGTGCGGTAGCGCCCTGCGAGCGGGTGCGCCCTGTTCGTATGAATTGTAAAAGTGTTTTGATTATGTCTTCTGCTTTACAAAGAACAATGCGGGATTTACGCACACAAATAGCCCGATGCACCTCTTAAAAGATCTTATCTTTGGCCACATGAAACAAAATATGAACTTAGAATATATGTCGCTGTTCAGTGATATTCCAATTTTCTAATGAGTTACTTCAAGTAGATAATAGTGCTTTGTTATCCGGAAAAGTTAAAATCAGTCTTTATATCGATACGTCTTCGTTTAAATGTGGAGGAGTTGGTTGAAAAAGTATATCCCGATATTGTTAATACAAGCAATAACACTATAAATTGGTTCCAAAAGACGGCTATATACCCACCCACCAATGAACGTGTCGATAAAATAAATGATTTTTTTTTTTCAAAATTTAAAGCAGCGTCACAGATTTACTATTCGGTAGACACAGTCATTGAGATGGAGGAAGCAGTACATAATTCAACAGAATTTTTGAATTCCTTAATGCCTTCCGGAACTCCTGAACACAAATTAATATTAAAAGTAGGTTTACCTACAATCTTACTTAGAAATTTGAATCCGCCAAAATTACTTCAAATATCATTTTCCAATTCGGAAAAATTCAAATCAATCTTTATAATCGATACGTTTTGGTTCAAATGTGGAGGAGTTGATTGAAAAAAAGTATCCTGATATTGTGAATTAGACCACTAAGAATGTAAGTTGGTTCAAAAAATCGGTTTACAATATTAGAGTTCGTCTAATTAAAAAAAAATACATAACAATACGTTCCTACCCACAAATACACACTTTAAATTCGTTTTTTCACACTGTGTTTGACCAGGTAATCCTTGAGCGGCCAAACCGATTTTAATGTTACTACTTTTTATCATAGAATTCCCACGGTGTCGAGATTTGCGCGGGAAAAACTTTGTGACACGTTGATTTGCACGCGGGCAAAGCCGCGGGTACAGCTAGTTGTTACATATATTGGACGCAATATGTACCTAATTAGGATGACGCAATGTTATAAGGTTTAAGCTTATTTTTGATGTGATTAGGGCGCATTGTAATGATAAAGTTACTCGCCTCTTTAAAAATATCAATCCTTACCTGTAACCATGTAAGGATTGATATTTTTAAATATATTTTCAATCGGGTACATGGCAACAATGATCCATCTTGAATTGTTTGAACCAATTAATGGACGCCGCTGGGTAAAGCTTTGAATGCTTGTCTTGATAACCACTGAGCAGAACTTAACTTATTTTTTTGCGACCTTATAGAGTTTTTCAAATAGTCTTTTTCTTCAAATAGTCATTCACAAAGTGCTTCACATTTTTTGAAACTTTATCTAAAATCATTATTACACGCTTAGTCATAGATCCTACCCCTTAGGCATGTCAATCCTTCTTGAGTGGGCGCCTATTGTCTGTACTATACAAGAAAAACATTGTCCGAATATTATGTTTGTGCATTTGTAGCAATTTGAGTTTTCGTTCATAAATCAGTCCGTCTTTACGTTTACATTTATGATTTTAAATAATAATAGACGTAGTATAAATGAGTATCTTTGTATCTTTTTTAAATCGTCCGTTTCGAGGCAAAATAACATGTTTCATAAAACAATTGTTATCAGCCATTCGAACGTAACCGCTCACTCTCTTACCTTGGACCCTTGTCGTCGTAGAAATAAACAAAGTTAGCTCTAATGTTTATGTGTGGCCATCAGAAACTCCATCAATATGATGAGGCGTTTTATGGCGCCCAACGCGGGGCGCCTTAATAAACTTAATTTATGTTCTCCTTGTGATGTTTATTAAAACGTCAACGTGCCACATTTATTTACACGAAATACGGTCTGTTTTGCGAATTACAAGATTGTCGATGATATTTTGAATTCAAAATTTTGTTGAATATTGTATGTATGAATACAAGTAATGTTGTATGGTGTTTAAATAGCAAATGAAGTGAGGAATGAAAGCAATTTCTGTGTGTATGTTTGTGTGTATAAATACAACAATATTTTATAATGTTTTCAATGGCAAATATAGTAACCAATGATAATAATGTAATATTAAATTTAATAGATCTACGTTTACAAAGTGTGGACGACCCGTGTGGCGGAGCGGTTAACATACCGTTCTGACGCGCAATGGGTCCCGGGTTCGATTCCCGGCCGGACAGGTATCTGAATGATGAGTTTAGATTCATGTTCTGGGTCTGGGTGTTTGTGTATTCGACTTGTGTGTGTCCATGGTACCCACGACACAGGGAAAATCCTAGTGTGGGGCTATGAGTATAGAAAGTGTCTTCGTAAACGACTGATTTATCGATTACCCGTTTTGTACTTAGCAGTAAAAAGATCAAACGAGTGGAGCCACTGAACAAACATTACTCTATTTTCGCTACAATGTTTTGTATTTGAAAATAACTACAAGCAATAAAAAGTTCGATAAAATTTGCTTTCAGCTAATTTATCCCGGGTTTATGTCTGAACATAATAAACGTTTTACGAACAATGAAATCTCGCTATTTCTCAAGATTGACCGACCTTTCCTCTTTACCGCTGTCGAAATCCATCAGATTGAAGTGAAAACTTTTGTTAGTGGTTTGTACATTGAGCCCAAGTTCTGGGAATTCACAGCTTTTGTTGCGAATAACAGCGACCTAGAAATGTTTAATTTCGAACTGTTTTTTGCCTATCGTCTTTTATTTTTAGAGCCTTTGTTTCAAATCGCATCGTTGATGTTCCCACTATATGCATACATGTATAACTTTACCTTATAAAACACACACACACACACATGAGCGTTAGAAGTCCTCAGAGGCAATAATGCGTCTATGGCCGATAGCTGTTATGACTTTAATTCTTCATGGTGGTAAAGCATGCGGTTATTGGAAAGATAACTTTTATGTATGTTATGTTCTTTTCTAGCATGAAATCATAACTTTTTAATTCGCTAAACGATAAGGGTACTAATTTATCGTTCTTTTACACCCCATCTATGCGTTACTACTGTGATGCAATCTATTATTTGCTGCGTCATCATTTAATTTCATATATAATGAGCCCAGTTGAAGAGGGCTCTGAGTCCCCTCAG
Organism: Spicauda simplicius; assembly: GCA_949699795.1. NCBI lineage: Eukaryota > Metazoa > Arthropoda > Insecta > Lepidoptera > Hesperiidae > Spicauda > Spicauda simplicius. The sequence continues at coordinate 2,608,042 of OX453062.1, forward strand.
ATCAGTCCAGCCCGGTTGTTATAGTCGCGCGGTCACGCATCTTTCTAAAAAGTACTAAGTGTAAAAGTGAATAAAATTAAAGCGTTATTTCTTCTTCAGTCGTAATTTTCCTTTTTTAAAAACTGTTCTACGAGGACCCGTTTAACAGTTCGTATCGTATTCACGTTATTAGGAGTTGTTAAATGTAAGTATTTAGCTCAAAAGGGATTTTTCGTTCTCACTGTGCTATATGAACCATATTTACGTGTATCATAAATGTTATAGTTGTAAAATATACTTAATATAAGAGAAATTAAATATATTCCATAAAAATATAATAAATCCTCGCAATAGTCCATTTTACGTTAAAGCGGTATATAAATTTATTTGATCATACCTTTACAATGTGTACGGTCTATCGAGTCAGCAAACAGAGGGTTTGGGTACCGTAGTGATTTATATGCTGTCAGTGGGTATCGGTGTATGGGTGTGGTACAATATCTCTATCTCAATGTTTGGACTGGTTGCCTATGGAATATTAAATCTGTATTGTAAAAATATGATTACTAACAGCTACAATATTTTATGTATCACCCACTTACATCGTCGGATGCTATTAAAACTTAAATTTAAAAACTTAAAACGCTTTCTACACTCATAGCCCCACAGTAGGATTTTCCGTGTGTCGTGAGTGCCATGGACACACAAAGACGAATACACAAACACCCAGACCCAGTACAAGAATCTAAATTCATCATTCAGATACCTGTCTGGCCGGGAATCGAACCCGGGACCCACTGCGTGTCAGACCGGTATGGTAACCGCTGCGACACGCGGGTCGTCAGATACGCCACGCTATTGTCTACACTAAGCTACTCTATAAATCTATCTAACATTTAGTCGCATTGCTGGGGCCCGGATCTCTCTCGGAATGAGAGAGTTTTAGGCCATAGCCCACCGCGCTGGCCAAGTGCGAATTGGTGGGCAAGTTGAAGTTGAAGACAGAAGTTGGTGCAAGGCCAAGTCTAGACACTAGGTACCTACTTCACGATCAGATCAGTCGAAGAAGATACAATTCACATTGAACATAAACGTTTTATATAATCCGTTCCGAAATAAATGGGAAATCAGTCTGTTTTTTGTTCCGAAGCCGTTTACGGCTCAACTAATCAAGCTACATTCATGAATTCTGACGAGCATATAGTATGGGGAAATAAACATCGAAAATAATGGGCACAAAAACTGACACGGACTGACTGATGACATGCCAAGGGGGTGATGTAAAGCATGAAATTGAATGTTTTACGAAAGCCCAAAGACTTTTAGATGTAACGATATACTTGATAATATTAATGTGTCTTTTTAGACTTATAGAAGCTCGTAACGATGTACTTGATTATGTGTTTTTTTACATTGTTCATTAAGTAATTTATTGGGATCATCAGAAATTTACTTCTGCTCTTGAATGTTAAGTGATATGTAAGATCACACGCTACATTACATAAGTAAAAATTCTCAGGTTAAATAAAAAAAAGAATATGAAAAAGAATAAGGAAATGGTTTTTAATTTGTTTGGTCGGAAACGAACCCCGAACCCACTGCTGGACAGATCGATATGGTGACCGCTACGCCACGCGGATCTTTAAATAGGGTCATCTATCCAACTTGTGACCGGACGTTGGACTTTGTAGTTCCATTTAATAACACGCAATTTACACTTACAGCACTTATTAAAACAATCATGTTTAAGGAAAAAATGCTGACTACTCAAATAAAATATTTATTTCAGAATAAATTTCCGTGGGCGGTCTACAGTTGCTGATCAATGCATCATCGTATCCCATATCAAAATTCCTGACACGGCATGCCTCGAATATTTCACTCCTTTTATTCTATTCGTTGGGTAATAGACTGAAAAAGTTTATTTTTACCTTGTATATATTGAGAGCTTTTCCGATATGAACTGGATGTATGGAGTTGCTCTTGAATGTATTGTGTGATATGTGAAATAACATTCAATTGAATGTATGAAGCTTTGAATGTGTTTTCTCGGAATTTTTATTAGTGTTATTGTTTGCAAATATTAGCCTAACTGTAGTTTATTTTATAACTTTCGTTATAATTAGAGCGATAGGCGTTCACATATTTTTACGATATGGTAAAAGTTACGGATTTAATCCAAAATGGAAATCTACGACAATCGTAGATAGATTTCTCATTGCCGACTAACTTTATACTATATGAACTTCATCCTGTGTTGTTGTGTTTCAAGTATTAAATAGCACTACATGCTCTCGTTCTGTACAAATCATGGAGGCGACTAAGGGCCGACTCCAGGTTTTGGGCATCAGCGTCTTCCTGTTTAACATCGTGACCCAATGTGGTCACCAACATGCATGGAAGACACTATGACTATTGGATATTCACGCCTAAAAAAATGTTTTTACACTACAACGTTTCTCCTCTAGATACGAAAGCAATAAATGGTAATAAAAAAATAACAGAAACACAACCGGAATTGATTTCAGTAGAAAGTAAACAAATGCGTGTATGTATACGTATGTATGTGTGTGTGTGTGTGTGTGTGCGTGTAAATACGTATACGAATAGATGACCTCTTTTATTGTGGTAATCGGTTCTTAACATGCAGTTAAACAAGTCCTTTGGTCATCTTTTTGTACTTGCATATTTCTGTTAAATAATAAAGAAAATATTGCCAAACAAACTTACAACAACGTGGCAAAACGTACAACTTACATTATATCAGGTAATAACTCATTATAATATTATTTTCATTAGAAACCCTTCATAGAAGGGTAACCAATTAGGGCAACTCATTTATATTTTGAAATAGCATGTTTTGAAACCCGACATCATATTTCGAATAGCCTAAATTGAATAATGGACGTTATAATTATAGACTTAATTAAACTCATTCACTATAAATTTGAGTGAATTTTAATTCAATTTTAGGTTGCTAGTTTTAATATACAGGCGTATACAATGTACGTTTCTAAAAAGGCGTACTTAGCACGACCATTTACCAATTCCTAATATATGGGCCTCAAATACCTTTATGAAATAATAGCTTACATATACATATTATGTAGACTTTTTTAAACATATCATACTAATATTATAAAATTGAAAGTTTGTGAGTGTGTATGTTTGTTACTTCTTCACATCTAAACGGCTGGAGCAATTTTCATAAATTTTGGTAGGAAGTTAGTTGATACTCTGAGTTAACATATAGGCTATTTTTACTGTGGGGAAAATATCTTATTCACACGGCACAATCGTTTTTTTTAACGCGTGCGAAGCTGCGGGATTCAACTAGTTTAATAATAAGACACTATTATTATTATCATAAGAAAACCATTTGTCAGATGAAAAAGTATATGCGCAGTGTATATCTAGTATATATTAAATACCACAATGTGTTTTTGCTGTAATTGTGATCAACGGAATTGTGCAGTGAAGCATCTAATTGCTTTTCATTTGATTTATTTGATTATTTCAGATCGGTATTTATTTTAATTTGTTATAAGATTTACAAGTCCATTGAAGTTAGTCCATAAACTTATTAAGTTTGTTTTCCCTTACTTTTTTTCAGAATTGGTAGATAGCCCAGAGTTTAATAAATAAATAGAGAATAAAGATTCTCTAGAATAATATAGTTAGCAACCTCTGTCGACACAAGTATAAAGTGTTTATACTGTGTTTGCTCGCTAAAATCTCAGCTTCAGGACCGGCGTGTTTCACATTTTACGTGATGATCGGACGAAATTCCAGGCTTCGGTTTGAGTTATTCAGAGCTATCAGGACGCCGTTCATGTAGTCTATTTCAAATATGACCCACATAACTCTATGAGCGGGCGACACAGCGCTTAAAATTCCCAACAATAACCACATGCCATATCAGCCTTTATCACTATGTTTTAACAGTGAAAATTGTGTGTAGTGTCGCGTCGTGTCGCTGTATCTTTGTTGGCTTCTGTACAGTAAACCTTATAAAAGGTAACTAAATGTGGCGTGTAATGTTCAAAGGATCGCTTTTGGCATTTTTGAGCGTTACGCCTCCAGTTTATTGCGGGATTTGCAATATGTCCGCTTGTATTGTTCCCGTTTAGTGGCTACACTTAAGGATATTTAGTAAGTCGTTATATCGATTGTGAGCAGTGATAGCCTCGTGGTTGAAATTCTTCAATTGAGGGCCCAAGGTTCGACAACAAATGAATTTTCTAACATTATGTGCGTGGTAAAAAAATAATTATCAACGCTTAACGGGGAAGAAAAACATCACATGAAAACCTGTACACCTGACAGTTCTTAAAAAACTTCTTGGAGGCATGTGTGCCAATTCGTACTTTTTTAGAACTACCATAACTACAATAGTAAGCCATTTTTATTCTCCAGAGAGATATTTGTACAGACGTCGGACAATAATATACCTATAGATGTTTTAAAAACGTTTTTGCTTAATCTTAATCGCTTAAACCCTCACTACATACGCTGACAGTCGACCCTGTATGCACTAATTTTCCACAGCTTTTTTCTTCCTATCGTTAAAACCGGCGAAGCCTTTAATCTCCATTCTTCTCACCTGCATCCCTGCGACTAATCGATACAAAGTGCATCGGCCATCGGCGCAAATATCCATTGCGTTTATTGAGAAAAATGGGATTAAAATGAAGCTGCTTTGTTTATCGAGGTTTTCATGAGCAATTCTTCACATTATTGGAAAATTAACGGAGCGCATAATATTCAGCGTTATAATTTGAATCATTGCTCGCGAAGTGCTTTAAGAGGCATCTCCCCGCTACGCACACTTCCGTATCACGCACTATTTACAAATTATTACGAATTATGATGAAGGGTGTTGCCGGCACACTTTTATATGAGGCGACCATCTTAGTCCTCGGGAGTGGCAACGCATCTGTGATTGACTTCAGATGGAACCCATGTTCTATATGAAGTTGATTACAGATGTCCATGGGCGGCAGTGACCACTTACCATCAGGTGTACTATCATAGAGGTGGACTTACAGCTGCATGCTCGTTTGTTACTTCAGTCAGATAATAAAAATGATCTGCTGCCTATTTATCATTGGTTGAAGAATATGCTCGCTCATTACACCAGTTTGTTTAAAGTACCTAAGAAAAACCTTTGCATGTGTTGCCGTCGTAAAGACCAAAAGATGAGGTGAGCGGTTTGTTCACCGGGGAACAGAACTGCGTGTTCTACCGGCTTTACAATGGTGAGTGTTCCGAGGAACTTTTTGATCTGGTGCCTCCGTCACCTTTTCTTCATCGCACCACTCGCCTAAGGATGAAGTTCTATCTACACCAACTGGACTCGTGGTGGTCCTCCACGGTTCGGTTTGCACGCTCGTTTTTGCCACGGACGTGCAAGTTGTGGAATGTGCTTCCTCCTGAGGTATTCCCGGAGCGCTATGACTTGGGGTTCTTCAAGAAAGGTGCGAAAAGAGCTCTCCTTCAAAGCCGGCGATGCATTGGCGACTCTTCTGGTGTTGCGAATGTCCATAGGCGACGGTGACTACTTTCCATCAGGTAGCCCGTCTGCCTTATCGTTAGGTTAAAGTATAAAAAAAGCCCGAAAAGGTGAAAGCGCTCGGAAGGCTCCGGTTGTGTTCCGTTGGAGATCACGGAGTCCTTGCAGCGTTGAGGACGGCCACCGAAGGATTTTTATGGCGTAACAATCCCACATAACCCGGTTTGTTCCCAAGGCCTCGGATACCTTTTATCCCTCTCAAAACAAAAAATTAAGTTAATTTAATTTACACTGTCATTCAAATCAGATACACTTGTATATGCATAAATGCTCGTTTTTTTAATATTTATTAAAATTAATTCTATAAAATTGTTCTATGTAAAACAGAAACTATAAAATTACATTGTAAAAAGATTCCGTTACCCAGATCGTAGATTCGTAGCGAATATAAATAATCAGTTTGTCCGTACAAAAAGTAGCAGCTCAATAATTGTCGCTAACTACTAATTGGTTCGCTGCCAATCCCTATTAAAAAGTCCAATTAGGGTCAGCTACTAATAGACGGGCAATCGGTCCGTTTGTTCATAAACTGCTACGGAGCTTGTCGGCTGCCCCAGTTGACAAATAAGTGAACTCGTAGCATATATATCACTTAATTATTTATGGCTCATAAAAGCGTAACTGATCAAAGTAATGGCACTTCTGTAATTAATGTTATGTTTTAAAAGAGATTTAAATGTTACATACCGTCAACCCATTATTGTCCCACTGCTGGGCACGGGTCTTCTCTCGGAATGAGAGAGTTATAGGCCATAGTCCACCGTGCTGGCCAAGTGCGAATTGGTGGACATATAATACCCATTTATTAAATATAATATGTAATTTACTTAACATCTATATACTGGATGTTTTACAATATCGCGTCTGGTAGCCGCCATGTTCAATTGCGTTTAGTCATGTATATAGTGATTGTCGCATTAACATCAATTGAATCGACGTAAGAATTTTGGAATCCAACGAATTTCATTGGTTTCTTCAAATCAGTATTTAATCTTATTTTCTTCCTTCATTTCAAAGTATATTGCACGCGTTTGGTCTATACACCTGCTTTCTACGCTCATAGCCCCCACAGTAGGTTTTTTCTCCTGTGTCGTGGGTACCATGGACACACACAAGATGAATACACAAATACCAAGACCCAGAACAGGAATCTAAACTCATCGTTCAGTTTCAATACAGATATATAGGGCTATATAGGAATATATAGGACTATACATATGATACACATTCGCAGATAAATACATTACTGCTTTTCGTCACGCAGTCCGACATATCGAAAGTGCCTCATTGAGATCCGAATCTCGAACCACCAGATTAATGCAAAATTTCAAACCATTAGCCTATCACCGCTTCCATACTACATAAGCAATGTAAACAATTAACTGTAGCGAAGGTACTACATAGTAAACACGATAATTACTGTTCCCACAGTCATAGAGGTACATTAGAGGCACATTTGCGAGGGTCGCTTTGAAATAGTGGCTGGCTGAAAGCACAACTATTATGAGGTTTACCGGAGGTCTGGCGTGTAATTATGTTTCTCATAACGTGTTTTAGTATGAGACATGTTGGATGGGAAGCTGTCAGTGGGAGGGAGAGCGATTGGTTATGCTCGCTTAATAACAACGAAGTGTTTTAATATTAGATAGAATAGGGAGGTTACAATAGCCTAGTAATTGCAATACAACAATACGCTGCTTGAATTGAATACAAAACAATACTTTTACAGGAAAGCCGGGTAAAATGTTATTTATTTATTTATTTTATTCTGGACACAGACAGTTATTACATAATATTGGTCTTATTGTAACATAAGTATAACATTACAGACTTATGCATAAGTATAACATTATAGAGTGCCCACGATTATTATAAAATACATTAGACAAGATTAAAGAGAATTGTTTAAACGAGAAATGATAATTACAGAAAAGTTATTTAATTACAGTTAATGTATGTTCTGATTTTTAAAGTAAATACATTTATAATGATTTTTGAATGTTAAAAAAATATAAAAATCAACCACCCTAAAGTTATATTTTTTCTTTCAATCTTAGACTATTTTGGATAATACGGTATCTTTCGCTTATAATTGATAAAATTTGGATAATGCCGTTCATTTTTGCATCACAGCACCAGTATTTACCTACAAATACAAATATGGATAGTGCATTTCCGCTATACAACAAAAATAAATAATTGATTTATATGTATGCGTTTTTAAATTCATGGTTACACTTTCACGAGTTAGTAGTTCATTCTAAAAATAGATGTAGTTGTGAATAAATAAATTAACTATGTATTAGATAAGACGAGAGCTGAATCTTATGATCTCCTGCACTGAACCACGTTTTCTGTTTGGAAGTATAGTGCCAATTCGATATAACAAATCGGAAGGGATCAAGTAAAAATATTCGTTATATTAAGTATTTCTTTGAATTGAGGATTGTTATGTTGAGGTTAAGTTGGTCTAAAATTCTTTATAAAGAGGTAAAAAAATAATTTAATTCACCTCAATATATATCGTACTTATCTTGTTATAGCGTTCTACTAATAAATGAAAATACATTTTTATCAAATTACAAGTAGGTAGGTAACAATTTTTTTCTTATATTAATAATCAACATAAAATGCAGTAAAATCCGTAAAAGTAGGTACATATCTCGGTGGGTGTATACATTATGTGCACTATTAATTGAATGTTAATTTCAAAGATTCGCAAAACAAAAGTCACGAATTACGGGTGGGAACTTTATATACAAGTTTTAGGTTGACAAAATTCGTTAAATAAAGGTTTTAATTTTAATACTTTTTCTTGATAGTTGAAAATTCGTTATAACGAGGTGTTCACAAAAAATGTTATTAATGTAAAGAGATATTTTACACTGACTCTTAGACAATTCAAGCGGAATTCAAAGAATTTGTTAAATCGAGGAAATCGTTATACTGAGGTACGATATATTAAGGGTGCACTATAAACCAAAGGGCTTTCAAAAATCAAAACATCACTCTTAGCACTGCCCGCTTCAACGTTTTGGGTAAGATTAATGTTGCAGAAACATTAACAGGATATTAGCTTTCGCTCTTCCGTCACTCAATTTGCAGGATTGTAAGGTGACCATACATTTATTTAATACATTTATTTATTTGATGGCAGTTTATGGTTTCAAAGAGCTTTTATACGAAGCTAGTAATAGCTAGCTTATAGAAGTAGTGAATAGGAATGCCAAATAAACATCTAATTCAAATCAAGATAGACCTATATGTATCGTCCCTGTAGCCTCGGGGTCAGAATAGGGCTACGGTATCCCCTGCCTGTCGTAAGAGGCGACTAAAAGGGGCTTCCGGGGTTGCGGGCGGCTAGAGTGGGAGCTCGAACCGTTCGGTCAGGCGATCCCGGGAAGGACGGCGGTATATGTGGTCGCATACCGTCGTAAAGACTAGACGGAGCGGTGGGCCCAGCTACCCATCTGAGAGGAGCCCGATGAGGCAACGCGCTCAGAGGATTCCGGTTGCGGTCGGACCGAGTACCCGGAGTCCTCTTTATAGCGCCGAGGACGGCCACCGGGGGGGGGTTTTAGTGCGGTAAAAATCCCACATAACCCTGCGTCGCTCCCACGGCGTCGGGTACCTTTTGAAGGTTTCCCCCTCGAGAACAAAAAAAAAGACATTTTCAGAAGACTACTGTTCAGTTTTCAAGTATAGCCACACATCTCTGGCCGACTTGTAGAAGCTCATTTCTTTTGAATTCTGTTAAAGAGACAAGTAGCATCAAATAGACTCAATTTATTTTTTGAACTTGAAGTAGTAGGAAAAAATATGCAGTTCATCTGAATATAAGTGGCAGTGCCGCCTATGGGTATCTATATCAAACTTTATATAGAACATCGGTTTTATTTGAAGGCCATCACGAATTCGCTGCTACTCCCGAAGACTACTCGTAAGATGGCCGCCTTATATGTGAGGCAGTTACCATACTCGTCCGCCGAAACGCAAGAACTGCTTTACGCTTGTAACAGTATGGCGTTTTTAACCGACTTCCCAAAAGAAAGAGGTTATCTATTCGTCACGTATATTTTTGAAGTAAAACTTCTTTATCGGGGTTAGAAAAAAATTTAGTGTAACATTTTTTCGTTACTCGCCATCTTTTTCTGTTACGCGCCATCTTTTTCTTATCCCTACCACGCGTGATATTAGATAGATTATTAAAGATTAGATTATTAGATAAAGTTTAATAAAAGCCTTTTATTAAACTTTATCTAATTTAACTTTATTTAACCAATTTCTGTAAAGTTGCATATAGTAAATTATTTTTTGAAAAATAACGTCATAAAGAAGTTTTACTTCTTACGAGTGTACGCTAGTACACGCACACATTTTTATTTTTACCTTCCTTTATACCGGTCGAACCATATTTATTCTACAAGTTAAATCTTGCAAGTACGTTTGGTACCTCAATTTAAATGATTTAGTCAAATATTCACTACATAGTATAAAACTAAGTCGCTTCCCGCTGTCTGTCCCTATTTATGCTTAGATCTTTAAAACTACGCTAGGGATTTTAATGCAGTTTTTTTAATAGATAGAGTGACTTAAAAGGAAGGTTTTGATGTATACTACACGTATGCATAATGCAGTAAAGGAACAATGATATTTTTTTTTTACTTTTAAGCGGTACGAAGTTCGCCGGGTCAACTAGTATTTAATAATTTAGATAACATTTCCTAATTATCCTATATGTTTCAAACCATATCCCACGTTTCCCACAATCATATCCACTCTTCACGGAACCGCCTCTTCAATAGTGAGTAAGCGGGCGGTCGTTCATCACCGTTCATACGAGGTGGGTGCAATATTTTATCTCATCGCGTGAGTAACTGATCAATCAATCCATTAGGAACCAATCACTATGGGACCATGGTGTGATGGCGAAACTTAATCAACGCCTTTGAATATTTTGCAATTGTTTGGATTAGAGAGGGTTTCTTTTTGTTTGGAATAGAATAAACAAACGACCATAAAGCCCATCTGATGTTTTTTTTTTATATGACTGAAGTAGCAAACGAGCATGCAGTCCACCTCATGGTAAGTGGTCATTACCGCTTTTGGATATTTGTAATCAACTTCATACAGACATGGTTTCTATCTGAAGTAAATCACAGATGCGTTGCTACCCCCGAGGACTATGATGATCACCTCATATAAAAGTGTGCCAGCAACCACACTCTTCCATCGAAACGTATGAAATGTTTCACGCTAGAAAAAGGTGTGGCGGTGGTACTTTCCCGGTCGAACTGTACCGGTTCTACCACCATCACTGGTCACTGTTGCCGATGGACATCTGTAACTTCATACAGACTAGCGGTCTAGTTGAACTCAATCACAGATGCATTGTCACTTCAGAGGACTGAGATGGTCACTTCATAAGTGAGCCGGCAACCATACACTTCTATTGAAATGCAGGGACTAATTTACGCTAAAAATAGAGTACGGCATCGGTACACCCTCTGTCCAATCATTGCGCGTCGCTCTTCCACGTTTCAAACATGATTTGGTTAAATTAGTATGTATTTATTAACGAGTTTTAAGCGAAGACAATACTGATGTAACTAATAATAACTAAACGAAGACAATACTTTAGAATTTGCCTGTAAGAACACTCACTTTCACATCGATTACGTAAATATTTGTTCATTTCTTATTGGGAATTGATATCTTGTACTCAATTTTTGTTTCGATTTACTCAAGTAATCGAAAACATTAATCTTAACAAAGTATTTGAACTAAATATTAGTTAAGTTGTTCTTTAATAAGTTTGACGCCAAAATTAATCTCTTTACTAATTATTTTAAATGTTCCGTTACAAAAAAATTAAAAAGTGGAAGTAAACCAATTTTAGTTTTTCTTCGTATTTCTACGCATATAAGGATATACTTTTTTATAGTAGATAAGTAGACATTTAATTGACGACCTGCGTGGCGCAGCGGTTATCCTACCGGTGTGACGCGCAAAGGGTTTCGGGTTCTATTTCCGGCCAGACTGGTATGTGAATGATGAGTTTAGATTCATGTTCTGGGTCTGGGTGTTTGTGAATTCGTCTTGCGTGTGTCCATGGTGCCCACGACACAGGAGAAATTCCTAGTGTGGGGCTAGCTGTAGCCTCGGGGTCAGAATAGGGCTACGGTATCCCCTGCCTGTCGTAAGAGGCGACTAAAAGGGGCTTCCGGGGTTGCAGACGGCTAGAGCGGGAGCTCGAACCGTTCGGTCAGGCAATCCCGGGAAGGACGGCGGTATGTGTGGTCGCATACCGTTGTAAAGATTAGACGGAGCGGTGGGCCCAGCCGCCCATCTGGGAGGAGCCCGATGGGGCAGCGCGCTCGAGGATTCCGGTTGAAGTCGTTTCGAGATCCCGGAGTCCTCCTTTTCAGCGCCGAGGACGGCCACCGGGGGGGTTTTAGTGCGGTAAAAATCCCACATAACCCTGCGTCGCTCCCACGGCGTCGGGTACCTTTGGAAGGTTTCCCCCTCGAAAACAAAAAAAAAAAAAAAAAAAGGAGTGTAGAAAGCGTGTGTGTGTGTGTTAATTTGAAATTAAAATCATCCTTATATCTACGTAGTTTTCAGTACAGAACAAGTTGATATTTCGTATGTTCGTATGAAACCGGTCTTTTGTGTCCAACCTCATTATAGTTTTAATTTGTCTCACCTTGCTAAGAGTGTACTGCAGAGCTTGAGAAAAATATAAGAGAAAAGAATGGAATCGTAGACGGTCGTACATTCTTTGTCTTTTGTGGCTAATGAAATGAAATGAAATGAAATGAAATGAAATGAAATGAAATGTCTTTATTTTGCATAGGCCTTCGGGGGCGCTTACAAATTGTCAGTTACATTTATATATATTTTTTTACACTACCACCGGATCGGAACACGACCTCAACTGAGAAGATCCGGCAAGAAACTCAGTGGGTTTGTCTTTTTTCTTTGTATATCTTTTTTTTTATTTTTTTCTTTTTTTTATTTGCCATCTTGTTTTTACATGGGTAACAATAGTTAGCTCCAGTATCCTGCCCTACATTTGGCCTAACAAGGAGCACGTTTGGCAGGATACGCTACACTTTGACATTTTATTAATTACGTATTGTTCAGTCCCAAGCTGTTTTATCATCTATATAATCAGAAATTTTGTAATATGCTTTACGACTAAGCTTGATCTTAATAAATGCTTTAAAGTTATTGATTGACAAATTTCTGACTTGAATTGGTAGTTTATTATAAAAGCGTATACATTGACCCATAAAAGAATTATTAATTTTGTGGAGACGAGTAACATGTGCGGAGAGATTGTGTTTGTTCCTTGTATTTATATCATGGTTGTCACAAAGTTTACTGAATTTATTAATATTTTTCTTAACATAAATCAAATTCTCATATATAAATTGGGATACAACAGTAAGAATATTTATTTCTTTGAATATTTCTCTAAGTGAAGATTTCGGACTTAGATTATAAATGGCTCGAACAGCCCTCTTCTGCAATACAAAGATAGAATTGAGGTCTGAAGAACAACCCCACAGCAGTATACCATAAGACATAATGCTGTGGAAGTAACTAAAATAAACTATTCTAGCTGTTTCAACATCAGTTAAATGCCTAATTTTTTTCACAGCATATACCGCCGAACTGAGTCTACCCGACAATTTTTCAATGTGGGGACCCCATTGCAATCTGGCATCTAGAGTAACGCCTAAAAAGACAGATGAATCCACAAGATCCAAAACCGTTCCATTGAGTTGTACATTGGTTTCAACCTGCCGCACGTTGGGCAACGAGAACTTGATACATTTAGTTTTCTTCTCATTCAGAAGAAGGTTATTTATGTTGAACCAATGTACAACTTTCGAGAGAGCATTGTTTACCTCGTCAAAATTATCCAGTTGTCGTTTAATTTTAAATAATAATGAAGTATCATCAGCAAACAATACAATCTCGTGATTATCTCCTACATAATGAGGCAAATCATTGATATAAATTAAAAACAAGAATGGACCGAGTATCGAACCCTGCGGAACGCCCATTGTAACACATGCGCCGGGCGATTTTGTACCATTTATTACAACCCTTTGAATTCTGTCATTCAAGTAAGAATTCAAAAGGCTAAGAGCCTTGTTCCTGATCCCATAATGGTGTAATTTCCTGACCAGTGTATCGTGGTGGACACAATCAAAAGCCTTGGATAAATCACAGAATACACCTAGGGCATCGCGTGATCCATCCCAGGCTTCGAATACATTTTTCAGTAGTTTAGTTCCTGCATCTATAGTAGAGCGGTTCTTTCTAAAGCCAAATTGGTTATCATGTAGTATTTGGTTTTTATTAAAATAATTCAACATATCATTTAGGATGATTTTTTCAAAAATTTTACTTAACGTTGGTAGTATAGAAATCGGTCGAAAATTTGTTGGATCTGAAGTACTACCTGATTTAAATATTGGAATAACTTTACTTTGTTTCATAAGGTCAGGAAATACACCGTAAGTAACACAGGCATTGAATACAGTAGCCAAGTGCGGTGCAATGAGATGAATAATCGAGGAAACAACCCTAACAGAAAGTCCCCATAAGTCTGCCGTTTTCTTACGGTCTAGGCTGTTAAAAGCAATAATGATATCTCCCGCATTAACCTTTGAAAATTCAAAACCTGTATTACATTCAGTTACATATTCTTTAAGTAAGGACTCGGCAGAAGTAGAGGACGACTTCAGAGTTTTTGTTGTTAATACGGGTATATTAGTGAAAAAGTTCTCAAACTCTGATGCCACCTCCAAATCTCCTTTTACATCTATATTATTAATTTTTAAATTAAAGTGTTGTTTATGTTTAGATAAGTTATTAGTTTCGTTGTTGATAATGTTCCACGTCGTTCTAATCTTATTAGTAGATTTGTTTATCTTATTTCTTAAATATAGGGATTTAGCACAGGAACAGGCCTGCTTAAAAATTTTAGAGTATTTTTTTACATATTCTTTAAATTTAACATCATGGTTATAAGATTTTTCGTAATATAAGTCATACAATTTGCGTCTACTTATATAAATACCTCTCGTTGCCCATTCACTAAATTTCGTTCGTCCATCATTTATGGTTTTTGACTTAAAAACTTTTCCAAATTCAATACTGATTAAGTTAAATATCGAATTATATAAAATATCAGGGTCATTGTGTATAGGCAACAAAGGCAATTTTTGAGCCAAATTGCTTTTAAATAGTTCAAGGCGGTAACTATTTATAGGAACAAACTTAATCTCCCTTTTTTCAGTCTTATTGATTTTTACAGGGAATACTGCCAATTGCCCACAATGATCTGAGTCTAATTTGTTTATAATCGATGTATTTAATGGTTTTAAGTTTGTAAACATATTATCTATACATGTTGAGCTAGTAGCAGTTATCCGAGTAGGTTCATAAAAACTGTTGTATAAATTATAGGATTTAAAGAGCAAAATAAGTTTTCTTGTTTGAGCTGTATTTTCTAGAATATTAATATTGAAGTCTCCACAGACAACAATTCCCTTATTAGAGCTGGTGGCTTTAAATAAAGCCTCTTCCATTAATTTTTCAAATTCCTCATAAGGTGCAATGGGGGGTCTATATACGCTAACAACCAGGAACTGCTCAAATTCTATACATGAAATTTCAATAACTCGCTCAACAGACAGGTTCACAATGTATTTCCGTTCCTTAAATTTTATGTTGTTGTTTACAATTATAAGTGAACCACCGCGTATCATGTTTATTCTGCTGAACGAGCTGGCAACCTGATGCTTACAGAAGTTAAAAAGGATTTGATCGGCTTTCAGCCAATGTTCTGTTATACATAGAATGTCTATGTTACTATTTTCCAAAAAAAGTTCTATCTCTAAGTCTTTGCCCATCATTCCTTGAATATTCTGATGCACCAGGGTGACCGACGATAATTTTAAAACATTACTGCTAGAGGTTGTCTCTATTGTCATATTGTTTAATTTAAATAATTGTAATTGTCAATATTTGCCAAATTATTGGCTGAATTCATGTCAATATTATTTAATTGCTCAATAGAAGCAACCTTAGTAGCCAAGTTCTTGGCTGAAATATCAATATAATATGATAGCGAAACAGCTATTTGTCTTTTTAAATATCTGGTAAGATAGTACTTATCTTTTGTCAAATAGAAATATTTAACATAATTGTTAATGTCAATAATATGAAATTTATTATTATTATAATTAATATGTTGACATGTCAAATTACTTAATGTCAAATTAAGATTATACCTATAATTATTTTCCACCTGTGACAAGCTTTGGCTGTAGGGAAATGTAAACATAATGATTTTATCCACTTTTAGATTATTTAAAAGATTGTAATAATATATTAATTTATTTTTATTTACACCTCCCCTATCTCCTACTAGAATAATTAAAGTAGAGTGGGAATTAAACTTATGAGTCAAAATTTTGTCCATGATATTTTGAAAAGATAAACCAGGCATACAGTGATTGATAACTGAATGGCCTTTGCAGTGTTTTGACAAAAGATGACCCATGTCCTTACCCATTTCGTCACTAAATATTACAATATTACTCTTAGTATCTGTAGGAGACGTTTTTAACAAATTATGTAGCACTTGGGAACTATTAGCAACAGATTGCATACATGTATTTGATTCATCAGAGTCACATTTAGGCAATGAGCAAGGCTCAGATAGCGAGATTTTAGTGCTATCCAAATATTTAGGTGTTTCCGACGCATTACATGCCATTAATTCGTTCATTGCTAAAATGTACTCCTTTAACTGGTTTTCTGATTGTTCATACTTTATATTAATTGACTTTAACTTTGCCTCCAAGCGATTAATCTCACATTGAAAATTATTTGTGTCAGTTTTATATTTCAATGTGGTATTTTTTAGTTTAGAGGCATACATGTCTAATTTATCTATGAGTTGCAAACGCTCTCTATTTAATTTTACATTTTTAATAAAAAATCTATGTTTCTTTATTATCTTTTGAGTTTTTCTAATGTATTTATTAATTTTTACATATTTCTTGAGTTTGTTTTTGCTACATTTAATTACACTATTTACACTGTCGTTTGTGAGATCAATTGTAATCATAGGCTTTACATTAAATGGAGCAGAAACAATTTCCGGGGCGCCGGTTACCAACTCATCGAAAAGACTTTGATTCAAAGATGCAGTGTTAGCATGGTTTGCGGCTTCTAGATGGCAAATTTTTCTATGAGCCTCCTGTAACTGATGTTCTAAAGAATCGATACGGCATAAGGCCTTCTCATATTCTATGCTGCATTCGTTGAATCCGTCCACCACGAGCCGCAACTGGTCCCGCTCATCTGTTACATCTTTACATAAATTATGTAGGTCGGCCATTTCTAATTTTAATTTCTTGTTAATATTAAGTAAATCTAATAGTTCCCTTTCATTATCGTCTCTTTCTTTGTTCAGCTCCTCGCACAACTGTTTGGCGGACTTCAATTCGTTTAAAGTTAATTGAAGTTTATTTTCTTCTTGACGAGCTAAAGCTCTGCGGGTCATCATTTTAAGTAAACGAAAAAAAAGTAAACTTCAATAAATAATAATAATAATAACAATAATAATGCGCGAAAAAGTTGCACACAGGAAAAACTCAAAGAAAGTTACAGTTTTATACAAAATAATGTCACAGATGAAAAAGATTATTAAATAATAAAATAAATCAAATAATAATTAAGTGGCGTAATGATTCCCCAGCAAAAATAAAAAAATATAAATAAATAAAAAATCTACTCGAGAGGTTTGAACCTCCGTCTATCGCGCAACAAGACTTTAAGTTAACGATCCTTAGTAAACACACCACAGGTGACTCGCAATATTACGCGAAAATTATGTATTGGTTTGGTATTTTAGTAAAGCTCGCTAACAAAAAGTTTCAAAGACACCCTCGATTTATATTTAAACAATTTGCATTCAATATATGTTTTAAAATTGTTTGTTTATTGAATAATACTGTCACAGACACTAAACTAACACTAATTTTGATTATTATACATCAGTACGGATGTGCCTAAATCACTGTCCACTATTAACTAATTGTTCTTATTCCAGTTCTAAGACACTTCACCGTCACGATTTTTATCACTAGTTACTACTATTACACTAGATCTATACAGTGGATAACACTTTATGTGAATATTTATGGTTTTATCATTTACAATTTAATAAAATTAATATAAATAAAGGGTGTAATAAATTATTTCAATGTAAATTACTGAGGAACCAATTTCACCGTTACAGCTGACAGCTGTCAAAAAAAAGTCGTTGTCGCTAAAGAAAGGTGTTGCAGATTATTGTGACGTTGTAAAGCCGGTGAAAATAGTATTCTTACTTTTTACGCGAATGCAGGATTTAACTTTAATTAATACTTATGTTCTGCGGAGATACTATGTAGAGACTTGGTACTGGTATAAAGTATTAATGCTATGCTTGAAGGCTAGGAAGGCGAAATACACTGTCGGTCCTTATCCGTTAATATTTGTGATCGTTCTCTGGTTGACGACCCGCGTGGCGGAGCGGTTACCATACCGGTCTGACGTGCAATGGGTCCCGGGTTCGATTCCTGGCCCATATCTGAATGATGAGTGTAGATACATGTTCTGGGTCGGGTATTTGTGTTCGTCTTGTGTGTATCCATGATACCCACGACACAGGAGAAAATCCTACTGTGGGGCTATGAGTGTAGAAAGCGTATTCTTATAAAAAAAAGTTTGTGTGGCGAAGTTCCGGGAGGCGGTTTCAAGGAATTAAAAAATTATGGTAATGCTTGACCGGCTGCACCGATTTTCATGGGACTTTTACTATAGAAAATGTTATGGAACAACATAAAGACTACTTTTATCGGAGAATTCCAACTGTGTCGAGTTTTGCACGGGAAAAACTTTGCGATACATTGATATGCACGCGGGCGAAGCCGCGGGTACAGTAGTGCTAGTAAGCAATATAACTTAAAATATGGAGCCTGCGGTCAGAGAAAATGTCTACTCCGGTCAATCCAATCACTCCGCTCAATCCGCTCATTTCTGTCCCTATGCTCATTGCAGTCACTCCAATCATTTAGCTCATTCCGGTCATTCCGCTCACTCACTTCGGTCACTCCGCTCATTACATCGATCGCTCTCGACTCTGGGAACTCCGGTCATTTCGGGCACTTCAGTCAATCCGGGCATTCCGGACAATCTGGTCACTCTGGGCACTCCGGCCAATCCGATCACTCTGGGCACTCCGGTCACTCTGTGCACTCTGAACACTCCGGTCAGTCTAGACAATCCGGTCACTCCCTGCAATCTGGTCACTCCGGGCACTCCGGTCACTCTGGGCACTTCGGCCACTCTGGTCATTCCGGGCAATCCGGTCACTCTGGGCACTCCGGCCAATCCGATCACTCTGGGCACTCCGGGTACTCCAGGCACTCTGAACACTCCGGCCAGTCTAGACAATCCGGTCACTCTGGGCAATCTGGTCACTCCGGACAATCCGGTCACTCCGGGCAATTCGGTCACTCTGGGCAATCCGGTCACTCCGGGAAATTCAGTCACTCTGGGTAATCCGGTCACTCCGGGCAATCTGGTCACTCCGGGCAATCCGGTCACTTCGGGCAATCCTGTCACTCCGGGCAATCTGGTCACTCCGGGCGATCCGGTCACTCTGGGCACTCCGGTCACTCTAAGCACTTCGACCGCTTTGGCCACTCCGGGCAATCCGGTCACTCTGAGCAATCCAGGCAATCTGGTCACTCCAGGCAATCCGGTCTCTCTGGGCACTCCGGTCACTCTGGGCACTTCGACCACTTTGGTCACTCCGGGCAATTTGGTCACTCCGGGCGATTTGGTCACTCCGGGCGATCCGGTCACTCTGGGCACTCCGGTCACTCTAAGCACTTCGACCGCTTTGGCCACTCCGGGCAATCCGGTCACTCCGGGCAATCCGGTCACTCTGAGCAATCCAGGCAATCTGGTCACTCCAGGCAATCCGGTCTCTCTGGGCACTCCGGTCACTCTGGGCACTTCGACCACTTTGGTCACTCCGGGCAATTTGGTCACTCCGGGCGATTTGGTCACTCCGGGCAATCTGGTCACTCCGGGCAATTCTGTCACTCCGGGCAATCCGGTCTCTCTGGGCACTCCGGTCACTCTGGGCACTTCGACCACTTTGGTCACTCCGGGCAATTTGGTCACTCCGGGCAATTTGGTCACTCCGGGCAATTTGGTCACTCCGGTCAATCCGGTCACTCCGGGCAATCTGGTCACTCCGGGCAATTCTGTCACTTCGGGCAATCTGGTCACTCCGGGCAATTCTGTCACTCCGGGCAATCCGGTCACTCCGGGCAATTCGGTCACTCTGGGCAATCCGGTCACTCCGGGCAACCCGGCCACTCCGAGCAATTCGATCACTACGGGCAATCCGGTCACTCCGGTCACTCTGGGCAATTCGGTCACTCCGGGCAATCTGGTCACTCCGGCAATTCTGTCACTCCGGGCAATCCGGTCTCTCTGGGCACTCCGGTCACTCTGGGCACTTCGACCACTTTGGTCACCCCGGGCAATTTGGTCACTCCGGGCAATCCGGTCACTCCGGGCAACCCGGCCACTCCGGGCAATTCGATCACTACGGGTAATCCGGTCACTCCGAGCAATCCGGTCACTCTGGGCAATCTGGTCACTCCGGGCAACCCGGCCACTCCGGGCAATTCGGTCACTCCGGGCAATCCGGTCACTACGGTCACTCTGGGCAACCAGGTTACACTGGGCAATGCGGTCACTCCGGGCAATCTGGTCACTCCAGGCAATCCGGTCACTCCAGGCACTTCGGTCACTCCAGACACTTCGAGCACTCTGGTCACTCTGGGACAATCTGGTCACTCCGGTGAATCCGGTCACTCTGCGCACGCCGGGCAATTCTGTCCCTACGGGTTACATAGTCACTATGGGCAATCCGGTCACACTGGGCACTCCGAGCACTCCGGTCACTTCGAGCACTCTGGGCACTCCGAGCACTCCGGGCAATCTGTGCAATTCGGTCACTCTGGGCTCTCTGATCACTCCGCTCGCAGCGGTCACTCCTCCCAATCCGGTCATTTCCGTCACTCCGGTTACTCCGCTCACACCGTTCACTCTGTCGCTGGGTCAACATCCACATCGTATGATTCCGGGGAATAAATTAAAAGCACTCTTCAAAAGTTGAAAGCTTTTTTGGAAATGCGCCTGATGCAAGCTAAATAAAACTTAGTATCTGGTTTTGGTGTTCAATATATTGTTGTCTATTATATAAACGGTGAAGGTGGATGTCCAACAAAGGATCTTAAAAGGCTAATAGATGGTTTATGATTCTCGCGAATTCGCAGGTTCTGCTACTGTGATATACAGCTGTGATATAAGACTCGTACATGGAATGGTTTGTCCATAGGCGGCAGGGATTACTTCCCATCGGTTGGTCTGTGTGATAATTTGCTACTAATAACATGTTATTTGCTCTTCCTTAACAACGATCACAGATCTATCACGCAAACGGATCCGGGTTTAAGCTCGGTTCTGGCTTTCAAGTCGTCATCAATCCATTACTGGCCCACTACTTGGCACCTTAATTGAGAGACCGAGTATCAACTATTAGGATTTCACTGCTCAGTGTATCTATAACTTTATATACATATTTACCTAAGTCTAGAAATTTGTATACATGTGTGTGACCATAGCATACAAATAACTTTTTCATTCCAATTCAATAATTTTTGTACGGTGTAAAAATCCATTGTACAAATTCCCTTTCAGTGTGTCAGGTACATATTTCGTTCCGGCAGATTTATGTAGCAAACTTTCATTTTAGACGGTCACTGTGTGTTGTATGTATTCCGATTGAATTCGTATCAGGCGATGTATCACGAAAACTTGTTTTGTTTGTTTAATGATATTTACAGTAACCTGTGCCGTGAATAAAGGAGACTGAGACAACATTTGTAGTATGTAACCTTCTAAAATAGGGTGTTTAGGTTTCAAAATACAAAAAGTAAATGAAACTCAAGTCCACCTATGTAAAATGTAACGATTTTTTTTTAATTTGTTTTCTTGACAGGCATAACCTTAACTTTAAATTATTTAGCTCACAGATTGCCAATATTCGTGAAATTTTCAAGAAGGACTAATTGATATATAAGCTTTCAAATTAAAATACTTCCAATTTGTTTCATCACTAGCCCAAAAGTCCCAGTCTCCTTTAAATGTTAAAATTCTTCAAAATAATTATTGGTTACATTTTAGACCATACATCGAAATTGATGTTGCACGTTTTCTTTTGACGATACCTTGCAATGTACATTGCAAAGATGCACACATAAACAATGTTTGTTTTGAAGAAATGATATAAACTAAGGATACTAAGGATACAAAGGGTACTAAGGATACTGCTTTCAATGGCTATGGTTTTTTCAAGAGGGCAGTCCAACTATGTCGATCGACGGAAAGAAGATCAGCTAATCTCTGATTTTTTTTCATGCTAAGGAGGGAAGGAGTTCAGAGTTCATAAACAGACATTGAAATTTGTATTTAAAATAAACAGTTAAGTTCTCTCACTTAAATGATTGTAATTCAGTTTTAAATAATTATATTTCCTTTTGTAATTCAAGTCCAAGGCTTTTAGTGGTATCAAACGATGATGTTTTTGTATTTAAAAGCTTTATAAAATAACAACTACATAATAATAATTGTCTACTATCAACATGGATTGTTTTTATAACGTAAGTAAATATTTCCAAGCGAACTCTTTGCTCGTTGTT
Source organism: Spicauda simplicius (assembly GCA_949699795.1). NCBI lineage: Eukaryota > Metazoa > Arthropoda > Insecta > Lepidoptera > Hesperiidae > Spicauda > Spicauda simplicius. Next base: position 2,630,452 of record OX453062.1, read on the forward strand.
GTTTGCCGGCATGCACGGGCACGCCTCAGTACTCAGGCCCACTCTGATACGCGTCCCTTTAATATTCATGTCGGGATTGTTTGCTTTTTTAGCACTGCGACGCGATCGACCGCAGGTATTTGTATAAATATCTCATTTGTATTGTACACAGCGTTTTATATGTATACATAAATTATTTTGCATATCGCTGTTTTGGAAAAAAATAAAAACTCTTCTAAGTTAAGGTAGCGTTTTATCCAATAGAGCCCTACAATTGAAAACTTGCTTTAATTAAACTTTGGCTAATAGCCTTTTAATATATTTTTACGTTTTTCTACTATGCTTATGTTTGTGAAAAGATAGCTTGGAGATCTAGAAATAAATATTAATATATTATTGTATGTTCGAAATAGTAACAAACTACAGGTACTTAATTTCATACTCCATATATTCTAATGAACTTTTAGGCTTATTTCGTTACAATCCATATACTTTATCTATAAGTATTTACAATTTAAAGTTACATTTTTGTAAGCATTTATAAAACCGCGAGTTACAGCTAACACCTAATATACTCGTACATTTCGTTATATAAACCTGTTATCTGTTTATTGTGTGTTCAAAGCTGCTGTTATCTGTAATCATTTACTGAAGAATCTTAATGCAATTGACATACAATCTGAAAATTCAAAATAGATTGTCTAATCTGTATATTAATACGTGAAGCAAAACTTGTGAGCCGTTATTGAGATATTTGCCGCAGACGGAGGAGTATGAAATTACGCACGGTTAAAGTTGATGTAGAGAAGGACTCCGCAGTGCTAATACTTTTTTCAAATCATGCATAAAATATACATAAAATCAACTAAAAACACATTACACACATTCGATCGGGGAGGTACCACCGCTACACTTATCTATAGCGTGAAGCAGTTGTTGCGTTTCGGAGGAAGGGCGCGGTTGCCGGCACACTTTTATATGAGGTGACCATCATAGTCCTCGGGAGTAGCAACGCATGTGTGATTGACTTCAGATAGAACCTATGTTCTATTTTAAGTATTAGTTCTAATACCGTATCAAATCACGGTTCTATGATGAAACATTAACCAGATGTAGAGAATAACTATCGAAACAGAAGAACAAAAAGTTATTTGAAAAATATATGACTACCACTAACCACATGCACACACCACATAACCACACGCAAAGCTAAATAGTCAGCTTGAAGTTACACTATAATTGCATTAGATTGTATAATGCTGGCTTATTTCGTGTAAATGATCCTAATTCCGAGTTCATTTTAAACCCATTGTTACAGTTCTCTTGCATTAAACGTCTCGTTTGTATTGTTTTACCTGCATTCCTACCCCTGCGTTAACTAAAACTTTGCCCCTCGTACAGGAGACAAATTAGATTCATTGGAAGATGAATTAAAGTTTTTTTTATCTGATTGAAGAAGCAAACGAGCATGCAGTCCACCTGATGGTAAGTGGTCACTGCCGCCCATGGACATCTGTAATCAACTTCATACAGAACATGGGTTCTATCTGAAGTCAATCACAGATGCGTTGCTACTCTCGAGAATTATGATGGTCGCCTCATATAAAAGTGTGCCCGCAATCCCACACCTTTCCATCGAAACGCAAAAAATGCTTCACGCTAGAAATAGGTGTGGCGGTGATACTTCCCCAGTCAAACTACACTGGTTCTACCACCTTCAAAATAGTTCCCATAGAATAGTTACAGATTACCTAATGTTCATTTTATTTGGCTTTTTGTACCTTATTTTAGATCAAAAATTCATCTACTACTAATCTAATCAAGGCTTATAAAGCTATAACGACAAAAATGGATTTTTTCAGTTGATTCCAGGCTAAGACTTCAATGCTATTTGCGGTCGTAGTAGACACTTTTTTTTTATATCGAGGGTAAACTCACTAAACCCGCCACGGTGGCCATCCTCGACGCTGTGTGGAGGAACTCCAACGGCGTAGTAGTCACCTACTTAGAGTGTCTTTGAGAAGCAGTGTAATATCATTTTTTAAATTATACGATTTGAATGACAGTTCATTTTCACTTATAGTAGTATCCTATCATTGTAGTTTGATTCTGTATTAAGTCATAGTACGACGGTATTCAATCTAATTAGGTAATTCTAGGTTGTCGGATAGACATTCCATGTAATATCACTTGAATAATGCATGCTCGTTTTCTTCTTCAGTTTCAAAGAAAAATGTTGATGAAAGAAAATGGTATCTATATATTAATACGTGAAGTAAAATCTTGTGGTGCATTTTTAAGTAATATGCCACGGACGGATTCGTATAAAATTTTGCACAGTTATAGTGGATGTAGAGAAAGAGCAGATTGTTAGGTAATATTTTTTTCAAATAATGCATATATCATACATAAAATACACACACTACCGTGCATTTGTCACAAACACATAAATAATAAACGAAATAAAACATTCGTCTTACTATGAAAATACATTACGTCAGAAATGTCAGTGTCTTTGTCAAAATAACCGCTATTGCTTTTAAATGCGGCTTAGCTAATTAAACCTCTTTTTATATTTAAAGGGTGCGTTCAAAATTACTTGAAAATTTTACATTGTATTTAAATTTGAGAAATATTCGTACTACGTTGGACAGTATGAAGTTTAGTTTTTTAATTTAAATGACGGTCGAATTTCGATCGTTGTGACGGGTGACTAGTAGAATCAATTGCTTGACTGAAATTAAGACCGGGATCTCCGTAACGGAAATACTACTGCGCTATATCTAAACGTGAACTAATAGTTATTGATAAGCCGTCCAAATAGAAAAGTACTTTAGATGAAAAGATTGTAACCGTTCGATTGTTAATCGTAACCCCCTTTGCAGATGCGTTCCTTCCCGAGACTATAAAAGGCTTATCGAATAAATAGGGAAAGGAATGGCAGTTCACCATTAGATACGTTAATGGAAGGGGGTCTGAATTGTGTGTGCTCTGTGCGATCGATCAGGTGCAGGTTGTTACACACATTTTGTGTTGTAGATTGAAATAATTCGTACCTAAATTTTGTATTAAAGTTTGGTAAGTACTCAAAGAGCAGTGATAGAAGCAATGATTGAAACTTTCCCTTTCAATCGGGAGGTCCGAGGTTCGAACCCTCGCAACCGGCTCGCACCACTGAGTTATGTACGTATTAGAAATTAATTATCACTGCTTTTCGGTAAAAAAAAACATCGTGAGGAAACCTACGCGCTGAGAGTTCTTGAGAAAGTTGAGAGAGAAAAAAAAAGTTCTCGGAGGTGTGTGAAATCCACCGATTCGCGCTTGGCCAGCGCGGTGGACTATGGCCTAAAACTCTCTTATTCTGAGAGAAGACCCGTGCCCAGCAGTGGGACAATAAAAGGTTGTACCCCAAGTACTCAAATGCAGAGTATTATATGTTAGTGAGCAGAAAGGAATCTCTGTTAGAAGATTTAAATAGGGTTAATTTCTTTTCGGTTGTTTTTTTTTGTGGGGAAACCTACCAAGAGTTCTTCTTGGGACTAAACTTTATTTGTTATTTTACCTATATTGGTTATAAATATCGTGTATATTTCTTTAAAATAGTAATAACAATGAGAACGTGTTTGCTCTCAAATTTTTTATATGCAATAATCGTACAAATAAACTAATCGTAAGCAATAAATATATTAATGAATTTGCGGTTTGAATATTAACAAATGAAAATTACGTCCATGGATATTACCGTGGACATAGTAATCAAAAATACTGTAAATGTAATATATATTTTAAATTATCATTTAAACATTCGTTTAGCGTATAAGATAAATATTTATTGGCCTCTTCGTGTGTAAAAAAAACCTATATATAAAATAGCTGATGATAATATTGGGTATTTCTCTTTATCATTATCAGCTACTGTATATGAATTTGCTCTACATACCAATTTATAGTACCTACGCCAATAAAATATATGTACTATATTACCTGAAACATGCCACTTGTATTATCTATACTAATATATAAAGCTGAAGAGTTTGTTTGTTTGTTTAAATGCGCTAATCTCAGGAACTACTGGTTCGAATTTAAAAATTCTTCTTGTATTGAATAGACCATTTATCGAGGAAGGCTATAGGCTATATAACATCACGCTGCAACTATTAGGAGCGAAGAAATAATGGAAAATGTGAAAAAAACGGGGAAAATTATTCATCCTTGAGGGCTTCCGTTGCGTGCGCTGCGAAAACGGTACAAGATACCAAAAATATATGTATGAAAGAATTATTTCTCTTGAAATGATCTAAAAAAATGTCCGCGACAGTATATGTTTATCTTTTAAGATTAACTCACTAGAACCGTTTTCATGGTAATCAAATTCGGTCGAAATTAGTTAAGAGTTGTATCAACGTACCTAATAATATTAATCTTTGTCCAAATAAATGTGTTGTTGATTAAGAGTATTTAATTGTGAACAAAATTGTATTTGACATCACTTAATTTCAATGAACATCTTAGAAGATATGACAATTTTAAAATAACACCAATATAAAATTTAGCCGTGCTCATGATGTGCAAAACATGACGCTGCAAGGAGGGGCGGTGGTTGTATGCAGCGTTGTTTGTATTTATATCGTCGTGTAATACTACTTTTTAAATACGCGGACGAAGTCGCGGGCACAGCTAGTTAGTATATATTACTAACAAAATATACAAATCTACAATACAAAATATACATATCTGTAGTTAAATTTGAATAATCTATTGTTATGTTACGTTTTCCCATATAAACCAAGTTAATGAAAGTTTATCACATATGAGGAGCCTTTTTACTAAATCGATGTACTCCACAAAACATCAATCTCCCCAGTTGTAAATTGCATTGCGTTCGCATTCCTCTTTTTACCTGTCTCTACTGATCCACTCACGGTACGACTGGTACCCTTTGCTGTCGAATGCAGACAGATGTGGCGGAGCCTTTACTCTGAAATCTTTTTACAGCAATGTTCTACAATGACCTACAATGGTCTACGAGATCTTGCACTGTGCGGTTTTAAAGTAAAGCAAAAGGTTACCCCTCGTACTTAGAACAAGGCATGTAGCCAATTTTTTTTTATACTAGAATTGAAGGCTCAATCTTTACACATTAGTGGAGCTTTTCAGTAAAATAACATGCTTTTCCTATTTTTTTTTATCTGACTGAAGTAGCAAACGAGCAAGCAGTCCAACTGATGGAAAGTGGTCACTGCCACCCATGGACATCTGTAATCACTTCATACAGAACATGGGTTCCATCTGAAGTCAATAACAGATGCGTTGCTACTCCCGAGGACTATGATGGTCGCCTCATGTGAAAGTGTGCCTTCAACCACACCCTTCTATCGAAACGCAATAAATGCTTCACGCTAGAAACATGTAGGTGTGGCGGTGGTACTTTCTCGGTCTACCTACATTGGTTCTACCACCTTGAAAAATTTTTCTGGTTCAAATTTAAATCAATTTTTACTGGTTCAAATTTACATGTAATACGTGGGACCAGGCTATTACCTTGGTGATAGGCATATTACCAAATTCTCTCTTCTCTGATACATTAATTTAAAAAACGTGAGGTAGATAACCTTTAATAGACCAAAAAATCGTCAAAATAGTCTTAGCTGATTCCAAGAGTAGCTCGACATGGACGAAAGATTGAGCCGGCAAATTTACAACGTACATTCGTGCGTTTTTTCTTTTTAAAAATATCATTCAGTCTTCCGACTCCCGTCGCGCGTCGAACTAATTGCAGTGCGTCTGCCTCATCGATACGAATCCGAATACGACGTGATGTGATGGATTTACACGTGCAGTGTCTGTAGAGACGTTTTGGCTTTTTTGTTTAAGTTCAACCAGATTGAAGTGGTATATAATGTGACAAAATTGTACTGTACTAGTCACCCCTCGCAACGGTCGAAATTAGACCGTAATTTAAATTAAAAAACTAAACTTCATATTGTCCAAAGTAACACGAATATTTCTCAAATTCAATTATATTGTAATAATTTTCAAGTTATTTTGATCACACCCGTTAAAGGTAAAAGATGATTAATTAACTAAGCTGCATTTAAAAGTAATAGCGGGTATTTTGTCAAAGAAATCTGACATTTTTGACGTTATGTGTTTTGATAGTAAGACATTGAATGTTCTATTTCGTTTATTATGTATGTGTTTGTGTCAAATGCAAGGTAGTGTGTGTATTGTGTTTTCAGTTGATTTTATGCGTGTCTCTTAATTATTTGAAAAAAATATTAGCATTGCGTAATCCTTCTCTTCAATAACTATAACCCTGCGTAATTTCATACCCCTCCGCCTGCGGCAAGTATCTTAAAAACGGATCACAAGTTTTTGCTTCACGTATTATCTAATATATAGATAAAATGGCTATTCACATTAAGCAACGTTGAAAGGAATCTATATATTAATATGTGAAGCAAAAACTTGTTAAGCATTTTTAAGTAATATGCCGGACGGAATAGTATGAAATTTTGCACGGTTATAGTGGACGTAGAGAAGGAGTGCCGAATGTTAATATTTTTTCATATAAGTAATGCATATTTCATACGTAAAATCAACTAAAAACACATTACACATACTACCGTGCATTTGTCACAAACACATAAGTAATAAACGAAATAGAACGTTCAATGCCTTATTATGAAAACACGTACCGTCAGAAATGTCAGTGTCTTTGTCAAAATACCCGATATTATGTTTAAATGCGGCTTAGGTAATTAAACCTCTTTTTATATTTAACGGGTGCGTTCAAAATTACTTGAAAATTATAACATTTTATTTGAATTTGGGAAATATTCATATTTCGTACTACTTTGGACAATATGAAGTTTAGTTGTTTTTTGTTTAAATTACGGTTGAATTTGTACCGAAGTGACTAGTTTTCTTTAAATAACACTAGGAGGTATCATTCGCCGTGCCATGGACATCTGTAACTAATCTCAGACCATAAGTCCTATCTAATGTCGGTCAGGGACGCCTTGCTATCCCTGAGGAGTATGTTGAAATGTCTCGTAAGTATTCCACTCACCCATTTCAAACCATTATGTGGTATGCTTAACAGTGCTGATATAAAATTGAAACAGAGTGGTGGTGGTAACTCTCAGAGAAGAACTAGCATTCCTCCAACTTTATTGCCTACGTAAGAAATGTAGGTAGAGAAAGTAGGAGTAAGATATGGCTTCCATTTAAGGTTTTTTATAAGTTCTACATTTATTAGCTACATTGACACCGAAGTCAAGTTGATATAGCGTTTTTCTAGGTGAAGAAACTTAATTCAATCAAACTTTGTGATTCGTTTGTGAAGTAAATACGTACAAAAAAGGATTTAGGATATAACACGCATGCATATATAAATGCATAATGATATAAGAGCATTGTAAGAAGCTTAATGGTTTCAATTCGGGCTTCCAATCAAATTTAAACAATTAATTTCTGTTTTCTGTATAATATCAATAACTTATATTAATTTATTTATAACGTAAACGAGTACATATTATACTATTATACAAAATTTATATAAACTGTAAATCATTCGCTAATGGGTTGTTGTACCCATACGCTAAACATATTAATTTATAAAGTGAAAGTAAATAAAAATATATACCCATAACATAAAAATACTATTAAAAGTATTAGCATAGCTTTCTTTTCGGCAAAGTTTCTAATATACTAATTTAGTACTTCTCAAATAGTTTTAATTAATGATACAAAAAGGCTGTTTTAATGTAAAAGTACGAATAAAAAGAGCGACTATTCTCATACTAAAATTTACACCAAAATTGCTGTAATTTTTCCTTCAATTAGTGACGCTATAATAAGGTTAAATACATTATTTTAGAGCGTATATTAAAGTACAAACATTTTGTTTTATTTAAGATAATTCACAAATGGAAAAAGATCCCTGAGTATATTTTCATTCTTCCTCAAGGCTTACAAAAGCGGCCATTTCCGAACAGACTCGCACGGAAAATGTCCAATCCATAACCAATCGCAGCGGCCGTTACAAGAAATATGGAGCGCTCGTTTAGACAAATCGAGATCTTTCAGATCTGCCCCAATGATCGCCGGTGACTTATTGTATGACTGGATTGTCACACACGGCTCTTAAGGTCTGAAAGCAACGCTTTGGAGTGGAGTATAGTCGCACGATCTCGATGTAATTATGCCTGACTAGTCACTCGTTTCGGTGAAGGAAAACATCGTGAGGAAACCTACACACCCGAGAGTTCTTTAAAAAAAAAGTTCTCGGAGGTGTGTGAAGTCCACCAATTCGCACTTGGCCAGCGCGGTGGACTATGGCCTAAACTCTCTCATACTGAGAGAAGACCCGTGTCCAGCAGTGGGCCAATAATGGGTTGATGAGAGAGAGTCACTCGTTGCATCGGTCGAAATTCGACCGTAATTTAAATTAAAAACCTAAACTTCATATTGTCCAAGGTAGTACGAATATTTCTAAAATTCAAATAAAATGTAATAATTTTCAAGTAATTTTAAACGCGCCCGTCAAGTGTAAATGAGGTTTAATTAGCTAAGCCGCATTTTAAAACAATAGCGGGTATTTCGACAAAGACGCTGTCATTTCTGGCGTTATGTGTTTTTATAGTAAGACATTTCGTCTATTATTTATATGTTCGTGACAAATGCACGGTAGTGTGTATAATGTGACTTTAGTTGATTTTATGTATGTTATATGCATTATTTGAAAAAAATATTAACATTCTGCACTCCTTCTCTACCTAGTGAACGTAGAGAAGGAGTGCAAAATGTTAATATTTTTTAGCCGTGCAAAATTTCACAATAATCAGTCCGTCACGTATTAATATATAGATACTGTACATTTTTAATGGCAATATATGATTGTACTGTTTGTAAGTGGACATAGCCGCTGATGGATATCTATATGAGTGTTATTTTAATTCAGCATAATTAAAGTACAAGATTAATTTGTACACGCGCGCGTACATAATGTTCAGACTCCAAAGAATATCAATATTGCATTGGACTAGAAGTTATAGATAATTTTAGTTTAATTGTATACGTTTTTGGTAATTACAGAATAAATTAATATATTTCAATCTTTCTTTCTTTTCGCTATTGTGTTGTTAACATTCGTTTTATTATGTAAGTGCGGCATAAAGAAATTTCCAAATAGGCTTTTTAAGCTATTGCATAGTTTTTATCGCGGGCTTTGAGCGCGCCGACCGAATCAAGAAAAACCGTAACGAAAAAACCTAACACCCCCCCCCCCACTCCGTCTACCATGTAGCGCGGCTGAGCGTTCGCTTAACGTGTATGAAGCTCGCATGGATCGAGACAAGCTGCTCAGAAATTGGACAAATATGTAAGCAGCTGTTTGTGAGAAAGTATATAATGTCAAAGAAAAAACTTGAATTAATATCAAAGAAATAAAAGTACTGCATAAATAAATAAATAATTATAATTGCATAAGTTTATAAAAAATGCTATGCAATAGCTTTACCGCGGTAGTCCCTGAATGCCGTACGTTTTTTTATTTGTTTCTTTCGATGTCTTTTGTTCCTTAATTTCTTTCAACGATAGTCGGTTCATGTAGCTTCCACAGTACAGTGTCGTTTGTTTATCTCTAAGCTCGCACCTGCCCTCAAGAATCTGTTCGTTCGAATTAATCATCCGCCAACCCCCTTCGCTTCTCGTTATGATTAATTGCTTCAGCCGCGAAAATTGGCCGTGAAGCGCAAGGATTTAGTGCTCTGACACGGTACTCTAGCAATGAACGAATTTTCCTCGCTTTAGCACTAAGAGAAGCGATTTACTGGTTGTTATTTGACTTGTTTTGAACGTTTTTACGTACCAACAAGTTTTGTTTGTGTTAATTGGGTGTGCAACTTTTTATCTCCTCAAGCGATTCAAAGCTTTGGTTTAAAAGTCAGAACTTGTCTTGAGAGAGTATTTTAAAATATTACAATATTAATATTAATATGATTTTGTTACAAAAAATCAATTAGTCTTTCAGTTTAAGTAAAGAAATTTTGCACAATTAATATGAAATGCTCAAATTCTCAAATGTCAGATGCTTATCAATCCTATTTAAAAATGTTAAAAATGATGAAGATATAAAATCTTTTATTAGATTGAACATATGTTACTGGAAGTAATTCAAGAAAGTGGCAAAAGTTTATAAATAGGAATGACATTAAATCGACAGTTATACACATTAAATTTATGACCTTTGGCCCGTGACCAAGACTGGCTTCGATCCACTTTTCTCCAAACATCCCTTAAATCCGTAGTCATTTCTTTAACGCGACTAAAACCACAAAGTACAGCTAGTTATATGTAATTCTACTTTATACCAATAGTCAAAGTTACACACTTTACATAAAGTTACGCACGTAGCACCGTAGCGCCCTCGTAGCGGTCTCGTAGCGCCCAAAGCGGCCAACGCTACGTAATAGGATTATTGTGCGGAAGCCGCCGATCTAAGCAGATTTGATGCCGAGCGTCAATTACCGTTTCACAATTCCCTTTCAATTTGGTACGGAGTTTGCAATTATCGTATCATGAATCATAATACTCAATACATTGTTTATACGTATGGTAACTGCTATCTGATTTATGAGATTCATTGTGTCCTTTGAGTTATTCAGTTATGTAAATGCATTGGCTATCGTGTTAGGTGTTATAAGAGACCATGTATGTTAAAGTGGATAGTTCAATTTCCACGTTTATTTTTATCAAGAACTCGTATTCACAAAGCGTGTTGGCAAAGGTTCGTGAACTTCAAGGGCGATGTAAATAGAATTCATCTTCAAAGCACGCGACACGTTGTATAGTAGGGTTTAAAGGCTTAGTAACGCAGACATGCTTACACGAAACTTTCCAACTTAGTCTTCTCAGGTAGCAATGTATTTGTGGTCAACTAATTCTAACGAGCATGCAGTTCTATCTGATGGTAAGTGGACTCTGCCGCCCAAGGTCATCAGTAAGGACCCCAGATAAATCAGTTTCACGTAAACGCCTTTAATAACGATGACTCCTTCACTACACCCTTCAGATCGAAACATAATAATGCTTACATAACTCTGCTATAATTAGATAGATGTTGGTGTGGCGGAAGCCTAATCACCAATTCGCACTTGGCCAGCGCGGTAGTCTATGGCCTAAAACTCTCTCATTCCGAGAGAAGACCCGTGCCCAGCAGTGGGTCAATAATGGGTTGATAATATATATTTGAAAGTTGATTGCAGGTTGCTATGGCGGCAGTGACCACTTACAATCGTCTAGTGCAGTCTACCTAGTCGGTCGATTGCTAATAAAAAGTATTAATTAATTCGATCAATCTTACGATTTAGAAATAAGATTATGGGCCGCTGTAATAGGATTGGTGTTCACAGTACGTGCAACGGGCACTACTAGAGCGTTAGTTGAATTAACGCGAGTAATGGACTAATCCAGCGTGTTCCATTAGTACTATCAAATTGTAGTTCTGTTGTAACACTTTAGAATGAGATAGAACTAACTGTCGAATTATGTATGTGTAACTTTTCTCAATAATTTATATATAAAAGGGCGACTTGCATATGTTTCTCGCGTATATATTATTAACAGCAAGTAAGGTAAATAAAATATTGCCTATTGGATATCAATCTTAAGATCCAATTGGCGATATTTTATTAATACAGCGTTAATTAAATTAACATGAGTGATGGACTAATTCAGCGTGTTAGATTAGAACTATCAAATTTTAGTTCTTTTTTAAGACTGTTGAATGAGATTAAAATAATGTGTAACATACATATGTGTGACTTGTTTTAATAATTTATATTTAAAAGGGCGAATTTGTGTGTGTGTCTCGCATGTATTACTCGTATGGACAGTGAAGCGAGAGATAAATAAAAATATAGCTATTTGAATCATAATATTAAAGGACGCGAGTTATTTTAGATTTTGATTGTAATAAACAATATATTGCAGAGCAGCGAGAGCAGTGATAGCCTAATGGTTGAAACTTGCCCTTTCGATCGGGAGGTCCGAGGTTCAAACCCAGGCACGCACCAATGATTTATGTGCGTATTAGAAATTAATTATCACTGCTTTTCGGTGAAAGAAACATCGTGAGGAAACCTACAAACCCGAGAGTTCATAAAAAAAAAAGTTCTCGGAGGTGTGTGAAGTCCACCAATTCGCACTTGGCGAGCGCGGTGGACTATGGCCTAAACTCTCTCATTCTGGGAGAAGACCCGTGCTCAGTAGTGGGCCAATAATGGGTTGATGCGAAACAATATATTTGAGGTTCGATTGCAAAGACGTCACTGAATACCTATTTTTGCCATAAAAGCTGCATGGAACTGTATTTGGTTCTGGTTTTAAGGACTAGTAAAGGGTCATGGTTTGCTACAGTCAGCAGCAAATAGTTAGAGGCATTCAAACTATCCACATTGTTAGATACAACCAACGTGCTCAATAATATCGGCACAATCTACGTGTTCTAATTGTTCACAACATCATAAACTTCCAAATGACAGAACATTCTTAAATTCATAATGAACCAGTCAAATTGTCACAATTAAAGCATCTGTTACGACACCAGCGGTAACCTAGCAACGAGACTTTTCGTAAATATAGGTACATTTTATAATATTATACCTTATGTTGCGGATATAAGGTTCCTGATCACTTACCGTATAAGACATGGTAACAATGACTCTTCTCTTCTCTCTTTTTTATATTAACAACTATCCTTTTCATATCTTGCAATGACGTCATTGACTGTCATTGTCATAGAATCGGTCTAGGGGAACAAGAGGCATGATAAGACAAGACGAGAGGACGGACGAGTAAGACGGGTCATGCCCACATACCAGAAACTAAACGCTTTTGCGAGATGGTGCTGCAGCCCATCAGAAGCTGCTTTCAAACAATACTCAATAGACCATGACAGTTGATTTACAATCAAATTTAGTTTAAGTGCATAATTGATATAATATTTTTTTATCCTTAATAACTACAGAATCAAGTAAGAAATAGTATTGAATTGATGATTATTTTCTCCTTTATTTTACGTTTTTCTTGAAATTGATGGGCAATTTTAACACTGCTTTAGTCTTACCGTTATTTTATATTTTCTTTTAACATAGTAATTGAGGCAAGATGCGAAATGTCACGGGGCACAATGGGATACACCATTATATTGCATTCTAATAATTCCATCGACAGAGTATCTCATCCGGGCTCAATTGCGTCAAGTGTTGTTAATGTTCAGTATATGGAAACATACCCATATATTGCACCTGAAATACTTACCACGTCAAGTTCTACAAACCTACCCTCGTCAAGAAAAAGAAGGCCTAAGTCCGTTCATAACACACTTGAAAAAGAACAAGTTCAGTCGATTGATTCTTCTTCCTGTTCTCTCCGGAAATAAACGTTTGCCAGTGACACTATCTGATGCTGATTCACCACAACAACATTGTTCACAATTATTTGACGTGCAAAAAAGAAGTTCCTCAGAAATTCGTTTTCACATACGAGCTTAAAGTTATTCGATCGTAACTAGCAAGGATGTTCAAAGGGTTTCAAAGGATGTATATTAAAAAAAATTAAAGACCGATGTATATTTTTTACAAACAATATATTTTAGCTAAAATATAATAGTTTTTCTGTTACCTCTACGGTTTTCTCATTTTTAAACTGATGAAAAGTATCTTCATTTAATTTTAAAACCTTAAATGAGATAAACATATGTCAATATTATAATTGCTCGCACAGTAAGTGATCCTTACAATATATTCGCAACATAAAGTTTAATATTTTAAAATGTACCTATATTTAAAAAACAGTCTCGTTGCTAGGTTACCACTGACGCCGGAATATTTGTGACAATTTGGGTGGTTTTAACATTATGAGTTTATGAACGTCCTGACATTTGATAGTTTAATGTGTTGTCAACAATTAGAACACGTAGGTTGTGCCGATATTAATGAACACTTTGATTGTATCTAACAATATGGACACTTTGAACGCCACTAACTATATGCTGCTGACTGTACCAGGTGTTACTTTTCTTTTAATTTCAAACTAAGTTTACGCATTGTATAAGAATCTCTATGAGTCGTCGTCAACTCATCATTGTCCCACTGCTGGGCACGGGTCTTCTCTAGGAATGAGAGAGTTTTAGGCCATATTATATTATTTGTCCTATGAGTATTGATGTGTAATTACTAGCAATTGCTAATTAAGTTCTACATCGACCGCTGTAATAGGATCGGCGTTCATAGTACGTGCAATGAGCAGCACTAGAGCGTTAGTTGAATTAACACGAGTAATGGACTAATCTTAGCGTGTTCTATTAGTACTATCAAATTCTAGTTCTGTAGTAAATCTGGTTTGAACATATTCATTGCTGTAACATTGATATTGACTGTGTAAGCTAACATTGTCTTCATTGTTTGAAGGAAGGGGCATGAAATACCAATTTCTGCTTTGAGACACTTCTGAAGCGCTAATGTGTTTTGTATTCAAGAATAACTTGCTAATGTTATAAAGGTCAAGTTATGTGGGGATATATAATGTTCAATATAATTTTAGGCAAAAACTATTGATCGGATTTTACTTAAATTCAGCACACAGATAGTTAGATAGTATGGGGTACAATCCATTACCGTCCCACTGCTGCGCACGGGTCTTTTCTCAGGATCAGAGAGTTTTAGGCCATAGTCAACCGCGCTGGCCAAGCGCGAATTGGTGAACTTCATACATCTCCGAAAACTTTTTTAAAGAACTCTTGGGTGCGTAGGTTTTCTCACGATATTTTCCGATATGCAATCCGATATTATCGAAAAGCAATGATAATTAATTTCTAATACGCACATCAATTTTAATTTTTTAGTTGAATTACGGTCGAATATGTGAAAATAGTAGAGAGTAGTTATGTTATCCTTAAATGCCTCGTAGTTGCAAAGTCTATCACCTGAAAATGTCGTCTATAAAACCCTTTTCCGCAGACCATTAATCGTACCTTTCGTACTATCAGCGTAAATAAGCGAAAAAAAGACTAATGTTGACTGTGCAGATCTCTAGAGATGGTTGGATATATTTTAGGGTTTACTGGGGCATATTCTGATAGATGTATAGACGGTACTAGGTTCAATGCTCGGCAATTCAACATTTAGATGTGTTTTAAATGTTGAGTTTAGATCTCAGATCTAAATTTTATGTGTATTTTTGTAAGCGTATTTTGATTCATTTAGCTCTCGTGAAATGTTAATAGGCACTAGGAATAAGTATTATAGAATATTCCGTAATAAATACATTCACAAAAAAAAAAACGCGGGGTTGTTATTTTCTATTTGGGTCAATGATTTTACACTTAAAATTAATGGAGGACGAGTGTTTCAAGGGTGGTTTTTTATCTTATAACCTTGTGAAAAGCGTAAAAGGGAGAATGTATACTAACGACATCCCCTAGAGATACTCCAGGGCTCTACACCGTTATTTATAGACTGAAACGAGTGACCCACCTGGCTTCTCGGGTATATGAGATCTGACCTTGTTTAGAAAGTGGTAATTGGCGTGCGTTACACTCCTATGCATAATCATATTGTTCAGTTTTTCCTTTTTTTCGCATGTTTTACGTAGTTTTCATTTTTATATTTTGTTATATTATATTTAAATTTAAATAACTTAATAATATATAATTTATTTTTCTTTTGATTATATCTACATAGAATTATATTAATCCTTTGTTTTATTTTTTGCAGGTAAATAAAATGATACACATCGACGAAGATTATCCACGTTAGGTATGAAATAATTTCGGTAAGTTGATAGTAACCAAATGATTGAAATACTTGTTTTATGATTAAATAAACTATTGACTATGTTCGGATGCATTCGGGTACCTTCAGTTACGGATGTTTATAGAGCGTCGTTTCCGCGTAAGAAAATGTATCAGTCCGATATGTAATGTGATTTGTTACGACGCTTACATTTATGGTATGGTTGTTTGACGCCAAAATTCCTTTTTTTATTAAAGTTGACTAGATTTTGAAGTGGCCGCGACTGCTATTGCGTTCTAGAAGTTTTAGAACGACAAACGTACATATACTGTGTTACCCAAATAATTAACTTGAAAATATTAGACAAGTCTAATTGATTAATTATAATTGTTTAATAAATGAAGGTTTCAGAAGGAAGTAAGGATAGGTTGGAGTGGCGTCATTTACGGGAAGCCTATGTCCAGCAGTGGACCTCAAAGGGCTGATGGATGAATATATTTTGATGAAATAGTTCATGTAATAATTATTTTCGTAGTATTGGTCTTAAAATTTACGCTCCGGACGTCTCAAATCCAAGCTACATCAATGGTGTCGAATCCTTGTATAAAATAACATTAAAACAATAAAAAACAAACAATAAACAGTTGTACATAAACAACGGTTTCCATTAATTCCATTAAAATGAATAAACGCAAGTACAAATATTGCGCTCTTATTAAATTGCTAGTTAGAATAAAAATATTACTATGCGGCAGACCTCGTTACTTATTCCGTTTGGACGATTTCTTTCTCGAATTGCTTTAGGGTTCCGTAGGACAAATTATTGAATATTTTATGCAAAACGTACGGATATTTGTCGGGAATAATTTGCACTGAATTGATTTCGAATTGGAAAGCAGATCCGATTATTGTTTTTGTGTCGACGAAATGGAACAAATCCTTAATTGTGTGTGAAATATCGAATTTTCTAAATCTGTGAAATTGAATGAAATGAAATAAATGAAATGTCTTTATTTTTTGTATAGGCCAACGGGGCACTTACAAATTGTCAGTTACATTTTTTTCTTATACTACCACCGGATCGGAAAACGACCTCAACTGAGAAGATCCGGCAAGAAACTCAGCGGGTTTGTCTTTTTTCTTATTTATATCCATTTTTTTATATAATTACAATCATGTTTTTTTTTCATGGTAATGAAAGTTAGCTCCAGTATCTTGCCTTACAGTTCAGTAAAAGAGAACCCTGAATATTAATTGAATATCTTTGTACCGGTATGTTGTAAGGGTATACCGCTTATGAAAACTGACGCTACAATTGTTAATGGTTCTTGCTTAGTACCAATTCTCATGCGTTTCTAAGGAGGTAAATCACAGGTGGTAGAACCATTGTAGTTTCTCCGGGGAAGTACCACAGCCACAAATATTTTTAGCGTGAAGCATTTCTTGTCTTTCGGTGGAAGGGTGTGGTTGCCGGCAGACTTTTATGAGAGACGACCATCTTAGACCTTGGGAGTAGCAACGCATCTGTGATTGACTTCAGAGAGAATCCATGTTCTACATATGTCCATGAGCGGCAGTGACCACTTACCATCAGATGGACTGCATGCTTATTTGCTACTTAAATCAGATAAAAAGAAAACTTTTTTTATACTAATAATAATAAAGAATTCGAAAAGGATTCAAAAACCGCATATCACGAGTACCCGTTAAGTATTCAAATGAGTCCATTTCGCGATAATATTAGTCTAAAATCATAAAAAGAAAACTTTTTCTACGTGGAGTGGGTTCCGATGTTTCAGACCGGCAATAGCTACTTACAACGTAAACTGCACGTTTGTTGGTGGACGTGGTACCTCCCTTGTCGAACTATGCTAGTTCTACCATCTGGAAAATTCTACTTTATATTTTTTGAAGGTGGTAGAACCAGTGTAGTTCTACCGGGGAAGTACCACCGCCACACCTATTTCTAGCGTGAATCATTTCTTGCGTTTCGATAGAAGGATGTGGTTGCCGGCACACTTTTACATGAGGCGACCATCATAGTCCTCGGGAGTAGCAACGCATCTGTGTTTGACTTCAGATAGCACCCATGTTCTGTTAGAAGTTGATTACAGATGTCCATGAGCGGCAGTGACCACTTACTATCAGGTGGACTGCATGCTCGTTTGCTACTTAGTCAAATAAAAAAAAAAACTAGTTGACCCGGTGAACTTCGTTCCGCCTAAAAGTCAAGAAATCTAATAATATCAGTGTTCCTCCACTATTTTTGCATGTATTATACACAAAAACTTTCCTTTTGAATCACTCTATCTATTAAAAGAACTGCATTAAAATCCGTAGCGTAATTTTAAAGATCTAAGCATACATAGGGACGGACAGCGGAGTTCGGCTTTGTTTTATACTATTATATTTTATTATAAAAGTACTATATTTTACTACGTTTCCTACTTCAATTTTATAAAAAAGTGTTTCAATCGCGGATGTCAATATTTGCCATCCTCTCAGATTTAATCCGTCCATCTCGTGTAAGTGTACGGACAAAGGCACCCGCCTGCGGTGTAGACGAAGCTCTGAAGCAAACAGACAACACAAACGTTTACAGCGAGTCAATAACCTGACTGCGACTGAACATGCCTATTTGGATCTCAATTTTCAAGTAATTTGTTTGGAGATATGATAATTGACAACTTGTTTTGACGTCGTCTTGGAGCAATTATTGTTACACTGTTGGGCACGGGTGTTTTGAATGAGAGAGATTAAGGCCATCGCATACTGCGCTGCCCAAGTACGAATACCTATGTTGTTAATTAATAGGTGGTAGAACCAGTGTAGTTCGCCCGAGGAAGTATCACCCCCACACTTATTTCTAGCGTTTCGATGGAAGGGTGTGGTTGCCGGCACATTTTTATATAAGGCGACCATCATAGTCCTCGGGAGTAGCGACGTATCTGTGATTGACTTCAGATAGAACCCCATGATCTGTATGAAATGGTGAAATGCATGCTCATTTGCTACTTCGATCATAAATAAAAAAACGTATACTTCACCCAGTATATACGTTTCTACATCATGTTTTCCTTCACTGTGATTTGAACCTTAATCTTTCGAATAAGCAGCCTAGTGTTAACCATTAGTTTCACCAAGTTTCACATATCATTTGAATCGACCAAGTTGTCAGTGATATAGGCTATATGATTTTTAAACACAGCGCCTGCGATCAGCGAAAATGGGGGGAGGTATGATTATTTTTATTATCACAGCAATACGCTAAATATAACATATATTAACATCCTATTGCCAGATATAAGTCTCCTACCGGACACGAACTTACCCTACACCTTGTACCAGCACAAATTTGCAAACTAAAAGCCACTTTATTAAATTTAACACTAAGTGAGCAGCCGAAAAGTTTTCCCAATTGGATATTTATGGAGTCGGCGGCACACATATGATATATTGTCAAGTGGGTCTCTTCGATAAGGGGTTTTCGAATATGCCATGAAGTTTAGATTTACTGGTGTTAGTGTTCAGTGAACATGATAGTACAACCTTCGTCGGCTTAAAGGATTTATATTAAAAGTTCTGTAGGGAAATAATTATCTATATATTAATACGTGAAGCAAAAACTTGTGATCCGTTTTAAAGATACTTGCCGTAGACGGAGATATATAAAATTACACACGGTTATAGTTGATGTAGAGAAGGATTAAGCAGTGCTTATATTTTTTTCAAATAAAGCATAAAACATACATAAAATCAACTAAAAACACATTACACACATTACCTTGCATTTGACACAAACACATACGTAATCGTACGTCTTACTATGAAAATACCCACTATTGCTTTTAAATATATAGCTTAGCTAATTAAACCTCTTTTTACCTTTAACTGGTGCGTTCAAAATAACATGAGAATTTTAACAATTCATTAGAACTTGAAAAATATTTGTGCTACTTTGGATAATATGAAGTTTAGTCTTTTAATATAAATTACGGTCGATCTTCAACCGTTGCGAAGGGTGGGTATTAAAAGTTCTGTAGAAATTTTAGCTTGATATAAATATAACTGATGGTTATGTCAATTGACTTTGTTTTGCTATCCACGTTAATCAATATATTTTAAACGGAAGAAGTGTTAAAATATATTTTCTTATATTTTCTTTAATCTTCGTTACGAACACCGCGATGAAATATGGTTTCAAAGCTACAGTCCCACACTCATACAGGCAAACAAACATACGAGTAAATGCGTTACACTTACGAGTATAAATCCCTGTTTTCTGAATGGGCTAAGGCTGTTTTAACTTTTTTATCTGATTGAACTAGCAAACGAGCATGCAGTCCACCTGATGGTAAGTGGTCACTGCCGCCCATGGACATCTGTAATCAACTTTATACAGAACATGGATTCCATCTGAAGTCAGTCACCGATGCGTTGCTACTCCGGAGGACAATGATGGTCGCCTCATGTGAAAGTTGCCGGCAACTACACCCTTCTACCGAAACGCAAGAAATGCTTCACGCTAGAAATAGGTGTGGCCGTGGTACTTCCCCGGTCGAACTACACTGGTTCTACCACCTTGGAAAACCAAACTGAAGTTCAAATTCATATCAATATGTCCTTAGTTGCTAAATACCAAAGGCGATCATTTCTTAAGAATTAAAGCATTAACATTTGTATGTATATGTATATCTCCGTTTCATACAACTTCATCTTTGTACGCTGAATGTTTTCATCACTTCATCTCCATACTTCAAACTACAAACTTCCCGAACACAAGAACCCATCAGTTATTTGCGAGGCCCGCTCGACAATATTTCACATTTCGCTCTGACGACTCCATAAATATCGAATCGGTACGGAACCCTTTTCGCATTATATTTATTTCCGACCTGTTTCGTCCCGCTCGGCTTTTTGTTTGCTATTTTTCATCTTATTGTAATTTAATGGAATACCTTTGCATACCTTCTGCATTTTGTTTATTTTGGTGACATTATATGATAATGGAGGGAGCGTAGCCGCGGTTTGTCTTGCTTGTAACGGATTTACTAAGAAAAGCACCATACCGGTCTGACGCACAATGGGTCCCGGGTTCGATTCCCGGCCAGACAGGTAACTCAATGATGAGTTTGTATTCATGTTCTGGGTATTCGTCTTGTGTGTGTCCATGGTACCTACGACACAGGAGAAAATCCTAGTGTGGGGCTATGAGTGTAGAAAGCTTGATGTCTAAAGTTAGATGGGTGACGGTGGTGGACTATGGTGATACGTAGCTAAATCATGCTCGGTCTACGATTCGGTGATCACTTAAAGGCTTCGATCCCGAGTATTGTCTTCAAATTTTATTCGTTAATTCTTTTTGTAGACCTTTTTTTTGTGACGGGGAGGAAACCTTATATTATGGGTCTTATATTATGTACTGACCAACTTTGTAACAACATTTCAGCAAATAAAGATATATTATTATTATTATCCTTCAAAAAGTACACCGAAGCCTCCGGGAGAGACTCCGGGTTATGTGGGATTTTTACCCACTAAAACCTCCTCGGTGGCCTTCCTCAGCGCTTGGGACTCCGGGATCTCCAATGGAACGCACCGGTGATCACGGGCTCATTTCAATGAGCGGTTTGCAAGCATCAGATACGTGTTGGCTATTAATTCTCTCGTGTTGCATCTATGAAGAGACATATCGTTCAGGTCGCCCTTACTTTATCTTCGTGCCCATTACTGAGCAAGGATTTATTCCTCAGGCGGGACACTTAGTTACAAGCATTCTAGCAATTTGTGAGAGTACCTATTCTTAATCCCGAGCGACAAAATATCCATACATATATATCCACCCTGTATGGATATGTCTATTTTTGACCATCAAAAGTATATGTTAGCTGTTTATTAAATACGTAAAATGAAAAGTTCTAATTTGCATAGTTACAGTTAAATACAGTGAAGAATGTGTGAAAGCTAATATGTGTTTATGTAAGTGTCAATTTCGGTATGTTATCCAAAATAAAATATGTGTCGTCAACCCTTTACTGGCCCACTGCTGGGCACGGGTCTTCTCTCAGAATCAGAGAGTTTAGGCCATAGTCCACCGCGCTGGCCAAGTGCGAATTGGTGGACAAATAAAATATAATAGAATATAATATGTTCGTGTGATTGTGAAGGGCTTGATTCCATCCATCCATCAGCTATTAAAAGTCATATGCCTTTCATAAACTGCGCAATCGGTCCTGAGCCATTGGAATCAAACTGTTACCCGTCCGCTTTTCAGATCATCAGTCCGATTAGTTGGTGGTGCTGCTGCTTGTATGCCTATACTGCTTTTGCCCAGACGTGATCTCCATTATAAGATCCTTCTCTCTTATACCAGAACTTGTTCACCAATTCGCACTCGGCCAGCGCGGTGGCCTACGGCCTAAAACTCTCTCATTCTGAGAGACGACCCATGCCCAGCAGTGGGACAATAATGGATTGACGACAATACCAGAACTGTCCTATCGGTCTTAATTAATCTCTCAAATTGACTTTCTAATTTACCTAAACGTCATTTACTTTACAAATAAAATTTCCTGTAAAGGAAAGTATCGAAAATAAGATTTGCATCCCCTTCAAAAGGAGGGGTAAACTTTCTCAAAATCAATTAGGGTGGCGACAAAATGTAGGTATGGTGTGAAATGGAGAGGTGTGCGAGGGATCATTTATAATTATTGCGATTTTACAAATTGGGGATATTTATAATATTTTATTCACACGGTTTATCAAAATTGGTTCCAAGTAAAGGAGTTATAGATGGAGAATATGTTTAAACGACTTTGTCAAAAGGGGGGCATTGTTTTCCGAAGGTGTGTTTGTATGTTTTTATTTATGTATGTCAATTTCTTGTCGTGCTTAACGACGTGATAGATTGGGAGATATCATGTTACTATTATCAGGAATACTCATAAAAGGCGTTAAATTAAATATGTTATTACAAAAACGAAAAACCCAACTGCTAATTTCGGTTAACACAATCGGGCTTTTTATTTTCATAATAATTATATATTAACTATATCAATACAATACGAATTGTAGGAGAAGAGAATAAAATAATTTGAAGTCCATATGAGACAAAAAAAAGACTAAATTAACTCAAGCTCTGTCAGTGCTTGTCAACACGCAGTTTGGCCGAGCCACGATATATGCAAATGGGTCGAAATATGGGTAAAAAGAATTCTATAAGAATTCATAAACCGCATATCGTGAGTACCCGTTAAGTATTAAAATGTAACTCAAGCTCGTCTACGTCTATTCATGGAAATTTTAATTTCTTTTCCATTTAAACTAATTTGTCTCCCCTGTACAAGGGGCGAAGTTTTAGTTTAAGGGTTGGAATGTAGGTAGAATATACAAAGTGGTTAGGTGAATACAAATGAGGCGTTTAATACAAGAGAACTAGAACAATGGGTTTATAATGAACTCGGAATTACGAGCATTTACGTGAAATACAGTGTACAAGGATAATGTAATTACACTAACTTGAAGCTGAGAATTTATTTCGTATAGTTTTATAAACTTACTTGCTGACCCGGCAAACGTTGTTTTGACATATAAAAATTTTAAAAAAATGTTAAGGGTGGACAACCCTTATCACTAAGGGGTATGAAAAATAGATGTTGGCCAATTCTCAGACCTGCTCAATATGCTCACAAAATATCATGACAATCGGTCAAGCCGCTTCGGAGGAGTACGGGAACGAACATTGTGACACGAGAATTTTATATATTAGATAGTCACCTGTTTGTACCTGATTGCTTACAACCAAATGTATCTATGGTCTACACATTAACAATGCCCATGTAAAATCTGTAATCAATTAATTGATTATAAAAAATATTTATGTCTTCGAAGTAGTAAGTAGCATGCATGCAGGCTATGTGACTATAAGTGGCAACTGACAACTGACACGGACACCAAAATCAAGTTCAGATTAAATTAAGTGCGGTGTTACTCCTGAGAAGTTAGTGTTATCCTGAGTTATAATCTGCAAAGCAACAGGTAAATGACAACGTTTGACAGTGCATTTGTAAATGGCTGTTCACTTTTATATGAGGTGATCATTTCAGTCCTCGGGAGTAGCATCTACGACTGACTTTAGATAGAACCCTTGTTCTGTATGAAGTTGCTAATAAATGTTCGTGGGCGGCAGTGGCCATACTATCAGGTGGACTGCAAACTGGTGTGCCACTTCGATGTGATAAAAAATCACATATAAGGCAGGTGTTGATGCCACCAAGTATTCCACCTTTTTTTTCTCATCTGAGTGAAATAGAAAACAAGCATGCAGTCCACCGGATGTTAAGTGGTCACTGCCGTTCATGGACATCTGTAATCGACTTCATACAAAACATGGGTTCTATCTGAAGTCAATCACAGATGCGTTGCTACTCCTGAGGACTATGATAGTCGCCTCGTATAAAAGTGTGCCGGCAACCACACCCTTTCATCGAAACGCAAGAAATGCTTCACGCTAGAAATAGGTGTGGCGGTGGTACTTCCCCGGTCCAACTACACTGGTTCTAATAACACCTTTAAATGCGACATACCACCTTCAAATGCGAGACTAGCTTAAAGCTAAATATATGATAACCTTTAGGTCTGAACGCTTAGGAATGTGTAAGGGTAATATTGTTCCTAAAAGTCCAGCGACCGTTCTAATGAAATATAATAGTTTATTATTATTGTATTGTAGCGAGCTCATAATTTGTCGTTAGTCTACAATTTTGCTACTGTTACAGCTGTATTTCGTTCTTGGGTTTGTATTTCGAAATTCTTGTAGTAGGTACATTGTAGAACTAATTTTATTCATGCATGTGTATACGCGATGTGAAAAAACTTAACCTATTTGTGACATATATTTGGATTTTTTAACGTTTTTTATATGATTAAGGCTGTGTCCCCAGTAGGCAAACTGTTAGCGGCGTACTGAATTGCGACGTACCGGTTTAGTCGTCGTCAACACATTATTGTCCCACTGCTGGGCACGGGTCTTCTCTCAGAATGAGAGAGTTTAGGCCATAGTCCACCGCGCTGGCCAAGTGCGAATTGGTGGACTTCACACACCTCCGAGAACTTTTTTTTTTTTAAAGAACTCTCGGGTGTGTAGGTTTCCTCACGATGTTTTCTTTCACCGAAAAGCAGTGATAAATAATGTATAATACGCACATAAATCAGTGGTGCGTGCCTGGGTTTGAACCTCGGACCTCCCGATTGAGAGGGCAAGTTTCAACCATTAGGCTATCACTGCTCTACATCGGTTTAGTACGCCCATATATTTGAAATGATGTGTCCAAAGTTTGCTAGTTTGCGCTCACTTTACGCAGTTTGCAGCGGTACAGCATACAGTGAGCGCAAACTAGCAAACTTTAGACCCTCCATCATATCTTACTATATTTGTGAGTGTGTATGTTTGTTACTTCTTCACGTCTAAACGTCTAGAGCGATTTTCATAAAATTTGGTAAGGAGTTTGCTGGCGCTCTGGATTAACATATAGGCTACTTTCTACCGTGGAAAATATCTTATTCCGACGGGACAATCGATACGTCGATTTTTTTTAACGCAGGCGAAGCTGCGGCGTTCACCTAGTTTCAAATATATGGCAGGGCGTACTAAACCGGTACGTCACAAATTCAATCGGCTGCAAACAGTTTGCGTACTGGGGACACAACATAGCAAACGAGCAGGCAGTCCAGATGTTAAGTGGTTACATCCCATGAATGATTGTAAGCAACTTACAGAACGAGGATTCTATCTGAAGTCTATCAAAGATGTAGTGCTGTTCCCGAGGACTCAGGGGGTCGCATCATATATAAGTAAGCGTGTTTGTGTAAGTTCAGAAGTGTTCGCTTTTCGAGTCCTGTCTAAATAAGTGAGAATATAGTTTAATAGGTATCATCATTCATCGAAAGAAATAGTTTAAATATTACAGCAATGTATTTGTATTATACAAATAAAGATCTGAGCTTAGAAAATACAACTTTTTTTTTTTTTTTTATTTGACTGAAGTAGCAAACGAGCATGCAGTCCACCTGATGGTAAGTGGTCACTGCCGCCCATGGACATCTGTAATCAACTTCATACAGAACATGGGTTCCATTTGAAGTCAATCACAGATGCGTCGCTACTCCCGAGGACTATGATGGTCGCCTCATGTGAAAGTGTGCCGGCAACCACACCCTTCTATCGAAACGCAAGAACTGCTTCACGCTAGAAATAAGTGTGGCGGTGGTACTTCCCCGGTCGAACTACACGGGTTCTTCCACCTTTAAAATTGAAATTCATTTTAAGTCGACTACGTCAGACGATGGGTTAATGTTCTCGAGCGTATGTTGACATGTGTACACCCACACTATTTTTCCTTTATCGTAATCGATGTATATATTAATACGTAACGGAACTTGGGTTCCGTTTTTAAGAAACTTGCCACGGACGGAGGAGTATGAAATTTTGCTGGGTTATAGTTTATGAAGAGAAGGAGCACGGAATGTTAATATTTTTTTAATAATGCATAAAGCTTATATAAAACTAACTAAAAACGCATTACACACACTACCACACTACCGTGCATTTGACACAAAAACATATAATAAATGAAATAAACAATAATTTCTTCTATAAAACATGGAACGTCAAAAATGTCAGATGCCTTTGTCAATATACCTGCCTGTAATTGCTTTTAAACGCAGCTTGGTCAATTAAACTTCTTTTTACTGTATGAGTGTATTTAAAATAACTTGGAAGTTAATAAAATTAAATTGAATTTGAGAAATGTTCGTGCTATTTTGGACAATATCAAGTTTAGTTTTTGAGTTGAATTACGGTCGATTTCGACTAGTTTATTTTATTATGCAAGTATTTGTATAGACTAACATTTCCGTCAAGTAATGCAGGGTCGACAAACCTTTGGCACGCGTATCATAGTACCAACTACTCAATAAAAATTCCCAACACGCGCGTGACACGAAAAAAGCGCCATTAACCCACTGCGCTCTGCATGTCGACTGCATAGAGCTTTTCCATTATGCAGTTATGTTAATCTATTCGATAAAAAATTGCTAAACGTCTTAGGCTTGGAGCCTGCGAGAAAAAAGTTAAATGATAAATTTACATATCATTCGTTGTAAAAGGTATAAAAATATGATGAAAACATGTACCAGTAGGTTTTAATGAAGCGGAAATTGCTATATTTTTGTGGAGCCTAAATTTCGTTGTGACCATTATGCAATGCGATTATTGCATTAGTGAATATTATAAAAATAAAGGAATTATTTTGAATGTCGTCAAGAATCTAGAGAATCAACAAGACGTAAGCCTACACACCTGCACCCTGCATTTCTATCTTTTTCACATACTTAGGTATATAATTAGTAGTATATAGGTTTGATTTGTGTAAGGCATAAAATACGCAATGATTAATGTCGTAACTGTCTCTCAGTCTACATTTCGATTCACTTAGCTGGCTATTTGTGCCTCTCTGTTAGCATAAAACGGCAATTTTCGGAAAATATTGTCACGCAACACGTGGTTAAGCGACAATAGCGGTCTATCCGTTTAAATCATCCGTTTGCTTTCATGGGTGGTTAGTCCAATTGGTTTAAGCCAATAAAATGGTCAGATTGTATGTCCAAAGAAGATTTCTATGGAAGGTAGACGATGCAGATGTCTGGTTCGACTGGGAACACAACTCAAGGTGGTAGAACCAGTGTAGTTCGTCCGAGGAAGTACCACCGCCACACCTATCTAGCGTGAAGTAGTTTTTGCGTTTCGATGGAAGGGTGTGGTTGCCGGCACACTTTCACATGAGGCTACCATCATACTGTTACACGGGTCCTTGCGGTTGAGTTTTTAAAAAAGAAAATTATAACTGCACTGGAAATATTACTTTTAATTAATTCACTTTTACACTTTGTTATTACGAGAAAAATGCGTGACCTCTCGACTATGATTACCGGCTGGACTGATATGAAGGAACTGAGGGCTCTCTTCAAATGGGCTCATTATATACGGTAGCAAATGATGATGCAACAAATAGTAGACTGCATCACAGCAGCAATGCATGCATAGATGGGGTGTAACAATACCATCAACGCATCTGTGATTGACTTCAGATGGCACCTATATTCTTTATGAAGTTGCTTACAGATGTCCATGGGCGGCAGTTTCCTCTTACCATCAGGAGGCCTGCGTGCCCGTTTGCTGCTACAATCAGATAAAAAAGTGGAGTGCATGTTCGAATGTTACTTCAATCAGTAAAATAACAATCGCGACTTTTTTAATAGATTTAGAATCCCTGACCTAAGCCTGATTAAGATTACCCACACATCACCAATGCCTTCCATCGATGTCGATCGGTGTGGTAGTTCTGGCTATCCAACGACCTACGTTCGATAAAACGAACGTCGATGTTTTATCGATGATTTGAAATTATAAAGATTTAAGAGAAAACAGAAAATAGAACGAAAGAAAAAAAAGAGAAACTTATCTTTTATCATTTTTTATACCAAAATATATGTATTCCGGCTACCTGTAATCTTTTAAAAGATTGTCCTTTAAACTAGGACAGGCGACGTCAGCTCGCTAATGGCGTTAATTACTAGACAAGACCCTAAAAGGGACACTTACATACCCTATTAAAGTTCCTACATTATATTACATACATTATTCATCAGTCCATAAATAATATAAAATAATGAAAGGTCCCACTTCATTGCATATATTTTTAAAATAAATAGTATGAACGTCTGTGAACCAGTCATCCAACCATTAACCTATTGAGGTTCTCTGCTGGACTGAGACGGGAATCAGCAACAATACAGCACCCTTCCACGGAAACCCAAGACGTGCTTTACGGTAGAAATAGGTATGGCGTAGTACCTCCCATATTTTAATTTAATGTCATATTGAATATTCAATCTTAAAGTATAAGCTGATTTATAATTTCCAATTACCTGAAAGCATTCAAATGAATTGTTAATTTAGAATATGTCCAAATACCTAACGCAATTTAACGGCGCGGAAACAAATCCTTTGATTGCCTTCAAAGTCCATCCCACTAATAGCACCTGCTAATTCCTTTCGCCCTAATCCTGTTGTTTCTGATTACAGGGAGCCTTTCATTAACGAAAGCTTAGCGAGATTGGCCTTAAAGTAGATTGTATTTGCGGATTTGGATTGCTTGTTTTGATTTGTTTTGGATGTACTGTATAGATGACTACATATGTACGTGTATGACTTGGTTTAAGCCATATCTATATTAATAATAAAAAGCTGAAGAGTTTGTTTGTTTGTTTGAACGCGCTAATCTCAGGAACTACTTACTGGTCCGAATTTTTATCGAGGATGGCTTTAGGCTTTATAACATCACGCTGCAACAAAATGACGCAGACAAAGTCGTGGGTAACAGCTACAATTTATAAAGCTGAGGAGGTCGTTTGCAAAAATAAATCATGCCCAAAATAAATATTCCACGCGGACAATGTCGCAAGCACAGCTAGTATTTCATACATGACGTCGTCAACCCATTAAAGTCCCACTACTGGGCACTGTTCTTCTCTCAGAATGAGAGAGTTATAGGCCATAGTCTACAGCGCTGGCCAAGTGCGAATTGTTCATACATGTATTTAGCTTAATACGCAAAGGACTTCGGGTTCAATCTCCGGTATACCGGGACAGATCCCTAAATTAATTATTATTATAATCAATATATTTCTAAAGCACTAGATAAGAGTTCGCTCCATGCCTCCATCAGTTATGAAGAGACTAGTGCCCAAGATTGGATCATAAAGATAATTACAAAAAAAGATTTCAGACCTATACTATCCTGGGCCATTTTAATAAGTAACGGGTAATCACGATATGCTTTTTTAAAATTCGTTTTGAATTATTTTTGCCAATATTTTGACTCAGTTACATGGAACGCGGTCACGGTGTAACTGTGGTGGCGGGGAAATGGCCGATGACCAGCACAAGTGGTAGATTAGCCTCTCTTTACAGATTAGCCACGTCTAGTACGTTTTTTTAAGGTTCCTTTTTACGCGATGGCGCTATCTGTGTCCTTACGCAAGCTTTACGTGCTTTATGACAATGTAATAGTGTGTAATTAATTAAGATTAAAGCTATTATTTATACGATTGAAGGTATATTGATCGGATATTATAGAAAGATGCAAGAGAAAAAAACGTTTAGTAAACGTTCATTTGAAAAGAACGTTGGCAAATTGGAACTTACCGAGCTATTCATAAAGGGATCTCAAGAAAATAATTTCAGGCGAATTATATCGCCCGATATAATCACTTTCAGCGACCCGTTTCGCTCCAGACACTAGGGCTGTCCACAGATTTATGTTAGTTGTAATGAAATGATCTGAATGTGGTCGATTCTTGGTTCGATTCCGGAGATAAGAGTAATAAAATAATTTCTGCCTAATAGCCACATTTTAAGTGCCGTTACGTTTTGCTCGTAAGTGTGCGGTAAGACACAAATAATTATTTATCGTATTCGTTTCATCTTGATCCTCAAGAATAGCAATACTAACTTCAGATAAAACTTTGTTTTTGTGTGGAGTTGATTACAAATGTCCATAGGCGGCAATGGTCACTTACGATCAGGTGGACTGCATGTTCGTTTGCTACTTCAATATTATAAGAAGAAAAATATATTTTTTTGGTTAAATGAAGTCAGACTAGGACATCCCCTAGTGTCCATAGTATATGTCCAGGCTGACGCATCCGAGCGCCGCCCTGGACAACAATACTTGTGAAAAAAAACTTGAGAGGTGTCAAGGGACACCCGGATGGAACGAAGTTCCTTTCGATTAATTAGTGAAGGAATTATAATAAAATTTTAAATAATAAACACTGTCAGGATTCATTATTACTATTATTTTTTATTATTTATTATTTACAAAAAAACCTGTATACACTCAACAAAAATAATCGTCGCGACACCACACTGTTCAATGCGAAATAGAAATGAAAATATCTGGCTTGCTTTCTATAAGAGAGAGAGAAAGAGACAGACAGAGAAACATGCGCAGGCCGCACA
Source organism: Spicauda simplicius (assembly GCA_949699795.1). Lineage (NCBI taxonomy): Eukaryota > Metazoa > Arthropoda > Insecta > Lepidoptera > Hesperiidae > Spicauda > Spicauda simplicius. Next base: position 2,661,313 of record OX453062.1, read on the forward strand.
GCTTACAGTAGCTTACTATACCAAAAAGTGTCGTGACAACTTTTCGTAAGAATTTTTTCCGTCTAGCCCCCTTTCACAACGCGCGATAAGGAACTTCGTTCCAAAAACCAAGTCTCGCAACTCAGTTCCTCTACCGAAAACTAATAGATTGACTTGGCAGTCGCAATAAACAATCTAATGTGCATTACATACGTATTACTTGTGTTTGTATGCGATTACCGGGTCAATCTATTTATTTAAACCGGTAAAGATTTTTAATATTGATATGGTCACTAGTGTAGTGTTATCGCAGGCTCGGAGGTATTGAAAGGTGTGTTGTTTGATTGATGTCTTTATCATTACTTCACTTAATACTACTCTAACACTTACTTATAAATATACGGCTTAGCTCCACACTAGAAGATGTTGTTAGGTTAAATAATTACGTAACAACTTAAGACACAAGGTCCTTTAAGTATGGACTGAACACATTAATAACCGACTTGGTATTACATTAATCTCACAACTTTTTCGGTAGAAGAACTGAGTTGCGAGATTTGGTTTTTTTACAAGTATTGTTTTTTCTATGAGATATTTATATTATATTTTTACTATTTCTACTTATCAATGGTTATTTGTGTACGGATACAATTAAATACGCGAAGTTCATAAATATTATACGTATTTTTTTGTAATTCCTTTTTCGTATCATTGCCAGCCCTAGCGTGTAGCAGGTGCAATCCGAGAATAGGACCCATAAATTCCGAACCTCATAATACAGCCCTCGTTTTCCAATTTCGCATACATTTTTTCCTGAACCTCTTCGCCGTACAGGTAGCCATTTCACATTGTGTACTTTGCTTAAATTAAGGGAATTCCCCTTCTAATGATCCTATTTGAATTATGGTGACAGTAATTGAAATTAAATAATGGCATGTTTATTGCCGTCGTTTGTGTGGATATTCAATTATTTATAGAAGAAAAGTCTTATATTCCTAAAAGGTTTTTTTTTTCGTCCAAAGGAAACTGTTGCATCTAGTCTTTCGGGTAAAGTAGCGCGATTCTTATGCGTGCAGCCTTCTAAAACTTTAATATATCGTATCTGGTATATAATATTAGGCAGCTTCAGTAATGGGTGACCGTTCGTTCTTTTTTTATAAAAATGAACATGCAGTGTTTCTGATGGTACGTTATTTCAAGGTGGTAGAACCAGTGTAGTTCGACCGGGGAAGTACCACCGCCACACCTATTTCTAGCGTGAAGCATTTCTTGCGTTTCGATGGAAGGGTGTGGTTGCCGGCACACTTTTATATGAGGCTACCATCATGATCCCCGGGAGTGGCAACGCATCTGTGATTGACTTCAGATGGAACCCATGTTCTGTATATAGTTGATTACAGATGTCCATAGGCGGAAGTGACCACTTGCCATAGGGTGGACTACGTGCTCGTTTGCTGCTTCGGTCTAATAAAAAAAAAGTGATCACTGCTGCCTACGGATATCAGTAAGCGACTTTACACAGAATATGGGCTCTGTTTGAAGTCAATCGCAAATGGGTAGCTACTCCCAAGCATTTAGATGGTGGCTTAACATAAAGGGAAGCCGAGCCGTTAGTGGCTAAATATGACGAAACCAAACTATTAGTATGGTTTCAAAACGTTGGAGATAGATCAGTTACTCATAAGTGCTACGATATTCCCTGTTCGTAATGATGACTAAGGGTGACCAAAACGGGACTCGCGAGATTACGGAGGGTAGTACATCGTCGTGTAAGTTCTAACAACGCGGATCTCAGGAGAGTAAATAAACTGTCTCAAATAGTTATTTTTAATTCTACAACTACCAAATATATATTTGCGTTTAAAATATTAATATACTCATATTAAAATATTTTTATATGAAAATGTAACATGTACCTATATTCTTTTGAGATACCATTATTTCATTAAGTCAAAATGAGCATTTTTGAGTTACGCGGTGTCAGAACTTATGCGACGATATGTGATCGCATACCGTCGTAAAGACCAGACGGTGTGATGGGTCCAGCCGCTAACCTAGTTGGAGCGCGATGGGGCGCCGGCTCCATTCATTACAGCGTGATAAACCTCTTTAACCCTTCCTTAGCTATTAGAAATATATATCCACGACAGTGGCTAATAGAAACGGCTGCAGATATTTATATTGTAGATGTAAAAGTTTAATGACGACCCGCGTGGCGCAGCGGTTACCATACCGGTCTAACGCGCAATGGGTCCAGGATTCGATTCTTGGCCAGACAGGTATCTGAATGATAAGTTTAGATTCCTGTTCTGTGTCTGGTTGTTTGTGTATTCGTCTTGTGCGTGTCCATGGTACCCACGACACATGAGAAAACCCTGCTCACAGCGTAGTTACACTACACAGCGGCTATGAGTGTAGAAAGTGTAGTCTTAAATAATAGTTGCTTGTTCGTGTAACTGTGTAGGACTAGCAATATCTGAGTCAATAGAACAAATATCAATTAATCCAATAATTCGTGCATACAAAGGTGATTGCCCTTGAATGAGTATAAAAGGGCACTCCTTAAAAATATTCGAGTGTGACGCCCTTCGTAAATCGGCCTCCTGTTCGATTTCGAGTCACCCCTTGTTATGTTGACTGATAGATAAAATATAATACAAGGCACAAATACCTATAATTAACCTTTATGACAACAACAGTATATTTTAATGGACTAAAATGAGGTTTAGTCGACATTGGACAGATTCTACTTTGGACCTCATAGTCTAGTATGGATTAACAACGTATCTCAGTAAACATATAGTGTTTGCTAGAAAACATTTTCACACATCTGTCCAATATTGACTAAATATGTATGAGTATTCGTAATAGTATAACATTTATTATTTTGCATACAGTTGACAATTTGGCATTCAACGTTTTCAAACTCTACCAAAACCCCAATATATAATGTTCTCTTAATTACGAAATTAAACTCTACCCGTCATCTACGCTGCAAGATAAAACTGCTACTCCGGCTAGATTTAATTTAAAAGCATATAAAATTTCCGAAACCATCAATTTTCTGCTGTTGCCGGGCTTCGAATAGAAATAGCGTCGGTCATGACGTCGTGGTGAAAAATGCAATAACGAACAGCTTGATGTATCGACTTTGACAGAGCAATTGCATCGGATGGCGGAATGGCATTTGAATTGAGTTCCTCTGCTGCTATCAGGAATTTTTCATGGAGTTATAAGCGAGATGACTATGCTTTGTATTTAATAAGCCCATTAAAAGCATTATTCACATAAATAATCAGTACGCAATATGTAATATTCGCAATATTTTCTAAACCGTTTATCCAAATTACATACAGTATAAAGCAAATTCAATCTATATAACGATATCGATAACGATTAATACAAAACATCAGCAGGAACAGGACAGCAACAGGAAGGAATCTCGAAATTAACGTGATATTTTTAATTGATTTGTAACATAAATTTAATTATTGTGTTACCTCTAACAGATAGATACATGTTATCGCGAATTTATTTGTAGTATTTTTGTAGATCTACATTTATTTAGTACATTACTTTAGTGTTACTCTGCTGGGTTACGCGGCGTCCGCGTGTAAAACTCCCCGCAAGCGAGTTTTAAAATCGCGCGGCCTCTTCAACATTAATCCTTATATTTCGGTCAATTTACTTAAAACCATAATGTACTTTAAACTCAAATATTTCTCAAAAATTGTACTATCTTTTAGTAAAAACCACACAAAAATCCGTTCCGTAGATTTTGAGAAAAACGATTACTTACTAGCCGATAGCTTTTGGGGATTTTATTTTACAATAAGTATCAAAGTACTAAAATACATATATATATTTGTCTATACATACATATATATGGTCTATTTACTAGCTTTCATTTGACACCCATATTGTTGACACCCATGTAGTTGTCCCAACTTTGTATGTATAACCCATAACATCCCCCCTTTTTCTCTGATAGCAGTCGCCACATTGAAAAAATTTAGCCTATGTCACTCTCACAACCAAATGACACGTTTCAACTGATATATCATATGTTACAATCCGTCAGGCCGTTTGGGCTGTAGCGCGTGCCAAAGAAATGGATAGACATACAAACAAACATACATACATACATACATAAGCTCGAAAAACATTACCCTCCTTAGGCAATCGGGTAAAAAAGATAGCAATACTTTTTAATTCTCAGTCCTCCGAACTAAGTTTTGCAAATATGTTACCTACAGAGTAGTAAAGACACGCTAATCTTCTATTCTTATCATAATTATGTATGCATTATATAAACTCGCTCAATCCACCGTCAGTACGACACGCGAGTGCACCGGACAGTTGACATTTACCTCATAATTGAATTTAACCCTTGTTTACTTCGAAGCATGACCGACGTACGGAAATTGGAAAATTGCTTTATTTATTCCATGCAACGGTTTCGGTGCCGCAAGTTACGAAAGCTTTTAAACTTGAGCTGCAATCGGATAATCAATTTGGAATACAAAAGTTGTTTTAATTAACCGTACGCGGAGACTGTGTTTGAGCGTAAATGAGTATCTGGTCTGATGAGACAAGGGGAATCGAAGGTTTTGAAGGTGGTAGAACCAGTGTAGTTCGACTGGGGAAGTACCACCGCCACACCTATTTCTAGCGTGAAGCATTTCTTGCGTTTCGATGGAAGGGTGTGGTTGCCGGCACATTTATATGAGACGACTATCATAGTCCCGGGGGTAGCAACGCATCGATGATTGACTTCAAATAGAACCCATGTTCTGTATGTAGTTGATCAGATGTCCACGAGCGGCAGTGATCACTTACCATCAGGTGGACTGCATGCTCGTTTGCTACTTCAGTCAGATAAACAAATAAGGAATTGTACAGACTGGTAATTTTTTTTTTAAGATGAAGTAACAAAGCATTCAATCCACGTGATGTGATGATGTTATTGTTGTTAATGGATATCAGTAAGCAACTACATGTCGAAGAAGGATTCTACCTGAAGTCGATTATTCACAGACTCGGTCGAGTCTGACACCAAAGTTCAAAGTCAGACAAGCCGAGTATGTCTTTACTGTAATAGGAGCAGTTATTTGTAGGTTATGAAATTTTATTACTTACACACAGCGTATTATCCTCAAATAATATTTTATAATAGTAGATTATAATTCATATATGTGATATCAATTAATTACAATTGACTTTGTAATGAATTACATTTGAAATTAATAAAATTCGATAGCACAAACCATAGTGCCCCCAATTCTTAGACTTTTCGCTTTCGCGCGATGAAAACCTGACATCCAGTGAACGTCAAAGTCGTTTACACATCGCTTGACATTTAGTGAATCTCAAACCATTACATTTACTACCAAAAAGATTTTTTCATAGGTAAACATTATATAAATTAATAAACGTAATGAAGTTATGAATTATAATAATTCAAATGGTGACGAATTAGAAGAATTTATACTCGTATCAAAGGAAGAGATGTGCGTAGGCACTTGAATGGAATATGTTGGAACTTTTTTTATTAAGTACATCGTTTAATGGAATGCGTAGTATGATAGATACCATAGTAGGAAAGTATACGAAGAGACGAAGCGAAAGCGTGCTTTACTTTAATAGTTTTTTACTTTTACTTTAATACTTTAATAGTTTGTGCTTGCTCATATCGTACTATTTGGTTTTTGTAGTCCAGTTTGATAAGAATGAGCTTTTTAGTCTTGCCTTATTGACAAAGGTGTTTATCGCTATGCATATTTTATTTCTCTTCAGTTATTTTGTCATCATTTTAGAATCAAAACAGCTATTACAATTTTACGTTTATCGTTGCAAGTAGACATAATAATAATAAAAAATGTCTGGACTACTGAAAAATAAAAATGGCAACGTATATTTTAACACTGATTGTATTTTGAGCGAAGTAGCATAAACTGTAGCTATTTAGTAATTAATTAACCCAACAAGCAAATATCATTTGTACCTATCATAAAAAAAATAGACAAATTAATTGCTTAGCGAGGGATAAGCAATTAATTTGTCAAAAAGATTTGTTGTAGGTATTCATTTTTTGATTCACTATGCCGGGCACTAGGAGCATGACTACTGAATATAAAGCCGGGCGGTCAAAAGATTATAAGTATATAAACTTATTCGCAAATTCTCTAAATGCTGATTTGAAGGGTGTACTACAAATGAAAGCCATTCAAGAATATCTTTATTTAATATGAAATTATTCTGAAAAAGATTATTATTTATGTTGAACTCCCAAGTTACTAGTAAAATTGCGAGTTCCTGCTTCTTCTATGGTTGTCTTCATGCTGTAGGTATATTTTATTTATGCTGTATATTATTTTCATACTACATTTTGCCTGACGGAAGGTTGACATAACGGAGATGAACATATTGCCAATTAGACCTCATCCAGCAGAGCAAACAATCAATTCTTATTTTAAATAATATGATATTATATGAAAATATAGATTACTAGCTGACTGGCAAACTGCGTTTCGCCAGAGAACGGTCAGATTTTAAAATGAATACAAAATTGTCAAGCTTATTTTTGTTTTCAGATAAATCCAGACACTAATACCATTACTAACATTTATATTTTATGGTATGGTATTTAAGTTCAAATTGACTTTAAGCATAATTATAAATCTTTAAACTTGAAACTAAAAATATTGTCGTTAATAACCAATTTTCTCTCGTCTATGCATTTCACTTTTTAATTAACTAATATCTAATAGTCTTATCGCAGTTATAAACCCATCATTTAGAATATAACTACCTATTCAAGGATACTTGTTTTGTTCTTAACATCAATCTGCAATCTAAAATACAAAGTTAAATAACAATAAAGTATCCTTTTTTTAAGTAGCGAAGTTATTCTAACACTTATTATTCTTCACCTGTAAAAATAAAACAGTAATATGTAATGAATTCAACTTTTTTCATGGGCCAATAAATCCCACTCATTTGAATCAAGATTCAATTCCCACACAACGCTACAAGGTATGTTATTACTTTCATCATTTAATAGAATTCTTTTAATATAGCTGGGGATTAAAAAAAAAATAACTATTATCACATCTGGTAAATATGCAATGAGAAGAATTATATGGAACTCGCTTTGATTTGGTAACATTATTTGTGTATAATTGTGGGGCAAGTGCTGCATGCAGAATTAGGAATATCTGGCACGCTTAGTAAAATTGTGTGTTCATACTGTATGTTGTCATCATTCTGTACATTTTCTTTGTGCTGCATGTTCTCCAAATGTTGACTAGATTCTAAGTATGTTGACATAACATTCAACCAGACCTCACCCAGCAGGAATGGCAAACATACTTGGTTCTTATAACCTAAAACATTTTTATGAGAGATTAATAGCCGATGTCCATTAGAGGCAGTGGCCACTTACCACTGGACTTTTTACTGCTCGTTTTATACTTTAATAGTTATTGTAAAAAATAATATAAATACTAAATCTGGCGATTCAAGTTAACTGTTAGCAGAAATATTGCAGTAGAAGTTAAATTCAATCATAGTGGATTCGCAGATACAATAATATGATACCTCATTTTCCTCCTTCCTGGTACAATTAGGGCATACCATGAGGTGGCCCATTAAATATTTGTTGCCAGTTCCTCTTATTAGCAAAAAAAATGTGTGACAAATATCCATCTCTTAGGTACTGAAATATTTAATGAAATATTAATTTAGAATCTATTAAAATCACAACAAATTGTATTTTATGTTTCCATGACAATCACTATCATATTTAAAAGGTTCAGGTGTTACACAATCCGAGTTCCTGGCGAAGAGCCGCCACAGTGTTTTCATGCGGGCTAGACAGTTGTTTGGAGTCACTAATTGCTGGGCCGAGATGGGTCATCATTAGCACTGGATGGCTCGCACAACCAGGTGGCGAAGCTTGATGCTATCCCTAGTGCGCCGGTACCTGCCTCTTCGTTGCAGACAGCTCCAAGCGCTAGTAAAGCCCACGATGGAAAAGAAGTTACTCACACCAAACGTCTCCAAAAATATAAGTGATATGGCTTTAATGTGACTTCCTTCTGTGTTTTCTGTCTCATAAATATTACATTCTTTTTTCCTCAGACTTTATCACCAGTAGGTATCCTTTGTAGTTTTTATGTCATATAGTGCTATTATTTTCAGTTCCTGTCCAGTCAAGAATCTTTATGTTGTATTTCTTTACTTGTGTTGTAAGCGCGGTAGTTTACATGTCTTCGATATCAATGTTTATTTAAACAAAGAAAACAATAATTTACAATTTTGTACGTTTTATTTTTTTAAACTAACATCTGTCAAATTAACTTTAGAACGATCTATGGATTCCTACGTTTTGGCCCATTTGACAATCAGTAATATGTTGTATAAAAACCTATATGTAGTAGTTCATATACTTAATATGCCCTTAATTACTAATAATTTTTGTGTAAAGTTTGTTTGTGTAAATTTAATATAAATGATTTCTTTCTATACTGTTGGTAGGTAGGAGTTATATTAAGTCACTTATTTATTATATACTAGCTGTACCCGCGGCTTCGCCCGCGTAAAAATGAGTGTATCGCAAAGTTTTTCCCGCAAAAATCCCGACCCCGTTGAAATTATATGATAAAAAGTAGTCTATAATTATGTTATTCCACAACCTTTTCTATAGTGCAAGTCCTATCCAAATGAGTTTAGCCGCTCAGGCGATTACCCGGACATACAAAGAGTAAAGAAACGAATTTAAAGTATGTATTTGTGGTTAGGATCATAATTGTTATGTTAAAATATTTTAAAAATTAGACAAATTAGAATTTTAAAATTAGACGATTGTGAACCGCCTTTCTTTGAATTAATTAACAATCTTAGTGGTCACACAATACCAAGAAGCACCTTGTAAACCAAATCCTGCTCCACATTTAAACCAAAACCCATCGATTACAAAGATTGATTTTAACTTTTCCGCAGTATGTTTAAAAATTTTCAGGGTTATGCTGCAGGGTGAAGTGCAATGTTTGTACTGGTCTAGTACAAAAAAACGCTATTCTTACAAACTTATTTAACATTCGTGTCCTACTCAACACTGGACACTATCAAGTGGTCAGATTACTCTAATAATGCACACGCATCGGCGGCCGGCATGTATTAGCATACGCGAGCGAGACGGTTACCTACCCCTGCCGAGAGACACATCTTTATTATTTTAAATCTCTAATATCTTTAAAAGTATTTATTTGATGCATATAGTGTAAAAGCTAACGAATGCATTTATTTATATAAGGATTAATACCGAACAGAAGAAAACACACTCGAAATTATTAACGTAATATTTTTAGTTGAAATATGGAACATAAAAAAAATATTGTGACTTAACCATAAGTTATAGAGATATACTATCGCGGATTGATTTTATATTTAAGGTAGCAATCCAGTGTTTCGTAGCCCTTGACGCAATTATTAGTATTCAACATCAACATTTAATTTATCGATAGACTTCGTAGTTGTTTTGTAAATAACGCCACCTATCGCATTCAATGTAATTCAACATAGTAGTTCAACATAGATCAGGATAGATGGCGCAAGTATACCTAATATTTAACTCATCGGTAATTCCTCGTAATTTTATATTGTGGGTAAATTAAATCAAATTTATATCACATTTATTTGTATGATAATTAATTGTTATCGATTTATAGGTATCTATTATTTCATAATGAACTAAGGATCAGGATGACATCAGGGCAAAATGGCTAATATGGCGACAAACAAAAGTCGCGATATACCGAGTTTTACAGATATATGTTGTCGACTCAAAATCAATATTTTTTAATGTTTTATTATTGAGATAAGTTTTCAATCAAGTCTATCTTGCCCCTTGACGGAATTTTATTATCGTACCCTTTGAAGGAAGTTATATAATTTGATATCTCTAATGACTTTAAACGTATTTATTTGATGCATACAGTGTAAAAAACAATTTTGATCTTTATTAAAATTACGAAACTAACGAATGCATTTATTTACATAAGGAAGAATTACTAGAAGTCCACCAATTCGCAAATAGCCAGCGTGGTGGACTATGACCTAAAACTCTCTCATTCTGAGAAAAAAGACCCGTGCCCAGCAGTGGGACAATAATGGGTTGACGACGACATAAGGATTAATACTGAACAAAAGACAACAGACTCGAAAATAACGTATTATTTTTAGTTAAAATGTGGAACATAAAAATAATTATTGTGAGTTAACCTTAAGAGATATAAATATGCTATCGTGGATTTATTTTATAATCAAGTGTGCAAACCAGTGTTTCTTAGCCCTTGACGGAATTATTAGTAATTCAACATCAACATTTAATTTATCGATATTACTTCGAAGTTGTATTGTAGATAACGCCATCTATCAAATGTTCATTCAACATAATTCAACAGAACAGTGATAGCGCAAGTATACCTAATATTTAACTCATCGGGAATTCCTCGTAATTATAATCGTATCTTTCGCATTATAAATACATTTTCATATTATAAACCCATATTATGGGTAAATTAAATCAAATTTATCACATCTATTTGAATGATAATTAATTGTTACCAATTTATATGTATTATTTCTGAACGAACTCACGATGACGTCCAGGCGAAAGGGCCAATATGGCGATTGTCATTTGCATTGGAATTTAACAAAATTCGCGACATACCGAGTTTTACGGATATATGTTGTCGATTCAAAATCAATATTTTTTAATGTTTAATTGTTCACATAAGTTTTTAATCAAATCTATCATACCCCTTGACGGAATTATTAGTACACCTCTATGTCAAAAGCCAATATGGAGATTGTCATTTGCATTGGAATATAACAAAATTCACGACATACCGAGTTTTACGAATATATGTTGTCGACTCAAAATCAATATTTTTTAATGTTTTATTATTCACATAAGTTTTTAATCAAATCTATGATACCCCTTGACGTAAATAATAGTACAGCTCTTAGTCAAAAACGAACTACCATACAAACATTTATGCTCGATTTTAACATTTTCAACCCATTTTTTGAAATAAAAAGTAGCCTATAATGGATCCCAAGGTCACCACTATCTGTGTACACAATTTTATAAAAATCGGTTCAGTAGTTTTGCCGTGAAAGAGTAACAGACAGACAGACAGACAGACAGAGGTACTTTCGCATTTATAATATTAGTAGGGAAGTAGGGATATTTTGGTAATTTATTCATATATACTTTAAAATCTAAGTTCAGACAAGCCTTCTCGAATAGTGCTAATCGCGATGAAATTGGGCAAAGTTATGAGAGGTATTACATATTTATATATATAAGTACATACAGACATAAACACAACATCATAAAAAAATCATAGGAGAACCTTCCTCGGACGTCTAAACATCGAAATTCGATTGGAAACTCGATTTATGTAAAACGGGGTAAAACCAATAACTTCCTGACTATCCACAATTTTTAATTATCTTATCAACAAGTCAAAAAATCTTTACAAAAAGATGTAAAATCCTATCAAAAACAGTTTCACTGTAAAAATAGCACCAAATTCAAGGTCATAAAATTGTCGAAAAACAATCAAAAATTTTACAAAAAGTTATGAAATACAAGCACAAAATACCCAAGTTATGATTTTTTGATAATTTAATATTGAAAAAGTTTTGTTGCAACCTTAAAACTTAACAAAAATCGAATTTGGTGTGCGTCCTTGAGAACTTCATTTTTTTAGGATCCATTCATAATACTTTAATGGTAAGGTAAAATACACTGTAACTGTTTAGGAACTAGTACCTACCTGCTCACTCCATGTATTTGTATTTATGCATTTGTGAATATAGATATACAAATACATGGAGTGAGCAGATGCGGATTCCTGGGCAGTAACTGAGCAGTATAACTTACTTATGTATAATTATCACGTCAATATTACATAATAGGTAGTATCGAAAACTGAATGGATACGATTTGAGTTAGATGAAGCTGAAAATATGTTGGAATAAATTTTTCTGTGTTCAGTATGTTCTACTTGTAAGAATGCAGCTGCAGCAGAATGAACTGATCTGGTTCTGCCCCCCGATATGTTTGTATAACAGCTCGTGTTTCGTATATTGTGAGAGTATTTGGCAGCTAAGTTTTCGCCCTGTTGAAACTGCTAATAATAATGTTAATAATAATATAATCGTTTATTTTCACCACAAATTCATAAAGGGTTACAATACTTAGGTGCATTATTTCAAAACTAAGCTATTTTTGGAGGCTGGTCCCTATAAAAGGTTAAAAACCTGTGCCACAGGAGACCAGGCCGCTGCTAATATTAAAGTACTAGCTAAAACCCGCGGCTCCGCCTACTTTGATAGTGTTTACTGTGGTAACGATTATCCCATGTGTTAATTCAAGTCCTATACTGTTTGCCAAATTTAAGTAGTATACAATCTGTAGTTTTGCGGGAAAGATTTGATACATGCAAACTTTCGCTTTTAAATTTTTAAAAAGATTTTACAAACTTGCAGCTGACTACATAAATTAAATTGGTACTTTTCGTACGTTCATGCAGTTATGGAAGGCATCGTTAAAAGTTGATATGTCGCATGGGAACTCGTTACAAGCTTCTCAATTTCGCTAAGTGCCTTCACATTAAAATGCATGCGTTTTCCCATGGCTGTTAAGATATCTACTCAATTGTATGTAATTTTTAGAATATGGTAATCGAGCATGCAGATTAAGTAATTTGTATATTATACTAGCTGTCCCGACAAACGTTGTTTTGCCATATAAAATATAAATAAAAAATGTTAAGGGTGTACAACCCTTAAGGGGTATGAAAAATAGATGTTAGCCGATTCTCAGACCTACCCAATATGCTTACCAAATTTCAGAGGAATCGGTCAAGCCGTTTCGGAGGAGTATGGAGACTAACATTGTGACACGAGAATTTTATATATAAGATTACAATCTCTATAGTTATCTGATATTATTTTTAATGGTTTTTTTTTTCTTTTTTTTTACGTGTTTGATTTATTGCATTCATTTTTTAATACAATTTACAATACGGTTCATCTAATTAGATTTAACAAAATTAAAAAAAAAAGTATTTACAAAATGTACATATATACAAAAAAGAAAAACAAAAACATATAAACAAAAACACTACCGTAAAAAATTATCACCATAGCAGTCCCTGGGCAAGGTTCCCAAGATGCTGGCAGCATTTCCTCTTTAATGGATTGTCGATAAATACGCATATATACATATCATACATACATATCAATAAAGAAAATAGGCATTTTGTACAATTAAAAAACTTACGTCATATATAACTCCAACAGAATTTACCTATCTTCCTTGATAGGAAACGACTACAAGAGAATTTTCTTATCTTCCTATCGAGGGAGATAGGAAAATTCTGTTGGAGTTATTACTAATTTATAATGGTTGGTATAACGCTTTTAAGGACAAAAGAAAATGGTTACATTCTTAACGAAAGACGCTTTTTAGCCCGCTGTTCCTATTTTTACAACGATTTTCGGGATACCTTAACTAATTGTAATAATAAACCATTTCAGTAGAGCTTGTACGTTATGACAGCTTTGCCATCCAGGTTCATCGGAGGTCGTCAATTGATCAAACTACTATCCCACTAGTTTGGTATTGGTATTTCCCTGCGTGACAGAATTCGTAACGATGAAATCCATAGGAGAACGAAAGTTACCGACATAGCTCTCAAAATTAGTAAGCTAAAGTGGCAATGGGCAGGCCACATCGTTCGTAGGACAGACAACCGATGGGGTAGAAGAGTCCTCGAATGGAGACCACGTCTGGGCAAAAGGAGTGCAGGCCGCCCCCCGACCAGGTGGACTGATGACCTGAAGAAGACGGCGGGTAACCGCTGGATTCAGATGGCTCAGGACCGGTCGAAGTGGCGCAGATTAGGGGAGGCCTATGTCCAGCAGTGGACTTTCAAAGGCTGATGGATGGATGGATTATCCCACTGCTGGACATGGGTTTAGACCAAAGTCCACAGCGCTGGTCAAGTGTTAATTGGTACACTTCACACACACATAATGGTATTTGGAGATTTTCCGAATATCGAGAAAAAAACACCTACTTCATATGATTTTAATAACTGAAATGTTTATAAATTAAATAACATAATATTTTTTATTTGAATGAATGTAAGCAAAAATATGTATTTCATGCAATTTAATTAAATTTTACCAGACTAATATCACAAATATACTAAAACGATTTATACAAATAACCAAACCAAAATAACCAAAAAAAAAAAATTTTAAACAAAAAATACAACCGACTTCCATGCCACATAAAAGTAAAAAATAATTTAAATACATGTTGGTTTAGAGCAAACACAGTTCTTAGTACATAGTCCCGAAGTCGGCGCTCACCATATTTTGCTGGATCATGACGAAACTGCATGTATCTTATATGAGCGCCGACTTCGGGACTATGTACTAAGAACTGTGTTTGCTCTAAACCAACATGTATTTAAATTATTTTTTACTTTTATGTGGCATGGAAGTCGGTTGTATTTTTTGTTTAAAATTTTTTTTTTCACGCTTTTCAGTCACGATAAAATCAGTTATGGCTGTTGCTAGTCGTCCGCCAACCGGATGAATAAAATTAATTATTCGTCCGATTTTTGGATGAATAAAATTATGTGCTGACGTCATCATATAAAAATAGACTTCTTTGACACAACCGGTCGGGGGCGCTACCGCGCCCCCTCCCTTAGATTCTGAATTGGAAAAATCTGTTCGAACCTAACCTAACCGAATAAAACAACTTTTTCTGAGTAAACATTTATTTAAAGAATAGACCTATAATTATCAATATTTAAAGTAGAAAAAGTAATATAAACCTTATAACTAAGAGTATAATTCAACTGATACTGATAAAAATAACCCATCCAATTTAAAAAGGTTGGTAGTACTCTTGCATCTTTCAGGTAATTGTATTCAAAGTGGAATTTTTGATCATAATTATATCCTCTCCGAAACTCATTGTTGGTATTGTGAACAACAACATTATGTATACGTAAGCACAATATGGCCGATGCCTACGGTTTAAACTTGAAGGACCCCAGCATTATCAGGGTTGAGGAGTTGAAGGTCAAATTTATCATGTCATATCTTTGCTTAGTAATCTCATTACATATACGTAAGCACCATATGGCCGATGCTTATGGTTTAAACTTGCAGTACCCTGCATCATCAGGGTTGAGGAAGGAGTTGAAGGTCAAAATTATCCTGTTATACCCTTGTTTAGTAATCTCATTACATATACGTAATCACCATATGACCAACGCCTATGGTTTAAGCTTGAAGGACCTCAGCATTATCAGGGTTGAGGAGTTGAAGGTCAACTTTTTTATCATACGTCTTCGCTTTGTAAATATATTACATACCCATAAGCATCAAATGGCCAACGCCTATAGTTTAAGCCTGAAGTACCCCTGCATCATCAGAGTTGAGGAGTTGAAGGTCAAATTTTTCATCTTATATCTTTGCTTAGTAATCTTATCAGATATACGTAGCGATCATGTAGCTAATGCCTATAGTTTAAGCTTGAAGCACCCCAGCATCATCAGGATTGAGGAGTTGAAGGTCCAATTTTCCACCGTATACAACCATTTTTCTAATGTTCTACCTCACATTTTTTTAAATATCATTTTGAATGCGTAAGATTGAAATAGCTAAGTTTTATGGCTTAGGCATTCAATACCCCTGCATCATCAGGATTGAGGAGTTGAAGGTCCAATTTTTCGTCGTATACCTTTGCTTAGCAATGTTATTACAAATCCGTGAGCAACAAATGTCTAACGTTTATGGTTTAAGCCTGCAGTACCCCTGCATCATCAGGGTTGAGGAGTTGAAGGTCAAATTTGTCATCGTACATCTTTGCCTTGCTATCTTATTATATATCCGTAAGCACTAAATGGCCATCACCTACGGCTTGGGCTTACAGCACCCTGCATCATCAGGATTGAGGAGTTGAAGGTCATTTTTTTATAATATGTCTTTGCTTAGTATTGTTATAACATACCCATAAGCACCAAATGGTCAACCCCTATGGTTTAGGCTTGAGGCACCCCTGCATCATCAGGATTGAGGAGTTGAAGGTCAAATTTTCATCACATGTCTCTGCTTAGTAGTCTTGTTACATATATGTAAGCACCAAATAGCTAATGTTATAGTTTAGGATAGCTGTAACCCTGCATCATCAGGATCGAAGAGTTGAAGGTCAAATTTTTCGTCAACCTATATAAGCATAGATATATAATACATATTCCAAGTTTCATAAGAATTGATTCGGCAGAAGCCGAGTTATCTCAAATTATCTAAAAAACTTGAGGAGTGGTGGTGGTTTCCACCCCATAACTCAAAGAGTTAAGCATCACAGCATACCCATGTCCAGGAGAAAAAGTTGCGTGACGAAATTTCCTATCAAATGAAAGAAAGAAAATGGAAATCGGTTTATAAACACCTAAGTTATTCAAGATTTTAAGAAACCGACATTTTCCAATTTTCCGGGAAAACCGCCGGAAGGTTTTCATTTTCCTCAATATGGGACTGCCTGTGAAACTAGTCGCATACAATGTCGTATGAATCGTGTCGGTAGGTCGACGATTTCTAGCCATTTCGCCCGAACATACATAAAAAAAAAAAAAAAAAAAATATATATGTGACGAATAGATAACCTCTTTCCTTTGGGAAGTCGGTTAATAAGCAACGATAAAAATCAACATGTAAACAATACAAAGACAGGTATTTATTTAATATTTGACTATAATATACGTATATTTCGAAAACATTATAATATATAACCCAAATTTACAATTTATTTACTAAAATTTACAATTATAAATAGAATAAATGAGCCAAATCGCTGCCCCGTGGAAATGTACCCAAGACACTAGCAGCATTACCTCGCTGTATTGCTAAACTTATTTCTTGGCCGAGGTAAGCTCCAGCTCTCATACATGTAAACATCAAACATATGTTGAGATATCACAATATTGTAGTAAGTTTTTTTTATCTGACTGAAGTAGCAAACGAGCATGCAGTCCACCCGATGGTAAAAGGTCATTGCCACCCAGGGAAATCCGTAATCAAGTTCATATAGAACATGGGTTCCATCTGCTGTCAATTACAGATGCCTTGCGACTCCCGAGGACTATGATGGTTGCCTCGTGTGGAAGTGTGCCGGCAACTTCAATTGCCCTTCTATCGAAACGCAAGAAATCCTTCACGCTAGAAATAGGTGTGGTGGTGGTACTTCCTCGGTAGTTCTTTTCGTAGGAGTTTATCACGCTTACTAAAAACGATCACCGTTTACGTTTTCACTCAAACATTGCAGTCTACACTACACTTTTACGTTTTGCCATATCTTGCATTGTTGATTTAAACGTTAACCGAGATGGTTTTAAGGTAACTTAATAAACTAATACTAACGACAATGATAAAACAACCACCAAAGCTCGCTCGTTGGTTCTACACAAAAATAAGGTACCGGTGACAGGTCAGTTTCCCGTAAGCTTTAAGCTCAAGGCTTTCCAGCCCAAAGGCTACAGCCGTCGTAGACAGAGTAGTGTGGTCGGCCAAGACTTAGATGTATATCGTGACCCCTTTTGAACGATGACACACCGACGAAATATTATGCAAGCCGTAGAGTATACGTGTGCTGCACATTTGCTACAACCAAAAGCGTAGCAAATGTGGAAAATAAAGAGAGGAATTACTTTTTAACGTAGAGTATATTAAACGTAATTATTCTATAAAATCTGCTATTCTAGATACTTTTTATTTGCGAATAATTTATATAATGAAGTAGCAAACGAGGATGCGGTCCATCTGATGGTAAGTGGTCACTGCCGCTCGTGGACATTTGTAGGCAACTTCATATAGAACATTGGTTTTATCTGAAGTCAATCACAGATGCATTGCTACTCCCGAGGACTAGGACGGTCGCCTCATATAAAGTAGTCTCGTATAAATTATTTATATAGTACTGAAGTAGCAAACATGATAATTATATTGAGCGTGCAATCTCCTTTTTTATGATTTACAAGCCAACGAGCATGAAGTCTGCTTTTATCAGCCTAATGGTAAGTAGTCACTACCGCTCAAGGAAATCGGCAAGCAACTTCCTTAAAAAAAACTTAAAACTCTTTCCACACTCATAGCCCCTCAGTAAGATTTTCTCCTGTGTCGTGGGTGCCATGGACAGACACGAAGACGAACACATAAACACCCAGATCCAGAACAAGAATCTAAACTCATCATTCAGATACCTGTCTGGCTGGGAATCGAACCCGGGACCCAATGCGTTAGACCAGTATGATAACCGCACCGCCACGCAGGTCGTCAAATCTTCCTATAGCACGGATAGTCCATCTCAAGACAATAAGATGGACTCTCAAGGGTTATGGTTGCCTAATACAAAAGACAGCTTGCAACCACACCCGAAACACCGAAACACAGGAGGCGGTTAACGCTACAAATACCGGTTGAACTTACTCGTTCTACGTTGCAAATGGTAAGTGACCACTACCACTCATGGAGATAAGGTTTGTTTGATGAGTAGTGTTGATGACTCTGATGACGATGACTTACATAAAATTTATGGTACCTAGGCTGAGTTATGGAAAGGTATCTCAAGCAAGGTAAATAAGCAAAATCGTAATTACATACATATAATAGAATTAAAACATATAATAGAATTAACACAGAGTCATCATTGCATATATGTATTTACAAAACAAACATATTTGGAAGGACTAAAAATAAGTTATAAGAGACATTTATATATTTTTTTTATTTTTGTCGTGTGTGAATTCGCAACATACCAAAAGTAATTAATTTAATGGAAATAAATATTATCATTATGTAGTATATAGTATTCAGTATGTAGTGTAATATTTCGTAATCAAAATTATTATTATTATCGTAACTTACATCTTCCTTATTAAAAGTTATTTAAAGTAATACATTTGTTCATGCGGATAAAACCACGGGGCAGAGTTGTTATAAACAAACCTTAATCCAACATCCAACAATCGGGTACTACATAGGAAGTTTGTACAACGTTATCTTATCTCGTATCTGAAAGGGAATCCCACCAAGCCGTGAATGGAGATGGGCCTAAGAGGTTGTGGTCTAAGTTAAAGTTGATAGCGGATATTATCTTTACATTATATATTTTTTTCATCCAGTCAAAGAATGATTCTACATGTTTTTCGTAGAAATGTGAGTACGGTTATTAATAAAAACTAATGTGTGGAGTACGTGTAACAAGTGTTTTAAGAGTCAAATACTTAAAAATGCCTTCTTTTAATGTCTCCAGCGTGGTTTAACTTTTCATTTTTTCCCGAATAGTGTCGAACAGAAACAAAGTTACTATTTTTTATTTTTTTATTTTATTGTTTAAAAAAATAATAACAAAGAATCTTAATAATATAGCATTATGAAAACCACGTTGCTCGTTTGCTACTTCAGTCAGATAAAAAAAAGTTAAGACTCTGGATATTATTTGAGATTAATTGCAGACATATATTGACCGCAGTGAAAACTTATCATAAGATCTGCATACTTGTTAGTTACATCAATATTTTAAAAAATAAACTTTGTAAAATCCACCTTATGTCTTACATCTGACTCTACATGCACGCCCTGCATAAATCATTAACAAATCACGAAAATATCTCAAACGTACACATAGATTTGTTTCATCAAACACGCCTATTCTAGAACAGTGCTACACCCTGGCACGTTAACAAATTCCGTTTAATAGCATATTTCTTTCAGAGCGGTACACGGTAATTACTTATTCTCACTCGCTTTTGTCCGTCCGTTGTTCCAAAGCCACAAGCCACGTCAGACAAGACGTCCCGGCCAGTCCTGACGGACAATGGGGGAAACGGCGGCACGCGCCTATTGTCGCCGCCAACTGAATTTTGGAAACACATGGAGGAATATTGTGGGAGTTCACGCTATTTGTATAGTTATTTGGGTTGTATGAGGCGGTTAAGCCTAAGTGTAGTGTTTTAGTGTTGTAGTCAATATATACAATTTTTTGTGAATGTGGGAATACCTATTGAGTGACAATAAGTTTCATATGCGAGATTTGAATATTTGAAAATACATGCACAGATTGTGTTGGTTACTAAACAAAATACAATATTTTCTCTATGTTATAAGTTAAAACGGTAAGGATTTAAGTCCTTAAAAAACGGTTCAGTGCAAGTCGGTCTCGCGTATAAAGGGTAACCTTAGCAATATCTGTGAAAAACGGCAAAAAAATAACGTTCGTTGTATGAGAGAAACTCCTTTTTTTTTTTTTTTTTGTTGACGGGAGGAAACCTTCAAAAGGTACCCGGAGCCTTGAGGAGAGACTCCGGGTTATGTGGGATTTTTACCCACTAAAACCTCCTCGGTGGCCTTCCTCAGCGCTTGTAGGGGACCCCGGGACCTCTAAAGAAAACGCGCCAGTACCCCCTAGCGCAGCACCCCTCATGGGCTCGTCTCTTAGGGGACATGTAGCTGTCCCCCTGCATCTTCCAGTGTCTACGGCGACATGCAGCCACACATGCCACCGTCCTTCTCGGGGTTGCTGGCTGGGCGGTTCGAGCTCCCTCTCGAGCCGTCCGCAACCCCAGGAGCCCCCTTTTAGTCGCCTCTTACGACAGGCAGGGGATACCGTAGCCGTATTCTACTCCCCGACTACAGGGAGTAGCGCCGGGGGGACGTTACCTACGTCTGCCCCGGCGGCTCCTTCGCCGAGCGGGATCTGCGCGCTCCCGTTCTCTCTCAGCACCCTCCTTCGCGAACATGACTGTTTCGCAGAAGGAGGTCACTGCCTCCCATGCGTCCCTGGAGTGCACCATCGCTGCGACGACGGCCGCCGGGGACAAATCGTTCCCGATCTTGTTGACCAGGATCCGCCGCTCTGACTCCCACGATGGGCAGTGCTCGAGCGTGTGCTGCGCGGAATCCTGGTCATGTCCGCAGTGGTGACACACTGCGGACCTCTCCCGGCCTATGCGATTCAGATACTCACCGAAGCAGCCATGTCCGGTGAGTATCTGTGTCAGTCGGTAGGTGACTCGACCTCCGTTCCTCATCCAGGCCCGGTAACTGGGGAGGATGGCGCTGACGGCTCGTTGACGCGCGTTCTGCGGCTCCCGCAGTCTGTCCCGCCAGCGCGTCAACGCTTGCCATCTGGCTTTCCGACGAAGCATTGCGACCATCTCATTCGGGGGTTCAGCCCTCTGAGAGAAACTCCTACGTATTTATTATGTTTTTTTGTTTATACTAATGTGCGAATATAATATAAGTGTAGGTATATTTTATTTACATTTGAAAATTATCGACAGTATTTTTGCAACAGAATCAGATAGATTTCTGCGTAATATACCCGCGCCCAAAACACTTCAGTATGTTTCTATTGTGAGCTTTTCAATGAGGGAAACACGCTGTGAATTTTGATAGCGGCAAGAGGGGTGTAAAATTGCATTTAGGTGTTTCACCGTTGGGACGGCGTTCACGTCCGGCTGTTTGGATAGCCATTTTAGACACCTATGTACATGTAAGCAATGTATGAAGATATTGTGTTGGATGAAAAACAAAGTGGTGTGTAGCAGTCTATAGTTTTTATTGCCATGTCTTCTCTTTCTTGTGCTAGCTTTTTATTACTGTCTGTAGGGTTACTTTTGCGTTTGGTTATGTGCGTTGCCACGTTTATTTCTATCGTAGCAGTACAGGGTAGCTATTAAAGTTCTGCGTATGACTAGGTACATCTCATATATTTGCAAATAAAATAGTTTGAACGTCTGAGAATTAGGAAAGACTGTGAGTAATCCATTTATTTTTTTATTTTTTTATTTGATTGATAGTAAACGAGCATGCAGTCCGCCTAATGGTAAGTGGACACTACCGCCCATGGACACCTGTAAGCAACTTCATATAGAACATGGGTTTTATCTGAAGTCAATCACAGGTGCGTTGCTACTCCCGAAGAATATGATGGTCGCCTCAAATAAAAGTGTGCCGGCAACCACACCGTTCCAACGAAACACAAGAACTGCTTCACGCTAGAAATAGGTGTGGCGGTGGTACTTCCCCGGGCAAACTACAATGGTTCTACCACCTTCAATTTATTAAATGTTATTCAATCTGGGATGCATGATACCTTTTTCAAACGACTAACTAACTACTATCCCTACTTCCCTACTTAATATTATAAATGCGAAAGTAACTCTGTCTGTCTGTCTGTCTGTTGCTCTTTCACGCCTAAACTACTGCACCGATTTTTATGAAATTGTGTACACAGATAGTGGTGAACTTGGGATCCATTATAGGCTACTTTTTATTTCAAAAAATGGGTTGGAAATGTTAAAATCGAGCATAAAGTTTTGTATGGTAGTGGTAAGAGGTGTACTAATAATTCCGTCAAGGGGTATCATAGATTTGATTAAAAACTTATGTGTATAATAAAACATTAAAAAATATTGATTTTGAGTCGACAACATGTATCCGTAAAACTCGGTATGTCGCGAATTTTGTTTAATTCCAATGCAAATGACAATCACCATATTGGCCATTTCGCCTGGACGTCATCGTGAGTTCGTTCAGAAATAATACATATTAATTGGTAACAATTAATTATCATTCAAATAGATGTGATATAAATTTGATTTAAATGAAAACGTATTTATAATGCGAAAGATACGATTGTAATTACGAGGAATTCCCGATTAGTTAAATATTAGGTATACTTACGCTATCTATCACTGTTCTGTTGAATTACGTTGAATGAACATTTGATAGATGGCGTTATCTACAATACAACTACGAAGTAATATCGATAAATGAAATGTTCATGTTGAATTACTAATTATTCCGTTACGGGCCACGAAACACTGGATTGCAACATTAAATATAAAATAAATCCGCGATAGCATATCTCTATAAGTTATGGTTAAGTCACAATAATTATTTTTATGTTCCATATTTCAACTAAAAATATTACGTTATTTTCGGGTGTGTTCTCTTCTGTTCGGTATTAATCCTTATATAAATAAATGCATTCGTTAGCTTTTACACTATATGCATCAAATAAATACTTTTGAAGATATTAGAGATTTAAAATTAAAAAGATCGCGATTTGCCTCTCGGCAGGGGTAGGTAACCGTCTAGCTCGCGCATGCTAATACAAGCCGACCGCGGAAGAGCGTGAATTTTTAGAGTTATCTGACCACTTGATAGTGTCCAGTGTTGAACAGGACACGAATGTAAAATGAGTTTGTAAGAGTAGCCTCTTTTTGTACTAGACCAGTACAAACGTTGCACTTCAAATGAGGCCAGGCTGGCGAGGTGAAAGAGCATGGTTTTGCCATGTTAATTAATAATATTACGGTAGCATTTGTTTCTATTGCCCTATTTTACAAAGTATGATTTTATTTAAACCATCCTTTTAAATATAAATAATCCCTAATTATCGGGTTGTTACCCGTTAAATGAAGACAAACAAATTAATTATTCCCCATTGTTAAATAGGGATTAATTGTTTGTCTTGTTTCGTATTATGTTTTGTTTTATTGTCGATATATGAAGTCGCGGGCTACAATTAGTTACACATATGTGTCTATGTTTGTATCATAAATAGGGATGGCAGTTAATTATTAGTAAATACACGTAGTTTAATTAGCTGTAAATCAAATATTGTAGTGGTTGTATCAGCTATAGGTAAATATTTGTATAAGGCGATATTCTAACGTATGTGAAATAACTATTTGTATGAAATATAATAATAAATTAAACCGACCAAGTGCGAGACTCGCGCACGAAGAGTTCCGTACATTCTATAAAAAACGGCCAAAACATCATAAACATAATATTAATAAGAAACGTATTTTATGTGTACAATAACACATAAAATATCTGCATAATATCTGTAGTGAATAAGTAGAAGGTAGTATTTTAAAAGGAATATACATATTTTTCAAGAGCTTTGTATAATTCAGAAAACACTTCCCGCTTATTTTAACGTAAATCTCCTCAAATAAATCTGCACGGTACAAGAAAATTAAATTACGGTGCAAGAAAAACTCAAATCGGCGAGGAAGCGACGTAACGACGTTACCATAATTTTCCGGCTGACTGTACAAAGGGGTTCGGTACGGCAAAACAAATAGTATGAGAACCCTTTGCGCTTATGAAGCGAGGTATTTGTACTGAGTAGTTGTTACTAAGATTGTAAGTCGATTATAGTTTTTAATCATTTTATTTCAGAAAAAAATTAGTATGAGAACCCTTTGCGCTTATGAAACGAGGTATTTGTACTGAGTAGTTGTTACTAAGATTCTAAATCGCATAGTTTTTAATCATTTTAACCGAATAAGAAAAATTTTTGCTTTATGTCCGGGTGTATGTATTATAATGGGTATTTTTTTAAATGTGTACGAGTTTTCACCTGCAGTTCTGCCTGTAATTATTCTACTTATAAATTGTCTATTTTGTCTATATATACCTATGAAAAGTAATCTAGACAGACAGACTAGTTTTATCATATTATATTATCATAGGTCAACTACCATTTTGTCTTTACTCTCTTAGACTAAAATAATCGCCCCAATTGACATTAAACTAGCTTCTCATGTAATGCTTATATGAAATACAGTAAATTATTGTAAATAAAAATTTAATTTTTCGGCCTTAATCCTCCAGCACAAATGCCTTAAAACCTGTTTTCAATAGAGACCGCATTGAAAAAACTTGAAAAGCTTCGGATATTGGAAGAAGCGGCATTTACATTGAACTTGGCAGGCGTCGGGTTGAGATGTGAATAGACGTCAGGACATGTGTAGGTAAGATTGAAAGGATCGGGAACAGGGTTATAAGCCTTCAGTTAAGTGTATTACTGTTTAAAATAGCCCTTTTTCTATCTGATTTAAATAACGAAAGAACATGCAGTCCACCTGAAAGTATCTGTAAACAACTCTATATAAAACATGGCTTCTATCTGAAGTCCATCACAGATGCGTTGCTACTCCCGAGGACTATGATGGTCGCCTCATGTGAAAGTGTGCCGGCAACCACACCCTTCTATCGAAACGCAAGAAATGCTTCACGCTAGCAATAGGTGTGGCGGTGGTACTTCCCCGGTCAAACTACACTGGTTCTACCACCTTGTAACAAATAAAATTTTGTTTATATTATTTTGTACCAGTGTTAATTATCTAATACCTTTAGTAATAAAAATCTTTTACAATATTATTAGAATACGAAGCTAAATTTCACCACCATTTACGAATTCGGAATAGCTCGATCGGGAAATCGGGCGCCTTAAAACGCAGAAAACTAGGTTAATTTTTTTATTTTTTTATTGTATGATTGATAACAATTTTATTTTATCATAGTTATCATGTCTCACCGACATAATAATTATGATATATTATTCATTAACATATATTATTCATATTTCATCATATTTGGCAGTTATGAGAAAATATAATTCCAAAAAAACGTGAGGTACTGGCTTTTAAGGTAAAATATATCATTTGCAATATTTTTTTTATATTTTTATGTACAAACAACTCGATAAAAGGACAGGTGTTTCGCAGCCAAACAATAAACATAATATTGGAGTAATATGGAGGACTCAGGGACACTTAACAACACTAAGAGATCCTTACTCACGAATGCTATGTGCTGCCCATATGTCAAAAATACAAAAGGAAACGCTTAAAAAGAAGGCGTTGAATCTCTTTACTTGCATCGTTGACGTACGCTAATAAAGAATTTTTAGCAACGAATACAAGAAAACGATAACATTTTTTTAACCCGTCTCTACTCACAACGCGAATACGGAAATCGTGAATAAGGCTTACTTACAAAATACTATACAAAATTCGCATCTACATTATTTATTGAAACACGCTCCGCGAATTTGCACAGCCTAATGGACCTACAGTTAGCCCCTACAATTTCGTAGCGTTATGCAACCCCGATTGGTGTACTCGAAGCCGTAGCTCGAGCCGTAGAGCTCTCTACACGAGCATCCGTAGAGGAGTTATTCACACTTTACTGTGCTACGCCGATCGGTGGAGTAATATTTGTACTTGGTAACTATGTTTTTATGTTTTTTAAGTTATTGCATAGCTTTTATCAGCTTTGAGCGCGGCTACCGAATAAAGAAATTCGGTAACGAAAAACCTAACACCACTGCGCCTACCATGTAGCGCGGCCGAGCGTTCGCTTAACGTGTATGTATATGATACGACAGCACGAAGCTCGCACCGACCGAGACAAGCTGCTCGGAAGAATCTATAAGCAGCTGTTTGTGAGAAAGGATATAGTATCAAAGAAAAAACTCGAATTAATATCAAAGAAAAAAATACTGCATAAGTAAATAAATAAATAATTATAATTGCATAAGTTGATAAAAAATGCTATGCAATATCTTTACCGCGGCAGTCCCCGAGTCCCGTTTTTTATTTATTTATTTATTTAGTACTTGCTTATTCGCGGTTCTGCTTTGATTACATTTACTATCGCAATGAGTATACCATGTTAATCTAGGCCATAAAGTATCTGTGTGGCAAGTTTTTGCGAAACGCGACACGAAGTTCTTACGTGAAAGAGTAAAAAACATACATCCTCACAAACTTTCACACTTATAATATTAATAAGACTTTAAAGGCAGAACCTATATGGTTTAACCTATGAATTACCTTCTACACTAGATATTTCTGTACAGCATGATGTAGTTCGTACATTTAGGTGGTAAGGTGTGGCTGTCGTCTCACTTATATACCTGTGAGACGAACGAAAAATTGACTTCAGATAGAACGCTTGTTATGTATGAAGCTGCTACAGCTACTGCTTTACAGGTCTGCTATTCAGTCTTATTGAAAAAAATCTAAGTTATCTTCTAATCTCCATCTGCAAACGTGATCCTTCGTGGTTTTATATGCATCCGACCCTATTTCCAGCAAAAGCACAATAATGACCTTATTAAAAAAATTACATAAAAATCACACTACACCGTGCTCTAATTTCCCGTAACAACCAAAACAACAAACAATTTAGCTTCGCCAGCACTAGTTTTAGAACAGCGATCGCTTTAGGTCAAATAGCCACTAGAGAGTTCGAGAGCTTGTAGAACACTTCACACGAGACTCCGGCTCTACACTGTGTGGGTTAATCGCACTTTACTATACTATGTCATTGGGTAATCAAATACCTATCAAGTTTTGTTATATATATGTATATGTATCTTACTAATATTATAAATTTACCAAGTGACTGGGTGACTGAGGGTACTACCGCCACGCTTATTTCTAGCGTGAAGCATTTCTTGCGTTTCGATAGAAGGGTGTGGTTGCCGGCACACTTTCACATGAGGCGACCATCATAGTCCTCGGGAGTAGCAACGCATCTGTGATTGACTTCAGGTGGAACCCATGTTATGTATGAAGTTAATTACAGACGTCCATGGGGGGCATTGACCTTCAGGTGGACTGCATGCTTGTTTGCTACTTCAGTTAAATAAAAAAAAACCAAGTGACTGGGGGTACGACCGCCACGCTTATTTCTAGTGTAAAGCAGTATGTGCGTTTCAGTCGGGTTGCCGACTCACTTGTATATGCGGTGACCGACTCAGTCCTCCTTAGTCGGAACGCATCTGTAATTGACTTCAAATAGAGCCCTCGTTGTGTCCGGCCTTATTTCTAGCAAAGGTACAACAAAAACCCTATCAACAACATTCTTATTAAATAACACATTAAAAATCACACTATACCGTGTTCCAATTTCCCGTTACAACCAAAACAGCCAACAATTTAGCTTCGCCAGCAATAGTTTTAGAACAGCGATCGCTTTAGGTCAAATAGCCACTAGAGTTCGAGAGGTTGTAGAACACTTCACACGAGACTCCGGCTCTACACTGTGTGGGTTAATCGCACTTCACTATACTATGTCACTGAGTAATCAAATACCTATCAAGTTTTGTTATATATATCTTACTAATATTATTAATTTACCAAGTGACTGGGTGACTGAGGGTACCACCGCCACGCTTATTTCTAGCGTGAAGCATTACTTGCGTTTCGATAGAAGAGTGTGGTTGCCGGTACACTTTCACATGAGGCGACCATCATAGTCCTCGGGAGTAGCAACGCATCTGTGATTGACTTCAGATGGAACCCATGTTTTGTATGAAGTTGATTATGGATGTCCATGGGCGGCAGTGACCACTTACCATCGGGTGGACTGCATGCTAGTTTTGCTACTTCAGTCAGATAAAAAAAATGCGTTTCGGTGTGAGGGTCGGGTTGCCGACTCATTTGTATGTGCGGCGACCGATTTAGTCCTCAGATAGTAAAAATATGACATAAAAATCACACTATACCGTGTTCTAATTTCCCGTAACAACCTAAACAGCCAACAATTTAGCTTCGCCAGCACTAGTTTTAGAACAGCGATCGCTTTAGGTCAAATAGCCACTAGAGAGTTCGAGAGCTTGTAGAACACTTCACAGGAGACTCGGGCTCTACACTGTGTGGGTTAATCGCACTTCACTATACTATGTCATTGGGTAATCAAATACGCTATTACCTATTAAATTTTGTTTATATTTATTATAAAGGAATGGAAAGGAGTTTGTATCACTCCTGTGTCGTGGGTACCATGGACACGTACAAGACGAAAACACAAACACCCAAACCCAGAACACAAATCTAAACTGAATGATGTTCAGATACCTGTCTGGCCGGGAATCGAACCGGGGCCCATTGCGTGTCAGACCGGTATGGTACCCGCTCGGTCACGCGGGTCGTCAAAATAAGGTATGAGAATGCATGTATAGTCATACATGCATTCTCATGTAAGTAATAATTTATCTTTTATGAGTATTAAGATCTTCAAACCTAAAACCTATTAATATTATTAATGTAGCAGTTTGTGAGGTTGTTTGTGTGCTTGTAACTCTTTCATGCAGTAACTACTGGTCGTTTTTTATTGAATTTTAGCACACAGATAGTTCATGATCTAGATAAACATGACCGAAGCAGACGGACCCACAGGAAAAGGCTACTTATATAATTAAAAAGTTAGCAGACGGCGACTATCCACCCGATTAGCTACGCAACTTTCTTTGTATCTTTTAGCGCTATTTATTTCTTTAAGCTTTTAATCTAGTTAAATTAAATTATTAAAAAAATATATGTTTGTGTTTGTGTCTGTTTTGATATAGTGTTGGCGCTGTTTAATAAATAAAGCTAGTACGCTGCCAAAAAATCTAAATAAACAAATAGAATTTCATGATGGCCAAAACAAATCCTATTTTAAAATATCGAAATCTTTCCTATTTCGGCGAAACAAAACTACAAGCCGATTACGTTTCGAACCGAACTTCAGTAACATTTTCAATAAAATATAGGTTCGTTTTGAAAATTCTCAAAATAAAATAGATTTGGAATATAATTCCTATATTCAATCATAGTAATGGATTGACTATTTTGTTAGAAGTGGGTACCCGTTAAATATTATGACTTTTTACTAGTTCAATTTAATCCATACTAATATTATAAATGTGAAAGTGTGTTTATTTGTTCCTCTTTCACGTCGCCACGTAGCTATTATATGGTATGGTTTATATGCTGGGAAATAGGAGGGCGGAGAGTGATGTAGGCTACTTTTTACCGCGCTCTCTCATTCCCATGATAATATCGATGTTTTAATAGTGGATACATATTTAGTAGTTCCAGACGATGTTAATAGATGGCGTTAGTAAAATTCATTCGCAAGTTCTGAATAACGCTATCTAACGCTAATGTTAATTCCATTTGACCATGCGGGCGAAGCCGCGGGTAAGAACTTGTATTGAATAAAGTAAATTTCGTTGTCATTTTTATATACTAAGTTGAAGTAACAAACGAGCGATTCGAAATTAATCACAAAGTTTACCTGATGGGAAGTGGTTAATTTCAAATACATACAAATATACATATCTAAAGTCAATCAAAGATGCGTTACTACTCCCGAAGACTAAGATGGTCGCCTCATGTGAAAGTGTGCCGACAACCACACCCTTCAATCGAAACGCAAGAAATGCTTCACGCTGGAAATAGGTGTGGCGGTGGTACTTACTCGGACAAACTTCACTAGTTCTATCACCTATTAAAAACAATAAAAAAATATAGGTATAAAAGATCTCTCTTGATATTAAGTGATATGACATACAGACGTACATACAATATAAATTTGTTCTACGCACTGAAAAACAATAAAAGAAATGTTACGTTTCAATCTCGCGAGCAACGTGGGGTTCGAAGCCATGCTCTCCGAACTAATATTTATACAATATCACTCGAACCTCACCTTGTTTAGCATAAACCATAGAATTTACCTGGTTGGAATATATAGAAATTCTCTGTACATTTCTGTGGAGACAAACATTTTAAAAAGCATGATTTTATCGTAGCAGAGAAAGGTCTCTAATTTTGAGATAAATTCAGTTTTGGCAATGGTTGCGTGTTCAAATCACGTAGAGGTCACCACTTTGGCAATGGGAGATCTCCCGCCAGGCTAGGTGATCATGCCTGGGGAGCGGCCGTGCGATAGTCGTTGTTCGGAACTTGTATATATGCGGAGTATTGAGAATACTTCGATAGCGTGTTTCAGAATACTAGTAGCGCCATCTTTTGAATTGCGGGAGTTCGCCACACAGTAATACTTACACGGGACGTTCCGAAAAGTGTTTGGGTCAACAATCGGGTTGATTGTTGTTAATAATTCGTCATTAATGTACCAGTTTCAAAAGAGGTCGAATGAGAAACCCTCTACGCCGGAAAAAATGTAACCTCCATACTGCCGCTAATATTAAGAAACCAGAAGCAAACTAAACGTAAATTGAAACAATCGTTTCTATCGCACAATACATTTGAAAATACAATACCACGAATAATGACCATCGTTTTCCGAGACACCTGAACGTAACGAAATAAATGTTTCTTCCTTTCAAAATAGTAACAATCTTGGCACACTTCAAGCTTTCTAGTGTTCATAAACGGATGCTTCACGGGAATAGCGAGTAATACAACCCGGTGTATACTTACGCCAGCAATAATACTTACTTAAGAGGTCGGATGGCATCTTAGCAGTCAGAGTCGCAATTTCAAAGTTTTGTCACAGAAATGCATCCGTGCACGTCAAGAGACTTGACGGTACAAATTAGTGATGTAATGTCATTTGAACATTCGCGAATGCGAATGTCTGTTGCCAGAGATTCGCAGATGCGAATATTGTTTTTAATAATTATTATTAAAAACAATATTCGTTCCAGTTTTCGGTTTAGGGAGGATCTTTTATGCGACGTTTTTTTATTTTTTTTTAATTGAGAAACTGGTATTCGATTTCAATTGGGATAGATTTGGCTATATTTTGGAAGGTACTAGAACCAGTAGTAGTTTGACTACTGAGGTACCACCACCACACCTATTTCTAGCGTAAATAATTTCTTGCGTTTCGATGGAAGGGTTGCCGGCATACTTTTATATGTGGCGACCACATTAGTCCTCGGGAGGAGCATCTATCCTCAGGAGCAGGCATTTATGATTGACTTCAGACTGAACTAAAGTTCTATATTAAGTTACAGGTGTCTGTAGGTCGTAGTGACAAATAAAGACTATTGTATTTTATAGTATTGACTTACCATCAGGTGGACTGCATGCTGGTGTACTACTTTAATTAGATAAAAACATTTTTTTTTTGAAAAGCACTGCAATTAAATATTCGCAAAAGATTGGCACAATTCTTGCGAATGCGAATAGTCATTACATCACTAGTACAAATGGTAACCCTCTCACGAAAACAGACGGTGCATTTTGTATCAACTGCGTCAAGTAACTTTCATGATATCTCGTGATGAAAGCGGAGTATATTATTTTCCTAAGAAACTTTGTTGGTTCGTTATGTTTTGCCGTGAGCCTTTATGTGCCAGATGTCATGTTCGCTTCTGTAAGAATTTGTTATAAATCTACAGCGATATTTGATTCATCTTATTACGCATATTGTAGGTTTCGTTCTTTGGTTATTCCAGTTTTGTTTTTTTGTTTTCGAGGGGGAAACCCTCCGGGAACTCGAACCGACCGCAACCGGAATCCTCTGAGCGCGTTGCCCTATCGGGCTCCTCCCAGATGGGTGGCTGGGCCCAGCGCTCCGTCTATTCTTTACGATGGTATGCGTCCACATATACCGCCGTCCTTCCCGGGATCGCCTGACCGAACGGTTCGAGCTCCCACTCTAGCCGCCTGCAACCCCGAAGCCCCTTTTAGTCGCCTCTTACGACATGCAGGGGATGCCGCAGCCCTATTCTGATCCCGGAACTACAGGGACATTGGTTATTCCCTTAGCGGCTTTGTTCGCTTCAGTTCTGTCAAATTCTATGTCCTAGTTTAAAGGACGTAGTGTAAATCAGAGATATTATTTCTCAAGCCGTGTCAACTTTGTTCGTTAACACTGTACTACATAAGCGTACTGTCATCTTTGTTCTTTAACACTGTACTACACAATAGCGTGATTCAGAACCTTCAAATGAATTTTACGAACGCCATCTATTAACAACGTCTGGAACTGCTAATTATCTTTCAACTAACAAAACAGCGATATTCTCATGAGAATGAGAGAGTGCGTTAAAAAGTATCCTACGTCAATCTCCCCCCCCCCCCCTAACTATCTTCCAACATATAAACCATATCATATAATAGCTATGTGGCGACGTGAAAGAGGAACAAACAAACACACTTTCATATTTATAATGTTAGTATGGATACGTGACAACCAGTCCGGTTTGCTTTTACCGCTACAAAGATGCAAAGAGGTTTACCGAGAGTGATTTTGGGTAATTTTCACCCTTTTTAATTTGTAACAGACAATTAACTTTAATTCTCCTCAAATAGAAGGGTTCTTGAGAAAGAAATCTAGTAACAGTTCTCGGTTTTTAAGCGAGTATAGCTGCGTGAGACAACATGTATTTTTTGCTAACGCGAATTTTCCGCGAAAGAATCCGCCGCCTTTGCAACGAGTTTTCATTAAATCCCAGCAAAGAATTGATAGCATATTACCCTTTTAGCATTTAATTAGTCTGACGGCGAGTTAAGTTTGTTTGGGTTAATTAAAAACATTACGCCAGCCGAATAGGCAATTAAGAGATACGAAAAATTGCCTTTTCGTTTAATAAAACTGTCGTTATCCGAAATGAAAGGGAGGGAAAACTCGTGAGGGCCAATTACCTGAAACTTGCAATATACAGTTGTTACAATATCGATATATATAATATACATATATTTGGTAAGATACAGTTAGGTATATATAATTATATATATACCTATATGAAATTTTTGAACACTGAAAACTTTAATGGTTTCTAAATGCAATTAAATTTTTAGGATTTATATTTTTTTTCATAATTTTACGCAATAACTGCTGAATTAGTTTTCGGTATTATCCTAATGCGTAGGTATAAAACATAATACCCCAAATGCTGTCTTTCCATATTTAAGATCAAAGGAATATTTTCAAGATCAACGCACATGTCTTCTACCTAATAATTTAGTAATTGACATTCATGGTAAAAAGGTCTTATTCTAATGCATTTTTTGAAACAAAATAAATAGCGCTGCAATTCCATTAATCTAACCAACTTTAAACAAATAAGCGCACACACAACACACGTACGGTGTTTGTGTAAATTTACTACTTATAAAAATATCTTTTCTATCTATGATTAATAAATATGTTTATAGTTCGTATGTCATTGAAGGTCTTACTTTAACACTTACTAATTTTATTTCGTTTTGTTTCAGGTATTTTTTGCGAAATATCAGCTACTACGAGGACGTGTAAGTCATCAACGTCAAGATCTAAACTGAATACTCAATAACCTAATGATATACAATACAATACAATACAAAATTTCTTTATGAAATGGAATGAAATGTCTTTCTTTTGCATAGGCCTTCGGGGGCGCTTACAAATTGTCAGTTACATTTATATATATTTTTGAAGTGAAACTTCTTTAGGCGCATGAGGGTAAAATTTTTACAGATGAAACGTCACGCCGGTATGCAACGGAAGTGTCGGAAAAGAGAGAGAGAGTGATCGAGACCGATTGAGAGAGAGTAAGACAGGGCGAACGTAGCATGAGCAACTAGCCGTGGAGTGAGAGTATTGAGCAAGCGAGTGAGAAAGATTGAGAGAAAAAGTGAGACAGAGCGAACGTCGTATCACGCCTTTTTCCCTTCCTCTTAATCTTGGAAATTTAAAGTTTTAGATTTGTATAAATATAAACAAGATTTATAAATTAGTTCGCCAAAGAAGTTTCACTTCTGACATGTGTACTTTGTACGCACGCATGTTTTTTTTACACTACCACCGGATCGGAACACGACCTCAACTGAGAAGATCCGGCAAGAAACTCAGTGGGTTTGTCTTTTTTCTTTGTATATCTTTTTTTTATTTTTTTATTTGCCATCTTGTTTTTACATGGGTAACAAAAGTTAGCTCCAGTATCCTGCCCTACATTTGGCCTAACAAGGAGCACGTTTGGCAGGATACGCTACACTTTGACATTTTATTAATTACGTATTGTTCAGTCCCAAGCTGTTTTCATCATTGTGTTTTCATCATCATCATGTCATTATTGTACACCAAAACATAAGTAACAAGAACAAAAATTACAATGGAAAGTACAACAGGCGGTCTTATCACTAAAATAGCGATCTCTTCTAGACAACCTTAGTGGTTGAAGGAAAACATTAAGGGTGCAAGAGAGGGCAGGGGTGTACAAAAGTATGACATACCGACTTAATAAAATGTGAATATATGTGATATATATACTTGTATACTATGTTTGTATTCAAATAGACATACATACGAACATACACACAGATTTTTCTAAATTATGAGCGTATCAGAAATTAATTATCACTGCTTTTCGGTGAAGGAAAACATCGTGAGGAAACCTACACACCCGAGAGTTCTTTAAAAAAAGTTTTCGGAGGTGTATGAAGTCCACCAATTCGCACTTGGCCGGCGCGGTGGACTATGGCCTAAAACTCTCTCATTCTGAGAGAAGACCCGTGCCCAGCAGTGGGACAATAATGGATTGGCACAACGAACATACATACGTTCTGTTATGTCTGGCCAATGTATACCTTTCTGCCGACCCAGCTTTTTCCCCTTCTATCCCCTAAACCTTACTCAGCGTTTATCTCTCTATAAAGAGTCCTTCTCAAGCGCCCATCTCCAGTCTACTACTACAACCTGCGCCTACAGCACAGTCTATCGCTTAAACCCGCGTGTAGCATAGTCTACCATAGTGATTCTCCTTGCGAACGGCTGTCTACGGCTCCTTTTAAAAATAATATTGTATTTCTTTTAGTGAATTAAATAATTCCTTTTTAAAAAAGTGACTTTTAAATCCTCTCATTAAGTCTCAATTCGAAAAACATTACCCTCCATGTTTCGCAATCGGGTAAAAATCTTGTCAAATTTTATTCAAGAATATTTATTTTCATTTGCGTGTCCATTATTTTCCTTAAATCTCGGTTAGCGCACTTACAACAATCCTATTATAGAAACCAACGCATGCATTAAACAAGCCGAAGACCATTAGCGCAGTCGAATTGGGTTAAGCACGGCTTAACCAATACATTTTTACGGGCGTATACACTGAACAATGTTGTACCCGGTTGCGGTAATGTGAATCGATAATGAGGGGATAGAAACAAAAGATCGCTTGAATAGTAACGAAGGCGACTGCCTGATGGTAAGTGGTATGTGATTATGGGATGTAAATAACTCCAAATAGAATTAGAGTTTTTTTTATCTGACTGAAGTAGCAAACGAGCATGCAGTCCACCTGATGGTAAGTGGTCACTGCCGCCCGTGGACATCAGTAATTAACTTCATACAGAACATGGATTCCATCTGAAGTCAATCACAAATGCGTTGGTACTCCCAAGGACTGTGATGGTCGCCTCATGTAAAAGTGTGCCGGCAACCACACCCTTCCATCGAAACGCAAGAAATGCTTCACGCTAGAAATAGGTGTGGCGATGGTACTTCCCCGGTCGAACTACTCTGGTTCTACCACCTTCATTCGACATACAGTTCAATAGACAGTTCGACTTAGGGTTGAAAGAGACTCAATCTTGCCGTTAACGGCAGTTCCAGTAGTATACTCGCACGAACGTAAACGACACAGTTTTGAATAAAAGACGCCGAAGCGACGCAGGGGTTCTGTGGTATTTTTATCGCACTAAAGCCCCCGGCCGTCTTCAGCACTACAAAAAGGACTCCGGGATCTCCAAAGGAACGCAACCGGAGCCCTCTGAACGCGTTGCCCCATCGGACTTTAGGTAAGTGGCTGGGCCCACCGCTCCGTCTGGTCTTTACGACCATCATCATCTCCAGTCCGGCCTGAGCACGCATCTTACTCTGCTAATATCAGACATAAGTGTAAGGTAGATTCACAAAATATATAGTACTAATAGGTTGTCGTCAACCCATTATTATCCCACTGCTGGGCACGGATCTTCTCTCGGAATGAGAGAGTTTAGGCCATAGTGCACCGCGCTGGCCAAGTGCGAATTGGTGGACTTCACACACCTCCGAGAACTTTTTTTTGAAAGAACTGTCGGGTGTGTAGGTTTCCACACAATGTTTTCCTTCACCGAAAAGCAGTGATAATTAATTTGTAATGCGCACATAAATCAGTGGTGCGTGCCTGGATTTGAACCTCAGACCTCCCGATCGAGAGGGCAAGTTTAAACCATTAGGCTATCACTGCTCTCAGATCTCAATAGTCAGATTAGGAAACGTAAATACATTTTTAATGATTCGGATGTGATTCGTAGAATAACAAAGCCTAGGATAAAAAAAATATCTCTAATGGAAAAGGCGATTAGCCCAGAATTAATTATGCAAACAAAGAAGGCAAAGGACAATTACGGCTTTGTTTTGTAAAGAAATAATGTCCCGTTTATTTATAACGATTGCTATGTATATTTATGATGTTTCGTCTGTAAGTATATCTCCGTTCACGAATTTCAATTTCTACAAAAAAGTTTTGGCAGTGGGTGTTTATGAACTTCACGCTTTACACACGCAAGCTTTCTACACTCATAGCCCCACACTAGGATTTTCTCCTCTGTCTTGGGTACCATGGACACATACGAGACGAATACACAAACACCCAGACCCAGAACAGGAATGTAAACTCATCATTCAGATACCTGTCTGGCCGGGAATCGAACCCGGATCTCATTGCGCGTCAGACCGGTATGGTAACCGCTACGCCACGCGGGTTGTCATACTTAGTACAACTTCATACGCACACAAGACGAATACAACAAACACCCAGACCCAGAACATGAATCTAAACTCATCATTCAGATACCTGTCTGGCCGGGAATCAAACCCGGGACCCATTGCGCGTCAGACCTGTATGGTAACCGCTACGCCACGCGGGTCGTCATACTTAGTACAACTTCGTAGATAAAAACGAATATCTATTTGGATATCGACCAAGAATTTATTCATTTGATTTTGCTTTTGGCAAGGTGATATTAAGAGAATCGTGCGTTTCGATGGAAGGGTGTGGTTGCCGGCACACTTTTATATGAGGCGACCATCATAGTCCTCGGGAGTAGCAACGC
Organism: Spicauda simplicius; assembly: GCA_949699795.1. Taxonomy (NCBI): domain Eukaryota; kingdom Metazoa; phylum Arthropoda; class Insecta; order Lepidoptera; family Hesperiidae; genus Spicauda; species Spicauda simplicius. The sequence continues at coordinate 2,699,082 of OX453062.1, forward strand.
ATCTGTGATTGACTTCAGATATAACCTATGTTCTATATGAGGTTGCTTACAGGTGTCCATGGGCGGCAGTGACCACTTACTATCAGGTGCAGTGCATGCTTGTTTGCTACTTCATTATTATAAAAAAATACAAAAAAACAATCGGGGCAGTGGCAACCTCCTCGGTTGCCACCGCCGTACAAATTTCTAGCGTTAGGCGGTTTTTGTGTACCTTTAGATTTTGCCGTCGTAAAAAAATAGAAAAAAGGCGGTTCTTGCGTTTTGCTAGAAGATTGCGGTTGCCAGCTCACTTTCGTCTCAGTCTTTGGCAGTAGCAGCGTATCTATGATTGATTTCAGATAGAATCTCTATTCTATATAACGTAGCTTACAAGTTACATGGCAGCAAGCTATCATCAGGTGGACAGTATGCTCGTTTGCTATTTTAATCGCATAAATTCATTGGTTTGTCCCTTACAAATTTGTAATCAATCGTTACCTTTTTTTTGTGACGGGAAGGAAACCTTCAAAAGGTACACCGGAGCCTTGGGAGAGACTTCGGGTTATGTGGGATTTTTACCCACTAAAACCTCCTCGGTGGCCTTCCTCTGCGCTTGCAGGGGACCCCGGAACTGCGCCCCTTACGGGCTCTGGCGTTGGGGACAGTCACGCTCCTTAAGAGGTGACTCTTAGGGAGCGTGACTGTCCCCTACGCCTTTCAGTGTACGACAACATGCAGCCACACATGCCGCCGTCCTTCCAGGGATTGTTGGCTGGGCGGTTAGAGCTCCAACTCTAGTCGCCCGCAACCCCAAATCAATCGTTACCTGGATCACTGAGAGCCGTGGCAATAAATAAAGTCTACGATAAGATTAGGGATAAATTAGTAATGTGGAAAAGTTACGGGAAATTCATTAGAAGCGTATTTCCCGCAATTATTCATATACTGCGGTCACTGATAAACAAATAGTTATGCCAAGCTTAGTGCTTGTGGTAAAACCCTTTTTAAGAGACCTATAGGTAGTTATCGTTCGGCATAGCTCGATTCAAACCAGTGATAGTGGGTATGTGGAATAAAAAGCAATTTTAATTGTTTTTTTATTACGTAAATATGAACTCATATTTTTAAGATTAAACGACTGTTAAAGATTTATTTTATTTTATTTATTTACACACTATGGCCTATGGCCTAAACTCTCTCATTTTGAGAGAAGACCCGTGCCCAGCAGTGGGCCAATAATGGGTTGATGAGACACACCAATAGCATTACACACAAATCTTAAACATAGGATACGTAACACTAATGCATACAACTATGCGTGCATGCCAATTATAAGTGTGAACATCATTTACAAATTTACTACTTTCCTACAGTCGTACTGAACAAAGTGACGCAAGAAATTAACTTAAATTATATTAAAATCAAGGAACAAATATATTTAAACATAACTATAATGGTGAGAATTCTACACCTTAAAACAAATGAAACAGAGGTGCTTATTAACGTGATCTGAAATGCTGAATTATTTTTCCTTTAAGACGATTAAAAGAAGATTAACATTTTTACCTTCTATCTTTTACCAGACTGCATCTTACAGTGACAGATAGACAGACAGACAAACAGTCTTACAGCAGAGTCTTAGTACTAGGGTCCCGTTTTTATCCTTTAACTACGGAACCCTAAAAAGGTAAGATTAAAAAAACACAACTTCATATTATTACTTCCGTATGCTGAAATAGGCCACACATGTATGAAAGGGCGCGCGCTCCAGCGCTCCGAATGAATATCTGATAGGCACGAAATAAAAACCTTCGCCGTATTGAATTTTTATGGAGAAGGTACTCAAAATAACTAAAATTTATTCTACTTTCACTTCCGTCTTTCAATGTTTTTATACGTTCAGTGGAATAAATCATAATTAACTATTAATTAGTGAATGAAAATAGCAGGTAGACCGATGACCTAAAGAAGAAGAAGGCGGGAAACTGTTGGATTCAGAGGGCACAGGACCGGTTGGAGTGGCGCTATTTAGGGGAGGCCTATATTCAGCAGTGGACATCAAAAGGCTGATGGATGGATGGATGTAATACGTGAATTTATTTTTGCCGACGTGTATCTTTGACATTTTTATTGCTTTCTACATTCATGCCTAGCCTAGCACAAAGTTCCTGTGATGTAGATCTCGTGGAGACTCACCGAAAAAAATACACACAAGAGAAATGTAAATCACGCAATGACTACTGGTCGGATGTCGCTGTTATTTGTCAAACAGATAATTTAAGACCCGCATTAACACATGGGATACCCTTTTTGGGTGGTGGTAAACGTGACCGACGCAGAGCCGAGACTTAGCAAATCTTTTTAATTTAGCTTTGTAATGTCAACGTGGTAGAACCAGTGTACGACCGGGGAAGTACCACTGCCACACCTATTTCCAACGTGAAACATTTCTTGCATTTCGATGGAAGGGTGTGGTTGCCGGCACACTTTTACATGAGGCGACAACGCATCTGATTTTGGGAGTAGCAACGCATCTGTGATTGACTTCAGATGGAACGCATGTTCTGTATGAAGTTGATAACAAATGTCCATGGGCGGCAGTGGCCACTTACCATCAGGTGGACTGCATGCTCTCGCTACTTCAGTCAGATAAAGAGAATAAAAGAAAACATTACATAGCTTGTCGTCTATTAATTATTGTCTCACTGCTGGGCATGGGTCTACTCTCAGGATGGGATAGTTTTAGGCCTAAGCGCGGTGGAGCGGTGGTCAAATGCGAATTAGTAGACTTCACACAACTTCGAGAACTTATTTTTAATGAACTCTCGGGTGTGTAGGTTTCCTCACGGTGTTTTTCTTCATCGTAAAGCAGTGATGATTATTCTAACACGCACATAATTTTAGAAAAAAAACTCTGACCTCCCGATCGAGAGACCAAGTTTCAATCATTAGACTATCACTGCTCTTATTACATAGCTACTGAAACTTATATTACACGATATAAACTAAATACATAAAGAAACAAAAATATTTTATAAAATATATGCTTTACTGAAAGCCTAATCAGAAATCAGCCGTACATCTTAAATGAATGAATATGGAATTGATATTTCTATTACAGAAATGATAAAATAAAATTCATATAAGACCCAACAAAATATTCCAACTTTTATAGTAATATCAAAACCGTAATCTAGATAACGGCTGTTAGTTTGATGAATGAAATATTTATTTAAATACTAGCTGAACCCCGCAGCTTCACCCGCGTTAATATCAATTTATCGATCATCCCGTGAGAATAAGATATTTTCTCACATTAAAAAGTAACCTATATGTTAATCCAGAGTATCAGCTAACTCTCTACCAAATTTTATGAAAATCGCTCCAGCCGTTTAGGCGTGAAGAAGTAACAAACATACACACTCACAAACTTTCTCCTTTATAATATTAGTATGAAGCTTTATAATATTAGTATAGCTTAGTAAACTATTGTACGATACAAATATTTCTTCAGAGTTTCAATTGCAATGCAATCACACAATCTGTACACTTCTGTATGAGGCCACCATCATGGGTCCTCGGGATTAGCAACGCATCTGCGATTGACTTAAGATTGAATCCTTGTTCTGTATGAATTTATTTACAGATTTCCGTGGGCGGCAGCGACCACATACTCTCAGGTGGACTGCGGGCTCGTTTGCTACTTCAAATTTATAAAAAAATAGTTTTCATTAGCTTTATGTATAAACTTTTATTATTAGCTTTATATAAAAAAAAACTAAGATGGTCATCTCAAAAGTGTGCCGATACTAGAAACACTTTTTGTAATTTCATCCATTAAGGGGGCTCAACGGAGCCTGAAACTTTGTATTTGAATAAAAATACATAACATTGCTCTATTGGGTGCAAATGTACATTCGTCGGTGCCGTCGGAATAGGCCATGCATAATTGAAAGGGCGCGCTCCAGTACTCCGAATAAATATATAATAGAATCAAAATGAGCATTTCCTTGGAAATTGGCTTTTTATGGCTATTATTATCGTATGAAAATTGTTGGAATATGATTAACGATAACGCGACTACTGTTTGGCCTTATATTGAATTTAAAGTATATGTCGTTGTGCACCTATTATTATCCCAAAGCTAGGTATGCGTCTCTTCTCAGAATGAGAACGTGTTTTGGGTTAACGTCCACAGCGCTAGGTAATTGCGATTGTTAGATTCTATATACCTTTCAGCGATCGCAATTAAATCAATTGATAAATGATATAATTTATTACTAACTAGCTGAACCCCGCGGCTTCGCCCGCGTTAAAAAATCGATGTATCGATTGGAAATAAGATATTTTTCCACGATAAAAAGTAGCCTATATGTTAATCCAGAGTGTAAGCTAACTACCAAATTTTGTGAAAATCGCCGTAGCCGTTTAGATGTGAAGAAGTAAGAAACATGCACACTCACAAACTTTCGCCTTTATAATATTAGTATGATGACTATTTAAAATGTAAAAGGTAGAGGTTTTTGTAGGTGGTAGAACCTCTGTAGTTCGAGCGGAGAAGTGTCACCGCCACACCTATTTATAGCGTAAAGCATTTATTCGTTGGAACGGTGTGGTTGCCGACATACTTTGATATGAGGCGACCATCATAGTCCTCGGGAGTAGCAACGCATCTGTGATTGACTTCAAATTGAACCTATGTTCTGTGTGAAGTTGCTTACAGATGTCTAAGGGTGGCGGTGACCACTTACCATTAGGTGGACTGCGTGCACGTTTGCTGCTACAATCAGATAAAAAAATGGTTCTACCACCATCCGCTTAGATATTACCTCACCCTCTCAAACTAGTTCCATTTCTAAATACCCCATAAAAAGTGATTTCACATTTCAGTCATGGGGTGTCCTAACTCTAAGCTGGGAAGGTCTGGCCACATCGCTAAAATTAAGCGAGTAGCGACTTTAACGCATAACAATGAAACGAAGTTGTTTACAAGGTGGTATAATTACCGTACTTAGTTTGACCACGGAGGAACCACCGCTATACTTATTTCTAGCATGAAGCAATGGTCGTTTGCAATTTCAATCGGAGAAAAAAAATGTACAAAAAATAAATAAATGTGGGTAATTAGAAAGTTGGTTCTTGAAATATGTATTTATCGCCAGCATACCTATTTATTTATTAAGAACAAATAAAGTAAATAATTATTGAGATTCTTATGAAGTTTATTCATAAAAGTAACTTGTATTCAAATCTTAAATCGCTTATACTTAGTAGTTATTTATCAAGAAAATTATCTTACAACTTTCATGGTCTGAAATATTTTGCTGGCAGTCGGAAAATTTTGAATGATGTAATTGGTTTTAAGCAAAAAGTTGGTCGTTCATCGCTTATAACGTGTCAGTATGACGAATAACCACTAGGATTAGGTAAACCTTGATTAATGATTGTAACTTCCTTCGCCCTACGCGTTTCCACGACCTGCATGAGGAATTTTTGAGAATTTTTTGCTTGGTGAAAATGGACGTATGAGTGAACGTTGGAGTTGCTCATTTGGAAATGGTGAATTATGGCGACTTTGAATGATTGTAATGTGAATTCTTTACAATCCCACCTATTTTTAAAACGCTGATTTGCCAACCTTATGTCTTATGTGTCCACCATTAAATATGTCTAGTTGTAAGGCTGAAAATTTTAAATTTTAAATGTTCAACTATTTTACTATTACACAAACGTATTATACACATATTAGTCATATTACCTACGTTAATCACTTAATCTACAAATTACTACATACCTGCTTTATTGCTTATACATAATGTAGTTTTTTTGGCTTGATCTTCCATTTATTTATATTTTAAAATACATATTCACGTAGCGTACATAAACTGAATAAACCGTAAAGCATAAAAGAATATTCTATAGATAAGCATCTTTGTTTACAAACATTCCTGTACTTCAGTGACACGAGCGCCATCTGCTAACAAATATAAGTTAATTTACAAATATGTATCAGCGCCCTCTAGTTACTATCAAAGGAAAATACTTTACAACGCCATCTGTCGTAAGTTATATTCAGTGTAAAACAGCGCCATCTGTCGCCGGAGTAGCAAACCAGTGTAGAAGACCTTATTCCAAATGCGCTCACTAGATGTCCCTAGTAAGAAAATTATAAGAGCAATTATTTATTTGCGTTTAACATTTTATCCACTTTCTGCGTCCATTTGCACAAAAATCTGAATAGGTATTTTTACGGGCAATTAAATTTTAATATAAGGTTGCCTAACAAAATATGGGCACAATTACTTGTAATTTATTATTATCATACTATCATGATTTCGGATAAGATCGTATTTTGGTTTAATCGTACGACGAACTTCACTAAATAATCACCATTTAGTTATTTATTATACTTTTTGCTAATATTAAATTAAGTATGACATTGTTTTAACCCATATTGATCAAGAGAAGAGTTGTTTAGGCTTTATGGAGTACTGTAGTCTATATGATGTTGTTAACAGAATTAGGAGATGTGAATTTATGAATTATGAAGTAACAGTAAGAACGGTGACCACTAACCATCATGCACTGCACGCTCATTTGATATTTCAATGTTATGAAATGAAATGAAATGTCTTTATTTTGTATAGGCCTACGGGGGCACTTACAAATTGTCAGTTATATTTTTTTTCTTACACTACCACCGGATCGGAATACGACCTCAACTGAGAAGATCCGGCAAGAAACTCAGCGGGTTTGTCTTTTTTCTTATTTATATCCATTTTTTATTTTTTTATATTTATAAAATCCATAATATCCATAATCCAAATTATAAAATCCATATGTAACATTTCACACCTCAAAATTCCTATGAGAAACCAGAATGCAATCAATGTTTTGTACCCGTAGTACCTACTAGTTTGTTTGTTGCCTCAGAATTGTTCTTTTTCGCTCATACATTGCAATGTACATTGCACTCTTAAGTTTCCGTTTTCGGTTACGAATTGCAATGTACTTTGATGTGTGAAAGCAAAATAAACTCTTTGTAACTGTTACAACAGTGAACATCATGTTCTTACACTAGTGATGTAACCAATGTCATTAATTCACAATTCATGAATGCGAATGTGAATAACCTCTATCAACATTTGCGAATAATTAAGTGTTGTTTTTAATTTGTCATCAACATGCGCGCCGCCGGGTTTGTTATCAAACAGACTTAACAAATTTGTCGAACGTTTTTTTTCGTCAAACAGCAGTTCTATATTCGCAAAATATTCTCTGATCCTTGCGAATTCGAATATTTGTTGCATCACCAATCTACACAACCACTTACACGCATTCGGCACCCCTCGTTAACACCAAATTGTTTGTCTAACTACCCGCCTTGCTTGGAACTGGTTTTTTGTGCTGAGAACTGACTGGGTAACTGATGTCGGAGGTTATAGACACCTCACAATTTGTTTCTACGGATGTTTAGAGAGCTGAATGTTTATTTAAAAAAAAATGATATAAATAAGAAAACAGACAAACCCGCTGAGCATACACTACTACATAGCATTGTTGTCAACTTGTGCAATTATAATTATATATTTATCATTATTAATTATACTTATTTAGTTAATAACACTACAAATAAAAACATCGTTAAAGCAAGTAATTGAAGGTTTTAGTTTTTACTTTTACAAAAGTATAAATAACACAAACATGTCGTATCGTGAACTAATTCTTAAACTTGGGATGACCTTGACTGTCCGTAAATAATTGAAATTAGTAATTAGCTGCTGCCTGTTCTTGTAGAACGGTTCTGTCTTATGCCGATCACACGTGCACTCCTTCTCCTGAGAACTAGGATGATCGCCTATGAAATTGAGCCGGTATATATTAAGAACATACTATACTTGAAAATCAAGCGAATGACATATTTAAATCTTAAGGTCTTTAGTATTATTTGTAGGTGAAATACTGATAGCATTAATTCTACACGTGAAAACTTGTAATCGACTTTTCTTTTGTAATAATTAGCACATACCCATATTATTAAGAAGCTGTAAGTTTTCCAAATAAAAAAAAAATACAAATTATACTTATAATAATACTATGACTACTAACATTTCCATTTTAATTGTACGCAAATTACAATCTGCTTTAGCAATTTAAATAAAAACATCGTTAAAGCAAGTAATTAAAGGTTTTGCGCGAATAATACTTTTACAAAAGTGTAATTAACACAAACATGTCGTATCGTAAACTAATAATTAAACTTGGGATGACCTTGACTGTCCGTAAAGAAATGGAATTAGTAATTACCTTAATATAGGTAGTATAATATAATTAATTATTTATTAGAGCAGTGATAGCCTAATGGTTGAAACTTGCCCTCTCAATCGGGAGGTCCGAGGTTCAAACCCAGGCACGCACCACTGATTTATGTGCGTATTAGAAATTAATTATCACTGCTTTTCGGTGAAGGAAAACATCGTGAGGAAACCTACACACCCGAGAGTTCTTTAAAAAAAAAAGTTCTCGGAGGTGTGTGAAGTCCACCAATTCGCACTTGGCCAGCGCGGTGGACTATGGCCTAAATGTCTCTCATTCTGAGAGAAGACCCGTGCCCAGCAGTGGGACAATAATGGGTTGACGAAACGAATATAATTAGCAAGCTGAAGTGGCAATGGGCCGGTCACATCGCTCGTAGGACATATAACCGATGGGGAAGGAAGGTCCTCGAATGGCGACCACGTTAAGGCAAAAGGAGCACAGGTCGCCCCCGCACAAGGTGGACCGATGACCTGAAGAAGACAACGGGAAGCCGTTGGATTCAGAAGGCACAGGACCGGTTGGAGTGGCTTCATTTAGGGGAGGCCTATGTGTAGCAGTAGACTTTAAAGGGCTCATGGATGGATGGATGGATAATATAAGTAACTTGTTTATTTGAAACAAGATTAGTTTTACTAGAAACTTAAAATAAGACGCTTACTGTTTTAATGATAAATAACTAAAGGTGCGGTAAGGTGATTAAGTTGTAAAACTTTTAAACAAAGTAAATAAAAATGTAAAAGAATATTCCATGATTATTGTAAATAGTTGAAGGAATGATTTAAGACAGTAACCCGTAAACATAACAATAAAATGAACAGCGCCCTTAAATTTGAAAAGGAAAATATTATTCAAATATTAATTTTAGATTTTGAAGCAGATATCCTAGATATTATTATAGTATGTTCCTGTAGTTTTGGGACGAGAATAGGGCTACGGTATCCTCTGCCTGACATAAGAGGTGACTAAAAGGGGCTTCCGGGGTTGCGGGCGGCTAGAGTGGGAGTTTGAACCGTCCAGACAAGCGACCCCGGGTAGGATGATGGCATGTGTAGTCGCATGCCGTCGTAAACACCAGGAGATACGATGACCTCAAATGCTCACTAGGGAAGAGCTCGAAAGGGGCCGATCTGGCAGATCCTTGAGTTCTCTTCGCAGCGCTGAGGACAGCTACCGGGGGGGTTTTAGTGAGGTAAAAATCCTACATAATCCGACGTTGCTCCCACGGCGTCGGGTACCTTTTGAAGGTTTCCCCCTCGATAACAAAAAAAAAGATATTATAATACCAAACAAACCACCTATCCAATCTAGATTCTATATAATGTCATCAGTCATAACGTGAATGTTGCATTTAACTATGTTCAAGTTCATTTAACTATTTTAAAGGTAACCCAAACAACTTAATTTTTTAGCCAAAACAACTTCATTTTTTTTTATTTTGACCTCATGGACAAATTATAGCTGTTATTTATGTTATATGTGTTTGTAAATCGCGTAGGTATTTGTGCAAAGAAATTACTTTGATGGTCTTTGAATTTATTATGATAATTTTTTAATATTTTTGTTCGTCTGTTTATCTGCATGTTTAAAACCTCAAACTAACTAGGGAATTTAATGATTCAAAATACATTTATAGTCCAGATATTGGGGTAACATTCAAGTAGTTTTTTCATCAAAAGTAATTACAACTTAGATTAGTTTTAAACGCGAAAAATTAAACCGGTCTTATACGAGTCTAACTGAATTATTTTGTTTATTTAATTTTAGACTTACTCCACTTACCACCGTCCCATACGTCAGGAGGCATTCAACTACATCTTGTTTATTTCATGCTCTAATCCAATTTCGCATTGCAAATTGAGATCATTATCTGAAGACCCGTTCGCCGGACGCCGTTTTATTCATCAAACGGCCCCGTCACCGCCTCTCTTCCAATCTGATTTTTGTGCCCGTGTTGTATTAAAATGTAGATCCCGTTTAATAATACTTTTTTTAACACTGGGTTATTCCTCCGGTTTTGGCCGCTTACCGTCTAACACACTAATGAGTATCCTATGTGTTAATCAGGGTCAAACTATCAGTGTACCAAATCAAAGCGAAATTCGACAGGTACTTATTGTGTGAAGTATCTTTCAAACATCTGCATTTTGTAATACAAATAATTAAGATAAGATTGAGGTATTAAACGAGGTTTCAATAAAAGCAATCTTTGTAGCAGTCGCCCATATTGGCACTAAAACCAATTACTGATTTATTATTACTTCTGTGAAGTAAAATGGGCGCATCATATGTCACATATCAACGACGGAAGCCAGCCGACACTTCAGGTTAGAGGTAGGTTTTGCGGTAGTACATCCCCGTAAAACCCATCTATGTCTACTGCTTTTCAAATTTTATTATAACAAACCTTTTAATAATCACAATTTCTGGTGTACTTCTTGTCTTGCAATTTACTTGTGATAAGTGCTATCCATGAACGATCTTAGAGTCCTAATGGCGTGAGATGTTTCAAAGCGTGTGTAACAAGGATCCGACTAACCTTGGCAAACACACCAAGACCGTGACCGGAGTCTATTGTTCCCGTAATCCTGTTTTCAGCTCCATAATAGAATACGGCGTAAACATCCCTTCTGCGTCAAGTAACAGTAACCAAAACTTGTCCAATTGTGTTAGTATTAGGATTGTTAAATTAAGTTCCTTACGCGGTATATTTATTTCAGCGTTACCTATCTATTCTTCTAATAGGTATGAAATAGTTGCAATAACAGTAAGAGATTTAATCCAAGTCCGGCAATGCATAGATGACTTGTGTGGCGTTGCCACAGCCGCTGGTGGCCCCTCAACATTAAGCGGCCCATCTGCTTTATCGCTAACATAAGTTATTACACATTTATATTATCTTTGTTTTCAACTTTTTTTATTTCTGCGTGCATGAAATATATTTTGATTTAATGTATCGAATATCATCATTTTAGATTATCTTAAATTTTATCGAGCTTGATGTCTTTTAAGGCAGTTTACATAGGTATTATCTGTATACTGCAACCAGTATTATAATAGTTACTCAGTTCCAATAAAGTTTAATACATTTATTACGTTAGTTACATAAGATCAAGAATTTGGCAAATGTTTTATATGTTCATAGTTTTTGGCACGTTCTCACCTATGCCAAAAATCAGTAGATAGAGCGTTGCAATAAAGATTGTCTTTCTAAGTTATGTGAGACCGAAAATCATATTTATACTAGCTGTCCCGACAAACGTTGTTTTGCCATATAAAAAATAAAAAAAAATGTTAAGGGGTATGAAAAATAGATGTTGGCCGTTTCTCAGACCTACTGAATAAGCATATAAAATTTGGTAAAAATCGGTCAAGCCGTTTCGGAGGAGTATGGCAACAAAAACTGTGACACGAGAATTTTATATATTAGATAAACGCCAATACTTAATAGATACATTGATTTTAAATTGTCCCCAAAATTTATGATTAGTTTCATGTTCCAAGAAAATAAAATCAATATTTCTGTGCGATCTATTTCCTTGTACTTTTAGTTTCAAAATAGCACATATCCGTTTCAAGCTGACAGTTTTACGATTTTATTTATAGTTCAGATTAAGTAATATTTACCGTCTGATCTTTTAATGGTACTGTTTGAATTTCCGATTGGGAAGTTTATTTTGTACACTCTTCTATGAACTACCTTTTTGCTTTTAATCCTTTCACAATAGATATTATCGTTGTTTAATTAAGCGCCTAAACGAGATTGATCGTATTATATTGAAGATTTTATGGTTAATCCATTCATTATTACTGTTCGCTTTTATAAATTTAATAGACATCACTTACATAAAAATATTTTTGCCTAAAAATCTTTTTGCCAAAAAGGCTTTTTGTCTAAAAATCTACGATAAGTCCATAATGTGTGATATGTGTATATCAATGCAAGAATTTTTAATATATTTACTTATTTTGCAACTTCTTCATATTTTTTCTCCTCGTGTAATTTATATGGTACCCGACAAAAGGATCTATCGATTTTGAAATAAAGCAGTATTGTATTTGCATTCGAAGGTCCATGTTTCCGAGAATACATCAAAATTATTTCGTTACAATATTTACGAGTGTATGTGGCAAATTTCTCTTCACGTGAGCGAACAATTGAAAATCTCGGCCCCTAGTTTATCTTTGTGATTTAGTGGAGCGTATCCACTTCTTGTCTACAATTCCTTATTCTCGTCGGAAAATAATTTTGGAGCAATTTCAACTTTGGTCTCGTAGAAGACAGTTTTGTAGAAAGTTATTGTCTGTTCACGTATAATATCAAATATTTCATATATTGTGCCGTATTTGGCAAACAAAGACTGACTTATGTTACAAGGTGAGCTTGATGATGATCGATGAGTTTCGTGAGTAGATTTTTTCCCCAGTCCCAATATTTTTTTTGGTGCCCGGTTAAATTGTCAGTTATTTCACGTTTGATATCGACAGGTTTTACTTGAATGACACTCTTTTCAATTCGCGTTCCTGCGAATCATTGTGTTTCAAGATGAACATATCTTGCACTTTACCCTTCTGTAAGTTATCTGAGATATGCATCAAATTTGATGTTATCTGCACGCTCATTACCTTACTAAAGAAACAGCGTGGTCAAGAAACTGATATCGTGTGAAGATTCGTGCCATTCTATTGTATTCGTTTTTACGTTCGAGCCTATTCAACTGCTATTAAAAGTACATTTTCTCCTTCCAAGTTTTGATTGACATGACATCACTGCACACCGTAGTCTGCAAATTCTGCCATTGTTCGCATTTGACAGTGACAAGACGGAAGGGGTTAGGCCCTTCGTAACTTGTATCATAACAATATCTTCTAAGGTCGCCTCGTTTATCTAATGTTTTGTATCGGGGCAAGTCTATCATTGTTATAATTCTATCTTGTTAAACTTTTTAAAATGATTCGATTATATATTTTAGTGCCATTATTCATAATCATATCGCATTTTAATACCGCGCTTAGTTTAATCGGTTTTCAAAGTTAATGTTTGACTCTAGCGTATGTTATAAATTTATATTGCAATGTCGTGGAGGAGTTAGCGTCATTCACTTTCAATGTTTTGTTGGCTGCACCATATTTATCTTGTATATTTATATTCTCATCAAGACTCGACTCATTTAGCCGACCATTAAAGCCGACGTCAGTTTCCCATGTCTCGGCCTAAACTATATGTTCATAATATAACATGACACTCATTTTCAGAACCGGTTCTGCAACACGGAAGCCGGATCCCACGATGCTTATTCCTGTTTTCTTGTAAAATCTGCCGTCAAGTTCGTCGTCTTTGCTTAACATTTTAGCTAAACATCTGTCGGGTCCACGCGTTGTTACATTTTTTGTCGACGAAGTCCATTGTTGTTTCTTTAGAAACTGGTCCATTTTCATCGGCTTCGTTTGCGTAAACTCATTGTTACACTTCTTTTGATTGGTGTCTGTCAGAAATCTTTTGCGTGTGCGTAATTTTAAATACTGTAACTTTATATTATTTCTTATAGTAAAAATGCTGTTATTTTTTATATTAAAATTGTATTTCAATGTTAGTGAACAAAATAACAAATGCTTAAACCTATACTCAGGTATACCCAACCAACGTGTTTGTTTATAGTATTTATCCATAGCGCAAGAAAACAGTGATTTAACTAATATCGTTCTTAATACTTCAGCGTGAGATGGTAAAATTTGACTAACAATACAATAAATAAATGGATAATTGCAAGACCGGCATATACGTACTATCAAGTCATATCAAACATTATGTGTCGTCTGTTTGTGCACTATAGCATACTTTTGTACTCTAATCCAACTTCGGATATAACCTTCAATTATTGCAATGATCCGTAACCGACAGTTGAACCCAAAATTACAGTATGGTAGGTAGTAATCGGGTCATTTTATGTGATTTACGGGCTGGGGATAATTCGAATATGTGATACGGGCCATAAATTTACCTAACGCCTCTGATGGGAAACGGAGTAATGTGATTTGTAGCACATGAGCTTATTGTAGGAAATCGTTCGAGCGGTATCGGGATTGTATTTACGATATGATTTATTTACGTCTTTAGGCAACCCGGTGGTAGATTTGTGGTTTAATACGTGTCCATAAGTATAGGCTGTGCTGGCGTTTTCCCTGTCATTATTTTGTGACTTGTCTTGTCTATCGTTAGGTATCTATGTATTATATTAAATACTGATATAATATTCAATATAATACATAGATAGATATTATATTTTTTTAATATCTTTCCATTCTGTGTTACTTGCTTTTTGGTATGTTTGTGACTGTTTTCTTAATTAAAATGTATTTCTTTTTTTATTACTCTATTCATTAACTTTAAATATTTAATGTGTTTCTTTAAGTATCAAATACCGGTTATTACTTTTTTACAATATCCCATAAGATGAACCGTAATTTCAAATTCGATATTTATGTATATTTTGGATGTTAAAGTTGATTGTGTTTACTGACTTTATAATGTCAGATATAAAAGGAATAAAATCCATTCTCAAAGTATTTTTGGAGCAATAGAACAAGGAACATGAAATTCATTCGACTACGCCCTTCACATTTGGGTGTCACCCTTCGCAAATCCACCCAATGACGGGGTCTTACATTCGCAACTTTATCTTCGAACCCTCGAGTGCCCTCTGGAAGAATTACATAAAAAATAGACCACACAAGGGTTGCTCCTGCAACGTTAATAATTCCTACCGAATTGCTGATGACGTTCCCAAACCTCGCCGAATTGATTTTGGTAAAAGCGAGTTAGGTTTTCTTTGTATTTTCGTTACTTTATTCACTTTTTGTATCTCTCTGTATAACTTCAGATTAGATTTTTTTGGATATTTGTAACAAACGTATTGTAGTATTTCACGACTTCAATGGGGTTGAACCGTATAATCTCATATAATCTGAATTTTATTTTATCTTCTATACTTCTTATAATATAGCTATAACTCGTTTCCTGCATTTTGTATTCAATAACTTACATCAGCATTAGGGATATTTGTTTTATAAATTA
The DNA here is from genome assembly GCA_949699795.1 of Spicauda simplicius. NCBI lineage: Eukaryota > Metazoa > Arthropoda > Insecta > Lepidoptera > Hesperiidae > Spicauda > Spicauda simplicius. The sequence continues at coordinate 2,714,452 of OX453062.1, forward strand.
AAACAATTCTTTTAAGCCTACTAATACTAATGCATGTCTTGATGAGAATTTTAATAATTTCACTTTTTGCAACTGTCGAGTTTGTATAACAAATCTGTAGACAATACAAAATTCAACAGCCCTTGTTAGTTCAGAAACAATGTTCCGAGTTACGTTTCTTGCGCCATTCACACGAGTCGCGTCGTGTATCTCGTGTTTTTGTCGTCGAGTGTCGAACCACAAAGGATGCGTCCGTTTCAATTAGCTCAGTTTGAGTTGAATCTTTAATGTCCTCTGACGTTTTATTTATACTGCCCTTTGTTACCTCGTCTGCTTTATCGAAAAGTATTAGGGATTATAGTCCCTTAGCGTTCTATTTCACCTTCCGGGTTGAAATATTTGAATACATTACCACAATCCACTTAGTAACGCATCATCTGCGTCAGTCCTATCTACTATTATGTCTGTTGCTACAATAGTATTAGAAGCTATTATTGTATGTTCGAAACGATTCGTTGTTGTGTAATTTGTACGGTCTTAAGGATTACCTTCTAAATACATTTTAATTGGTCCCCTGCTAAGAATTTCTTTCGCTCTGTGCTTACAACCCTTTAATTATTCTTAAGTATTTGCGGATGTCACGCACGCATATTAGACTGATTGATGTGTCCTTTATGTTATGGGTGGCACCTAATAATGGTTTGTTTTTCAGTTCGGAATTAATTTTAACCATATTGTGGCAGCTTAGTAACATATCATTAATTTTGAAGGCATGTTAATTCACGTTATGTAGTTTCGTTTTTTAAATACCTCAAGAGGAGTCCAAGATGAGTGCTATCAAAGTAGATAGCACAAATACAGTTTTACTATAATGTTCTTTTTCGTATTAATTATTCGTAAACTTCATGGAAAAATGCTCAATTAATGATTATCCCGTAAAGACACAATATTTAAAATACTTCCACTTATTATGAAGTTAAGTATACGAAATGGAAAATTTGCAAGATTACGTACATCTACTATACTTATATCTACGGACTACGGAAATATTATTTGTTAAATAAAAAAATGTCCATTCACCGCTATATTTTTTGCTTTAATTGTTGAGTAAATAAATTCTCAACGCAATCCAGATCGATTAATATTAATATTTCAACATTACTGCACACATTTCGCTTCCATTTCTGCACTTTTTTACCCCCTTACAACTACCGTCACCCCAATATCAGAAGCAATGAAGTGAACATCATTAATCTAAATTTCGCAAATCATACTGGAAATGATGAATAAAACGACTTAAATGGGGCAAAAATTCTCAATATGTTTTGTTAGGTACTTGTTCAAGCGAGTGACTAATGCTATAACGAATGTTACTTGCTTGTCCCTCGGTACATGAAATCTCATCGCTTTTCGCCACTCTGGTCACGGTTAGACATCACACTACTGAACAGTAATAAAAGTACTTAGTTTTCAATGTGGGATATCATCAATTATGTTTGGCGTTTTTCGATGTATGGCCTCAGTTTATTCGGAATTTTATTATTTTTATAATAAAAAAATACAACGGATTGCTCTCATTCTAAATGTAATAAGAGCAAGCAAACCATACAAATACAGTTTAAAATTAAGGTAGATATTTACACGAAGTTTTTCGATTAGGGCATCAGGGCTAGCAGTGACCTCACTATACCATTAAAATCAAGATAGCAGCGTCTAACATTACCCATATGAAGCAGGAGTTTTTTAAAACACGCTTTCTACGCTCATAGCACCACACTAGGATTTTCTCCTATGTCGTGAGTATCATGGACACCCACAAGACGAATACACAAACACCCAGATCCAGAACACGAATATAAACTCATCATTCAGATACCTGTCTGGCCGGGAATCGAACCCGGGACCCATTGCGCGTCAGACCGGTACGGTAACCGCTCCGCCGTGCGGGTCAGGGACTTGATGTACCGATGGTACTACCGTATACATTTTATTGTAAAAGTTGCAAGTTCTGGTGCAACTTTAAAGATAAACGGTATTGTAAATTAATTTACAAGAAAAGTTTAATTCATTATTCCTAAATCTGTAAAACCACAAACCCACCAATTCGCACTTGGCCAGCGAGGTGGACTATGGCCTAAACTCTCTCATTCTGGGAGAGAGAGAGAGAGAGAGAAATCTGTAAAATGTGAATATGCCTAAAATGCATGAAAATGCGTCAAAATGCGTATCGTATCGACCCGCAGCGATGTGTGACCGCTGGGCGCGTGCCCGCCCTTGACATAGCGCTACACCTTTGTGAATACATTCGACTTATCTCGGTGCATCGTTATGCATATTGATGCATTTACGATTTGATAGACAGGCGACAGGCAATCACGGCACGCGACAAATATTCGGTTAGGTCTTTAGCGCTATCCTAGTGAATCTCCTGCAGCGGAATCTTCTGCACGCATGCACGTCTTAAAATGATGCGCGTATTAGAAATTATTTATCATAGTTTCACAATGAATACAGAATTTTCACTCAGAATACAAGGAATTGAGTAAATTTAGGGTCTCGAAGTAAAAGCTTTTATTTAACGTCCAATGGTAGTGTTTCTCGGAACAAGCTTTTATTTGATAGAAAATTGTACCTACCATGCAACAAAACGATGTGTTTGTCTACTATAAAGTTTATTTTTATCTTTTCAGTCCATTGAAGTAAAAGCTTGTTTTAAAAAATATTTATTATTAATATTATTGAAGTGAAACTTCTTTAGGCGCATGAGGGTAAAATTTTTACAGATGAAACGTCACGCCGGTATGCAACGGAAGTGTCGGAAAAGAGAGAGAGAGTGATCGAGACCGATTGAGAGAGAGTAAGACAGGGCGAACGTAGCATGAGCAACTAGCCGTGGAGTGAGAGTAGCAAGCAAGCGAGTGAGAAAGATTGAGAGAAAAAGTGAGACAGAGCGAACGTCGTATCACGCCTTTTTCCCTTCCTCTTAATCTTGGAAATTTAAAGTTTTAGATTTGTATAAATATAAACAAGATTTATAAATTAGTTCGCCAAAGAAGTTTCACTTCTGGCATGTGTACTTTGTACGCACGCATGTTTTTTTTTTATATTTTTAAATGAAATAATGTACGAATAATCTAGAAATATAAATAGTTTGAGTTCGAAGTGATAGTCACTTTATTATTTCAAAGGCATTTTTACACAATACCTACTAATACTACTTCACTATCACTAGGTAGTATAAAACGAAGTCGCTTCTCACTGTCTGTCCCTATGTATGCTTAAATCTTTAAAACTACGCTACGGATTTTAATGCTGTTTTGTTAAGTAGATAGAGTGATTGAAGAGAAAGGTTTTTATGTATAATACATGTATAATATAGTAGAAAAACACTGATAAGTTCATATTTTTGACTTTTAGGTGGAATGAAGTTCGCCGAGTCAAGTAGTGCTTTTATAAAAATCAACAAAAATAATAAAGTTTCTTATATTGCACACTTTTCTTTCGCGTGTACTGGTAACTGGACTGTCAGATCTAAATATAAAAATGTTTGCGTGTCCGCGCTCAGATTGCGTGGGTGTCGCGGTGACGTAATAATGACAATAGGGGTTTAGTGGACAGGGTTGAAGGGTAACGACCCTAGAGCTAACGATAACGCCAAACAAGCTAATACGTTTTTTGGTGCGTGTTAAGTGTTGGTCTGTGAGACCGTTTTTATTAGGGTTCCATATCCGCAGAATGAAATGGATAAGCCTCCACTGTCTGTCACAGTGCTCTATCTCTTAAAACATCATAAATAGAAACTTGATGTTTTTGCAATATGAGTGTATCACAATGGTCGTCTTATTAAAAAATGAGCCCGTTCCCATACTTTTCCGCGAAGCATTACTTGCGTTTCGATATAAGAGTGTGGTTGCCGGCAATATTTTACATGAGGCGACCAACTCCGTCCTGGGTAGTAGCAACGCATCTGTGTTTGACTTCAGATAGAACCTATGTTTTATATGAAACTACTTACGGATGTCTATGAGCGACAGTGACCATTTACCATCAGGTCGACTGCATGCTCGTTTGCTACTTCAATATTATAAAAAAACATCTACCGACCACAGAAAGGTAAATTATGTGAAATTTCGATAATATAGTCATTACACACGCGGCGTCGTGTACGGGAAAGAGCATTATATGGCATAAAAGTTGATTGTCTCCACCCTACACAATTCGCCATACCCCTCTTGTTATATCCTCGTCAGTAATTCTTAGTTGATTTGTACGATTGAGGGGTAGAAATCTTTGCGACGCTTTTTTTAAGCGACTTCCAAAAAGGAGGAGGTTCTCAATCATCTGTATTTTTTTATATAATTTGGAAGTAGCAAACAAGCAAACAAGAAGTCCACCTGATCGTAAGTCGCCAATGCTGCCCATTGGCATCTGTAATTAAACTCAGATAAGACCAGTTTATTTGCGTTTAGTAATAGATGATTGTGTTACTGCCCTTTTATAGCAAGCTGGAACGCCTAGGAAAACTATATCTCCCTTATCCCATCCTTCAAATCAGAATACAACAACGCTACACTTATGTATCAGGCAGATATAGGTATGACGTTAGTGCCGTAGAGTCAAATAGCATAGAATTGTATCGCCTTTATGGATTAAGTTAGACATCAACATTTATATGTTGCCATTCCATTCATAAGCGTCGCCGCACACGGGCGATTTGTGGCGGCCACTAGCTTATTTCCTGCAGTTTTCATACATGTTATGTGGACTCGGCTCACACGGTAAACGCCGGTGGCCGCCACCAGCCACTAATCGCTGACGACAAGCGCGGCAATCAACCACAAGACGCGGCGCTTCTAGTGGCCGCGATTGTGGCTGTCGCGAGTGACCCGCGTAAGCTAAGTAGCAATGCTTAATACTGCTGTTAAAACTAAAACTATACAGTTGAAGAATGCTCGGGATGTGGTCCCTACAGATATATCATAAAATATTCTGCCCTCATATTTTTTATAAGAAATGCTTCTTGTAAAAAAAGCGTATCAAAAACTCATTATTGGAACTATGATACAAACAGTTATTTGATTAATGTTAGCGACATCGATCGATCACTACTGTAATTGAATTCGCAGTAGGTACACTCATTACATTGCACCCTATACCGTTATTGTAAAAATACCCTCGTGGTGAGGGACCTCCCTTACAAAACACCCTCTGGGTCTGTGAGATCCCCGATATAATTTTATTATAATAATTTTTGTTGTCAAAAGTAATGCTCGAGCAAGGATTTGTTTTAGTACACCATATGTAATAAGACTGAACCTCTTTAATAATTCGTTAAAAAGCTTCCTCTTCTTATTCAGCTTCAAATTGAATTACAAGTACCTATATTCACTATCATATTTATTGTTATACTATAAATATGCGTATATGGACTCTACTATGTTCCTTGGTCTGCAAACAAATAAAAAATCAATATCCACTCGAGGATTAATCGTATGGACACGTCGACGATTTCTACGGCTGACTTGTTAGTACACCTGATTGGACTTATATAGAGAAAAATAAACTAGATCTAATATGTGCCTAATGTAGCTTGTTGCGTTGTAAGTACCTATTTTAGCCACTGAATGGTTTTGCATGCTTGGCATAACTTAATACTCGTTATTACATGTATGAATGGTTTTTAAGAAGATTAAGCTCAGTCATCGGTGGTGCATTGGATGGTACTTAACACGTAATCATCACATTTACGAACCAATGTACAAACAATACCGCAATAAAAAAAGATATATAAAAAAAAAGAAAAACCCACTGAGTTTCTTGCCGGATCTTCTCAGTTGAGGTCGTGTTCCGATCCGGTGGTAGTGTAAAAAAAATATATATGTAACTGACAATTTATAAGTGCCTCCGTAGACCTATGCAAAATAAAGGCTTATCATTTGACGATCAGCGTGGCGCAGCGGTTACCATACCGGTCTGACGCGCAATGGGTCCCGATTTCGATTCCCGGCCAGACAGGTATCTGAATGATGAGTTTAGATTCATGTTCTGGGTCTGGGTGTTTGTGTATTCGTCTTGTGTATCTATGGTACCCACGACACAGGAGAAAATCCTTCTGTGGGGCTATGAGTGTTAAAAGCGTTTTTTTTTGCATGCTTGGTAAAACTTGATACCCGTAATTAATGGTTTTATAAGAAGATTAAGCTCGGTCATCGGTGGTGCATTGGATGATGCTTTATATATATCGTCGCCAACCCATTATTGTCCCACTGCTGGGCACGGGTCTTCTCTCGAAATGAGAGAATTTTAGGCCATAGTCCACCGCGCTGGCCAAGTGCGAATTGGTGGACTTCACACACCTCCGAGAACTTTTTTTTTAAAGAACTCTCGGGTGTGTAGTTTTCCTCACGATGTTTTCCTTCACCGAAAAGCAGTGATAATTAATTTCTAATACGCACATGAATCAGTGGTGCGTGCCTGGGTTTGAACCTCGGACCTCCCGTTCGAGAGGGCAAGTTTCAACCATTAGGCTATCACTGCTCTAGGTTATCACTGCTTAACATATTAATACCCCATAAGTTTTTCTGTTATACTAGGTATATCCTACAAATCAAACTTCAGTTAAACACGGCTTCTATCAGAAATAGGTGCTTCTACAGTTGAACCTCGACGGTTCGTAAAACCTTTACATGACCGCCTAACCAGAGGTCGAACGTGACGTATGAACCTCTTAAACATATCTGCCTAATCGGTAGAAGGAAGGAAGGTAAGGGTGTGGTTCGGCTCACTTTTCTATAAGGCGATCAATTTAATCCTCGGGAGTACGCATCTATGATTGACTTCAAATAGAACCCTTGATCCTTATGAAGTTGCTTACAAATGTCGATGAGCGGCAGTGACCACTTATCATATAGTGGACTGCTTGCTCGTTTGCTACTTGAATCTTATTAAAAAAAAAACTATACTATAGAAAATCCAAATATATCGCTAAACACGACTTTTATTGAAAATGGGTAGCAGTGGTGCTTTTACAGTCGAATTCCGACGGGTCTTATAATACCTTTACATAACCAGCTAACCGTACGTAACCTTACTGGAGGTGGAACCAGACATATAAACGGCAGACAACAGACAGAATCAAGATCGAATCTAACGCCATTTTTTCATCAGACCGGCTTAAACTTTTGCCCATATATGTTAAACATTTGCCGACAAGTAGGAAGTACCCCGGCAGTGCAAAACGGATGCTTCAATATGCAACAATTGCAAATGCGACTCGCGACCCCACTTCCAATGATCACGATTGAATGATTGATTTTTACTTCAATATGCCGATGTGGTCTTGTATTTCCGTAATTTCCTTTTGCAGCCTAATGATTAGCATTTGTGGATGGATCTTAATAAGGTAGCATATTTGTTTTGTTTCACTTTGTCTAAGGCGGACAGATCATTCATTCGCTGCTATCGCTTAAATTATTGTCTTGTTTTAATCTTCGCTTAATCTACTGAACAGTTGCATGCTGCGTGGGCATCAATTTGTAGCTATGTATGATTTCATACGAAAAATCTATCACAGTCGATAGCTTATGCGTCTGTTTAGATGCCTTTTTTGTTTTCGAGGGGAAAACCTTCAAAAGGTACCCGACGCCGTGGGAGCGACACTGGGTTATGTGGGATTTTTACCGCACTAAAATCCCCCTGGTGGCCGTCCTCGACGCTCAAAAGAGGACTTCGGGATCTCCGAGGGATTCGGGGAAACGAACGCAACCGGTATTGTTTAGATTCCTAAGCTAATAAATAGTTGCAGATAATATGACAACATTTCATTATCACTACATCATCGCAAAACTTACAAATTGCTAAGGCGATAGTAGCCGATACATGGTCAGCCTACGAATCGCAAAAAAACTAATAGAGTTGTCAGTGTTAATATCGCCGATATGGTGATCATTTGACTGTTCAATTGTAGGACTAGTTTCCGATGAAGTACTTCAGCTCATACCTCAATGACTTAAATAGGATCTATATGAGACGTGACTTATTTAAAATAAAATTTTAACAAAAAATACAACCAACTTCCTTGCTACAAAAAGAGTAAAAAGTAATTTAAGCTGCTCAGTAGTACATAGTCCCGAAGTCTGTGCTCAACATATTTCGCTGGATTACGTTGAGGAAACTATGTCCTATATAAGCGCCGACTTCAGAATTTTCCTCAATATAGTACTGCCTGTGAAACTAGCCGCAACAATGTCGAATCGTGTCGATAGGTCGACGAAATCTGGCCATTTCACTCAAACATACAAAAACCAAAGAAAAATATATATACATGACGAATAGATAACCTCTTTCCTTTGGGAAGTCGGTTAAAAATGATTGTATTTTAACTGCAAATTAAGATACAGTGCCTTAGATGCTTTAAACGTACAAATCTAAGACAACTTAACACTTAGAACGTAAATCTATTCCAGGATTGAACTAGATCGGTATGGCGGTTACTTCATGTAGTCTCAACAATTCACGCGAAACATCTCGAAACCTTTCACAAAAATACGTAATGTACGTACCAAAACTTTGGATTCGTCGATAAATACCTATGCCACAATATCAAAACTCAATATCCCTAATTAGCAAATGATATTGTTACGGTCGTAACGCACTGCACCGTAGCGTTTCGTAACCGGCCGCCGTTCTACGACAATTTTTCCGCTCCATCGCACCCCACCGTTTGTGCCACTAATATCCATCAGATCAAACGTTACAGGTTACAGGTGACAGCGAGTGTGGTGGAAATCGTCGTCAACCAATTAATGTCCCGCTATCTTCTCATGAGATTTTTTTAGGCCATAATCCACTGCGCCGGCCTAGCGCAAATTCGTAGCCTGAGAACTGATCTTTGTCACTTTTTTTTATGAAAATCACAACGTAAAAAACAAATACAATGTACACGCATATGTTATAACGCTAATCACGCGGTCTACACGCATACCCACACACTATTATCTTCTGCTGTGGCGTGGCTTGGACATACACAAAGATACAAACATCTATACCCAGATCTGTAAATGACCCAAACCCAAGCGTAAATTCAACATTTAAATATGTCTCTGGCTAGGTATCAAACTGGGAACTCCCACTGTATGTCATTCACGTTTATGGTGAACATTCCGCCAGACAGCTTGAAATTATTAGAAGGTAGGCATATGTCCATTAGCCTTATTATCTTATTTCTGATTCATATTATTAATGTGAAATTTTGTGAGGAGAGATTGTGGCGGAGCGGTTACCATATCGGTCTGACGCGCAATGGGTTCCGGGTTCGATTCCCGGTCAGACAGGTAACTGAATGATGAGTTTAGATTCATGTTCTGGGTCTGGGTGTTTGTGTATTCGTCTTATGTGTGTCCATGGTACCGACGACATAGGAGATAATCCTAGTTTGGGGCTATGAGTGTAGAAAGCGTGTTTTTTTAATCTGAGTAACAAATTTAGAATTTTATCCTGGGACTGCGAGTTCTAATATTCGTATTTGTGTGATCATGACACGTACCATAATATCTTAGCATGGGGCCACGCAGAACGTGTTAATTGTTATAGCGTAAATCTTAAAATAAAAATCGCTATCATTTCCCAAATTAGGCCCGCATTGGCGTCGTAGTGGGTCCCTTGAGGCCAGATGTCACTTGGCGCTAACGAAATGCACCCTTCTCATCCACCCCCTGATTAAAGTAATTGATTTTAATAACGTTTTAGATTACCGAACATACCTCAACACACCTTTTATCATTAATAAATTATGCATATAAGTAAACGCATTCTCACCCACGACTATTAATTTGCCTACATTTATTTTGAAACTGAAATCAAAATACGTATAATTAGAAAGTAAGTACATCTTATAGGTGTCATTGTACATTAACATTGCCTAAGTTTCTATTTTTTAATATCGATAAGAATGAGCCCTCCGTCTAACTGAAGATAAATAAACCTGTGAAGCGGCGATCACTCATATACAAACCATTGGTACAACCCATTATTGTCCCACTACTGGGCACGAGTCTTCTCTCAGAATGAGAGAGTTTTAGGCCATAGTCCACCGCGCTGGCCAAGTGCGAATTGGTGGACTTCACACACCTCCGAGAACTTTTTTTTTAAAGAACTCGGGTGTGTAGGTTTCCTCGCGACGTTTTCCTTCACCGAAACGAGTGATAATTAATTTCTAATACACACATAAATCAGTGGTGCGTGCCTGGGTTTGAACTTCGGACTTCCCGATTGAGAGGGAAAGTTTCAACCATCACTGCTCTCAAAAATTTGCTAGTAATACCATGGCTAAGCATCTCTGATTTGTTCTATAAGATAACATAATTAGCAATCAACAAAAAGTGTGATTGTAATTCGTTTTACATTTCTCTAAGACATTGTTTAGTATTGTGATGTTTACAGGGAAAGTGGGTACTCTTCCCAGTAATTGCAAGTGGGTAAGGAAAGTATCAGCAATTTCACAACAACGTATACTTTATGTGAAATAGTAATGTATGGGTAGTTGCGTCGCTTGTTAAAGTTGTGTTAAGGCATATATATATTCAGAGGCATGAATATATTTCGAAGTTTAGTTCAGTATTCACCGATTCTTCTATCCAATGGAAACATAAGTTTAGATGTCAAACCGTAAAGAAGCTTAGAAACGCAAGAAACGAACGAAAGTACGATCGAAACCAATATTAAACAAAAGAAAAAAAAATGAAATCGGTCCAGAAACACTCAAGTTATTTAAGGTGTTATGAAAGTGACATTTTCCAATTTTCCGGGAAAACTGCTGAGAATTTTTCATTTTCCTCAATATGGGACCCCCTGTGAAACTAGCCGCATACAATGGCGTATGAATCGTATCGGTTGGTCGACGGCGTCTGGCAAAAACGCCTGAACATACATAAAAAAAAAAATTAAAAAAAAATACACGACTAATAGATAACCTCTTTCCTTTGGGGAAAGTCGGTTAAAAATACTTCGATTTAAGCGTGTTATTATTGAGTCAATTAGAAGAAGTCTAGTCCTGTAACACTCGTCTTTGTTGATATAAGATCTCTTTGACTGATGTCAGTAATTTTCTCTTACATTGTGAGTTTGTTTGTGGTATCTATGTGGTAATACGCGAAGCAAAAACTTGTGATTCGTTTTTGAGATACTTGCCGCAGGCGGAGTAGTATGAAGTTACGCAGGGTTATAGTTGATGTAGAGAAGGATTGCGCAATGTTAATATTTCAAACAATGCATAAACCATACGTAAAATCAACTAAAACACATTACACTCACTATTGCATTTGATATAAACACATACGTAATAAACGAAATAGGACATTATATACCTTACTATGAAAACAAATAACGTCAAAAACGTCAGATGTCTTTGTCAAAATATCCGCTATTGCTTTTAAACGCTTAGATAATAAACCTCTCTTTACCTTTAACGGGTGCGTTCAAAATATCTTGAAAATGATTTCAATTTATTTAAATTAGAGAAATATTAGTGCTACTTTGGACACTATGGAGTTTAGCTTTTAATTTAAATTACGGCCAAATTTCGAGGGTTGCGACCAACGACAACACAGCCTAAGGCTGTGTTGTCGTTCGTTGCGACGGGTGACTTGTTTATTTCGTTTTCTATGAATGTAACACATTGCTGATGGTCCATATAGCTGCAAATTCTGAAAATCCCATATTCGAGTCGCGGTGTGACAGACATCTAAATAGAGATTTCTATTTTAAATTTTTACTAAATGTTGCTTGTTATAGAGCACTAGTTGAATCCCGCAGCTTCGCCCGTGTTAACAAAAATCGATTGTCCTGTGGGTATAAGATATTTTCCCACAGTAAAAACTGACCTATATGTCAATCCAAAGTATCAGCTAACGCTTTACCAAATTTTATGAAAATCGCTCCAGCCGCTTAGACGTGAAGAAGTAACAAACATACACACTCACAAACTTTTGCCTTTATAATATTAGTGTGATTGCACCCATAACATACAATACTATAAATGTAACCCATATTTCTTGTATTTATTTCTTCCTTGTCACTTCCCTAGCAACAAAGGAAGCACGGAAGCCCCGTTGTCAATAAATGTACGAGTAGCATCTCACTTGACACAACTGTGGGGCCCGACTTCTTTACGAGCCACAACCGGCCGCGATTTACGACCAGTGTTGAGTCGACATTAGTCACGAGCGAGTGATCCCGATCGATCGATTATTTTGGTTATTTATCGTTACGGCGAATCGTCGAACCGTAGTATCGATTGTTAATTCGATTTTTTATTCGGATAATTTCTCACGAGCACCGGAAGGGGTGTAAGTGCGATGGAGAGGTTTATCCGATTTTGTTTGGCTTCCAATTTTAAATCAAATGTAACGAGAGATTTGTGTATTTCTTCATAAAAGATTAAATTTATTAAATATGCATTATCGTATGTTAATCTACAGTTAGACAGCTAGACAGGTTTTCTTAGTGAACCATAATAATGTAAGTATAGTTTTGAATGCAATGAATATCAACCATATAATTAAATGAGATGATTGTTGTAAAAATCTCATTTTCACATATCTGTATCCACAAATTACATTGAAAATTATTTCCAGTATATGGTGAAGATATACTATCAAAAGTTGAAACCTTAACGTCAAGTCTGTAAAGTTCTAAAAGAAGGATCATAACCTGAATTTTATATGAGTTAATCTAAACGACAGAGAGAAATTATTGATTGTTCACGTTTTTTTTTAATCAGAACATATCTTACCAAGCTACCAACTACTATTTTGAAAGAACGAGTGATTTGACGAGCCTCTCATTATTATGGCAATAACAGCATACATCCAACTTTGCGTCATATTCTGTTTATGTTATTATGTTATCGGGTCATAAACATATAATCAAAACATATAAACACATCAACGCCTAGTTTTTAAACATGTAATTTCCAACATTTGTTCGTTTATTAACACGTCAATATGTATATCATCAGAAACATAAACTTGCAAGAAACACCGCAAGAGGCACATAGTTACGAAATATGATCCAAACTTTCTTCAATTGACGTCAGAGCTCAAAATAAAACTACATATAATCGCGAATATTTGAAAATGGGTCACAACCTTAAATTCAAGGCGATTTCTTTATTATAGCACTGTCAGCTAGATGCCATTTCAAATAGTTATTTTAGGGTAGGATATACAGGAGGGATTCGTCTATGACTTGTTTGTGAAATACATCGCATTGTGATCTAAAAATATCAAATGAAATACAAAAGCAAAATTTTTTGAGGATTTATGTGTGTTTGCCAGTCTTACTTACAAAAACTACTGTTCAGATTTTACTGAAATTTAACAAACACATAGTTAATGGACTTTTTTTTGTGGGGAAACCTTTCATGGGCTCCTCGCAGCCGCGACGACGGCTCAGAGGGTATGCCGGACTTCTACCAGTTGGAACCCGTAGCACTCGTCCGCGGTCCCGACACTAATAATATAGTTAATGTAGCTCACCAAATTAACACATAGGATACGCGTTAACGCGGCAGATGTTCTTTTTTATTTATCAGACTGAAGTAGCAAACGAGCACCTGATGATGGTAAGTGGTCACTGTCGCCCATGGACATCTGTCATCAACTACATACAGAACATGGGTTCCATATGAAGTCGATCACAGATACATTGCTACTCCCGAGGACTATGATGGTCGCCTCATGTGAAAGTGTGCCGGCAACCACACCCTTCTATCGAAAAGCAAGAAATGCATTACGCTAGAAATAGGTGTGGCGGTGGTACTTCGCCGGTCGAACTACAAACCGTGATCGAAGCGGGCAAAGCCGCGGAAACAACGTAGTAAGTAAACAATATTGCGAAAATTACTGCAACATATAAACGAGCGATTGTTTGATGCTCTTGAACGTTTTACCGTGCGTCATACGATCTCTGCATAGAAAACATGAAATAACTAAACAGTAAGTACGCATTCGGTTAATATAATAAAAGAACACGTGTCTCAAGAATAACTCGAACAATATGAAATGTCGCATGCGTAAATGCAATTGTTTGTTCAGATGCAACACTGAAATACCGCATTGAAGAGATCACCGACTGATTTAAAATAATTGACGTAAATTTACAAGATTGTAATACAAGATGGTAGAACCAGTGTAGTTCGACCGGGGAAGTACAACCGCCACACCTATTTCTAGAGTGAAGCATTTCTTGTGTTTCTATAGAAGGGTGTGATTGCCGGCACACTTTCACATGAGGCGACCATCATAGTCCTCGGGAGTAGCAACGCATCTGTGATTGACTTCAGATGGAACGCATGTTCTGTCTGAAGTTGATTACAGATGTCCATGGGCTACTTACCATCGGATGGATTGCATGCTCGTTTGCTACTTCAGTCAAATAAAAAAAAAACGACCAGTAAAGCTAAAAACTGTTCAGGCCTTTCTTGGTTCCATACCGATGATAGTGCCTAATAGTAGTTTTATACTTTGTTATATTATGTTTTAGAGGATGTGGGAAGATACAGAAAAAGATGACATTTTATTTAAACTTCAACAAGTGTAGAAATGCATCTGAAACCAATATCAGGTACCATTTCAATTCTATATTTCGTATTAAAATATTCGTGGCCGGCATAATTTCCTACCCTTTGGCGAAATACACGCTCATATGTTGAACTTCAAAACAAATTCAGAAATAGACAAAAGCTAAAAGCAACCTTCTGTCAACCCTTGTCGTTGTCAATTAAACTTGGACTTTACGTGGAGGCATTACCGATACCTGTTTTCACTTGAATTAACTAAAAAATGTAGGGATACGCTCGCCCTTGTATCGGATTGTTCCGGTTTCAATTATCAATTTTCAATTATGAATGGTACATTTTTTTAGGCTAATGTTATCGTGGAATTGATATATTTTAATAGTGTAACGGGTACTCGAGATATGCGGTTTTTTAGTTCTTTTTGGCAATAATAATTCTAAAATGATTAAAACCGCATATCGGGAGTACCCGTTAAAATATTAATATCAATGGTACTATGAGCAATAACTAATTTACATTAATACTTCCATGTTTAATTTCACATTCAACTAACCACAAACCTAAGCGAAATCTGGACGCAAAACTATGGACTGTATTGGATGTTGTCTCGGTCTTCAAATGACTTCGGTTCAAGATGTATTTAGTCGTCTGTTAGTGTAAAAGCTTTTCGAAAAATATTTATAAACTTTTCGTCATAGTTACCACCAAATGTTACTTATCATCAATTTGGGATTCAATTGGATGTGCTGAATTCACAAATACAGAGCATGAGTAAGCACAGATATGAAGAACGTTACACATCATCCGGGAAACTCTACCATCAACAAACACTAAACCAGGAGTGAGTTTCATAGATTTCCACAAACATATTCGTCGATCAGCACAAATAAAGTGAAATATAAATGTTCGTTGTGAATCATTTCTAGTATGATACATCTTCACACTCATTAAAGTTACTCATCTTCAAAAAGATGAAAACTTCGTGAGATTATGATGTCATAAATAATCGTCAATATCTGGCGTGTGGTGGGTGTTTAATATATTGAACTGTGTTATTGCTATGTGTTGTTTATGATTTAGAAGAATTTATTGTACTTTATTAGCGCCTGAATGTTCTGATATTCGTGGATTCTTGTTATGTTTTGCTTTTTTATTTGTTCTCGAGGGGGAAACCTTCAAAAGGTACTTGACGCCGTGGGAGCGACGCAGGGTTATGTGGGATTTTTACCGCACTAAAACCCCCCCGGTGGCGGATTTAATGATAAGCCAGAGTTAGTGTTTCTTAATGTATAACATTAAATATTACTAATATACTATTATTAAACAAAAAACATACTAATACCCTTATATATTAAAATCGAACAAATCTTAATAGATTTGATCATGGACATTGAAAAAAAGACAGAATTTAAGTCATTTAAAATCCTTAATTGCGGTCTTACCATGTTGTTTATGAAGGGTAATCCGTGGTCAGATATGCATCCGTGGCTGACATTGGGTAGAACTCTTATCTAGGGTTACACACTTACCAACAGGTGAACCGCATATCCGTTTGATACTTCGATTTTATGACTAAAGCTGCTTTGGTTACAATAATTGACGAGACCTCTTGTTTTCGAATGAGATAAGATGACAATTTGCGTAAGATAATGCATATCATTAACCTTATACTTTGTTGTATTTAAAAAAAGTTTGCATAATCTAGTGTTAATTAAAATATTACGATAAATGTTCCAATACGATATCTATTTGGGGCTTATTACGATGTTAAAAAAAGTTTACGATCATTTAGAGAGGATAAAATGTGCATCAGAATGTTGATTTCTATTTTACGTTCATTGAATTAGATTCCCAAAATGCCACTTAAAATTTATAGTTTCCCTCGTTTATTATATGTCCCTTCATTCTTGAATCGTAAAACCTTTCATTGAATCCATTTCTGACTTGAGGTCGTAAAATCTGCTCGCTTTTGTTCGTGCTGATCTGACCACATTTTTATATGCTTTTGAGAGATGAGTAAATATTTTTGCTGTTACTTGTATATATATCGTGATTTATAAATTAATGTTTTTTAGGATCACGCGCTCGACGATGACATGTGTGCTATAAATCTCTTTTTTGTTTCAGGTAATTTATACTGATGTCTTGCAGCATTGCAGGGTGTTAATAAATATGGTAAATCTCTAAAACTCTGAATTTTTATTGGTATATTATGAAAAAATAATAAATTGTATTTTATATATAAACAACATTAACCTATAAATATAACATTGGTTATCGAAACACTTTTTCAACGTGCACCTAATACAGTATACCTCAGAAGGTCTGACATAACTCCAAACTTAGTCGGGACGCCTACAACCCGTGTATCACAGCTGAACTGCTGACAGATTGCTTCGAGGTAAACCAGTCTTAAGCTAATATTTTAATACTTGTCCAATTACAATAATTTGGTAATAAGTCAGTTTGAACTGACTTAAACGTCTTAGTTATAATTATCTTTGAATATTACTTTGCCAATGTTTTCGCCTGATTCTGTGTGTTTAAAAGAATTTATACAAGTATTTATAAAGGTAAATAATGTTGACGTATTTTATGGTCAACATGATTGATGACGATAGAACAGAGGTATGCCAAACAAAAGGTTCTGGATTTGATTTTTGGGTTGATGCTTGTTTTGTTATGTTCCAGTTTCCCACTGTTACTATATCATTCACGACTAACTAAATCAAAGTGTAAGGCTATTACTGTAGACTAATGTATGAATAACAATCCATGTTTAATTACAATTAAAAAGGAGATCACTCACATTACTTAATTTGGTAGAAATCATTTACAGTTTTTAACATTCTGTCTATAACATACTCGCACGTAATTGGATTACCTTTAGATATATCAGTTAACGGATATTTTAATGCATACAATAAATATATTAAATTATTATCTTTATAGACGTATAGACATTGAGTTCTTCCTACACGGTGTTCCACAAGGCTGTATTCTAGTTCCAGTATTGTTTATATCTTGTATCCCTTTCACGTTCTATCTTTATAGTGAACTAGAATGAGATGACCGTAATGAAATATAATTTGTTTGAATGTGTTGGCGGACAGGTGCGTAGGGAACTGGTCGAGCTTGCAGCTTTATTCCTATCTTGATTTTAGGTAAGCTTGAGAGAAAGTGTTTTTATTACATAACGATTAAGTCACTGATAGTGTATAAATGTATCCTTTAATTATGCAATGCAATCAATGCGTTTGTTATCTTGTGACGTATAATTGTGTGTTAATAAGCTTTGTAGAAGTATTCATACTTCTACAAAAGCTTATATGGATTAGAAGTCGAGACTGACAATTGTTAGGCATAAGTCTGGACAAACATTTAGACAAGTAATTTGATAATATGTGTTAATTCCTTGTTGATTTAGCAAACAACAAACATGTTACAATAGTCTTTCTTGATTAGATATTTTATTTCAGGAAGTACTTATTGTATTTATTACTATCTCGTTGCAGACGATGTGTCAAGTTTTTAGTATTGCATGTGGGTTGTCTTGTCTTGAATGAGTTGCACATTTTAAGAACATTTCCGTGTTCCAAAAATAACGTCCAATAAATAATCTGTCTCAGTTATTATTCATAATATCTATACAAACTTGCCAGAGGTATTCGAGGTATTTTTTTAAAGATAGTATGTATCTTTCTTGTCTTCAATCAAATGGAAGTGCACCTGATGCTACATGGAAACTGCCGGCCATGAAAATCTGTGTTCAACTTCAGATAAGGTTAGAGTCCTATCTAAGGTCTGCCACAGATGCGTTGCTTCCCCTGAGGACTAAGCTGAAAACGCTTGGGATAAATATGTCTCCACACCCGTTAACCAAGAACGCTGCAGCGCTTAATATTGCTGTATTAATAACGGTAGAAATAGTGTGGCGGGGATGCTTTCGAAGTGGGACCACAATTGGTTCTACCACCCTAGTGTTCTAAAATAGGATTGAATGGAGTAATAATAAATAGAAAACGCTTGAACGCTTTCTACACTTATAACGTCACACTAGGATTTTATCCTGTGTGGTGGGTGCGATGTACACACACATAGACGTAGACACCCAGACCCAGAACAGGAACCTCAATTTATAGTTTAGAAATCTGTCGGGCCGTGGATCAAACCCAGAACCCATTATCTGTCAGATCGGTTTGGTGACCGCTCCGCTTTAAGGGTCATGTGATGATTATTAGACGTCACATTAATGGAAACTACTAAATCAAGTATATTATTACAGGAATCGCTTTAAACCGAGTCAAAGGGGCATAAATTACCTGTATACAGCCTGACTATTCTTATCAGCCTGTCCGTTGTCGTAAAAATATATTTATCTCGCTGACAAATGTTCGAGGAGGCTTGTTAAGGCACAATAACCGGTTCGAATCCCGGTTACTACAGTTGTGGGCGAGGACGTGTTTCTGAAAATAGTCAGGACTAGTGTACGTTCGTGGCTTCGGCTGATACTGAGTATACTATTCACATATACATTTCAACGTACATTTCACGATTACGTTTTCGTTTTTGGTGGTACCTAGCAATGTACTTTGCAATGTAATGAATGATGTGCGAAAACGTAAATATAGATTTGTGATTTGATAAACTCGTACTAAGGGTACTGATGACTTCTCGTTCCAGACAGGTTTATGTACAATGGAATTATTGTAATTTTTTAGTCATAAAAGAACTCAAGTAACGAGTAAATTTAATTTATATTAAAATTGAAGTTGTTACTTTTTTACAAGGACGCAGAACCCATAGAGTGATTTTATTACGTTTTCGTAAAACAATCTTGTTTTTGGTTTGGCCCATCGTTATAAAATACATTGTATGACTGAAAACTAAAACGTAAACGTGCAATGTAAATTGTGATGAACGAGCGAAAACATACATTTTATTAATTAACACAAATACGTCCTATGAGTAACACAACAATTAGAAATTGAAATAAACTGCTCAAAACATGACATTTATTATTCATCATGTAAGTCTGCCTAAGAATCGAACCTAGAACCCTCTACACTTACCAGTTATAATGCCACGCGCGTCACTTGTCCTTAAACAAACAGACGTACACCACTCACAGTTTCATAATAGTATCAGGATATATCATGCCGACCATAATTGAATTGTAAGGACTCGTTCCCTCGGGATGTACAGACTTGCTTCGTAATGTTCACGGTCGCCTTGATTTATTATGGCTTTTCGAGTCTGGAAGCCCTAGGATTTCATAATTTCCGTACCGTCATGTGGTGTGCATAGGTCATTTATTTTGGGTAAAAAAAATGAATGGTTAATCCGGTTCGAAGTTAATGAATCGAATTAATGCGTTTTTTTTATCGGACTGAAGTAGCAAACAAGCATGCGGTGCACCTGATGGTAAGTGGTCACTGCCGCCCATGGACTCTGTAATCAACTACATACAAAAAATGGGAGTCATATGAAGACTATGATAGTCGCCTCAAGTGGTGAAAGTGTGCCGGCAACCACACCCTTCTATCGAAACGCAAGAAATGCTTCACGCTAAAAATAAATATGGCGGTGGTACATCCCGAACTATACTGTTTTTACCACCTGGTGGTTCTATCATATGGTAAGATGCGGTACCTATTCCAAAGGTGTGGGCCTAACAGTGTTAAGGAGTGGTGGTAAAGCAGTGGTTCTTAACCTTTCAGTGACGAAGTACAATTTGGCAAAATATTTGTCTACCCATGGACTACCAGCTGTATGAGGATGTAATTTAAAATAAAAGTTTTTTTTATGAAACACGCGTACATTATTTTTGAAAGCAAACAATATTTAATGCGCTCTCTGCATACTATTTACCGACCCCTGAACCTTGGTTTAGTCACGGCGGCGCCTCTCTATCCGCAACTTGCTTGTCATTGTGTTGACTTCTTTGTAGGCTGTAAGTTTGTTTATTAATTTTATTCTTTAAGAAAAACGCACGTTCCACAGCTGGTTCTCTTTCCAAATACATAGGTCTGGAGTACCTATAATGTTGCCAATTTGATAAGGTTTTTTGTAAAGCGTAAAATTCCGTTAAAATTTGTCAAACCGCTAACTCGCTAATGTTTATTTGCTTAGGTGTTATACAAAAAGCTTATAAAAATTAAAATTAACCGACACAGGGACATACCATTTAGTTTCCCATTATATACCTATATATAATTGATGGGAATATTCTTCTGCATCCAAGACATAATGTCCTACAGTTTTTAATTACGTCGTACGGTAATTTCTTACGGTAAATTGAGTTATTACGCTAATTGCTTATGAACCACTTAACATGAAGGCAAAACCGCGCGGCATGTTGACCGTAACCTGTGTATAAAGTTAAGCAACTTTGGGACCGGCCGAAAGTTAGATGGGTAACCGTTAGTGGCTAAACTTCACGCGCGCTATAATGGAAAGGGAAGGAAATAATAATCCTCGGTCCTCCTTTTTTATATTTTACCTAATGATACGGCAGATGGGCTACCTGATGGAAAGTAGTCACTATCGCCTAAAAAAATATAGGTTACAAATACGAAACTTCAGTGGCCGATAACTTTTTTTAAAAATAATACCTAATAAAACCTTATTGATGTAAGAATCATGAGTGTTATACTATTTTTAGAAATGTTGATTCATTTTTTTATGAATGCATCGACTTGCAACATAATGTGATCATAAGTATTTTTATCTTTTTTTTATCATGTGTAGGCAGACATTTGATCGCAATCTCACGTGATGGTAAGTGATGATGGTATTTGTTTTTCTCATTAATAAAACAAAAATTCATTTATGACGATTCGTTGTAAAACAAATTTAATTGAAAAGTAAATGTATGGCCTTTCTGGATGGTAGTTTATGGCAGCCCAATATGTAGCAGAGCAAAAGTGACTAAATAAATATGCACGAATAATGATATGTAATGAACCCCGCACAGACACTTTGACATTAATGTTGAACTCATAGATTAAACACACTAAAATCATAAGAAATTGGTTAAAATTGTCCATGGGGCATTGTCACGACTTACCATCAAGTGGAATGCATGTTCATTTCGCACAGTGAGACAGAAAAGGACCAACCTCAAAACTTCGGCAAATTGATTATATAGGTACTTGAAACTATTCCTAATAACATAGTTTATCGTCCACTCGAATTTAAAAGTGACTTTTTTGTACTAAGAAAAGAATAAACATACATTTTACGTTTAGGCGACCCGCGTGGCGGAGCGGATACCACACCGGTCTGACACGCAATAGGTCCCGGGTTCGATTCCCGGCCAGACAGGTATCTGAATGATAAGTTTAGATTCATGTTCTGGGTCTGGGTGTTTGTGTATTCGTCTTGTGTGTGTTCATGGTACCCACGACACAGGAGAAAATCCTAGTGTGGGGCTATGAGTGTAAAAAGCGTGTTTTTTTAAAGAAAAATAACCGCGCACTTGAAGGCACTCGCCAAAATGTAAATAAAACTTTGTTTTGAATTTTGATAACGTAATCTTTTAAAAATTGCGTCCACTACGCCACCCTAGTTAAAAAAAAGCTCAAAGAAATACACACAAATAAATAAATTAAATAAACGAAGTAATATATAAGTATACAAAACATAATTAACTATATGTACAATGAGATGTGAGCTAAGTCTGAGCGAACTTAAGTCATAACGACGTCGTCTGCAAATAGGACTCACGTGGAAACGCTATGGAGATACTTGCGATTACCTGTTTGAAGATCTTAAGGCTGTATGCAGATGATTCTTGTTACTGTTATCCCACAAAAAACAATACTTGTCAAAAACCCAAGTCTCGCAACTCATTTCTTCTATCGAAAAAAGTCGTGAGATCTATGTAATACCAAGTCGGTTTTTTTTAATTTATTCGGTCCCTACTTAAGGGACCGTCTTAAGTTGTATCGTAATTATCTAACCTATCAACATCGTTTAGTGACCATATCGATATAAAAAATCTTTACCCTTTTAAATAAAAAGATTGACTTGGCAATCGCATGAAACACAACGTATCTCATAAGTAATACATATGTTATATCCATTAGATTGTTTATTGCGATTGCCAAGTCAATATATTTATTTAAAACGTTAACTATACTTGTTCCATGTTTTAAACCTAAGTCCATAATATTTAAAACCAATTAGACATGTTTCAAGATGTTTTATGCCAGAATGGTTTAATAATTAAATTTTATTGAAACAGAATATTACTCATGCTTGACATTAACATTACATTATTTTCCCAATTCTTGTCCCAGTTACACAGATCGCGTAACAAATACTTTAAAATTATATTTCATACAATTAATCTATATCTGAAGAATATTTAAGCATTAACTATTGAACATATTGTATGAAAAATAAACTTCAACATTAGTCGTGACTTAACCGCAAATGTGCACGGGCCCTAAAGAAGCCAGCGAAGGTACAAGGGGTCAGGTTACGCTGGACGTGGAAATAAAATGGGAACTACAATATCGTGCTCGGCACCGCGATGCAACGATAAGAATTTGCACGACTCTCCAAGGGATTAGCGCGGAAATAACCGGAGCTTCGTAATTTTCTACGGCTTTTATTTCGTTTTTCTGCTCTCCTGGGCTATATTGGAGGGAAGCTGCGTTTTCATTTTGATTTGTATCTTATGTTAGACGTTCTTGTGATTATTAGTTACGCGTTTTTCTTATTTCTTATCATATTTCATACTTTTTTTTTATTTGACTGAAGTAGCAAACGAGCATGCAGTCCGCCTGATGGTAAGTGGTCACTGCCGCCCGTTGAAATCTGTAATCAACTTCATACAGAACATGGGTTCCATCTGAAGTCAATCACAGATGCGTTGCTACTCCTGAGGACTATGATGGTCGCCTCATGTGAAAGTGTGCCGGCAACCACACCCTTCTACGAAACGCAAGAAATGCTTCACGCTAGAAATAGGTGTGGCGGTGGTACTTCTCCGGTCGAACTACACTGGTTCTACCACCTTGAATATACTGATATTATAAAGGCGAAAGTTTGAGAGTGTGTATGTTTGTTACTTCTTTACGTCTAAACGACTGGAGCGATTTTCATAAAAATTGGTATTGAGTTAGCTGACACTCTGGATTAACATATAGACTACTTTTTATGGTGGGAAAATATCTTATTCCCACGGGACAATCGATACATCGATTTTTAACGCGGGCGAAGCTGCGGGGTTTAGCTAGTTTTTTTATAAAGGTGATATGTTCACGTGACGTTATTGAGCACTGTGTATAGTGTATACATGCAATTAACTCCAGAAAATTGTATTATTATTTAAAATAGTAGATAACTATGCATGAAATTGGAAGGCCAGCTGATAGTATTCCAATTACCGTAATAAAATGGGAAACCAAAACGTTTATACCACTGTAATGTAGTAGAAATACACGTAGCGATCGTATTACTGAAATTGGACTGAAAGGATTTTTCTGATTTACTATATTAACTGATGAAACATTTTTTAAAAAATCTTGGTTCTCTTCCACGATATACGAGTATATATAAATATATACATATTTTCCAGTAAATAATAAACGCACCGACTTTTTACAATACTAAAGTAGCAAACGGGCGGTCCATCTAATGGTCAGAAGAGACTGCCGCCCCTTGACATCTATAAGCAACTTCATACAGCATAAGTATTCTATCTAAAATTAATCTGAGATGCGCTTCTACATCTGAGAAGTAAGATGGTTGCCTCATATAAAAATTGCCAGCGACCACACCCTTCCATCAAAACGCAGAAACTGCTTCACGCTAGAAATAGGTGTGGTGGTGGTACCTCCCCGGTTACATCATACACGTTATACCATCTTGCAAAAGATACCTCATACTATATAATAATAATACTCTTTATTGTACCCAGAAAGAATAAATCACAAAAAGTAGCAAACTTAAATAACTACAAAAGGCGGCCTTATCGCTAAACAGCGCTTTCTTCCAGATAACCTTACGGTGAGGAGTCAATATAACAAATTAGAATTATAATAGGTGAAGTACATTATGAAAGTTTTGAGAGTCACAATCTAACTACTAAAGTCTCAAAGCATATATAAGTAACCAATTTCTCATCGTCAGCCTTCATAAATGTTTCCTAGCTCCAAAACTAGACACCGTAACTGGATGCAGTTTTATTGACGAAGACGTGAAACACGAAAACGGTATCAATTATTCAGCGAGAAGGGAGTTCGGTGGTGACCCCAATTCCTGCAGCGAATCGGCTGATGGGAATGATGTGACCATACGCACCGTTTTGAACGAGATCGTCCCGATTTGAACTAGGTCTTCGAGTTTTGAACGAACCATTTGTTTTTCGGTTCTTTGTCCCGGTGTCCTTGATCAAAATGTGTGAACGTAGATTTGTTCCGTTTTTGTAGAATTTACCCGTTTCTCTTGAACCACGGTTATGGTAATTAAGGTGAATTTCCTCAATTAGTTTTTTTCGTAGACGAATTTTCCAGAGCATTTTTCTCTTGGAAATGTCAATGTTTTTTATGAGTCTTAAATTAAATGCAAAAGTTTTGTTTGGATGTGTGTGTGTGTTTGTTCCTCTTTCGCGTAAAAAACCGAAGCGGGCGAAGCCACGGGAATGTCCTAGTCAACTATATTAATTGGCATAAACCGTTGTCTCATTTTGACTCTAAAATATGGTCACTTTGTATGAAATATTAAAACTGAACAATCTCAAGTTAGTGCTAAGCTTCAAGGATTTAAGTTAAGGCGACGAGTTAGCGCTTAGTTTTGATAAAGGCTAAGTCATTAAGCGACTTGCAAGGCTTAATGTAGGAAAATTATTACTGAATGGGTTATTAAAAGTTTGGCATAATGATGTTTCACACGTAATACGCAATAACGAACAAGGTACAATAGAGTATTATACATATTTTAGTTGATCTTATAACGTGTTACACAGAAAAAATGTAAAAATCTTTAATTTATTTTGTATTATTTTTATAGTGAATGTTTTTAATTAAACTTTTTAATGGACGGTTATGCGCATGCCTTCGTAGGCCTCTTCAAAATAAAGACATTTTATCATTACTACATTTTTTTTTATCTGACCGAAGTAGCAAACGAGCATGCAATCCATCGGATGGTAAGTGGGCACTGCCGCTCATGGACATCTGTAATCAACTTCATACAGAACATGGGTTCCATCTGAAGTCAATCGCAGGTGCGTTGCTACTCCCGTGGACTATGATGGTCGCCTCATGTTAAAGTGTGCCGGCAACCACACCCCATCGAAACGCAACAAATGAAATTAAATGAAATAAAAATTAATTATTATTAATCAATGAAATTCACTTTTATAAATTAGTTATTTATATCAAGCAAATATAATTCAATTGTAATTTCTTAAATATTTTCATGCATCTGGCGTTAACATTATTATTATATTTGAATTAACGGTATTTAACGTAAAGTGAAATTAATTTGGTCGGAGTGTTTGCAGATGAATAATGACGCTCGTCGGCTGCAGGCGGTGTCGATTTATCTTTATCGATGTTTTGTTTGTTTAATTGAAACGTTAATTTGTATGTTCGAAGATTTATTCAACTCTAAATGTTATTTTATCTGGGTTTCTTTGCGAGGTGTTTTAATTTACCCAAATTAGAACACCTATAATGATATGTTCTCGAATATTGTAGAACATTTTTTGTTCTATGATTAATAAGTACCCGGCGTATCAATGTATAAAAAATTTTTGAAGCATATTTTTTTATACCTTGATTCACGTTACTGAAGTTTATCAAGGGACCCTTACGTATTCTAGTAATTAATATAGCCTATGTTACTCAGAGATAATGTAGCATCCTAATGGTGAAAGAATTTTTAAAATCGGTTCAGTAGTTTTTAAATTAATTCAAACCAAACATACAAAAATAAAAAAAACACAAAAATACAAAGTTTTTCTCTTTTATAATATTAATATAGCTGATCCGGCGAACTTTGTTCCGCCTAAACGTCAAAAATCTAAAATTATCTGCGTTCCTCCAATAGGCATATTATACATGTATTATGCATAAAAACCTTCCCCTTGACTCACCCTATCTATTAAAAAAACTGCATTAATCTCCGTAGCGTAGTTTTAAAGATCTAAGCATACATAGGGACGGACAGCGAGAAGCGACTTTGTTTTATACTATGTAGTGATGAATTAATTCGAAACGACTTCCCAGTCGTCATCCCTTGCGGCCGCAACTGCAACTATCATCGATTGCGGAATTGCAATTCGCCGAGATTACGCATTTTGTCTCAGACGGCGTAAAATTTCCAATCTGGATGCATTTCAGCAAGTTTCTAATCGTGTGATGCACTTAGCGCAGCGAACTTGCAAATTGCGCTGCGACTATGACTCTGCCGCGATGGAAAGAGGAAGATTTTGTTTTGTTTGCTAAGAGGATTATTGTTTTTCAATTTGTGTATCTATACTTCTATACTAATATTATAAAGAGGAAAACGTTGTATTTTTGTATGTTTGTTATGAATAACCTTAAAAACTACTGAACCGATTTTAATAATTCTTTCTCCATTAGAATGCTATATTATCCCTGACTAACATAGGCTATAATGGTTGGATATATTATACTATAGTTTGCGCGAACGAAGTCGCGTGGATTCTGCTGGTCTCTACATAAAGACACTTATTCTTTAATTTTACATATATAAAAGTTATTGAATAGTTGCTGTAAATCTATTATTTCGATATTAACATTATTATTGGTATTATTTAGTTAAAGCAAGCAGAATACGACTTTGAGCACCTAAATTATTGGCCAATGACAGTGTCAAACGGCAAGAATAGCGAAGTATTTCTAATAAGTGGAGTTGTAGAGTATTCAAACCTGTTGTTTCTTTTAAGTTTAATATAACCTATATGACCGGGGAAGTACCACCGCCACACCTATGTCTAGCGTGAAGCATTTCTTGCGTTTCGATAGAAGGGTGTGGTTGCCGGCACACTTTTATATGAGACGACCACCATAGTCCTCGGGAATGGCAACTCATCTGTGATTGACTTCAAATAGAACCCATGTTCTATTTGTAGTTGCTTACAGATGTCCATGGGCGGCAGTGACCACTTACCATCAGTTGGACTGCATGCTCATTTGCCACGTCAATCGAAAAAAAAATGCGACGCCTATTTTCGAAAATAAAATCGAATAACCTGTTTAGCTATGTAGTTCAGTTCTATAAAAAAGTTATGCTACTCAGTGCGGACATCACACGCCACATACCATATCAATCAAGCACATATTTCCTTTCATAACAAATCAAAACGTCAAGCGACTAATTAATTTATTAGTAAATGACTCCAGCAGTCATGGGCGGTAAAACTTTATTAACGGAATGTTCATTACGTAAATAAATATAAATAGTAATTGGGACTGTCACAACAGCTCACCTAATGGTATTGGATTTCAGGCTAAATTACTATCGTTTATTATATTTTTCAGACGGTAACTGGTAGATACGAAATTCGTCCACCTACACACATTTTTGACTATATAAGGAGATTTTTTTTCTGTTATTATGTCACTTGCCTATTTTTGAAGAAGAATCGACAAGTTCCTTCAAATTTTAAAAGGCGTGTAAAGTTTAACAATCTGCCTGTGTAATGGACATTAATGAGTTTACTTTTAAGGACATATACAGGTTTTTTTTAATGGCAAAATTATTTAATCATCGAGAATATTAAGCATATAAGAATATTAATCTGTAGTACCTAAATATTGTAAGGTTCAATTTGCATTTAACATGGAGATTCTAGTCTTGCACAGTATCATTTATTTTATCTCGTAAACACTAACCGTAGCCGACAAGTTTTGTTTCACGAACCAACGGTAAAACCATTCGACCTCCAACCACTGCACAGAATAAGTAAATTCTGATAAGAGAGATAAAAATTCGCTAGTTCGCTACGCCAGGTGAAGTACGCCCCTCGTTCTGACGATAATTCAAGACGTGGACGGTGGACTCGAGTCAGTAAGCCGCGCGTCGCGTTCGAGGGAGAACGTGTTGACGCGAGCTCTGGAAATGAGCGCTATCGAAGTTATATCGCACAAGTCCTGAGTACCCGAAGCCCATCCTCCCCGAATATGGTGACAGGATAATACTAAACGAGCGTGCACTGAATAGTGATGACAGAGACAATAGATACGGAGAACTAAACAATACTAGTGCAGCGGATATCGGTGTTGACGATTTCAAAGCCGATTTGGTTCATAGAAGTGATTAATCAGCTGGATAACTGACCTTCATTAGTTTTTCCAACGTTGATTCCATATCGATGCATGTGATTCAATCGATTCGGAAGTAGTTCGGAACAATAACCATTTCGCAATATGATTTAGTGAATGTGATTAAAAAACGTATGAACTGTTGAATCGACAATGGATTAGTGATTTAGTAATATCATTGTTTCCGTGTAGATCATATCGTTAAAATGTTGGCTGTAAAGAATTTTTTCATGCCTGAAAAGAGAGTGGACTCTCCGCGCTTCTCGAGAATGCCGGAGGCCTTAATGAGGTCCATAAGGAGGCGGTCTCTGAGGGTTAAGAGAACCAAGTCGCTGGTGCTCGTGAACGAAAAGAGGAAATCCGGTGAGTGGTAGCGTATTATTCAGTTGGAATTTTTTTCTGCCTTCACGCAATTTACTTTCTGTTTGTCTGCAAACTTTTAATTGGCATTCTTTATTTTTATATGATCATACTTATATTTATTTACCGTGTTTTTTATTAGATACGTATTTTCTTTCTTGACTGCAATTATTGCTTTCCCTTTTATTACATTTATTGTCTTTACTTGAGTTATTGCTTTTAGCTTATTCTTAATTATGGAAAATCTGTTATTTGACATTTTCCAAAATTATTGCAATTCGGCTAATTCTTTTTACTACACTTTATATACTTATATTCATGAATATTTTCTAAATATAAAATGTGTTGACGATTTTCTTCACCTTATGTGTCATCTTTTAAGTACCGAACGAACACATGTGTATTCACATGCAGAATTCAGTTGACATCATCCTCCAAAGATAAATGCTTAATTGATTCCTTCTTCATGGTCAAGAGCCATCTTGTTTAAATATGTGATTGTAATTTATGAATAAGGTTTATAATTAACCTAACATATTATTGTCTTTTTGCACGATATATTCAATCATACTAAATGAATATATCGTGCAAAAAGTTTCGTTTTAAAATTGTGATCATTGTGAAAGTTGTATTTGCGGCAAAATACGGAACTTTAAATACGCATTTTCAAATGTCGGGAATAGTCGGGATGAGACCAACTGCATCTGAAGAATTTTGATTAGACATGTTTACAATTTGTGTTCTGATTATAAACTTTTTTGCAAACAAGAATTCATTTGTTTTAATTTATGTTGTCTCAGAGGAATCAAAATTGTAAATTATGGAGATTCGTTCTTGTGTTGATATTTTACATAATAGCACTACAGGGTCGTGATTATGATTCACGTCATCCATAGTGCTATCTTTATTCATTTCTGCGTATATTTTTGCTACCTGTGTTTTTACACCATAAAACAATGTTTGTGTACCTAAACCTTTCTTTAGGGTTATACTACATATTAGTATTAATGAAACCTCATTAAAATCTATTCAGTTCTTATCGCAGCGCCATTATACAGATCAGATTTCTATGCAATGTAATGATGAGACTAATCAACCTAATGACTTGTACACTCCGTCTAATGATTTCATGTATTTGTTTGTAAATTGAAAATATCGTAACGACTAGATACAGCTCTCAAGTTAAGAAATAATTTTGTAATGAGTTCATTACCGACGTTGTTGACAATGCATGCCCTATCACGTTTCCATTTACGACGAATAACTTTGCAACGTTTAATATGAACGGGCTTCACGATTCCATACTGGTCTCGTGATGATTGTGTTAACTTAGGATATAATGGATAGGATAGGATGTAAAGAATCTGCGTAATGAAAATAATCAGTCTACTTTTGTTAGAATTTCTATATAACTTAAACTACTTCTATGCGTTAGGGGTAAAAAAACTATTATATATTTTCAAATGGATGTGTCTCTATTTACAAATGTAAATACCATTTGTATATTATATCGCTAAACTTAATCCAGTCTGATGGGTAAACAAACAATTTCTAAGTATTGTTCCATTTTTTGCTCTAAATATTTAGCAATTAAGCACTTCGTCAACCCATTATTGTCCCACTGCTGGGCTCGGGTCTTCCCTCGGAATGAGAGAGTTTTAGGCCATAGTCCACCGCGCTGGCCAAGTACGATTTAGTTGACAGTGCGAATTGGTGCACTTAAGCACTTATCTTCAATTAGTCCATGATATTTTCGAGAAAATACATAAGACTTGAAGAATTTTTGAGATGTTAACGTAGACATAGTCAACCGGCATAATTCGTTGTTAATGATCAATTTGTAGGCGCCTACCAAGTTTATTTCTTATGCTAAATGCCCTGTTAATGTTGTTTAAACAAGTGTTAAACACTCCAGCGCAAAACACTTTGAATGGTGACATTAAGCGAGACATTATTCATGCACTTACACTTTCATTACCAGATTGTAATTTAATTTTGTGTTCGTGGAAATGTTGTTGTAACTTGAAGGACTTGTTAAGTTTATAGAAATAAGGTGAGGTTAGGTTAGGTTACTTTTTGATAATAAACAATTAAAGAAGTATATCATATTAAATCATTAAACAAAATTTAATTTAAAAATTTAAAATTGTAGGTTTCATATTTATTCAATGCTTGTAATTTGAAAGTCTCGCAAATATTTTTATCGGTACAAAAAGTTTCTCGGTCTTGATGTATCACGTACTCCCCATTTGACAAAATTGAACAATTTTAATCGGCCTTCAGTTATACCTAGATCTACATTAGCAGCCATAGACGAATTAAATAAAGCAACTACGACTTGCTGCGTAAATTTCAGTACATATTATTTTCAGAGTCTAAACTAGGATAATAAACTTTGTAAAAACATTTATCACATAGTTCGCTTGTTTCCTTATTAACACATACATTACTCGTACTTATGTACATATATCGCAAGTGAGAATAAAAACGACCGAATTTAAAATTGAGGCATATTAAACTTCATTTTACGAGTGTTCCCTATCGTAAAATGAGAAGATCTCGTAGGTACTACAAAATAAACATAAATGTTACATCCCCTTTATAACCGCTTAAAATACAAAATTCGAACATAAAATTCTCTAATTATATTAAACCCAAACATATATATATTAAACCCGTACATACTTTCGCATTAGGTCATCACATACAGAACAATAATGTACAATTTAACCAAAACAAGATTAAGTAAAGAACTACTACAAGAAATATGATTTTAGACTAGTATTATTCATAAACCGCATATCGTGAGTAACCGTTAAGTATTATAATGTACTACAAAAAAGTCATCTATTTGAGGTTAATTTTAATGTAAAATTAATTATAATTACATTAGGTTTTTATTAGCTTTTTATTAGCTTCACCTGTATGTTTGTTTGTAACGGACTTCTTTGACCCACTAGAAAACTAAAAAACACGCTTTTTATAGAAAACCGAACTAAAAAATAGAAAATAAATTTAAATGAATTTAAATTAAGAAAATAGTGTTAAAAATTTCAATGAATATAAATTAATAATAGTGTGAATAAAAAAAAAATATTTTAAAAAAAGCGTGGGGTGCTTTAAGATATTATCGAAATGATAATCACTCTACTCATATCTGTCAATAAAATATCTATAACCATTGACACCATGCACCCCACGCTTTTTTTAAATAAAATATATTTTTCTTATTCACACTATTAATTTATATTCATTTAAATTTATTTTCTATTTTTTAGTTCGGTTTTCTATAAAAAGCGTGTTTTTTAGTTTTTTTAAACTATTATTTATTAATTTTAAATGTTATGCGTGAAACTGTCTTAATTGCACTATTATTGACCCGCGGCGTGCCGCGTCGTGCGTTTAATAAAGCCAATTTGCGTTAGAGTAGTAATTATTGATGCTCTGATTAGATAGAGTGGTTAAGATATAATTGGATTCTAGTTACATTTGTAAATATTGACTCTAATTTTAATTGCAATTTCATTCACGTTTATCCAAAAGCATATTTACAGTTCCTTGACTTTTTCAAGATTTATCTTTTTATAAGTTACACTAGCTGTCCCGACAAACGTTGTTTTGCCATATAAAAAATAAAAAAAATGTTAAGGGTGGACAACCCTTAAGGGGTATGAAAAATAGATGTTGGCTGATTCTACGACCTACTGAATAAGCATATAAAATTTGGAAAAAATCGGTCAAGCCGTTTCGGAGGAGTATGGCAACAAAAACTGTGACACGAGAATTTTATGTATTAGATTTAACAAAGTGAACTCTCATACAATATTTGGATAAAAAAGTTTAATTATATTTCAGTGTCATCTCAATTTCAACTTCAAAATACGAGTAGCTACCTGTTATTGGAATTGACATTCTAAATACGGGATACTGGAGCTAGCTTTTTTCCATGTCAAAAACATGATGGTGAAAACATAATATATCATACACAGTTATAGGACAAACCCGCTGAGTTTCTTGCTAAATCATTCCAATTTAGGTTATTTTCCGATCAGGTAGTAGTAGAGATAATATTGTAACTGACAATAAGTGCCTCCGTAGGAATATACAAAGTAAAGAAATTCCTTTAAATTATAAGATTTTACTCGTTGACTGCAATGGGGGGGAAGGTTTGACTGCAATCAAATTTACAGGGTGTAGCCCTTTAAATTTGCATCTATGTTAAAAAAGTATCAATGTTTACAGTATTTCCATCAGGAATATTTTTTCATGAAAAAATATACAATGGAAAAGTAACACAAGTGCTAACATTTTGTATAAAACAGTGTGCCAAATGCTATGTGTTCAAATATCGGACGCAAACATTTAAACAATGTTAACTCTACCAGTAGTTTTGCTAACAGTAACAAATTTATAGGGCTGTCACAATTAAATCCAAAAAACCGGGCAAGTGCGAGTCGGACTCACGAACGAGGGGTCCCGTCGAATAAAATCACATTTCATGTATGGGATATTATTTTTGCGAAAACGAGATCGAGATAATATTTTTGATAATATTATTTTGTGTGTTTACTTTTTCTTTCGATTTCCTTACTAATTTGTCAGACATTTACATTAATCACTAATTTTAAAGTGGTAATGTTCTGTCCTGACTCAGTTTTTTGTCCTAATTAACATTCTCAATTTCCGTAACAGCATGTGCTAATAAGGTAATTTCACTGCATATATTGTTTGGCATAATTGCCGTATAAGTGGGTAATAGATTAATTATAATTAATTATTATAACTGTGATATTAGATGTATGGAAATTTCTTTAAGAACTATTAAAGAATAAAATATTGACACTAATTTAAAATATTGTAGTACAAAGCAATAATAATCATTTTAGTGCTGTTTGTAAATTAAATCAAGAAAACAGAAAAAAACTAAGACTAGTTTTAGTCCATTTAATTATTGATATTGCCTTTCATATTGATGATTTGATATTACCTATGAGTGTTTTTTTTTATTAACTTGTAGTAGAGATGAGCACTTACAATTTACTTTATGTTTTATCAATTAATACAAGTTTACTTTAAATAAAAGTCTATACTACTTTATAATTATTTACGAGATGTTATATACAAATAAGAAAAACAATAAACGAAAACGAGAAGAAAATAAAAAAAAAATAACTATTTGAAACGTGGAAGTCATAGAAGAAAATGTTTATCCAAAACGACTAAATCAATATAAAAATATAGAGCATAGCTGTTTTATTTTAGAATAGGCGTGTTTATGGACATAAGACACTTATTTATTGTTTCAGTTTTGATGTTAGCACTTGTTCCGTGCCCTAATTTGTCGCCGTTCCCACGGGACTTGTCTTTTATGGATTAAGATCATTTTGGTAAAGGAAATCTTCTTTCAAATTGTTTCATTATTAACATGTAACTCATCTTAATAATATTTACCATATTTAGAATTATTTTGTATTTCTCTTCTCTCGTCAACTCATTATTGTCCCACTGCTGGGCACGGGTCTGCTCTCAGAATGAAAGAGTTTTGACCACCAATTCGCACTTGGCCAGCGCGGTGGACTGTGACCTAAAACTCTTTATTTATGTTAGTTAATATCAAAGTTTAGTGTATCTTGATTAGTCAAATGAAAGACAAGATGCTGAAGCGTTTATCTACCTTTTATTGCCATGTAAAAAACATGATATTTGAAAAAATAATATATACGAAGAAATAAGACAAACTGAATTTCTTGTCGGATCTTTTCAGACGATGTCGTCTTTGAATCTAGTGGGAATGTAAGATAAAAATCATAACAGACAATGTGTAAGTGACTCTGTAAGAATATACAAAATACAAAAGACTTTTCATTACATTGCATTTTGTTCTTCCTATAAATGCTTATTTCTCAAATTGCTCCATCGTGAAATGAAATGAAATGTCTTTATTTTGCATAGGCCTTCGGGGGCGCTTAAAAATTATCAGTTACATATATATACATCTTTTTTTACACTACCACCGGATCTTAATTAAAACAAAAATCATTGCAACCAATAGCTTTGTATGAAACACGCACTAA
Source organism: Spicauda simplicius (assembly GCA_949699795.1). Classification (NCBI taxonomy): domain Eukaryota; kingdom Metazoa; phylum Arthropoda; class Insecta; order Lepidoptera; family Hesperiidae; genus Spicauda; species Spicauda simplicius. The sequence goes on from OX453062.1 coordinate 2,749,746, forward strand.
ACGAAAAAAACTCAAAGCGTCGAATCGATAATTGTTTACCGCCCAGGAGCCAAAATAACCAGTTTTGATAAACTATAGCTTTTATCAAATTAAACTCCATTCTATCGTTACAAAAAAGCCCCGTCGGTAATAAAATTGTTTGCCAACGTATTCGTCGGCCGTTTGCCTTAATTACTGAATGCACCTGGCTCGCGCGTGCCATAGTTTAGTCACATTGTATGTTACGCCTACACGCGACCAGCGTAAGGTGACCTCTGGGTAGATTGACTGCGCTGGGTTTACTGTTTATATAGAAAAAAATGTCCTTGTCTGACGTTCGATGTCTATAGATTTATAGAGGTAAATTAGATTAAATGTATGTAGAAGGTTGGTGGAATGATTCTAGTCCAAAGTGAGTGAACACAAGCTTCTACCCTTTTATAGGCCTTTAGGTGAAAAATTGTCGAAGTAATTTCTTAATGGTCCTTTAACCTATTCAAGGCAGCACTGTACAAATATAGATAAGAGTAATAATTATAGTTCTAGACCCATCGATCTAGGTTGAAGGTTGCATGTCAATCAGGTTTAGATTTATTAAGCTAATATTCCAATACCCAGAAAAGGTTAGTGTTAATTAGCTACTCGGCTACTGCGCATTTTTTCGGTAAGATAGGTGTCAGCAAAGTTTTTAAAATGCGGTAATTTTAATGAGTAACCATTTTACCGTCTAGGAATTTTTGCCTCGTATTTTATAAGCATTACCCGAGTATGAACTAGTATTAAACCTACATAAGGTCTCTGCTATAAGTTCCAACAAGACCTTTAAGTACAAAACGTTGAATGTCAAGTTATACGTTAAACCCTCACAATGTGCTAGGTTCAATTAGTTAACATTATGTAATACTAGTGCATTATTTTTTTAAACTGACATTCCATTTTATATTGACTCCTAACAGTTATTTTTATGTGCTGTAACATTGCTGATGTAAATAATATTGTTCCACAAAAAAAAGTTGCAATAATATTCACCTACTTAATTTTGATATATTATATCAAGTTGTAATATACACAGCGAACAGAAGCATGCAAACAGTTGTCCCATTTTTAATGCGATATACACGAATTAATAACAATATAGGTATATTACCAGCTCAGGCACGGGTCTTCTCTCAGAATGAGGGAGTTTTTGGCCATAGTCCACCGCGTTGGCTAAGTGCTAATAGGTGGACTTCACACACCTCTGAGAACATTTTCTTTTAAAGAACTCTCGGGTGTGTAGGTTTCCTCACGATGTTATCCTTCACCGAAAAACAGTACGGACATAAATCAGCGGTGTGTACCTCGGCCCTCCCGATTGAGAGGACAAGTTTCAACCATCAGGCTCTATCTCTCTATCTATCTCTATCTATCACTGCTCTACGTCGTTACGAGTGTTACATAATAATCATATCACTGATCTAAGCATCAGCAGAATCGTTCGCATCGGACGCTTATTGATTTCGACTTGAATCGGTATTCGCCCGACTTTTGACCTATAAAACTTATGCCATTCGACATTTTATTTGCATTTCTAACAAGTTTGTAGCAGATAAGTACGGAATTCGTTACTTTGGCCAGTTTTTTCTACGTAATTTAATGGTCGTTGAACATATTGAGCCTTTCAACGAATGGAAAATGGTTGCTGCTTTTTGGATACCTCTATCCAAATTCTGTGTCTCCAGTTTTTGATGGTCTAAGATCGGTTAAAGATGCGTGGCAAGTCTATCATTGGTCACGTCTGCGTAACCATAGAAACTTTATAGTAGTAGTAAAGCACTGCAGTCTTCTTATTTGAATACGATTCGGCGAGTTGCAGGTTGAAGGCAGATTGAAGTTTAATTACAGAAGTTAATGGACGTGAAACGTGAATGTTGACTAAACTTCTAAGCTTTTTCGGCTAGGTATTTCTATTATATCATGAGAATTTATATTATTATCTTCTTCTCTTCTTGTCTGTATGTCCTCTATAGAATCGTAAACTATTCATTTGATCGTGTGATGATCTTTAGCAAAGTTATTATTCGTGAGCTTGCGAAGGATTCTGGTGTATTTTATTGTGATGGCGTAGCAATGCGAGCAGGGTACAGCTAATTCTATTATAAATGGAATAGGGATAATTTCTAACACAAACCCAGAGCAAGGTGGGATTTATACATACATTTTGGCAGATAGTAGAACCAGTGTAGCTCAACAGGAGATATACCTCCGCCACACTCATATCTAGCTTAAAACAGTTCTTGCATTTCGGACGAAAGGTGTTGTTAGCGGCTTATTTTTATGAGGCCGAGGCCTCAGATGGTAGCATCTGAAGCCTCGGGAGTATCATCGCATCTGTAATTGACTTCACAGAACCTTTGTTTCATGTGCAGTTGTTTACAGATTTCTATGAGCGGACCACTTACCGTCAGGTGGACTGCATGTTCATTTGCAACTTCAATCAGATTATAAAGAATCTAACACGAACGCTTAACAGGACGGGATAGGTGATTAATACCACTACAATCATCAGTTCCATCAAAACTATTTGGAATTCTAGTTACTTACGCACCTTGCGGTACTCCCGCACACGTAGGAACGTGATGCCGATACATCTTAGGATCATCAAACGTCTCCGGTTGCACTCGACGCATCCGGATTCCAAACGAAATTTATATGCAGCAATTTGTCCCCGTGACTTTGTCTACAATTTTATGACAGGAAATGCGTTATTAATTTGAGAGATGAATTTTATTTGACCTATGGTACGTAATTTATTCATTTACCTAACCTTTAGATCTTTTACCTTTGTTTCATATTCCTTTTATATTCAAGCATAATTTATGTAACTCCGAAGCGAATGATTTTTACGAAAAATTTCAATATTATTTCAGCCCTAATAAATGTTCATTTTTGGAAAATAAATTGTTTAAAACAGCACTTAAGTTACCTAACCTACCTATCTATTATGCATGCTGCATGCGATGATAAACATCATTTAGGTAGGTATTTCTGTAATTCTTGAGCTCAGTCTGAATCAGTCGAGTAAATATTATGTATATTCAAAATTGATTAGCGTTTAAATCGAAATATCGAAACAAACAGACATAATTACTCTCGTATATATATTAGTGGTATGGATTAGAGCGCGCTTCATGGTGGCTTTGTGGTTTGCTCGACCTCTCGAAGTTACCCCGTCGAGTGGTAAAACCACTACGGGGTAATTTAAATTCAATATTCATGATTTAATACGAGCTTCCTCTAAGATCGTAGCCACCGCGCACTCCCAATGGAGAACTTAATTTATACCGAAACCCAAGATATTTTAGGTATAGAAATCAACGTCAACCTCATTATTAATATCGCAAAAAGTATGTCATTTGCGTTAATTTATAAGTAAAGTTTGAAATTAAACTTTGAAATATTAGAGTCATTGGATTCATAATCAGTTAGTAATGGTATCTATTAATTTTAAAGTCGGTGACCTAATTTTTGAAGTAACCTGCCCGGCGCCGGCTTCTTGGTAAGCGGCCAATATTGCATCCAATGTCTAGGTTATTCTGTTTTAGTTTAGTTATTTATTGAGACAAATCAAAATTTCGCATATAAATCTTCTTTCAACAAAGTTTGGGAAAGATTGCGAGCTTAGGAGCTCGTATTTTTGATAAGAAGTTATTCGTATATATGTTTTGTGTGATTCTATAAAAGTTAGAGTTATTTTTCACAAAACCTCTATTTCTTTAATATTAGTACGTATTTATTTTACTTTCTTTAGTGTAGTGTAGTATTTAGCATTTATTTCACTAAAAGTATTTTCCTACTAAAAGTATTTCCGCTACCAAAACATAAGAACGATTTATAACTTTTATCAGTCGCCCACGCTTTTGAAAATTACTGTATCGATTTCGATATTTTTTTATTTAAACGATTTGGCGTGAACGTAAATCTCTTTACACCCAAACCTGTTTAATAGGGACTTTTTGCAAAAAAGAAATTAAACATAATGTGCTCTTAAAATTATATGCTCATAACATGCCCTCGCGAATTTTAAATTCTAAAAGCATCTGACAAAGAATTCCGTTTTAAAAATAGAACGCCACGTGTCTGCCATTTTTGCAACTGGCAGTTTTACGTGATCGTGTCCGCAATACAAACGAAAAAAAATGTTAGGTATTTTAATGTGATTCTATTACCTTACGTCGTCTGTGTTTAAGTCTATAAACAAATCACATACAAGTCTCGGAATTCGATATAAATTTCTTTTAAGGATTGCATAAGACTTAATTTGAAATTTGTAAGGTAGTAGAACGAGTGTGGTTCGGATATATCACTACTCCTACGTCTAACATGAAGAAGTCCTTGCGTTCGCTAGAAGCGTATATATGCTGCCCACTTTCGTCAGACCATCTTAGTCCTCGGGAGTACTAATGCATTTTTTTATTGTTTTTGGGGGGGAAACCTTCAAAAGATACCCAACGCAGTAGGAGCGACGTCTGGTTATGTGGGACCCTTACCGTGCTAAAACCCCCTGGGGCCGTCCTCGTCAGTGTAAAGGGGAGTCTAGGATCTCCAATGCATCTGTGGCCGACACTCAACACTTGTACCAGGCCTGCATGCCCATTAGCAGCTTCTATTACAGATATATTGGCATTAGGCTGGCGGCGCGCCCGACGCATATACAATGCAGTTCTGGATGTGGTCCAAATGTTTCCAGATAATTGCTGTCGATGGATTAGTTATGATGTTTACAATATATTATATTTTACTCCAATGAGGAACTTTGATATGGGAACAGATATTGTTTTTTAACTATAGGTAGGTCATTCTGTTTTAAATTACTACGATTTTTAATTAAAACCACTGTTTTTGAAGCAGTATAATACTTATGTAAAAGGAGCTCTCCTTCAAAGCCGAAGATGCAATGGCAGCTTCTCTGGTGTTGCAAATGTCCATAGGCAAAAGTAACTGCTTTTCATCAGGTGATCCGTCTGCCTTACGTACAACTATAAAAATAAACTAGGAGGTACATGAAAACCTAAATATTTAATATCCATTTTTTAATTCTATATTTATTTACGACTTGCGTGGCGGAGCGGTTACCATATCGGTCTGACGCACAATGGGTCCCGGGTTCGATTCCCTGTCAGACAGGTATCGGAACGATGAGTTTAGATTCATGTTCTGGGTCTGGGTGTTTGTGTATTCGTCTTGTATGTGTCCATGGTACCCACGATACAGGAGAAAATCCTAGTGTGGAGCTATGAGTGTAGAAAGCGTGTAAGCCTAAAGCGTAAGCGTATTTACAGATACCGGAACAATTTTAGAAAGAGGTTATGTATAACAACTGAATAAAGAACGGTATCATCACGGTAACATCAGAGTATGTTATCTTATATAAGCATTTCTTTGTAACCAATCGCAATCATTTATCTAATCCGATCTAATCTGATTTTTGTGACGTCATGTATAAAAGTTATTGTTTAGCTTCTTTTGAAACCTGTGTTTTGTACAGTCAGCATATTAGTCTAATTAATTTGAGAAATCTACCTTTGTAGTTCTGGAGGGGTTCCAAAACTGCTAACGACCAAATGAATATGAATTAAAGGTAACAAGACTATTTTTGGTTGCTCTGTGGAGATTGAATTATGACGATTGAAAGTGGTAGTAAGTTATACATAGAGTGGTTTGCAATGTTTGCAATGTATGTATTTCTAGCGTGAAGCATTTCTTGCGTTTCGATGGAAGGGTGTGGTTGCCGGCACACTTTTATATGAGGCGACCATCATAGTCCTCGGGAGTAGCAACGCATCTGTGATTGACTTCAGATAGAACCCATGTTCTGTACGAAGTTGATTACAGATGTCCATGAGCGGCAGTGACCACTTACCATCAGGTGTACTGCATGCTCGTTTCCTACTTCAGTCTGATAAAAAAAGAAAAAAAAAAATGCCCCTTAAGAATTATTTGATTAAAGTCCTCACTTGGCCAGCATGGTACATTGTAGCCGGAACCCACCTTACGCTGAGAGAAGAGTTGTGCCCAGCAATGGGACAATGGATTAACAAGGATTAAAACACTCACAATGAGGCGACCATCTGAGTCCTTATGAGAAGCCAACCAACCATCAGGTGCATGCTGGTTTGCTTTGACAGACGGTCAGACGAACAGACGGACAGCGAAGTCTTAGTAACAGAGTTTCGATTTTACCCTTTGAGTACGGAACCCTAAGAAATAATGTGTAGTATGGTTGAATGACGTTACTTATATACTTAGTACCTTATATGATTTTAGACTAGTATTATCGCGGAATTGACACATTTTAATACTTAACGGGTACTCACGATATGCGGTTTATATTGGCAAAAATAATTCGAAAAGGACTCAAAAACCGCATATCGTAAGTACCCGTTAAGTATTAAAATGTACTTAGTACCTTATCGACGTACAAAAGTAACAGCGTTTAATATCCGTTGCAATTGAATGCAAGTTTCATCTTTTTCCCGCTATATTGTATATGATTTTCTGGCAACTTCTACTATATAACGTTCATTGTACAGTCAGCATATTAATCTGGCGATCTGGACCGGTACCCCGCTAGAGCTGGATGCGCTCCAAATGTATCGCTGGCAATCTAGTTACTCTGTCGGTAGATTTGATGTCGTGTTATTATTGCAATTATTAAAATTACCTGTCATTTACAAGGTTTGAAGAGGTGTCTTAGATTATATTGGTTTCGCAAGGTGAACGTATATGATTCGCTCGCGGAACCTAATAACCTCCTCTACTCCTATACGTAGCTTGCAGCAGTTCCCGTGTTTTGGTGGAAAGGTGTGGATGCCAGCTTACTGTTTTATGAGGCGACAATCTCGGTAGTAGCAATGCATATGATGCACTTTAGATAGAACCCTTGTTCTGCATGATTTGCTAACAGATATCTATGGACAGCAGTGACCGCTTACCATTAGGTGCACTGCACGGCCGAGTCACGGCACATCGTTTCAAGGTCATTCACTTGGCGGTGCAAGTGTAAGTGTTAAATATCAGAACTGGGTGTTGACAACAAATGTATGGATCTTATAAGGCCACGAAATTCGCTGCAGTATAGCAAAAATTGTAGTGAAATTTGACTAAATCTGCTCAACCCGCTTGCAGTGCAAAGCAAATGTTTCGTGGCCAAGCAGTAACAGTTACGAAGATAAACGCTGTCGATGGAACTGACATGTTATTATGACCATTAGCAAAATTGTGTGTTTGTAAGTGTCAGTTTGCAGAGCTTGAAATTATACGTTCCTCGCGTCGGTTTCGTCTAGCGTTTCCTGATATATCTGTATTACTGTTCTCTAAACTATTATCATTATTATATCTGTCACTACTTGCCATATGTTTCTTCTCAATGTGTGAGTATTTGCTTTTTTTCTGATACAAAAGTAGCAGTGTCATGTAATCAACCAACCCTGTAATCAACTCTAGATAAAATTTGAATATTACCAAAGGTTGACCATAGATGTTGCTAAACCTGAGGTCTCAGTTGGAAGACCTCGAATAAATATTACACTAACACCACACTCTCCGAATCGGACTACAGCAGTCCTAACGTTGCTGTTAATAGGCAGGCAAAGACAAAAGACGTGACGGTGAAGCAACCGATGTCGAATTATAAAGAGTTCTCCTACATAGTTCACGAGGGTTGTCACGAAAACTAGAGGGATGTGGAAGTTTAATAAACTTCATAAATTTGAGATCCAGCAATTCGAACTATTATGCTATGATTCTATTAGTTATTTGTGCTGTAGTGCAAGTTGCTCCTGAAGCTTAGTTTAAAATTCCAAATGAATAACAAACTAGGACTCGGAGCAATTCGCCCTCGTAGTTCGGGATCATGAAAAAACAATGCGCACCCAGAATTAGGTTCCAATGACTGCACGTGACCTAGTACCGAGGACCCAGTTCATACAATTGGACCCAGGCCAATTGTTCGCAATCTCCATTCAATGCAGCAGATACACATTGTCTTGAAGAGTATTGTCCGTGGGAATAGTAATTATTACTTAAAATCTACTTCAAGCGAAACCTAATGTTGATTTTTATGAGCGTCGTAAATTTCCGGCAGTGTAGGTTCCTTTTGTAGGCCTATAAACATAATTCTAAATGTTTTACTAGGTATTATTTTCGACTATAACATTTTAAAATATGAGAATTTTCATCCCCTAATAATTATTTATTCGTAATGTATCTGCTTAGACTTTCCAAAACCCACATGAATCCGTAAAGTTCTTGTCGAATCGAACATGAGTGATAAAATCCGACACGAAACTCAACGGGTTTGTCTTTTTGCTTCAATTCTTACTCAGTCTCCTTCTGTAATCATTTTATCTATATGCAAATGTTTTTTTTCTTTTTATATACCATCTTCTTATGGACATTGAGAATAAAAACTTCCTGCAATATCTTACAGAATAAATAAAATAATTTGAATAGAGTTCCGATCAGTGATTCAATCCAGATTCCAATCCTAATTAAATCTTGCTATCCTGCTGAGTACTTGCTGCGATCGTGTCTTTAGATGCTTTCAAATGAATGGAAGTGCTCAACTTTCCTCTGATCCTGATTTACTGACTCCATATATATAGAGAACTGTGAATACATTCAGAAATTTTCATGAATACAAATGCTACCTTAAGGGGTATGGAAGTATTTTTAGAAATTGACGAAGTTGAATTGAAGAATTGCTCGTGCATCTCACTGGACGATAATTGAGAATTGGCACTCGTGCATATGTTTAATCCATTGTCATTGTGTTGCATTCTTACAAGAGATGTCGGCGTAGTAATAGATTTGGTAAGGCGCGGCGTTACTGTAACAGCGGTGGTGGACGACATAAACGTCGGCTAGTTTCTGAATTTATTTCAGACATAGGTCAGAAATAAATCAGCAAAAAGGCAAAAACGTGTGAAGATTTTTTCTTTTCCCGCCGGCACTAAACAAGAAGATTCTAGACCCTCTTAATCCCCTAACTATGGGCCCTCAGAGATCAGACATAGAAAAATTTCATCTCCTGAGAATTTAGGTCCTACAGTCCAGACTGATCAAACATTGTAGTCTCACACTCTCTCACAATCAACCCATTATTGGCCCACTGCTGGACACGGGTCTTCTCTCAGAATGAGAGAGTTTAGGCCATAGTCCACCGCGCTGGCCAAGTGCGAATTGGTGGACGTCTCACACTGTAACCTGAAAAATATTTGACGGTGATTCTGTCCAATCGAATTACGAAGAGATAAATTAGCTTCAACACTAATTGGAAGCATCGTTTCTACCAAAACCTTCACATATATGAAGTATTACAGGTGTGAGTTATAAAAGTAAAGCAAAGTAAACCAGAGATAACACTGGAAATAAAAGCAGGCCACGTAAAATCTAGACTAATTGCCTGAAGCGCGCGCAGCGTGCGGGCGTTGGCAGGTTTCTCTGGCGAGGGTCGCTCACTATTACTTTACGGGGATTTTTGCATTATCACTGCTAACTGTTAACATGTATATGTGCGTGATTTTTGTATTTGCGTGTTGAATTTTGAAGGCATGTTTGTTAAAACGGGTACTTTTTAATTCAAGTATTTAGCAGGTCCTTCTGATGGTAGTTTTATATTGCCAAGAGTAACATATCTGTAATCAACATCAAGTACGGAATGTAGTCTTGGTTCCAGACTGTAATCGATTTAGTAAGTATTAAAAAACGCCTAGGATATCTGTCCTTGCAATGGCAAACAGATAGCCTATATATGCTCGCCATTGGAACACAACATAACCTTTTAGTGTAAACCTAAGAGAGGGTTTATTGCTTACCATATTTTTTTCATTACTTTTTATCTAATATTTTGTTTTGATTCCATATATTAGAATATTATATCCGTATATTCTATTCATATCCGTAACTTTATAGTTACTTGTAATAGTAACGATAAAGTTACGTATTAGTATAACATCAACCCTTCTTATAATGAAAGGTCAGAAAATACCCGTAGTATATAAAGAAAAAGTAATTAAATGACCACAAAACTTCCATACACTTTTTATGTCTCTCGTTCCGCCATAACCGTATACCAGCGACCTTTTTACAACTTAACCCTAAAAACTAAGCGAGAAAAATGGTCATTCCCGTGACATTACGAGCCCGTTATGGGCAATATCTCGCATTATATCACAACGGTAAACTCGTAGCCCGAACAAGGCCATTACATAGGCTCTATCGAAAATTGCAAAACTTTCGCGGCCCTCTCCTGTCATGATAAATTCATTTAACGTGCGCTTACGAGGCGAGGTTCTATGTTACAGGAATATGCGGATCGTGGCATAGTTCAGAGATAATTTATATGACTGTTTTCAATAACATGTTGTTTTTTTTGTATGCACATCGTTTTGTCGGTTATATATTTTTTTGTTTAACACATCGTTTGCCAATGTATATGACATGAATACATTTTTTAACACAATTTCTACATTTTTAATAACTTTCTCAAGAAAATTAAAGAAAAAACGATGGCATTACAAACTAAGAGCTAACACCGGAAGGAAATAAAGTATTATTAAAATTTATAATTCAATCGATTGCCTTAGACTTTAAGCTTAATATTTAATTCCATTTCAATTCAAATTCCAATTCTATTCAGTTTGATATTTTCTCTAGGTGAAAAACATTCGCTATCGCTTATGACTTGTGCGTCCCCAAGACACTTCCACTTGCCAGAATTTATTAGGGCCAGTAAGAAGAGCTTATGTTATTGAAAAGGTTCCGCAATATATTGCGGTTCCGGTGCCGGATCACGCCCGCGGGAGCCTTCGGGGGTCAATTGGGAGTGACGTATCATTTGTTTAGGGAGCTTTTTGATACAGATGGATTAATTTTATATAGCTTCTTGAAAAGTATACTCTGTTATTAAATAAAATTTCATATAGAAAGAAAGATAGAAATCGTATTTATTCACGATTAATGATACAATATATCGATTTTTAGTAGCATGTTTTTTATTTTTTTTTATTTTAGTAGCAATTTAGCGAAGTGATATCTGCCACCCATCTAAATAAATAAGTTTTATCGGAAGTAACTCACAGACGCGTTGCTATTCCCGAGGCTTAAGGTAACCGCCTTATAACGCTAACTGGCACCCAGTCCCTTACATCGAAATAGGAAAACTGCTTCGCGCTTGAACTAGGTGGTGCAGTGGTGTTACCGATCCGATCAAAGTATAGGTATGCTAGCATAAGCATACTAGCTTTTTAAAAATACGCTCTGATAATTAGTAGTCAAGTTCAAGTTCAAGGTGGCAGAACAAGTGTAGTTCGACCGCGGAAGTACCACCGCCACACCTATTTCTATCGTGAAACATTTCTTGCGTTTCGATAGAAGGGTGTGGTTGCCGGGACAATTCACATGAGGCGACCATCATAATCCTCGGGAATAGCAACGCATCTGTGATTGACATCAGATGGAATCCATGTTCTATATGAAGTTGATCATAGATGTCCATGGGCGGCAGTGACCACTTACCATCAGGTGGACTGCGTGCTCGTTTGCTATTGCAGTCAGATAAAACAAATATTAGTCACTACTCCTCTATAATCAACTCCAAAATTAAAGAGCGTTTGAGTTCTATGTTTAATGTAATTTTATGTTTTACAAAGGATTTTTACACTTCTCAGATAAAATTTTAACAATTAAGCAATTTTGAACAACTTCAAAGAGACGAGGTAAGCTCGGATTACAAAGGAATACTTGAGCTGTCTCTGAGTAAAATTCGCCCCGTATTATTTTATATATTTGAGGGTAATCGAACAATTTGAAGTAAACCAATTATTTAACAAAGGGTTGTTATTTTAAAAAGGACTAAGTAAACCCTTTTTATGTTAAGGTTTGACCAATGTCATGTCATTACAGAATTATATTGAAGAGTTATAGACAATGGTTTTTGTCAGATGGTTAAGAAATTTAAAAAAGTGTTTTATCTGTACCTTACATATTTTGAATATTCTGCATTATTCAATTCCAAGTATTGTCTAAATGTCCATCAATTCGCACTTGGCAAGCGCGGTGGACTATGGCCTAAATTCTCTCATTCTGAGAGAAGACCCGTGCCCATCAGTGGGACAATAATGGGTTGACGAGAGATTGTCTAAATAGGTAAACATTGCTCATCCAAAAATGATGTTCGTTTACATGAAATTTTTTATAACAGTTACAAGTCATAGAACATCATTTTTATTGCTTGAACTAAGTAACTTAACAGTAGATACTTTTTTGGCAGAGAGTCGCATAAATCCTTATTCCTAACTTACACAAAGAACTAATTAATTACTCTGTTTAATTACAAAAGTGACGCAATTGTTTAGAAGTAAAGATCGATCAAGCAAATAATTACAGCTAAGACGGCTGACAAAGTAATCAATTACAAGAATCATTGGTTTGGTAATTAGACTCTACGTGGTATTGGCTCGGTATAAACTAACAACTATTTATATTTACTTATGTATGCTGTATTTTTCTGTTTGATGAAGGTGAAAAAGAATGTATTAGGTATATTCGTATTACTTGTTGCAATAAAATGTACTGAAATGTTAAATTAATTCAATTTTTTTTTTATTATATACTAATAGACCCGGCAAACGTAGTTCCGTCTAAAAGGGAAAAATCTAAAATTATCAGTGTTTCTGTGCTATATTACACATGAATCACACAAGAAATCCTTTCTCTTGAATCACTCTATCTATTAAAAAAACTGCATTCAAATCCATAGCGTAGTTTTAAAGATCTAAGTATCCATAGGTACAGACAGCGAGAAGCGACTTTGTTTTATACTATGTAGTGATTTGGCTATTATCACGGCTTCGCCCGATTCAGTGTCATGAACTATGTATTCCAAATTTCAGTGAATTTCGACCGTTATTTTTGCATTAAAGAGTAAAAAAATATCCACAAAAACTTTCGCATAATATTATTAATAAGCATACTTTGACGACCCGCGTGGCGCAGCGGTTACCGTACCGGTCTGACACGCAGTGGGTCCCGGGTTCGATTCTCGGCCAGACAGGTATCTGAATGATGAGTTTAGATTCTTGTTCTGGATCTGGGTGTTTGTGTATACGTCTTGTGTGTGTCCATGGTACCCACGACACAGGAGAAAATCCTGCTGTGGGGCTATGAGTGTAGAAAGCGTTTTGAGTTTAAGTTTTTAAGTTTAACTTTGAAATATTCAAAAGCCAGAGCTTTGACTGAATATTACTCATACAAATAGGTATATGTCGAACATAGCATGTTCCGTTATTTTACGCTAACATGAAATATATTTATTTTACCTACCGTTTATCACGATATGGTTTATTAAATGCATACAAACAGTGAGTCCATAATCACGAGTTAAAAATAACTCATTACGCCAACTCACGCAAAAGACGAATAAAACTGTGGCGCACCCTGCTGATGTAATCGCATGTCGCGAATCAGACTCCGGGTAAGGGCAACGGGGTCGAAACGTCTGTTAGAGTTGCCTTTCAAAATGATTGGGGCTCTATTTGTTTTGTATGTCTGTGGCGTGTTAATGTTGGGTAAATGTAAATTTAATTCGTAATTTTATAAAAATAAATATACATAAATTGAAATTATTGCATATGTTGGAGCATTCCGAATTCGGAATATAATTTATTCAGTCCACAATAAAGCCAGGTGGCAAAATCTCATTCAACTCTCTTCCTAAAAAAAAATTATATTATGAGAAAAATTGGTCTTAACAAAACATCATTGCAATACCTTTGCCGGAGAATTGAACCCGAATACCTTGGCAAAAAAGTATGACAACAGTGGGATACTGGTCTACACAAAAAATCCTCATTAAATACGCAGTGGACATGTCATGAGTCATGAGCTTGTGCGACATCGCCCGATATGGCAGGTGACCTTAGTCGAGCTAACGTGATGTGGTTTAACGAAGAGAAATGATGGAAAGCTGTCCTTTTGGCCGGTTATAGCACTTGTCGTAGTATATAGATGTTATGTGATAGAGCCGGGGTGGGCATGTAGTAATGAGTAGGGTCCGGATACTATTGAAAAGATTAACCGAGGTCCAAAAGAACCTGATAATGATACGTTTATTTTGCTTTCAAATTATTTAAGAAAGCAATTGTTAAACATAAGTGAGATTATTGTGTTGTGAGGTTATGTAAGTAGTACTACTAGTACCTACTAGGTATATCAGAGATCGCTCCCACGGGGTCGGGTACCTTTTGAAGGTTCAAAAAAAAAAGTATATCAGTGATAACTTGGTGGTCCTGAATTCGTCCTTCCACGGTCCGGACGCGGACCGCGGTCCGCCTGTTGCTGACCGCCGTGATAGAGCTTCGTAGACTTTAAATAGTTTGAATTAAAACGATTCCGAGTATTTTATTATTTATGTAATAGGAATACTTAATCAACACGCAGTCGCTGCCTAAATTGCAGGCGAATTACTGACAGTTATTAAAGAAGCACTTTTCAAAGTTCTTTAAGAACTTAGACTATCTTTACGAAACTCTCCCTTACCATACCAATTCGCACTTGGCCAGCGCAGTGGACTATGTCCTAAATCTCTCTCATTCTGAGAGAAGAACCGTGCCAAGCAGTGGAACAATAATGGATTGTACCCCCAAACTGATTCACAGCATTATTTGACACTGACGTGATAAGAAAATGTGTCGATTGCAGAGTTTTACACGGCTGTGACAAAAATATTTACCTATAAATAAGTGTCAAAAACTATAAGGAAAAATAATATAACGTTTAACAAGCAATTCCTACACAATTAAACGTTCTACCTAACTATTAAAGGAGTAGCAAGTAGGTTAAAAGTAAACTATTAAGCAGCTTGAACATGTCCCCGAAATTTCACATTAACCTCACGAGCACAATCTTCCAGGCATTATGTTCGCTGAAAGCGTCGCAGCGGGACGTCTCGTTCCAATTTTCAACTCCTGCCTCCCTGAAAACTGGGAAATGGTTTTAAAATTGAAAGCCCGGAGCAATTGTAAACGCTTTTCAGTGCAGTCGACCCAGT
The DNA here is from genome assembly GCA_949699795.1 of Spicauda simplicius. Lineage (NCBI taxonomy): Eukaryota > Metazoa > Arthropoda > Insecta > Lepidoptera > Hesperiidae > Spicauda > Spicauda simplicius. Next base: position 2,764,816 of record OX453062.1, read on the forward strand.
TTCGCTGTTTGTTTTTTTTTTCGACAATATTTTGTTGGCTTCTTAAAGGAGCGACTCCGTGAAACCCTGCGATGCATTAGCAAGCGGATTTTCAATTGTTTAAAGGTGTCAGCGCCTGTTTACAAGTGGGTTGAGAAGCACAGGGAAAGGAGTAGGTGCCTACTTTCAGCTAGCTTGAGAACCACAAGCGGAATAATAGTAGCAAAGAAAACGGTCGAATATCAAAAAAATATTTTATATTTCCGTACTATCTCCCAAAATGTTAAAGGTCGAAGCCAGAAAAGCTTGAAAAAGTTTGAAATAGTAATGAAAACCTTTGAAAATGGTTTTGTATTCTTTGGATCTCTAGTGTCAAAGAATATATTTTGTTGAATGACGATAATATAAAAGAATCAGTCATTTATATAAAACCATAGTAATCTAGGTAGTGTTGATATAGAGATTTAAATAAGCTTTGCTTTGCTTCGAAGTGGCCTCCGGAAAGAATTAAATCGCAACTTTCAGTAATAACAATGTAATTAGAGTGTAGTGTCCTTACAATTATATACAATAGCTTAGCATTATACGCAAAAGAAAAAACAACACTTATACATCTATGTACAATGCACCGAATTATACATACCACGTAAATAAAAAGGATAAATGGTCCTATATATATATTAAGCGTAATTGTAAGATTTCTTTAATTGCCAACGTTGTCACCACCGCACACGACAATGTGATGGTGACAGCGATGGCCTAACGTGGAGCTAAGAAATCAAGACTTATTGTTAAAAAAAAGAAGAACTATTGTGACAAAAGGCACGGACGATTAGTCTGTGGAGTTTTTGTGTTATAATAAAAAAAAAAATAAGCTTTGCATGTTTTATAGTGTTTGCAGGCACCTGTCATGATCTGGCGTAACGTTGTCAAATACGAATATCATACAATATCCTTAATGCGAGTTCAATAACCATTGTTTTTCGAAAACGTAAACAACGATTGTTTTTAAGGAAACGTGATAAACTTGCACTAACGACACACGTTCCGAAACGCGCGTGTGAATGCGTCGAATTCAGTGAAGCCAAATAAAAACATTTAGTATACAGCATATTTTCGAAATAAAATAAATCCGCAACTCAAAATTATCCAGCGAGGAATATCTCGACCTAGTTTTGCGAAATCATTCTTTACGGCACAACCTCGTTAGCTCCGTGGACCGGAAGGAAAGCCTTGCATTGAGGGTCTGTATCGTAAAATGAAATGGGATGTCCTCGACTACATGGGTACATAGAGGATACTAATGGTGTTTACATTGTTCTAGTAAGAAATATGTACCTATTTTATATGATATTTTGAAGGATAGGTAAGACCACCATTATAATAAATAGACGGATTGTGACAAATTATGGTAATCAGTGAGTCAATAGAGCAGTGATCGTTTTTTTTCTCTCCTTTTTTCTTGGGGGAAACCTTCAAAAGGTACCCGAAGCCGTGGGAGCGACGCAGGGTTATGTGGGGTTTTTACCGCACTAAAACAGTGGCCGTCCCCGGCGCTATAAAGGACTGCAGCCGGAATCCTCTGAGCGCGTTGCCCCATCGGGCTCCTGTCAGATGGGTGGCAGGGCCCACCGCTCCGTCTAGCCTTTTCGACGATATGCGACCTCACATACCGCCGTCCTTCCCGAGATCGCCTGGCCGGACGGTTCAAGCTCCTACTCTAGCCGCCCGCAACTCCGGTAGCTTCTTTTAGTCGCCTCTTACGACAGGTAGAGGAGAGCAGTGATAGCCTAATGGTTGAAACTTGCCCTTTATTTTTTGTTTGGTACTGTATACATATAATTTGGTGTTTGTCAGCAAGACAGGATTTAATGATGGAATCCCCGAAAAATCGGGGGCCACCCTTGCATTTTATAGGCGCTTATACTAAAAGCACTCGTAAACACACATTTTCAGAATACCACGTAAAGTTGCACAATAGACGTCATATTGTAAAATTAAATTTTAAATACATTCTGAAAAGTGCACTTCGCTTAAAATGAAAGGACTGACCTAGTTTCGGGGTGTTTTTATAACGACAATGCAATCTCGTTAGCGAAATGGAACGGAAGGAATGGCGCGCGTCCAGAGGTATATTGAAAAATTTTTTTCATTTTATGATCGACTACCTTTTCGTACTGGATTTGTTCGGCTTTTCGTTCTACTTATAGGACCTGACTAATTGAAGAGCCTTGACCGTTCACCAAATGATGAAGTTGCTACTTTTTTAAGTATATTTAGCAGGTAGTAGAACCAGTGGTTTAGACGACCCGCGTGGAAGAGCGGTTACCATACTGGGCTGACGCGCAATGGGTCCCGGGTTCGATTCCCGGCCAGACAGGTATCTGAATGATGAGCATAGATTTTTATCTGGGTCTGGGTGTTTGTGTATTTGTCTTTGTGTGTGTCCGTGGCACCCACGACACAAGAGAAAATTCTACTGTGGGGCTATGAGTGTAGAAAGCGTTTTAAGTTGTTTTAAGAGGTAGAGTTTGATCAGCGGGGTACCACTGCCACACATTTTTAGCCTGAAACAGTTCTTGCATATCCGTGGAAGGGCGTGGTTATCAACTCTTTAAATATGAGCAACCACCTCAATCCTCGGTATTAGCATAAGCCTACTTACAAATTGCCAGTAACAATATTTGGTTTTACGTTACCGCCGAATTGAACAGGACATCAGCTAAGAAGATGTGACAAGAAACTTAGCGGATTTGTTTTTTTCATTTGTATTAGTATTTTTTCCTTTTTCTTTATAAACAACATGGAGACTAGACCTAACTAAGATTGCAACTTCAGTAACATACAATTTAACGCCTAATCTCTAAAATAGGTACTTTATTTAAATATGCCTTTCATTCCCTTTTCACTCCGTCTAATAACAATCCCTCGTTAATCGCTCCATTATACTTAAGTTGTTGTTATTTAAGAGAAAAAACGAAAGTCGGAAGTAAAAATATAATAACTATTTCACAAATCATCAATTGTCGGTCGGTTCGCATAAACTCTCACATAATTGTCGCAATAAAACCGTAACATCGAGAATGCTTCGACTTACGCAATGCGAACGAATAAAACAAATAAAGCGTTCAACGGATGCTGCGAACGTTGAGAGGAAGTCAGGGTTGGCGATAACTTAGTTTTTTTTTTATTTGACTGAAGTAGCAAACGAGCATGCAGTCCACCTGATGGTAAGTGGTGACTGCCGCCCATGGACATCTGTAATCAACTTCATACAGAACATGGGTTCCATCTGAAATCAATCACCGATGCGTTGCTACTCCCGAGGACTATGATGGTCGCTTCATGTGAAAGTGTGCCGGCAACCACACCCTTCGATCTTATGTGAAAGAAATAGGTGTGGCGGTGGTACTTCCCCGGTCGAACTACACTGGTTCTGCCACCTTGAAGAATTTGATACCTTTATTCATTTGTTTCATTTCTTTTTGAGATTTATAACGACCCAACCCCGTCCTAAATGTCTGTCGTAATTAATGATTTCCCCTAAACATTTCTATCTCAACATGCAATATATATTTCAAAACTAACAAAGGTTTGACGATATATGCGTCAAAATTATGTTTATGTGTGCTTGGGGAGGAGGGGGTAAGGACCTGGTAGTAGTTTTTTTTCAGTAAAACACCCCTCGGACGCCGTCCTTAGCGCATACAGAAGACTCCGCGATCTCCACCAAATCAATACTTTTATAACAATCACACTATTTATTTTTATATTTATTGCACCTTTATAAAAGTCACAATAGGGCAAACTATGATGGCATTCTCTACCAGTCAACCCTGGGTGGCTGGAAAATTTTGTGGCAGGTGTTAACTTTAAACGCAAACAATATATTACAGTATATATTATTACTATGTCCTGTTGTATGAACAGCGTTGGGTATCATAAGAAATGACAAATCAATAAAAACACACACGCTTTTTACACTCAACTAGGATTTTCTCCTGTGTCATGGGTACCACGGACACGCAAGTCGAATACACAAACACCCAGACCCAGAACATGATGAATCTAAACTTATCATTCACCTGTCTGGCTCGGAAGACCGGTATGGTAACCGCTGCGCAACGCGGGTCGTCGATCAAAATAAATTAATAAAAAATGTTATATCACCACCCCTACAGCGAGAGCGGACGAGTGGCGACAAATGATGCGAGGTATCGAATGCAACGAGCGTGGTAGCCGGCGCCACGCTTGGCGATCGCACCCAGATTGTACGTGCCCTATAGATAGACTAGCTTTTCCCGTGGTATCGCCTGCTTTTCACTACCATGTTAAAGAGAATCTTGTTACTTGTACCACGTCACATTGTAAAGAGTATCCTTTGAGTATCCAGATACATCATTCACCATAGTATCATCATTCATAGTATTTACCTAAGTGTAAAAGTCGTTACTCCCAGAATGTAACTTTGGTTGTTCAAAAAAGAGCTACTTTTAGGAAACAATAAGATCTATTAATATTGTTGATATTTTTAGATATAACTATTTAACTTTCGATTTCTTATAAAATACATAAATGTCTTAAGCTTTTCGAAGATTTATAACTCAAAATAAATGTGCTGTATGAACCAAAAAGTAAACGATGATCGTTTACGTTTTCGCCTATTACGTAATCGCGAGCATAATTTTCCAACAACTTACTATAAAAGAACCAAAAGGCTAAAATACTCACGTTTTCTGCACTCATAGCTCCATACTAGGATTTTCTCCTGTATCGTGGGTACCATGGACACACAGAAGACGAATACACAAACACCCAGACCCAGAACATTAATCTAAACTCATCATTCAGATACCTGTCTGACCGGGAATTGAACCCGGGACCCACTGCGCGTCAGACCGCTGTGCTCCGCCACGCGGGTCGTCATACTACGGACTATCATTTAATAAACGAATAGGTAACAACAGTTAACTTATTCGCAAGTTACCCTACTCGAAATAGATGTTTTTCGTTCACAAAGCGCGCGTGCCTATGCGCCCGCGCCGCCGGAAACGGAAATCGGCGCGCGGCCCGAATCGTAAAGCTTTGCCGATGTTGTTCACTTGGTATTGGTAACATATTTAGTAACTCACGATAACGCAAGCTTAATATTTCGTTCTTATTGTTTACAGACTACGCATAAAAAATATACTTGGGTACAACCCATTATTGTCCCACTGCTGGGCACAGGTCTTCTCTCAGAATGAGAGAGTTTAGGCCATAGTCCACCGCGCTGGCCAAGTGCGAATTGATGGACTATGGCCTAAACTCTCAGAATGCTCTGCCCGCTCTGATCAGGTTTATAATGTGTACCTATTTGTATCAAATGTGCGTACTAAAAAGCTTGTAATTGCATTTAACGAAATAACGCTAAATCCAGCTATTTGTGTGCCAAATTTAGCAAAATCCAATCAGTAATTTTTGCGTGTAATAGTAACAAACAATCCTCACAAACATTCATACAATATTAATAATGTGCATTAATAAGATAGTAGTGTAAAATTCTACACAAATTATACGACATTCGAATAGTGGTACTAAAAGACAGACACACAAAAAATATCATCAAACTCACATTTACTACAAAAAGTTATTTATTTGTTTACATCAAAAATGTAGAGCTCTAAAATACGCTTTCACTCTTTGACCGTAATGAACCATAACGTTACATCACTCGAATTACATAAAAAGGACCGTTATTGACCTAGAAACAAATGGTTATCTGATGTGGTGTGAAATTAGTAAAAAAATTTTGTAGAACCAATGTAGTTCGACCGGGGAAGCACCACCGCTACACCTATTTCTAGTGTGAAGCATTTCTTGCATTTCCATGGAAGGGTGTGGTTGCCGGCACACTTTTATATGAAGCGACCATCATAGTTCTCGGAAGTAGTTTCGCATCTTTGATTGACTTCAGATAGAACCCATGTTCTATTTGAAGTTGCATACATATGTCCATGGGCGGCAGTGACCACTTAGCATCAGGTGGACTGCGTGCTCGTTTGCCACTATAATCAGATTAAAAAAAACGACGGAGACATAACATTTGTTATGCCTTCTACACTTGTAGTCCTACACTAGGACTTTTTCAGTATCGTGGGGGTTTTGAACACACAAATATGAACTCATAAACACCCAGACCCAGAACTAATAACTAAATCGATCCTTCAAATGTCTGACCGTACATCAAACCCGATCCTTTTGGGTGCAAAACCAGTATGATGATCGCTGAGCCACGCAAGTCGTCATGTTTGCACACTTTTCAAAATCTGAGATTGCGTTGCAACACAATTCTTGTTAAGCATCTTGATTTGATATTGTAGTTCATTAAGTCATTTAGTTTTAAACCCTATTATCATTATGCAATATTTAGATACTCGCCGTGCTCAAACGAATAGGCGAATCCGTGTTTTTCAATAACTCGGGCGTTTCAATTTAGCGGCGCATAAGATTTTAAACACGACTAAAAGATTATGCGCTTGTATTCGAAGTTGTTTGACAAGTTATTCAGAAAAAAATTTGCGACTCTAAAAATTTTACAAAGTATTTATAGCTTTTGTAATAAGTTAAAATCACCAACATATTTTTTATTCACACTTGTGATATACCTTTCGAATATAATATACATATGATTGTTTATTCTCTAATTTCATTTTTTTTCCACTCTGTACTTGTTACTTATTTATCCTACTATAATTTCTGTCCTTCATTACTCCTTTTCTAACTTTACACACACTTCTCACTCTTCATTCCTGTTATCTTTACCAATTCCATGCATAGGTTGTCTGGAAGAGATCGCTGCCTAGCGATAAGACCGCCTATTGCATACTACAGATCTACTTCGTATGTTATTATTATTATTGTATGTATTTATAGTGTGCAATAAAGAGTATTCTATTCTATTCTATGGTAAGAACATATTCTTAGCATGTTGCTTATAATATTAATCATAAGAAATGTTTGATGTAGCTTAGTTGATAAGTGAATAAAGACGATTAATTGAACTTACCATTAAAGTCAATTGTATACCAAAAGCGCACAACAATGACTCGTATTGCGCTTAACAAAAAATAAATTACACGCACTTAGCATATAAATAAACATCAAATCAAAACATATAATTAAAGCGTGCGAAACGAAAACTTGAAAAAAAAATGGGCGTTACCATGGTAACCGACGATAAACGACTTAATAATGATCCCGTGGACCGAGAAATTCACGTATCGGAAAACATATAATTATGATTTGGATTGCGAAAGAGGCGGAGCCAGGAACGAAATCAATTGATAGGGAAGGGATATGTTCCTTCGGATTACGGTTGTCGATTTGAGATGTGTTCTGGGAAAAATACAATTTACGTTATTTAGTATTTGTTGTTATAGAAGCAACAGATATAGAAATAAAGAAAGAAATTTATTTAGTCAATTTTTGGGTTGAAATAATTTTGATTACATAAGATGTTTAAAAAGGGCAAATATTGAATATGCCGGTGAAGGCGTTCTGAATGTATGGCACTTACGTACTCGTATTTATCAATAAAAGACTTACAATTAGACACTGTATTACAGTGCTGATAACTTTAGCAGATTAATATGTTTTTATATTTTTATATTTTCAAATCATCGTTTAAGAATTTGTCATACGTGGAATAGCATTTTTCTATGAATATATTTTATAATTTTCTGGCACATAGGTTTTTCATTATTTTTTTTAATTGGTAAGGTAGTTTATTACATATCATATTATACATCATCAATGAAAATTTCAACCGTCTAGATATCATGGTTCATCAGATATAGCCTGGTGACAGACAGATGGACGGCCAGCGGAGTCTTAGTAAAAGGAATCCCTTTTTGTTTTTGTTTTTATTTTCATTGAGTCTCTGTTTACAGAACCCTAAAAATATGATTAAGCTTCATATATCACTACCTAGTATAAAATAAAGTCGCCTCCCACAGTCTGTCCGTATGTATGCTTAGATTTTTAAAACGGCGGTACGGATTTTAATGCAGTTTTTTAAATAGATAGTGATTCAAGAGAAGGGTTTGTATGTATAATACATGCATAATATAGTGGAGAAACACTGATAATTTGAAATCTTAAATTTGATCAATCTTTGGCGAAACGAAGTTCGCCGGGTCCACTAGTTTTATTATAAAGTGTAAAAGTGAAATCAACATCTACATAAAATAAGATGTTTTATTTAATATTATTCGTATTTTTCTACTAATTATTCATTCATTTAGGATACTCTTAAGACGAGTTCTTCAATCAATCACGAGTTGTTTATTACATTACTGATATCATTAACCTTTATTTAATTATACTCTCAATCGTATCAGACTGCATACATTAACATTCAATGAAATATTTAAAGATGGGCATTCACGTTACGACGGTCGCACGGACTGTCGCACGAACTACGGTCGTATACGACAAGTTAGATCGTGAATGGTTTTGTCCTAAGGCGGACTGCACGACCAAGGTCATGTCGCAGGCCCGTTGACGTATTCAACTTGAACTCTCGTTGCGACTGTCCGTTCAACAGTCCGTGCGACCGTTGTAACGTGAATGCCCACCTTTAAACATTTAAAAATATAGTACACCAGTGTCATACATGTCAAAGATATGATATCTATCTGATTTAGTGCGTTGAACGAAGCAATACTTTTTATTGGCTCACAGATAACCCAAGATAAAGATAAAGGGATTATGTCTGTATATTTCTGTATCATACGCATTTAGTGCAAGAAGTCTATACTGATGATATCATTTCACACTACGAAGGGCGACGACTTCTTTGTTTATTATTTTATGTATATTGTTTAACGTTTATTTTACATTATCTATTCAAACTTGTTTGTACGTACGATAATAGTAAAAAATAAATAATATGTTCTATTGCTTGTTAGTTATTCGTATTCACGTGCAAGATGAGAGAACTTCCTTCCGAAGTATTTTTGAAGAGCTATGATATCAAGTAGGATCAAAAATAGGATCACGAGGAGAAGGGGGCTATTGAAAATCAGCGCTCCATAAGATGACATTTTCGTGGGCTTGTTGTATTATGTTTGCATGTGCATATTTAAAAGGTAATGAATTAATGTTTTTGAGAGAATTAAGATTCTCTCAAAAACATTAATTCATTACCTTTTGATGTATTTGGGCCACAGTCCCCCACACTAGTGAATTGAGGTGTTTACATATCTTTGAAAACTTCTCTTTATAGAATATCCCAGGAGGTTTCCTACATTTTTCGCAACCGTTCAAGAAGGTATACCTATATATGTTTATTTGGCACAGTTAATATAATAAAATCGATTTAATAAACTCTCAAAAAAATCGTATTTATGACTTATCGATAAAACATTGCCGTTTCCGATTTAGGTATCGGCATTCGATTTCACATCACTGTTCAAGATTAGGGCCGCTCTCACAAAGATGGCTTGATCATTTCGCCAAGGGTTCGCACAATGAGGCAGATGTGCAGGTAAATCAGAGCAGATGTTCTAGAACAACTGAAGAAGTAGTACATGTTCTCGTTTTAATTAAATTACACTTCAGAATCAGTGGGTATGAAGTTTTTGTAGTCGTCAAGAGGTTTGTGATGTGCTGTAGATACATGAACTTATAAGGGAGTCGTATATGTAAATAGGAGAATTTAGTAATCTGATGATAGTTAAGACTAATACATTATAATACTTAACGGGTACTCACGATATGCGGTTTATTAATTCTTATAGAATTCTTTTTGCCTATATTTCGACCCAGTTACATTGATCATGGTTACGGCCAAAGTTAAGGCTAATAATTGATAATGTAGAGCCATAAATTATGTAAATTCGATTACATAACGAGCTTACAAATAAAGTAAATTCGATTAAATTCAGAAAAATAATAGGTAAGGTAAATTTTCGCCGACAATAGATTAATTATAACACATTAAAATGGTGTATACCGAAGGTATTATTTGAAAAATTCGGAAATCAGCAACAAATATATTTAGGCAGTATACACCTAAATGCCTATTACAGACACAAATCACTATTACACAAACTTATTTTAAATGCGAAAGAAAATATAAATTTTAAAAACCCAACAGCATGAATTGAATAACCTTGACTGTGGTAGAATAATAACAAAAAAATTGTATGTTAAAATGCAAACGACCTAAAGCAAAAAATGTCTATTAAAATAAAAACTAAAACTCGCGATTTACTGGATATTAATTCAAAACATGGCTAAATTAAGCTTTATAAAAAATTAAGCGTAATTCTGACTTAAACTAGTGGCGTGACTTTGTAAAATCAAAAAGTGCTATTTTTTTCAACCTCTCATTTGTCGCAAGTTTACAAGCTTTTTGCTATAGAAAACGAGATTAAGGTACTCTAATCATCGCCGACGATTAGTCACTTAGCGATAAAAAAATGTATCTCCTAATATACCACTCTGGCATAAAGGAGTAAAGTAGGTTTCGGACGTAATTAATTGATGTCTAGAAGAAATATTAAAATTAAAAGAGTATTTTTTTTATAATGTCCAGTGAAATGAGGGCTAAGTCAAAATGTCTTGAATAAATATGTCTCTTACCTCACTCTTCATACCAAACCAAAATACTATCATCAATCCATTATTGTCCCACTGCTGGACACGGGTCTTCTCTCAGAATGAGAGAGTTTAGGCCATAGTCCAACGCGCTGGCCAAGTGCTGGTGGACTTCACTCACCTCCGAGAACTTTTTTTAATGTACTCTCCGGTGTGTAGGTTTCCTCACGATGTTTCTCCGAAAAGCAGTGATAATTTTTCTAATACGCACTTAATTTAAAAAAAATCAATGGTGCGTGCTTGGTTTTGAACCTCGGACTTCCTGGTCCAGAGGGCAAGACACCAGAATACAGCATCGCTTAACATTATTGTTATACAGAAATTGGTGTAGAGGTGAGGAGGCATCGAAGGTCAATCCACAAATGATTGTACCATCTATTAAAACGTCTAAAAAGATACCTTATAAAACGTCATGAAATATGATAAAGTGGTTATGTTGCATAGTTGCTAATGTATTTAGTTGTATTGTACATATTGTAAGCAAAGTTATGTGTTACTCCTATGGTCTGGGTTAAAGGATGTGATAGAAAAATGTACATGCAACATTTTAATCTATTTTTCAAAAATTTAAACGTATCTTTGACCGACTTTTACTAATACTCCTGTTATTTCTGTTGTCAACGACGCTGTGCAGAAACCACATTCAAGTCATAAAACCGTATCAAGAAGTTACAGTGTATGTGGTCATTCGTTACAACTTACATAATTCATCTTAAATCGCTCTAAATGAGACAGGTGCCCCACCGACCCCAGCGACAGTTGGCTCCAATTTCACGCTCCGGTAAGCGCTGTGCAAAACATGACAGCTTTTTATTTAACCCCTTTGAATGAACCTCAGAATGGATCTCTTAGAATGTGGAGATCTCTGAAAGCGGCCCGCGGTGTTTCGCTCGGGATGCGCGATTTAATTAAAAACGTTGACAGACAAGATTGTGGTTGTGAAAGCAGTCGCTTGGCAATTTTTTTGAATGGCGAATTTTTTTTAGTTTTTTTTAAGAGTGTCTGGGAGTTGCGTGAATTTTATGTTAGCTTTGAGAAGAAGGGCCTTATTGCAAATTTTTCGGAGATGAAAGGGATGCTAACGACGGTGTGTGAGAAACACACAAGTACAAATTTACCCAGGCGACATTGAAAATCACTAACTTCACTGTAGTCAACGCTGAAGTACGTGGTTCAAAGCTACAGCACCCATTTAACTTGTCTTCGCTTGCTATAATTGTGCAAGAAATATCAATTTATACGGGTTATGGAAAGTTTTATGATTAATGGGGGTACAACCCATTATGGCCCCAATGCTAGGCGGTCTTCTCTCAGAATGAGAGAGTTTTAGGCCATATTCTACCGCGCTGGCCAAGTGCGTATTGGTGGACTTCACATACCTTCGAGATCTTTTTTTTTATAGAACTCTCGGGTGTGGAGGTTTGCTCACGATGTTTTCCTTCACCGAAAAGCAGTGATAATTAATTTCTAATACTCCCATAAACCAGTGGTGCTTGCCTTGGTTTGAACCTGGGGCCTCCCGATTGAGAGGGCAGGTTTCAACCATTAGGCTATCACCGCTCTATATGATTAATACCTATGTAGAATGGTATGAAAAAATACACCTAAAAATGTACATGGCATATGATGTCGATGTGCTGATGTCATATAACTGTTTTCTTTTTATCTGACTGATGTAGCAAACGAGCATGCAGTCTACCTGATGGTAAGTGGTCACTGCCGCTCATGGACATTTGTAATCATCTACATACAGAACATGGGTTCCATCTGAAGTCAATCACAGATGCGTTGCTACTCCCGAGGACTATGATGGTCGCCTCATATAAAAGTGTGCCGGCAACTACACCCTTCCATCGAAACGCAAGAAATGCTTCACGCTGGAAATAGGCGTGACGGTGGTACTTCCCCGGTCGAACTATACCAACCGGTGTAGTTCGACTACCAGCTTCACTTTTAAATGAGACAACCATCTTAGTCCTCGGAAGTAGCAACGCGTCTGTGATTGGCTTCAGATAGAACCCATGTTCTGTATGAAGTTATTTAAACATGTCCATAGGCGACAGTGACTTACTATCAGATGGACGGATAACTCGCTAGCTGTTTTAATTAAATAAAAAAGTACATATTTCGAAGTGAATTTATCTCAGAATTTTCCACAGAGTAAACTCAGTAAATATGTTAACAGAGTTATGAACTGGAGACCTCTATGCTCGCAAAGCGCTCCTAAACATTCCTTTGATATTACATGACGTAACTTTATATGTGCCGAGACTGGCATCCTGCCCTCGCATAGCCTAGCTAAGATATTTTAACTAAGCAACGTGTTAAATTTACTGGAAAATTTGGGAAATGTTCTTTAAACTTGTACCTATGTACATATTATGTTATCTTACATTATGTTTAATCGAATAATCGCTGGACTATTTCTCGGAAAATTACTATACTATTTTTTATTATATTACAAAGCAAACTTCTTGAATAAGTTGAATGTTTACCGGTTTTATAGGTAAAATAGAAGCGCAAGGCATTCCAGTTAATCTTTGAAAGCGTTGATTTTGTGATTGCTGATTAGAGATGTCCACAAGTGGTACACTTTTGAAGGTGGTAGAACCTGTGTAGTCCGACCGGGGAAGTACCACCGCCACACCTATTTCTAGCTTGAAGCATTTCTTGCGTTTCGAAGGAAGGGTGTGGTTGCCGGCACATTTTATATGAGGCGCCCATCATAGTCCTCGGAAGCAACAACGCATCTGTGACTGACTTCTGAGAGAAATCCTGTTCTATTACTGACTTGATTACAGATGTCCATGAGGGACAGTTACCACTTATCATCTGCTGTACGCATGCTGGTTTGCTATTTTAATATTAAAAAGCGGTCACCCATCCAACTTCCGACCGCAGACGACGTTGCTTAACTTAGTGGCTCGATTACCATACGCAAGCCACAAGGCGCCGCACTTAACTCCTACTAAGGCGCTTATATACCTACTCCTATAGATGTCATTACTTTGTAAGTGTAATCAAGTCGATCGGAATCCTAATTAAAAATAGCGTCACGTGCAAGTTAAACCGGCTCGTTATATTTAATCATCACTATGGGACAGGCTTGCGACAAGTAATTTCACATGTACTCGTAGATAAGTGTTTAGCTCGCGACTCATGTTACGTCGCCTTTTTCGTACTGTTTTAGTAATCTAACCTTATATGATGTCCGTGCTATATGTTCGTACGTCCTATATGGAAAGAAACTGCACTGTTACCAGAAATAAAAAAATAACAGCTAGATCCTACACTTTAAAGTTTAAAACTACTAAATATTTTTGAAGTCGATACAAATATATAAGACATTAGATGTCAAATATTTTAGAAATTCTAAATATTTGGAAGTCGATATTTACACTAAAAATATCGATTTCTAAAGTGCCAAACTTGTATGAAAAAATGAATATTGTTAGACTTTCGATAACGGCAACTCAAGAATATAAAAAATAAACATATAATATTCATATAATAACTATTTCACAATAGAATGGTTAAATAGTTTAAAAGTTATTTTTTTTTATCTGACTGAAGTAGCAAACGAGCATGCAGTCCACCTGATGGTAAGTGGTCACTGCCGCCCATGGACATCTGTAACCAACCACATGCAGATCATGGGTTCCATCTGAAGTCAATCGCAGATGCGTTGCTCGTCCCGAGGACTATGATGGTCGCCTCATGTGAAAATGTGCCAGCAACCACACCCTTCTATCGAAACGTAAGAAATGCTTCACGCTAGAACTAGGTTTGGCGGTGGTACTTCCCCGATCGAACTACACTGGTTCTACCTTGAAAATATTAATATTATAATATTGATACATTGATATTTGCTATTACGCGATTGAATCTGGGCTATACGAGTATGTCTTATAGTTAGGCTGTTATAAATCATTTAAATAAATACTTAATTAATCAATCTCAGCCATATACCTACACTTTTAATGTCGCCTTTCCATTCCGGCCTCAGTAAAAGGATCTGTTGCATGTATAATAATTTAGCATAACAATAATTTAATTGTGGTTAACACACCGCATCGTATTGATTTCTGTGTCTTACTGTATACAATTGCTTTAGTAACGTGACACGCGTTTCCCTTTTTGGAAATCGCTGAATTATAGTTATATGAAGTTATTTTTTTAAAACGAACTTCAAAGAATATCTGATCAACGTCTGTCTTTTTATTACTATTAAATTATTTTTATTATTATTTTTATAACATGTGTGGCTTCCCTGGTCGAACTACACTGGTTCTACCACCTTTCAAGCTAGAAATAGGTGTGGTGATGGTACCTTCCCGGTTGAAAGATATACTATCTATCTCCTTACAAACTATTACAAATATAGGTCACTGGTATATGTTAAAAGTGAGTGTTTATGATAATTGCAATATGCATGTCGTTGCATAAACCCCTCATCATACGTCCAAGTCACGTACGCTGCGCTCCACTTCAGTCTGAAGACACTGTATACACCCGTTTATTTTAAACTCCACGTCTCTTGAAAAAAATTCAACATTTGTTTGAAAATTCTAGATATTAAGAGTTTGAGATATTGTTCTTTTTTAGTTGTCAGCATGGGATGTAACTATGTAGGTGCTGATAAAAATTTGTTCGAAATAATTGTACAGACGGTGGCTTATTTTTACATACTTTTTTCCGCCTTTTCCGACAAGTCATGTTATGACTAAATGTGTATTAAAACCAAACCAGATAACGTCTTATCAATTGTTCCCGCGCTATAATTAATTTAATCTGCAAACTGACACAATGACAAATGCAGACAATTGTTTTTGGATATGATACCTACTAATTTGGCACGCATTAATTACACGAATAATAAAAGGTAGAACGAGTGTAGATCGACCGGGGAGGTACCACCGCCACACCTATTCCTAACGTGAAGCATTTCTTGCGTTTCGATGGAAGGGTGTGGTTGCCGGCACACTATATGAGGCGACCACCCTAGTCCTCGGGAGTAGCAACGCATCTTTAATTAAATTTAGATAGATCTTCATGTTCTACTTGAAGTTGTATACAGGAGTGCATAGGCGGCAGTGACCACTTACCATCAGGTGGAGTGCATGTTCGTTTGCTCCTTCAATCTTATTAAAAAAACTGACAAACACATTTATAATATTAGTAGGGATAAGGTAATAAGATATGCTAAATTGTTCTCTAAGGCTCATCGGAATCTGAAGGCAACTCGTAGACATAAGCATACGATTTGTATATAGATCGTAACTATTTATAAACGGTGGAAAAACCAATCCAAACCTGACAGCGCTAAAACCACATACATTTCCATTCACCCTTCAACCTCCGGATGCAGTATTTGAGGTCTGAATGGCCCCATTACACCCTTTCCGAGCGGGGTCACGAGGTTTCGCCGAGGTCGGCAATATCCAAGCTTTTTTATTTCCATCCCCCGATCAAAGTAATATCTGGAATGTTTGCGACTTATTGCCATTGGTAAGCCTTCAAAGCCTTAGCTTTACTCTGTTGATGTGTGACATCTTATAAGTAGAAGAGATGAGAAGAATAGCTCTAAGAAGGTTTTTTATTATGAGTCGGAATTTCATATTTTTATTTAACCCGGGCTTTCGCCAGCTGCTCCTTCCGACTTGGTCTAGTTTACCCAAATAAAGAGTATCCTGTATGTTCCAAGTCAATAAGCTATCTGTGTGAAAAAATATATACAAATTCGATGAGTAAATTTTGCGCGAAAGAGCAACAAACATCCATCCACCCGATTTATAATATAATATCAGTAATAATCTATACTAATATTATAAAGCTGAAGAGTTTGTTTGTTTGTTTGTTTGAACGCACTAATCTCAAGAATTACTGGTTCGAATTGAATTTTTTTTATGCTGAATAGACCATTTATCGAGGAAGACTTTAGGCTATATAACATCACGCTGCAACAAAATGACGCGGGCAAAGTCGTGGGTAACAGCTATAATTTATAAAGCTGAAGATATTGTTTGCAAAAATAAATGATGCCCAAAATAACTATTCCACGCGGACGAAGTCGCGGGCACAGCTAGTATGTAATATGTATTAGGGTAGTAAAACATTTTGTTCTGCAATTCCGGTGGTATCTCCGCCACATCTATTTCTGCTTTATGACAGTAGTGTTAACAGTTATGTTCTAATTTCTAGTTATAGTAATAAAGCAAAGCTTTTTAATATATAGTGGTCAAATTTAGTTCTCAGAGGTGCCAAAGGAACTATAGCTAACCTTGAGGATGGACTTTTATATGAAGATTTTTAATTTTGGGGACATTTTAATAACCGGCACACTTTCACATAAGGCGACCATCCTAGTCCTCGGAAGTAGCAACGCACCTGTGATTGACTTCAAATGGAACCTATGTTCTGTATGTAGTTGATTACAGATGTCCATGGGCGACAATGACCACTTACCATCAGATGGACTGCATGATCGTTTGCTACTTCAGTCAATTAAAAAAAACCATGAGCTGGAATAACTACTCAACGATCAAATAACATAATGCACATTTTTTTTTGTATTTGACTGAATAAACAAACGAGCATGCAGTCCACCTGATGGTAGGTGGTCACTGACGCCCATGGACATCTGTAATCAACTTCATACAGAACATGGGTTCCATCTGAAATCAATCACAGATGCGTTGCTGCTCCCGAGGACTATGATGGTCGCCTCATATAAAAGTGTGCCTGCAACCTTGTAAGAGTGAGTGAGACATTTGATAGTGCAAGTCCAAGTCCGATTTTATAGCAATAATATATGTATGTAACTATGATTGTATTTTTGGTTTAATAACCCTAAGAATAATTTATGTATCAACGAACAATTACGCCCACGCAACACCGTTCGGAACCGAGAAAAAATAAGGTTTGTCGTCTTTACTTCGTCCTAAATACGGGACAGATGTCTTATACGCCATTTTAGTGGGCATTCACGTCACGATCAAACAGAATCCTGTGGATTTATGTGCCTGAATGGTTATTTGTACCTTAGGGTGTTTTGTTATTGTTAGGAAGGATAATAACAATTGATTTATCTCCCACGCGTCCGGAACAAACATCTGAAGTAGTCTTTGAGTTTGACAAAGGTCAGCGGACCTTTGATTTGGCGGACGGTTCAATTATGACCAATAAGGACTTGATTTTTTGTAAAGATATTCGTTTGACCCAAAACCATTGTTATATTTTGAAGTATATCCAACGCAAAATACATTTTATATATCAGTTTTTTTTATAATTTGGAAGCAGTAACCGAACGGTCCACCGATTTGCACTTGGCCAGCGCGGTGGACTATGGCTTAAAACTCTCTCATTCTGAGAGAAGCAATGGAACAATAATGGGTTGATGATGAAACGAATGTGCAATATTGCAACGTTATACTGCAATCTATGATAAAATGAGAGAGATGCCCTGTTCTTCTTTCTGCGACAAACTGGTCTGTATGTTAGCCTCTGACATTCTCATGACTCATGAACTACATATCTACAAATGTTGAATAATCTGACCTAACTCTGTTTATAACTAACTCTTACAATTGAAACACAATATCTCTAAGTTACTCAGAACAACAATTTGTGATCCAACGGATTGTATCCAAATATTTGAACTAAAGGAGAAACTTAATACCATCCCTAAAAGCATTCCCCTCAGGGGAAGTTAGAAACCCTATCGTTCCGATAGCCAAACGCCGATCTATCGAATTACCGACTTAGTGGGCTTAATTGGGGTTCTTTCGTTAACGATGAGGTCAGTTTATAAACAGTCTTATTATTACGGAAGAGAAAACTTTATGATTTTGATTAATTCCTGCCACATATTTCCTACATATAGACTAAAGGAATCATTTTTTTATACGACTTAAGTAGAAACGAGCAGTGACCACTACCCAACAACATGCAGTTGTTGGTTAGTGGTCACTGATAGTGATAGTGACCACTAATAAACAACCGCATGTTTTTGCGTAGTGGTCACTGTCACTGTTCTATCAAAAGTCAACTACAGTTGCGTTGCTGCTCCCGAAGACTAGGAGATGTAAGTTTCGTACGAATAAGTTCCTAATATTAAACTTTGCGAAACAGTGATAATAGTTTATTTTTTATTTATTTATTTATTTACTAGCTGTACCCGCGGCTTCGCCCGCGTAAAAATGAGTGTATCGCAAAGTTTTTCCCGCACAAATGTCGACCCCGTTGAAATTATATGATAAAAAGTAGTCTATAATTATGTTATTCCACAACCTTTTCTATAGTGCAAGTCCTATCCAAATGAGTTTAGCCGCTCAGGCGATTACCCGGACATACAAAGAGTGAAGAAACGAATTTAAAGTATGTATTTGTGGTTAGGATCATAATTGTTATGTAAAAATATTTTACAAATTAGACAAATTAGAATTAGAATTTTAAAATTAGACGTTTGTAAACCGCCTTTCTTTGAATTAATTAACAATCTTAGTGGTCACACAATACCAAGAAGCGCCTTGTAAACCAAATCCTCCTCCACATTTAAACCAAAACGCATCGATTACAAAGATTGATTTTAACTTTTCCGCAGTATGTTTAAAAGTTCTCAGGGTGATGCTGCAGGGTGAAGTGCAATGTTTGTACTGGTCTAGTACAAAAAGACGCTACTTATCATTCGTGTACTACTCAACACTGGACACTATCAAGTGATAAGATTATTCTAATAATGCACACGCACCGGCGGCCGGCATGTATAAAGTATGCGCGAGCTGGATGGTTACCTACCCCTGCCGAGAGACACATCGCGATCTTTATTATAAAAGTATTTATTTGATGCATATAGTGTAAAAGCTAACGAATTCATTTATTTATATAAGGATTAATACCGAACAGAAGAAAACACACTCGAAATTAACGTAATATTTTTAGTTGAATTATGGAACATAAAAAAAATTATTGTTACTTAAACATAAGATAAAGAGATATACTATCGCGAATTGATTTTATATTTAAGGTTGCAATCCCATGTTTCGTAGCCCTTGACGGAATTATTAGTATTCAACATCAACATTTAATTTATCGATAGACTTCGTAGTTGCTTTGTGAATAACGCCACTTATCGCATTCAATGTAATTCAACATAGTAGTGGATAGATGGCGCAAGTATACCTGATATATAACTCATCGGTAATTCCTCGTAATTTTATATTGTGGGTAAATTAAATCAAATTTATATCATTAATTGTTATCGATTTATAGGTATGTATTATTTCTTAATGAACTAAGGATCAGGATGACATCAGGGCAAAATGGCTAATATGGCGATAGTTGGAATTTGGAATTAAACAAAAGTCGCGATATACCGAGTTTTACAGATATACCTATGTATGTTGTCGACTCAAAATCAATATTTTATAATGTTTTATTATTGAGTTAAGTTTTCAATGAAGTCTATCTTGCCCCTTGACGGAATTTTATTTTAATTTTGATCTTTATTAAAATTACGAAGCTAACGAATGCATTTATTTACTTAAGGATTAATACTGAACAAAAGACAACAGACTCGAAATTATCGTATTATTTTTAGTTAAAATATGGAACAAAAAAATAATTATTGTGAGTTAACCTTAAGAGATTCGTGGATTTATTTTATATTTAAGTTTGCAAACCAGTGTTTCGTAGCCCTTGACGGAATTATTAGTAATTCAACATCAACTTTTAATTTACCGATATTACTTCGATTACTTCGAAGTTGTATTGTAGATAACGCCATCTATCAAATGTTCATTCAACGTAATTCAACAGAACAGTGATAGATAGCGCAAGTATACCTAATATTTAACTCATCGGGAATTGCTCGTAATTATAAATTAGTATCTTTCGCATTATAAATACATTTTCATATTATAAACCCATATTATGGGTAAATTAAATCAAATTTATGTCACATCTATTTGAATGATAATTAATTGTTACCAATTTATATGTATTATTTTTGAACGAACTCACGATGACGTCCAGGCGAAATGGCCAATATGGCGATTGTCATTTGCATTGGAATTTAACAAAATTCGCGACATACCGAGTTTTACGGATATATGTTGTCGACTCAAAAGCAATATTTTTTAATGTTTTATTATTCACATAAGTTTTTAATCAAATCTATCATACTCCTTGACGGAATTATTAGTACACCTCTTTGTCAAAAGCCATTATGGAGATTGTCATTTGCATTGGAATTTAATAAAATTCACAACATACCGAGTTTTACGGATATATGTTGTCGACTCAAAATCAATATTTTTTAATGTTTTATTATTCACATAAGTTTTTAATCAAATCTATGACACCCCTTGACGGAATTATTAGTACACCTCTTTGTCAAAAACGAACTACCATACAAACATTTATGCTCGATTTTAACATTTTCAACCCATTTTTTTAAATAAAAAGTAGCCTATAATGGATCCCAAGGTCACCACTATCTGTGTACACAATTTCATAAAAATCGGTTCAGTAGTTTTGGCGTGAAAGAGTAACAGACAGACAGACAGACAGACAGACAGAGTTACTTTCGCATTTATAATATTAGTAGGGATTGCACCAACAAAGCAAACACTGATACATCGAAATAATATATTATACAATAAAAAGATACATGTTAAGTGCAGCCTCAATTATAGGCGCAAATTACAAGGACATTATACATTAAAAATTAGAAAATATAAAACAAATATACAATTGATTTAAATAATAGAAATTATGAATATATAAAATTGAAATTGATGTAAAAATATAATAAGTATGAATAATAATTAATTATGACATTAAATTAGCAAATTAACAAATATTATATTAGTATTTTAGATAAAAATTGGTTAATTAAAAATAAATAACTGTTTATTCAACATTAAAGTAGTGCCTGAGACACTAATCTCTTTAACTGAAGAAAGGATTTAGAAAAAATATCTACATCTACTATTGTATCGGGACTGTTTACAGAGCTCTCTGTCACTTTTCTTTGGGCAGTTATGGTATTTACACTGTGAATCCTATTGTAGCTGTTTAGTATTCGATGCAATGGGGCATTATGACCCAAATTCGATTTTACTTGATTCACACTAAAAGGAGAATATTTCCTAAATCTCGGCAATACCCTAGGTATAGATATATTTATCTTAGACAAAAGATTAGAAGAATCACAACTGTAATTTATTAGTTTATACAGAAACATGATATCCAGCAGCTCTCTACGATGATTCAAAGAACTCAAACGGAAATGTTGTAAACGATCATTATAATTTGGCAATGTCTTAGCTAAATTACAACTATATGACAAATTCTATACAAAACGTTTCTGTATACTCTCTAATCTTTTCTTATAAATGTCATAATGTGGATTCCACACAACACTGCAATATTCTAAGATGCTACGTACAAGACAGGTGTAGATTGCTATTTTAGTTTTAGGGCTTTTAAATTCTTTGCAGTTACGTAAAGTTCGCAATACAAGTTTAATAGCATTTTATAATATAGTGTTATTGTCCGTATTATATTTGATATTATTTAAGTATCTCCTATATAAATCAATTATCATACTCAACGTGCAATTTCTATCGTTATTACGAGTCATAGGTTAGGTTAGGTTAGGTTAGTTTACGTTACGTCTTTATGACACAATAATGCTATTGTTCGTGTTATAATTAGACACGTAATGTTAAACAGGGCTGCTTCCTTGCCTTGATGACTTAATTTACGTTAGACATATATAGTTTATTATCAACCATCAGCCATTGACAGTCCTCTGTAGGACATAAACCTCCCATAACCAACGCCCCTCCATCCGGTCCTATTCCATACTTTAGACGCAGTTGAATTAAATATTTTGAATTACTTAATTATAAAATTACATATATATATTTATTTTATTTAGTAAATATATCTGTTACGGATGCATAACATTTTTTTATTTGATCTTAATTTCTTGCGCAAGCGTCGTCTGCGAGCATAATATCTCTAGTTCGTGTATCTTATCTTTTCTCTATATCTTTCTTGTCTACCTTTGTCAGTGTGACTTAATCAGCAGTGACCCCTTTGTAGTGGTGGATTCAGCTTTCACTGTTACTTAATTTATATCGCCAAACAATTAGTTACGATAAACAAGAATGCAATCCACCTGATGGTTAGTTTACACGCCCATGGACATCTGTAAGGAACTTCATATAGAACAAGATTTTTATGTGAAGTCAATCAAAGATGCGTTGCTACTTCAGAGGACTGAGATGATCACCTCGGTCGGTGAATTAGAATTTAGTTCTGATTGTTCTAAATATTTGAATTTAAAATAACCAGATTCTAATACTGATCTGAGTATTTATGTATTTTGTGGTTATGGCTTCTCTGAAACTCTTCACCAACCAGAAGCAGCATTGTGACATTACGACTGTCATCTATTCATAGGCTGAGTATCATGACTCTTAGCTCCATGACTTGTCGTCTTGATTATAGTGTTTATAGAATTTGTTAACTTTTGCCTTTACCTTTAAGTTACAACGGGACAATAAAATCTTAATTAGGTATATAATAAGAACCTTGACATCACAATAGAAAACCTTGCGAGTAAGGCCTCCTACTTGAACAAAAGGCGTTTCGAGACCTCAATAGCGTGACCAACGACCAATAATCATTTCTATTAGGTTTTGTTCTAATTAGAAACACTTATTGGACCTTGGGTTCAATTTGTATACACATTTCTTCAATAGAATGGATGATTGGCTTCCAATTTTTTTGATGGCAACTGGCTTCCTTTTGTCGATAAGCGAAAACCTCTCGCCACTTCCTCGAATTATTTGGTTTCACGTTATTACCCGACTGCTTAAGAAGGAGGATATTTTTTTGAGCGTACATAATAATGTTATGTTTGCAGATCCATCAATTTCTTTGGCGCGCGCGACCACGGACTGAAACTTATGGCATATTATTGGAATCGTGACATAGGCTTTTTTTAATGATTTAACTAAGGCGTCTGCGATAAGAGAATAAGGAGGGAGGTGGAGGGATTATTTTTTTTATTACCATAACAATATCTCAAATGAAAGCTCTACAAATAGACCATAAAGAATATATATAATAATAGCACTTTCATCTTACTATTTTCACTCAAAATCCAAAAAGGCTTTATAAAGAACTGAAACTGATGGTAATCAATAATTTATGTAGTTTTTTTTTTAATAATTTAACATTTCTTGTCATTGTCATTTAAAAACAACCGTATACATACAGCATTACTCTATTCCAGCTTCCAGCTGGTTTACGCTTCGTCTCTGTACAAAATTGGTAGTAATTAGCGCATTCACAGCCCATTAAGCCTCTAATTAGCACCCGACGAGCCTTCGCATTCATCCGTACGGACGTGTCTAAATATATATGTATATGGAAAGTAAGGACGGATATTTCCTTTCTTTAGTAGACGGGTTTTTTTTGTACTTATGTAGTAAAAGTGCAACGGGTAGTTTGTTTTTTAAAGTAAGGAAGTTAGTACATGGTCTTCTATTTAGTTGTATATCTTGTATGTTTTCTAAGTAGTTCCCGCTACACATATTCAACAATAAATCACATAATGTAATAAAGTGTAATTCTAAAAGATTTACAAAGTTAAGCGACATCGGGCGCAGTCGGGGACTGGATGGGTGACCACAAGTGGCGAAGCTTTAGATGCAATTGCTAGTTATCGGTACTGTAGTTATAACTAAACAGCAGTCGTTACACCTTGTCGGTTTGAAAACATCGTCACTGGAACACCTACTGTCATTAACACAAACCTGTTCATTCATACAACACAAAACATTCCCGTAGTAAATTAGTTTTATTGCCACCACGTGGTAATAAATCAGAACCGGGTCAAAGAGACCCCAGCTAATCGACCCCGCAGTGGGTCGTGTTAAAATTCATGGGTACATTTCAACCCGCCCATTACGTGTTTTACGACGTCGTAAGGTGTTAAAATGACTTGTTGATGTGATTTTATTAATGAAACGCGTAAGATGGACATAATGGGTCTATTTGAAGTACGTTTGCATTTTAAGTTACTGTTGTTAGTAGAGTAGTAGTGTCTTGTGAAACTGTGTACAGCTTTGTTAAAGGGGAAGAAAAAACCTTTGGTTAGAGAATGAAATACAAAAGATGTGGCCGATCTCCTGAATTCACTATGCAAAACTGGCATAACTTTCTCTGGAAGGGGGAAGCCTTCAAAAGGTACGCGACGCAGGGTTATGTGGGATTTTACCGCACTCAAACACTGCCGGTGACCGTCCTCCGCGCTACAAAGAGGACTCCGAGATCTCCAAAGGAACAACCGGAGTCCGGGGCGTTGCCCAATCGGGCTCCTCACAGATGGGCGGCTGGGCCCACAGCTCCGTCTGGTCTTTACTACGGTATGCGACCACATATACCGCCGTCCTTGCGGGGTCGCCTGACCGAACGGCTCGAACTCCCACTCTAGCCGCTCGCAATCCCGGGTGCGGCTTTTAGTAGCCTCTCACGACAGGCAGGAGATACTGTAGCCCTATTCTAATCCCGGAACTACAGGGACTGCATAAGTTACCAGGCAGATCACTTGCCAAGTATGTGTTCATTTGCTACTTCAGTTTAATAAAAAAAATGACTTAAAAATCATGTAATTGTGTAATTGAAGTAGCAAATATGCATTCACTCGATCTGCTGTTAAGTGGTCACAACTATTTATCGACTTGTATAGCACATCTTTCTTATATATAAAATTCTCGTGTCACAATGTTAGTCTGCATACTCCTCCGAAACGGCTTGACCGATTCCTCTGAAATTTGGTAAGCATATTGGGTAGGTCTGAGAATCGGCTAACATCTATTTTTCATACCTCTTAAGGATTGTCCACCCTTAACATTTTTTAAAATTTTTTATATGGCAAAACAACGTTTGTCGGGACAGCTAGTTTCAATATAAAAATTCGAGTAGAGTACTAGAAACAAATGGGCAAACAGAAATTACATAAAAGAACTAACAAAAATCGTGACCGCAAAATGAGTGGTACAGACATTGGTGATGTAAAAAATATTCGTATTCGCATATTCGCAAGGATTGTGGGAATGTTTGTACGTAAAACTCCACTTTGACGACCAAAAAAAAGGTCACCACATTAATACAAATTTAAGTCGAACTGCAGTTTGGTCGCAAAACTTTGATACATTCTACCGTCTCATACTACTTCTATATTTTGTAGGTGCAGATGCACCTCTCAGAAAATAAGCCTAGCCTCGACCATGTTGGCGTTAAATTTAAAAAAATACTGAATATTCGCTTCTATGATTTCGCATTCGCAAATGTACAAATAAATTCAAGGTGGTAGAACCAGTGTAGTTCGACCGGGAAAGTACCACCGCCACACCTATTTCTAGCATGAAGCATTTCTCCTCGGGAGTAGCAACGCATATATGATTGACTTTAGATGGAACTCAATGTTTTTTTTTTTTTATTATAACACAAAAACTCCACAGACTGATCATCCGTGCCTTTTGTCACGATAGTTCTTTTTTTTTAACAATAATTCTTTATTTCTTAGCTCCACGTTAGGCCATCGCTGTCACCATCACACTGTTGTGTGCGGTGGTGACAACGTTGGCAATTAAAGAAATCTTACAATTACGCTTAATATATATAGGACCATTTATTCTTTCTTATTTACGTGGTATGTATAATTTGGTGCATTGTACATAGATGTATAAGTGTTATGATTTTGTTTTTTACGTATAATGCTAAGCTTTTGCATATAATTCTACAATCTAATTACATTGTTATTACTGCAAGTTGCGATTTAATTCTTTCCGGAGGCCACTTCGGAGGAACTCAATGTTCTGTATGAAGTTGATTACAGATGTCCATGGGCGGCAGTGGCCACTTACCTTCAGGTGGACTGCATGTTCGTTTGCTACTTCAGTTAGATATAAAAAATACACGTTAAGCGAACGCTCGGCCGCGCTACGAGGTGGGCGGAGTGGTAGGTGTTAGGTTTTTTTCGTAACGAAATTTCTTGATTCGGTCAACGCGCTCAAAGCCCGCGATAAAAGCTATACAATAGCTTAAAACTGAATATTCTCTTTTGCTATATCAATATAGGATTCGCATTTTCATTCGCGAATGTTCAAATAGTAACAATCGTTACATCACTAGTAGACACACAATGCTTCATTGCGAAGGTTTTCACCGCAGTGGAAGCGCTTAAATTCCCAACCATTATAGATTGCCATGCTTCAACAAAGAATGTCATAACGACAGCTCGTAAAGCGTAAAGGTTGTATGCCATTGTGCCGCGTTTGACCATTTCGTTTCGCCTGTCGTTGTCTTTGGGTGGCCACGGAGCAAGCGGTCTTATAAACTGAGTTCCATGTATCAGCGTTTTCGTGGTTCACTGGACGTAGCAATCTACTAATGGGAATTGCAAAT
Organism: Spicauda simplicius; assembly: GCA_949699795.1. Classification (NCBI taxonomy): domain Eukaryota; kingdom Metazoa; phylum Arthropoda; class Insecta; order Lepidoptera; family Hesperiidae; genus Spicauda; species Spicauda simplicius. The sequence goes on from OX453062.1 coordinate 2,791,927, forward strand.
TGTCACCGCGTTCGGCATTGGGTATAGATGTAACATTAAAAAGGCGCTGCTGCCTTTTTCTTAGATTTTATCCATTAGTCGTCTATTACGAAATCCACAGCAAGAGGGAGTGGTATTAGTCAAGACCGATGCCACACGGTAGTATAAAACCAGTTAAGACTTTTCTTTGTGCGTGGCATTTTAAATAATCATTAATTTCATAACATAAACATCATCTACATTCGCGTAAACGAATATATTTGCACTATCAATCGCTTTTGTGCATACTATGGTAGTTAGCGGGCAACCCGCTTAAAAAAAAAACTTAAAAACTTAAAACGCTTTCTACACTCATAGCCCTACAGTCGGATTTTCTCCTGTGTCGTGGGTACCATGGACACACACGACGAATACACAAACACCCAGACCGAGGACAAGAATATAAACTCATCATTCAGATACCTGTCTGGCCGGGAATCGAACCCGGGACCCACTGCGTGTCAAACCGGTATGTGACCGCTGCGCCACGCGGATCGTCAAATGTCGGTCGCTGGTTTCATAGCCCGACAAATGTAAAGACAAATGACAGGCAAGCTCTATTGCGTAAAGGCAGGCACGTACCATGCATTTTTTGCAATTTCACGATAGAAAGCGGTGGGATTCGGATTTTTTGCTGTCATCTTATTTCACGATGGACGCCTTTGTAGTAAAAAGTTTATTGCGTTACCTATTTAAGATAATGATTTCATTTTCATTATGGAAACAAATAACATTTATCGAATATTTTTTGTAAATTGAATTGAAATATGAATTAAAAAAATAGTTCTTTGAGTACCTAGTCGGTTAAAAATATATAAAGACAAAGTATATTTATTTAAATAATAATATCTTTTTGAACACTTTTTATTCCTTGTTTTTAACCCAGTTTACATAAAGTAAGTGCTTATGAAGAGTTTTTGGATATTATTAAGAAAAATGTACACGTGAAAAATATTTGCCTTTCTAATTTTTAGTTTTTATGTAACAATTGTCATGCTAAAATATTTGTACAAATACGTAACAGGTGTTAACACAACCTATTGACATTTCTCGCGTTTGCAAAAACATCTTCATATAATAATAATGTAACATATCGCAAATATCTTGCAAAATTTCATAAGTAGGTAAATGTCGAGTCTTACGTGCTTGTATTCTTTGCAAATCTATTTATTGTCATAATAGTTTATAACATTAATGTAGTAAACAAGCATGCAGTCCACCTGATGGTTAGTGGCCACTTCTTTAGGCAACTTCATACAGAACAGAGTTTTTATCTTAAGTCAGATGATACATTGCTACTCCCGAGGTCTTTTAATGGTCGCCTTATATGAAAGTTAGACGTCATTCACACCCTTCCAACGAAATGCTAGAAATAAGATATATAACCTACACGGAACACAGAGTAGATGCTGTCATAAGAATTACCTCGGCAGTGTTGTTCGACCGGGGAAGTACCACCGCCACACCTATTTCTAGCGTGAAGCATTTCTTGCGTTTCGATGGAAGGATGTGTTTGCCGACACACTTTTATATAAGGCGAGTAGCAACGCAGCGACTTCAGTTAGAACCCATGTTCTATTTGAAGTTGCTCACAGATGTTTGTGGGCGGCAGTGATCACTTACCGTCCTGGACTGTATGCTCGTTTGCTGCTTCAATTCGATTTGGTGTGACGGTGATGCCACCGTGGTACCGCAAAGATTCTACCACTTTAATGCATTACTTTATATCAAAATATATAATGTAATAGTCATTTATATGCGATTATTTTTGGAAGACACGTCGATGTGAAATCTTTATGTGGCAAACTCACAGTACCAAGACATTAAAAGAACATTAGAAAACCACAAGTAATATGAATTTTCCCTCGATTAAGGACACCGATATATCTCTGTGAATGGCTTTACCTTACCTCACTTCTTATTTAATACGATAAATGGGCCAGCCAGGCAGCTACAATAAAAAAACACGCTTTATACACTCATAGCCCCACACTAGGATTTTTTTTGTGTCGTGGGTACCATGGACATACGCAAGACGAATACACAAACACCCAGATCCAGAACATGAATCTAAACTCATCATTCAGATACTTGTCTGGCGGGGAATCGAACCCGGGACCCATTACGCGTCGGACGGGTATGGTAACCGCCCCGCCACGCGGGTCGTACAATGCTACCATTCTGTAGTTGCCGGCACACTTTTACATGAGGCGACCATCATTGTAGTCTTGAGTAGCAACGCATCTATGTATATATATTACAACAACTCGCTATACTGTTGTTATAAGGCAGAAACAGGCGTGGTGCTGGCGTCTCTAAAGTCGAAGACCATTCTTCCTAAATCCTTACCTTGCTTCCTTGATGTGGGAATCGATATTAATATAAAGTGGCTGTAACATACGGACAAACGGACTAACATATAGAATCTATAAGGGTTCCGATTTTTGGCTACGGAACCCTAAAAACATGTTAAGCACCTACATAGTTTAGTAAAAATAGTTAATCAATTTGTTTTTCAATCGTTTCCCATTTAATTTTCTAAAACACTTGTATAGCTCAAGTCAATAAATTACAAATGCTAAACAACAACTTTCACTGTCTCCCGCGATTTCCTGCATGGGACGCAACTCCGACTGGTTTCGTATTAACTTATCAGTGAATAGCTATTTAGCTACTATGTCACCCATGGTAATTTAAATGTACGATAGGTAATTAAGTGCGATTCGGATGGAATAAACAATATTGTTCTATATTTTTATTCGATACGGTTGGAAGTTAATGAAAATATTCCGTCGTTTTAAGCGACGCTATGCGGTTTTTTATCGCATTGTGAAACAAAAAGCAAAATATTGACATGAAAATCTGCATAGAATACGATTTTAATTACAGCGCCCTCTGTAAACATTCCTTGTTGATGTAGTTTCCAAAATGACAACATAGATGGCGTTATTATTCTCAAATACCTGTACTAATATTTTTTTGTTTGTTACAGATTCCTTCGTGAACAGCCAAGAATGGACTGCATCCCGTGGTGTCACGGAGTTGAGGGTCGGAGTTTTGGGTTCGCCGGACAGTGGAAAATCTGCATTAGTACATCGTTACCTTACAGGAGCATATATGCAAGAGGAAAGCCCAGAAGGTAAAAAAATATTTGCAATATTTTTATTCCAATTTATAAGCATAAATATTAATATTTTCATTGCAATAACAATTTAAATATAATGGTAACTAGTGTAAACAGCGCCATCTACCAGTGTAGTCAAAAATCACGCATCCATTTAGGCAGTCGTTTTATTTCATGATAAACGACAATAGATGGCAGTTGTTACAATGTATGAATATTTTATGTAAATATACTTCGATAGAGGGCGCTAGTAGTTTCTTAATTTTGTAAATATAAAACAAGGCTAATTGGCTATCGCAAACATGCGTATAGTTATAACATTTTATTTTACATATTATTTTTTGTTACAGGTGGTCGTTTTAAGAAAGAAGTAATTATAGACGGTCACAGTTATTTACTTCTAATACGAGACGAAGGTGGACCACCAGAGATGCAGGTTTGTATTTAGTTACGAATTACGAACCGAAGAATATTTTACAAGTATTGAGAGTTTATAACTGAAATAACTCATGTATTTCTCTCTTAATATTGGTTTAATTAAAAATAAGGTATAAGATTTAGTCGACGAATCAGATAGAATACAGTATTTTATATTCTCGATTTCCTCTTTGTGCGTTGCGTAAAATATATATTCATCATAAAATATGTTATTAATTTTCTTACATACACACGGATTTTTTCTTCTCAAATCATAATGAAGACACAAAACACTGGTATGTTCATTCATCCCTCTTATCTACAAAGTTGACTGAACGGATTTAAAATGCAAGCCAAAGAGTGCTTTAAACTTTAAACATGTGCAAAGTTTGGAATTCCCTCGAAACTTTGTTCAGAATGGGCGAAAGGCCGAGTAAGTTGCAACTTGCTTGGCTATGTTTCCATTACACTGCATTAAAAATATTATACAAATATATATATTGTATTTGATTTTGATTTAAGGAGATCATCTTAGTCATCGGGAGTAGCAACGCATTTGTGATGACTTCAGATTGAACCCTTGTTCTGTATGAAGTTGATTACAGATGTCCATGGGCGGCAGTGACCACTTTCCATCTCGTGGACTGCATGCTCGTTTGCTACTTCTATCAGACAAAAAAAATCTTCAATCTTATAAAAAAGTAAACGTATTTAATTATAATTTGTGTTATAATAAAATTAAGCTACATAAGGTATGTTCGGTAGGTACGTTAGTATCTTCGACAAAATTCGTAACATGGCAAAATTTTTGAATTAAAATGTGACGTAACGTATCCTCTTCGAAAGTGGGCACATTGGAAACATTATATTGATTTGTACTAAAAACGGTTGTTCTGGGTTCTTAGGACGTCGATCTTTTCGCCGCACAGGACCCTAACTTTTATTGTAGTTTTACAATATATCTCTCTTGTAGCTCTTTGTAAATTTGTTTGAAAAGTTATGTTTATTTAGGTTTAGTAAGTTACTTTTTTTATCTGACTGAAGTAGCAAACGAGCATGCAGTACATCTGTAATCAACTTCATACAGAACATGGGTTCCATCTGAAGTCAATCACAGATGTGTTGCTACTCCCGAGGACTATGATGGTCGCCTCATGTGAATGTGTTCTGGCAACCACACGTTTCCATCGGAACGCAAGAAATGCTTCACGCTAGAATTAGGTGTGGCGGCGGTACTTCCTCGGTCGAACTACGCTGGTTCTACCACCTTTAAACTTTCGCAAACAGATGAACAGAAACTCCATTCTAAGTTTCCTGATGTTCTATCATTTCTATCTTAGTCATCACACCTTTTAAACCAAAAACAGCTTTACAGAGCTGTTATAAGGTTTTTATAGCACCATTTTGTCTATTTATTTTGTCATAAAGAAAGCAGCGACCCTCTTAGACAATCGAAAGGCATCTTGACACAAGAGATATACAACAAGAAAGCTCTGAAAGCTCGCCAACGGAGCTGAAAGGACGCCATTGTTTAACAACGGACAACGTCTCTACCCTCTATCATAGAGACAGGCGATAGGTATATATTCTTTCATACAAGAAAACTCTTGTAGATTCGGGATTATGATCGATTGTAGCGTCTAGAGTCCAGACTCTATTCTAGTAGCGGATCTATGATCAGATAACATTATAGATTTCTAATGTACATGTTTTTTTACGTCGAACGGATATAGCAAACGAGCATGCATTTTACCTGATGGTAAGTGATCTCTCCCGCTTATTGTCATCTGTAATCTACGCCAGATAAGATAAAAGTTACCTGGTTTTGGTCACAGACGCGTTGCTAACTGAGGAGTAAGTCAGATCGCTTCAGATAAGTATGTCTCCCCTATCACCTACAACTCCTACCTTAAAACCAGAACACAGAACTAAACTTCAGGTTGCAGAACGAGTATAGCTCTACTGTGGAGGTAATGTATTTACCACAGCCACACCTATTTCTAGCGTGAAGCTGTTTTTGCGTTTTGTTTACTCGTACATGAGGCGACCGTCTTCGTCCTTAATTGAAGCAAGCAACCTGTGATTGACTCCAAATAGAAACACTGTTCTGTATCTCTTGTCAACCCATTATTGTCCCCCTGCTGGGCACGGCCACTTCTCTCAGAATGAGAGAGATTAGGCCACAGTCCACCACGCTGGCCAAGTGTGAATTGGTGGACTTCACACACCTCCGAGAACTTTTCAAAGAACTCTCGGGTGTGTAAGTTTCCTCACGAGTTTTCCTTTACCGAAAAGCAGTGATAATTAATTTGTAATACGCACATAATTTTAGAAAAATCAGTGGTGGGTTCCTGGGTTTAAACTTCGGACCTCCCGATCGAGATGGCAAGTTTCCACCATTAGGCATACTGTAGGCTGTTCTGTATGAAGATGTCAATAGACAGATATCCTAACAACAAGACGACCTACAAGCCTTGCTACATGTGTCATACAAAAAAATCATGTAAGTCAGCCTCACGTATGCAGAGACATATATCTCTCCATGTCTAAGGAGATAAACTAAATTGTACCAAACTGATGTATTTCGCTCACGTACTGAAGTATCGTAGGGGCAATAAAACACTGTACGTCCACTCTCTTTAAAGTTTTCACATTTAGAGCGCTGCGGGATTTTGTGCTGAGAGAACCAAGTTTTAGCATAGCGTTTTGTAGGAAAGATACTAAATGCTGATTCCTATGTTTGGGGGTTTACTTTAATCAAGAATTAACTCGAACATAAAAACCCAGATTTGTTCAATTTATGCATCATTAAAAGTTTTTTCTTGAATAATTATGTCTTGACTTCACAAAAATTTCTGGTTCAAAAACATTAGCACTAGTGATCTTCATACATTTTTCTAGCTTTTTCCCCATGGAGATTGAACTGGAAACCGCGTGTCGGACAAGATTGATAGAATGATCCAGTAATTCATTGCCCTATGCCGGCAATAAAAACGTTCAGGAGTGACGAAGGCATCTAAGACACGAAGCAGTATCGTGTCACAAGGATTTCTACAATTTTCATAATCTCAACTGTTTCAAAGGGCAACGACCGATAATTAAATGAACCCACATGAACAATGGTATCTAGTTATTGTTAGTCAACATTGGATTGATAGCCATTGATTGGATCAAGTACCACTTAAAGACTACCTGATAATGAAATTCCCTAGTAATTCTAAAAGGTAAAAATCAGCGTTGATTTACTCTGGTCGCAGTACCGAAACGCTTATTTCTGACTTGTTGTGGAGTGTAGTGTTATGTACTACTAATTTATGGTTTTGACTAGCCAGCTAGGACAAAGTCTTTTAGAAAATGTATTTGAACTTAGTTTTTTTCTAGTACTTCTAGCCGAATAAATATGATTAAAAACAATGTAAATAACAAAGTCCTGCCTGCCTTTCAAATGCCAATGATGATAACATATAACTGAAAGGTAAGGCAATGTGAAGGAAAACATTGTGAAAAAAGAAACTGTACCAAAAAAATCTGCGAGAAAGGTGCGTGAAGTCTTCCAATTCGTCTTGGCCATCTCGGTGGACTATGGCCTAAAACTCTCTTACTCCGAGAAGAGTCTTGCTCACCTTTGGCACAATAATGGGTTGATGACTACACACAGTAAATACATTCCAACCTCCTTTTAAAGGAGCGTAATTCAGATACATGTGTGTTTTCGTATAACCTTTATAGTACGATTTCCGTCTTTATTATCTCAAACCAAAAAAGATAAGACCACGCCTCGCAAAATATTGCACTGATACGCAATATGCTTTAGGTACCACGATCAATTTTATTCATGTAACGGCTCACTACGCAACGGTGATTGAGTTCAGATAAAAAATCTGCTTGTATGCAGTTGCTTATTGTTCATAGGTTGTAATCACTTACCCTACCATCAGGAGCAAATGGACTTTTTTATGTGATGACGAATAAAATATATAAGTACCACATAACTTCACGGTATTGCCTTCTTAAAGAATTTCTTCTTCGACTTCATTCTTAAAGGATTTAGCATTAGCATCGTTCTGTTTTACTGTTTTTGTACTGAACGCGATCGCCAGTATTTACATTGGATCACGTCAATGTTGTGTCAAACGTGAAGTCTGTTATTTCTAGTCTAAGTTTATTTCTATAAAAAGCCGATAAAAATGCGTGTTTTATTTAAACGGCCTTCATTTTAATAGGCCTATTGGGTTATACAATGATTCAATACTCTATGCGTGAGACGTAATCCTGTACTATGTTACATGAGAAAGGTCATCTTTTATCATGGATCGTAGACATCCATTGGACTTGTATGTCCAATTCTTTCATTAGACATGCGAGTACATCATAAGTACTGCTACTTCGACGATTGTAAGAGGAAGCTTATGAGCGGTGATAACCTAATGGTTGAAACTCGGCCTCTTAATTGTATGTCCGGAGTTCGAATCCCAGGCACACATGTCTGGTTTTATTTAAGTGATTTGCATATTACAAATTTATTTTATCACTATGGTGTAGGAAAACAATGTGTTTAGGTATACGTATTTGTACAACTGAGAATTATCATACCTCATACTCATATTATAAAGGTGATAGTTTGTGAGTGTGTATGTTTGTTACTTTTTTACATCTATTCAATTGGAGCGATTTTCATGAAATTTGGTTGGGTAGCTGACACTCTTGATTAACCCTCCTGTGTCGTGGGTACCATAGACACACACAAGACGAATACACGATCACCCAGACCCAGAATATGAATCTAAACTCATCATTAAGATACCTGTCTGGCCGGGAATTGAACCCGGGACCCATTGCGCGTCAGACCGGTATGGTAACCGCTAAGCCAAGCGGGTCATCCTTAATCTAGGTAGTTACATAGTAGGAAGACAAACATCACTAGTTATGAAAGCACTATTCATTTAAGCTGATTGTCCAAAAGAATTCAGACCACATTTAGTGACGGGACACCAAAACTGCTCAAATAGGATTTCCGTGTTAACGTAACCTTAATTGGGCGATTCTAATCGCTGTACCTTCGCGTAACCGTCTCTTTCTACCCCTAATGTGGTGGGTTGGTGGGAGTGGGATAGAAACAGTCTGTCGGCGCCCGTAACATCGGATGGTGTAGGTGTTGCGAGTTGCGACTGTTAAAACGATTTGTTTGCGGTTTTCGTACGTGACTAACAAGAGCGTGTTAACATTAACAATTCTTTCAAAAAAGTGTAGGAAGGTGTTAAAATTCTAAGGTCTAAGGTAATCTCTACACATTATTGATCAATAGATACATAATAAATAGCAAGCGAGCATGCAGGCCAGTTGATAGTAATTGGCTGCCGCCGCCCATGGACGTCTGACCAGATAGGATTGGATTCTTGGTTAAGGAAAGCCACACACATAACGTCGTAGAATGGGTATGGTACGATAGGAGAAGTACCACAACCACACCTATTTCTAGCGTGAAGCATTTCTTGCGTTTCGATGGAAGTGTGTGGTTGTCGGCACACTTTAATATGAGGCGACCATCATAGTCCTCAGGAGTAGCAACGCATCTGTGATTGACTTCAGATAGAACCCATATTCTGTATTAAGTTGATTACAGATGTCCATGAGGGCAGTGACCACTTACCATAAGGTGGACTGAATGCTCGTTTGGTTCTTCAGTCAGATAGAAAAAAGAAAAGATAGGATTTTTCAATTTAGGAAAGCCACACACAAAACGTCATAGAATGGGTATGGTACGACAGGGAAGTACCATCGCTACACCTATTTCCAGTGAAATAGATTTTGTATATAAGGTGACCTTAGACCCAGAGAGTACCTACGCATCTGTGATTGCTTTCCGATATAATTGCTGTTATATAAGAAGTTGGTTAATAGCTAAATTTAGTGAAATTGGCTCAATGCTAACGCTTGCAGCATCAGACGAATGTTTCATGTTTCTTTGGTACCAATCTGCTACCACCACTAGTAATTAAATTCCTTACTTAACATGAATAACAGCGTGGCGACCAGATATCCCTAGTAGATACCATACGTTCGTCCCTGTAGCCTCGGGGTCAGAATAGGGCTACGGTATCCCCTGCCTGTCGTAAGAGGCGACTAAAAGGGGCTTCCGGGGTTGCAGACGGCTAGAGTGGGAGCTCGAACCGTTCGGTCAGGCAACCCCGGGAAGGACGGCGGTATGTGTGGTCGCATACCGTCGTAAAGACTAGACGGAGCGGTGGGCCCAGCCGCCCATCTGGGAGGAGCCCGATGGGGCAGCGCGCTCGGAGGATTCCGGTTGAAGTCGTTTCGAGATCCCAGAGTCCTCCTTTTCAGCGCCGAGAACGGCCACCGGGGGGTTTTAGTGCGGTAAAAATCCCACATAACCCTGCGTCGCTCCCACGGCGTCGGATACCTTTTGAAGGTTCCCCCTTTGAAAACAAAAAAAAAAGATACCATACGTTATCAATTCTGTCAATACATTTCACTCATATGTGAAATGAAAATCACGTGTGATTTTATCAATATTCGTTCACTTTAATCTAGATTTAATCTAGATTCCATTTAACGTTACACTCTGCTTCCAATCGATAACCAATAATGAATGAAACGATGTGTAAGTGCACAGTACAATATTTGATCTGTTATCTCCCATCGGGTATCTTGTTTTTAATAATTTATATCATTGAACTCTTTTTAGGAGTTTGTGTTGCTCTATGTACTAGCTTTCATTTGATACCCATAATGATAAGATATTAAAAAATCCCACTTCCCACTTTTCCCTAATCGCAGGCGTCATATCAAAAAATTATAAAGCCATGTTAAAAAAATATTATTTTTATTTTTATCTCACTGAAGTAGAAAGGAGAATGTGTCCACCTGATGGCAAGTGGTCACTGCCGCCCATGGACATCTGTAATCAACTACATACAGAACAAGGGTTCCATTTGAAGTCAATCACAGATGCGTTGGTACTCCAGAGGACTATGATGGTCGTCACATGTGAAAGTCTGCCGGCAACCACATCCTTCTATCGAAACGCAAGAAATGCTTTACGCTAGAAATAGGTGTGGCGGTGGTACTTCCCCGGTCGAACTACACTGGTTCTACCACCTTGAAATGAATATTATCATTTATGTCCAATGATGTCATGTCACAAGCTTTTTGGTTTGTAGCGCGTGCCAAAGAAATGGATATACATACATACAAGAATCCATACATACATGCGCCCGAAAACCATTCGCTTTCTTCTGACTCAGTCGTCAATAATATTGTGGTATTTACAATTGTTTCAAAAACTTACATGAAATCGATACATTCTGTTTTCAATGCTTTTCGAAAGTAGCGCATTAAACAAACAGAGGTGGCTCTTGAGTTAACTAAAGGTATAACGGAAGAGGACGGGTCTCCGATGAAAATAGCTCTTTGTCAGAGCGTTGAGATATTGTTTGGTTTGAACAAAAGATTTTTGATTGTGTACGAGTCGTTGATTGGAATGAAAAGTAAGGCAAAGTTATTAGTATGCTTAACTAAAACTTTCTTGTATAAAAGAGAATAAGTCTGGTTAAACCGGAATAGTACTTAGAGAATATTAGCTTTACTAATACTTTATCATATTATAGCTAATACTTTATCAGCGGTAGAACCCTTATTCTGTGTAATAACAACAGAGTTAAATGCTTCTTTATGATGATTTAAACGATGTAGTAAGGAATGCTTATCCAAGTCGTTCCAACTTAGGCTTCAAGTTAAGCGATCTATGATCGACCTCAGGTGAGATTCTAAACTCTTTTGGGGTTGATCACAATAATCCATGAGCGGAAAATTAAAATATGCCTAAGACCGATATGGACCATTGTGCCACAAGTTGCAATGCTTCTTATCTAATCGAAATTTATTATTGTTAGATATGGGAAGTATTTGCTTTATCTAATAAAAAATTTTTGACAAAAAAATATCCACCGACTTCCATGCCACAAAAAAGTTAAAAATAATTTAAATATATTTTAGTTTAAAACATACTCAGTACTTAGGACATAGTCCTGAAGTCGGTGCTCGACATATTTCGCTGGACGACGGTAACTATGTCCTATATGAGCACCGACTTCAGAACTATGTCCTAAGTACTGAGTATGTTTTAAACTAAAATATATTTAAATTATTTTTAACTTTTTTGTGGCATGGAAGTCGGTGGATATTTTTTTGTCAAAAATTTTTTATTTCATGCTTTTTAGTGACGATATTCATCTATTTGTATTAAAATAAAATCGCTAAGTTTGCTTTGTGCATACACATATGCAAACATTAAATAAACATCAACATAAAATAACAAATTAAACATAAGCTTAGACACAACATACAACACTATCAATTCATACGAACTGAACGCACCCGCTCGCAGGGCGCTGCCGCGCCCTGCTCGCTTAGTTTTTATGTTTTCTTTTATGTTCCAACCTAACCTAACCCACAATACATTTAAATTTAAAGCTAAATCTTAGTCATAACATGACAAATTTTCCATCTAATATGTTTGCTCAGTAATCTTATAATATACACGTAAGCACCAGGTGGCCAACTTGTATGGCTTAGGCATGCAGTACCCTGCATCATCAGGGCTGAGGAGTTGAAGGTCAAAACTTTCATCTTGTGTCTTTGCTTAGTAATTTTAATACATACCCGTAAGCACCAAATAGCCAACTCCTATGGTTTAGGCTTGCAGTATTCTGCATCATCAGAATTGAGGAGTTGAAGGTCAAATTTTTCATCTTATATTTCTGCTCAGTAATCTTATAACATATACGTAAGCACCAAATGGCTTACTCTTGTGGTTTTGGCTTGAAGTACCCCTGCATCATCAGGGTTGAGGAGTTGAAGGTCAAATTTTTGTCCCATGAATTTGCTTATCAATTCCATTATATATTCGTAAACATCAAATGACCAACTTTTATAGTTCAGGCTAGCAGTACCCCTGCATCATCAGGATTGAAGAGTTGAAGGTCAAATTTTTCATAGTAAATACCTACTTAGTAATTTTATTCTATATTTTACTCAATTGGACTTCTGCAGCTAAGGTTCGGCAGACTATCACTAATTTTATTATTTTGCTCCAAAAAGTTTAAGATCCTATGATTAGAACCTTATCAAACTCTTATCAGACTACCCCTGAAGTACATCCTTTCTAATAAAAAAAGAATCATCAAAATCGGTTGGCGGGATATTGAGTTATTCATACATTTATCGGGCACATTGAAAATGCAAATTTAAGACTTATGCGTTTTTCTTATAGATGCCCTTGTCAAAAAAATACTAAAAAAAAATGGGACCCTATGACACGCACTACCTTTCAAATAAAAAAAAAATCATCTAAATCGGTTCACCCAGTCCGGAGAAATGAGGTAACAAATATAAAAAAAAAAAATAAAAATACAGACGAATTGATAACCTCCTCCTTTTTGGAAGTCGGTTAAAAAGTGAATTGAAAAAGTGTGAATTTCAATTTTGAAATATTTGCTTGCACGTCAATATAACGATTTTGGTTACCTTCTTATAAAGATAATAGGCTTCAAAGAGTGACATCTAGTATTCTTTTCGAGGAGCAGAACAAATGTTCCTAAATACCTAGAACTGGTGTCCTCTAGCGCGACGCCCCTCACGGGCTCATCTCTTGAGGAACGTGTTTTTTTTTTGTTACGGGGAGGAAACCTTCAAAAGGTACACTGAATCCTTGGGAGAGACTCAGGGTTATGTGGGATTTTTACCCACTAAAGCCTCCTCGGTGGCCTTCCTCAGCGCTTGTAGTAAGGGACTCGGAAACTAAAACGGAACGAACCGGTGGCCCCTAGCGCAGTGCCCCTCACGGGCTCATCTCTTGGGGGACGTGTACTATCCCCCTTCATCATCCGGTGCTTACGGCGAGATGCAGCCACACATACCGCCATCCTTCTCGGGAGGGGGAACGTGTTACCGTCTCCCTTCACCATCCGGTGCTTAACGCGACATGCAGCCACTCATACCGCCGTCCTTCTCGGGGTTGTTTGGACGGTTCGAGCTGCCACTATACCCGCCCGAAACCCCAGAGCCCTCTTTTAGTCGCCTCTTACGACAGGCAGGGGATACCGCCCGTATTTTACTCCCCGACTACAGAGTGAAACAGTGTTTTTACACTTAAAAGAAATTCACTTCACGTGTTGCGTCAAATATTATTTTATCAATATTACCTCCTAATATAATTGTCTTTTATATGTTCATGAACACATTTAATTTGGACTGTTGATACTTATAAATTTGATGACTGATGTAAAGGCCTGAATGCATTTCAAATAATTATGCATTCTTCATGAAAACATTTGTTTATATTAGTGGCAACAAAAAAACATCGAAAAATCTGTCTAAAAATGTATAAATCGTGAGATACACAAGCGGGCTCGTACAATCAAAACACCAAACCAATTTAACTTGTTTCGTAGCCGAAACAACAGAGCCAGCTCTTACGTTGATTAAAGGATTAATTGGAGTGGGCGCTACGGGTCCAACGCTAGATTGTTTAACGCCGGTTAAGACGGGGATTTGTTAGTTGTGGGCTAATAATCTACATTAAAGGGTCTTTTTACGAGCTTAATCACAAATTTAAATAAGGGATTTTATTGTAGTTATTTCTTCTTTGAGAATCGTGTTTGTCTTTATTTGTAGTTAAAGCTATGAAAATAATAAAAACGGCAGTATATAATTGGAGTTTACTCCATAAGAATCGATTTGCATATATAAGGGCCCGGTCTGAGAAAAATGTGAGGAGTAAAATCTACTGAAACATGACCTCGTTACATTTACAGTTCTGAATACAATATCGTTACGTAGACAAAGTTTCCTAGTAAGCAACTTGCTTTGCAATTTGGTCGTATTATTTTTTTGTTTTAAAAACAGTTGTTTCATTTGAAACATCACAATCAGTCGTAGGCTAGACACACAAGCGGACTCGTACAATCAAAACACCAAACCAATTTAACTTGTTTCGTACCGAAACAACAGAGCCAGCTCTTACGTTGATTAAAGGATTAATTGGAGTGGGCGCTACGGGTCCAACGCTGGATTGTTTAACGCCGGTTAAGACGGGGATTTGTTAGTTGTGGGCTAATAATCTACATTAAAGGGTCTTTTTACGAGCTTAATCACAAATTTAAGTAAGGGATTTTATTGTAGTTATTTCTTCTTTGAGAATCGTGTTTGTCTTTCTTTGTACTTAAAGCTATGTAAATAGCTAGTGCACATAATTAGAGTTCACTCCTTAAGAATCGATTTGTATGTATAAGGGCTCGGTCTGAGAAAAATGTGAGGAATAAAATCTACTGAAAAATGACCTCGTTACATTTACATTTCTGAATACAATATCGTTACGTAGACAAAAGTTTCCTAGTAAGAGACTTGCTTTGCAATTTGGTCGTATTATTTTTTTGTTTTAAAAACATTTGTTTCATTTTAAACATCACAATCAGTGGTAGGCTAGACACACAAGCGGAGTCGTACAATCAAAACACCAAACCAATTTAACTTGTTTCGTAGCCGAAACAACAGAGCCAGCTCTTACGTTGATTAAAGGATTAATTGGAGTAGGCGCTACGGGTCCAACGCTGGATTGTTTGAGGTCGGTTAAGACGGAGATTTGTTAGTTGTGGGCTAATAATCTATGTTAAAGGGTGTTACTAAAATCTAAAACGCAAATTAAAATAAGGATTTTTCTTGAAGAATTGTCTTTGAAAATCGTGTTTGTCTTTCTTTGTTGACTACAAAGAAATAAAGCTTTGTAATTTTTAAAGCGCTGTAATTGTTTTAATGATTATGATTAATATATTTCTCGCTATTTTCTCAGCTGCGCCCGGTTAGAACACGTATACTATGGTAAAAAATATCCTATCTATTAATTCAGGTCATACTTAGACTGTGTGCCATATTTCAGGGTAATGCGATTTACAGTTTTTGTGTGGCAAAGTACACATACAATACACAATAATACAAATACACATACAGAAACAACAACATATTTTCCATTAATAATATTAACATGAGTAGAAAAATAATTGTAGGATCATTGTAGGAAATTCCTTCGAATTCGCCAGTGTTATACAATCAAATCTTTGTACTTCGTTAACCTTACCTTAAACTAAAAGTGTAGTGTTACTGATGTCTAGTTTAGGTGTTACGTAGATTTGTTTCTCGAGTCGTTCCAACTCACTCCTTTGGGATACAACGAATGTTATTGACTTAAGAAAACTTTTAAGTAATTTGTGCAGTTAATAATCTTATATTATTTAGATACGTATCATATATACCTGGCGTAAAATAAATTTTATTATCTCTCATGTGAATTTCAGAGCTGTCGCATATAATGCTACAAAAGTTTCGTTTGAAACAATAGCTTATGAAAACTTGTGACACTAAAGTTATAAAACTGTCTCCAAACTCCATTTATAGGAAATTTAAAATCATTTCCAAATGAAATGGGGCGAAATATTCGTGGAATAAAATTTTACGAATCGAATAACGTAGGGATGACATCGCGATTGGAAAATCTAATTTCGTCTTTCGACTTCGATTCGTCGAGATCTTCAGCTAGAAGGAAAGGGAACGTCTGCTGAACGGAATATATCAGACGTTTTAGGTTTCAGAATGTAACAGATTAATCTAATTCATGGGAATTATCATTTTCAAGGTAGAACGTATATACGTATTTTTATAGGTGGTAGAACCTAGTACAGTTCGACCGAGGAAGTACCACCGCCACTCTTATTTATAGCGTGTAGCATTTCTTGCTTTTCCATGGAAAGGTGTGGTTGCTGGCACACTTTTGTATGAGGCGACCATCATAGTTCGCGGGAGTAGCAGCGCATCTGTGATTGACTTCAGATAGAACCTATGTTCTATTTGAAGTTGCTCACAGATGTCCATGGGCGGCAGTAGCCACTTATCATCAGGTGGACTGCATGCTCGTTTGCTAGTTCAATCAGATAAAAAAAAATATGGTTCGATCGGAGCGATGCTACCGCCATAGTTACAGATTTCAAGCATGAAGTACATCTTGCGTTTCGATGGAAGGCTATGGTAGCCGCATCACTTTTATATAAAACTAGGTGTATCGTGCGCGTATTGCTACGCCATCATAAAAAAAGACACCAGAAACCTTCGCGAACTCATGAATAAAAACTTTGCTAAAGATCATCACAAGAGCAAATGAATTGTTTACAATTCCATTCAGGACATACAGACAAACATTCATTTTAAAGAAGAAGAAGAAGAAAAAAAAAGTAGCAACTCCATTCGTGATAGGCTTCACATTTGAAGTTGACATCTGTCCATGGGCGGCACCGGCCACTTAATATCAAGTGGACTGCATGCTTGTTTGCTACTTCAATCTTAGAAAAAAACGTTAGTAATTATTATTTTTCGTTAACAAGTATTTCCTCAAAATCATAACTACCTGTAGGATAAGTCCACCAAAATGTCGAAGTACAAATTTGTCCACAGTCACATCTACAAGAGTAGATAATTGTGTGCAAGAACTCTTATATTATAAGGTGTGAATACAATATATGCTCATAACCCTTCTATATTTAGTGTTCTATATCGATGTATACCGTCCAATCCGGGTGGATGCGGTGACGTCACGGAGGTAATGTGCCGATAGGGCGTAAAGGAAACCTTTTACACGGCAGCCGCAGCTAAAAGTAGTTTCAGTAATGGCTTCATAAAATGTAATGATATTCATTTAAGCGGCCCCACGGTGGGCGCCAATTTTTCTTACGCAATACTCAATCGATGTCCTTATACGATCGGTTTAACGTGTTTTATGACAGTTTTTATTATGTTTTGTATACAACTGTATTGAATAGCAAGTTAAATGGTGTGGTGTAGTAAAATATGAATGCTTATGGAACTTCAGAGCATTGGAAACAATTTAATAATAATAATAATAATAATAATAAACGTTTATTGCCAAAAACTGTTGAAATAATACAAAAAAATAATACATTTATATATATAGAATTGACATGGCAAAAGGAATCGACTCAGCCTTGCTAACTCGGAATCGGTGATTCGAGTAGCGCTGTTTTTCAGCCGCTCCATTAATCCCTGAGGTGTTAGGCGGGGTAGGAGAGTCGCCAGCCGCTGAGGTTTCATCTGGGACATGAGATCCGAGTGTGTGTGTGTGTGTGTGTGTGTGTGTGTGTATTTACTGTATTTGTTGAATCTTTTGTCACTAAGCTCACATATCCAAGCATGAACAGACTGTAGGCTGAAGTATAGTTCTTGTATTGTCGGGAATATAGATTCTTAGGTTTTAGGCCTAGGCCTGTAGTTGTTGTAGGTTGCCTTCCAATCAATTGAAGTCGGGGGCTCCGTGGAGTAGGGATGGGGAAAGGCCCATTACTGGTACAGCTTAACTTTATATTAGTTAATTTAATCCGGATAAATCAAATGTGTTTATTGGTTCGACCTTTGCTATTAATTTCTATCAAACTCGTAACCTTTCGGGAAGATAGTCTGTTAAAAGTTATGTATTACGTATATATTATTTCCTGAGCAGAGTTGTGAGTGCCTTTTAGCGTGACCTTTACTGCACTGTGTACTCAGTTCAACTAGACGAATAACGTTTATAACAAGTTAAGGGGTAGTTTTAGGGAAAAATTTAAAGTATATTGAAAAAGGCAAAGTTATTTATAGACATAACCAAAAGTGATTCTGCAAAAGTGCGGACATACGTATGCAAGCATATATGCATAATAAAATTAGCGAGTAGTTGTTGTAGGTTGCCTTCCAATCAATTGAAGTTGGGAGTCAATTAGCGAGTTATAATTTATTAGTGATAGAAGTAATCCTTTGAGGTTCGACACTGGCGGTACCAAAGTCATACTTTTTTTTGTTATAAGTAATAAGTCTTAAGCGCTACATTCTAAAATTTCGTTTCGTTTGAAAGGTGCAGTAAGGAAGATACATTTACATTAGGTACCACAGTTCATTCTTAGGACTTATAATTATGTTCATTCCTAAAATAATATGAAACTAACACTACTCCTAACCTTTCACTAATCTGTAAACATTAACACACGGTCTTATATGATTGTCAAAAATCAGAGACCGAAATCAAAAATATCAAAGCATCAATCCAGCGAATCCCAAAATCGTTTACCTTGTCGTAAATCCGCGCTACAGCCCAAGGGTACCGTGACCGAAGCACTTCCGGCCCGCGTCCCGCCTTGCGGTTATGACGTCATACAACCTGTCACGGATGTGGCAGCTATCTTCATACATTTACACGGTTATTCACTATATATCATTGGATCTCTTAAGATTTGATAGAAAATTTGTCTAAACTATCTTCTTTTAACCTACTTATATAGCTATATAAAAAAGAACCTACATATCTGAAAGTTTTACATACTGATCAATCTTGTTTGACTTAAAGTCGGTACGTACAATAATGGAATTTAACTCCGAAAGGAAGATAGTCAGTTATGGATAAGTCCCCAGAGGAAGAGTTACTCTAAAATATTCTTCTATAAAAAGGTTAACACATTTCATCCCATATATTAATTTATCTGTAAACATTAATTCACGGTCTTATATGATTGTCAAAAATCAGAGACCAAAAGCAAAAATATCAAAGCATCAATCCAGCGAATCCCAAAATGGTTTACTTTGTCGTAAATCCGCGCTACAGCCCAAGGGTCCCGTGACCGAAGCACTTCCGGCCCGCATCCCGCCTCGCGGTTATGACGTGACACGACCTGTTAAGGTAGGGACATTTACAATGTTATTCACTATGTATATGTTTGTAGAAAACTTATGTGTAGAGGTCATAGAATCTATATATTAATACGTGAAGCAAAAACTTGTGGTGATTAGTATGAAATTTTGCACGGTTATAGTGGACGTAGAGAAGTAGTGCGGAATATTAATATTTTTTTCAAATAATGCTTAAAACATGCATAAAATCAACTAAAAACACATTACACACACTACCGTGCATTTGTCACAAACACATAGTAAACGAAATAGAACATTCAATGTCTTACTATGAGGTCTTACTATTACTACCTCATATGCACTTGTATGCGAGGCGACCATCATAGTCCTCGGGAGCAGCAACGCATCTGAGATTGATTTCAGATAGAACCCATGTTTTGTATGAAGTTGATTACAGATGTCTATGGCGGTGACCACTTACCATCAGGTGGACTGCATGCTCGTTTGATACTTCAGTCAGATAAAAAAGGGTAGAAAAAGAACCTACATGTCTGAGAATTCTACAGACAGACAGATCGATCTTATGTAACTTGAAGTCGATACGTACAATGATGGAAACTAAATTCGAAAGGAAGATAGATAGTTATAGATAAGTCCCGAGAAGTTAAAGTTATTCTAAAATAAATCTTATATGAAAAGGTTAACACGTTTCAACCCACATGTTCAATATAATCAGTTTACTCTGAATGTGAGTATATAAAAAAATTCATATACACGGTAATGTTGCTTCCTTACGTCCAGTGCAACCATAAAACGTCCAGTGATGACGTAAGCGACCTACATTCCCATGCCACGTCTCGTAATCCAGGGACCAAGGCAAGCACTTTGGAGGCATGCGTCTCAGCAAAGGTGGTTAAGCGATGAGCGATAAATTTTAATACATCTAAACGTACTGATAGTCAATAACTTTCTGTGTTGAGCTATAAACATACAGATAAAGAAGAAAAAAACACCTGAACAAATCTAAATTCACGATTAATGATTTTTGAACATGATTAAGAATAGGATATAATTATGTTTGATCGTTTTTAGTTTTCTGTGCGTTTAAGAGACAAATTGAGAATGGATGGATCATATAATATATCGATAACTTATTTAACTAACCTGTTACGTTTGAGCCGTCGGAGGCTTTACCTACTTTTACGGCTTTTACTTTATTTCCTCTAAAATGAGCCAATGTTAAATGCTATTCTATTTGGGAGACATTCAAACTTGGTAGCAAAGAATCTGAGACCTACCATAGAGTGGACTCCAAACCTAATTAAATTTGTGGACATAATGATAGTAGGGCTGGACATAATGATAGTGACAGTAGGGCTTAATTAACTTGAGGTAAATTACATGCCCGTTCCAGTTTCAATTTCCTAAAAGATACTTCCTCTTGTTCCTCGTTGTTAATATGACCTGTGCCTAAGCTCGTTCACGGTTTTTAATTGCGTAGGAAAACAAGTGCCTTTGAGCGCCGTCCCTTAGAGATGCTTTTTAATTTTCGAGGCCGCTGATTCCGCGCGCTTTTTGATTTGAACGTGTGTTGAGGACGTTCTTTTAAATAAGTTGTGCGTTATTTTTAATTTTACAGTTGTATATGAAGAACATTTTCAGTGTGGTTGCCGGTTCACTTTTGTTGCGACCATCTTAGTTTTTTCAAGTAGTAGTAATTTATTTGTAATTTACTTCAGGTATATACCTTATTTTGTATAAAGTTGCTTACATGTGGCCATGGGTGGCAGTGACCACTTATAACCAGATGAACTGCATGTTTGTTTGGTACTTTTAATGTTATTAAAAATATATTTTTAATGAGGGAACTCTGCTCGCTTATCCTATCTATTGCAATAATTACATTAACAACAATCTCATCCTTCCAACGGAACCCAAAAATTTCTCCACGCGAAATAGGTGTGGCGGTGGTACCTCTCAAACTGCAAACCTACCCATGTACAACCAATCACTGTGCTTCATATAGGTACACGTACCTTACCATACAATACCTGTGCAGGCAGAATTAAGCGGCATGATCCACTGTGGCAGGGATACATGTAACGAAGAATCCCTCAATTAAAGGGAATTCCATCTCTTTATTTGATTCCCATTCAAGTTAAAATGAACTGTGAGCTTCATAATGCTTTCATCGCTGAACTCATTGCGACTTTCCGGCCGGTGATTGCGACGGCCTAGTTGACTCTTTGCTGAGCTTTAAGCTCCCATCTCTTTGTTAAGCTTTGAGCTTATATCTTTTTGTGATGATTTAGTTACGCCACGCCACACAAATGAGGAATAAGCTTCACACATTTTCAAAGAATGGTTTGTAGCGTAATATGCGATTCAAAACATTGTTTGAAAATCTTAAGAGAAATCCTAAATACATAGGTTTCCTTGCGATATTTTCTTTTGGCATTAAAGTAAGTGATACCTGAATTGCTAATGTACGTAATCCCAAATAGTATTTTAATATAATTACAATTAATGTAATTAGGCAGAAATAGGTATGACGTTGGTGCCTACGGAGTCGACCACGAAGGGTTCTGCTAACTTAATGTACCTAATTAAGGCAGTGAAACTCTCACAGAAAATTTAGAATGAATAAATTAGTACCTACTCACGTTTTTCTACACTATATTAATCGTATACCAACAAAATACACTCCGGAAAAAGCAAATTTCCCCAATCGATCAACGAACACGACGTACCTACATTTTTTTATTTAAACATGACATTTTCTTCGGCGCCGTGCAGTCGGCACGCTTGCCCTTCGTAGGGTGGCATATCATCAAGGTAATTTAAACTTTATTGACTGATGATAGAGTTTAAATTGGATGTCTCTAAACGAGGGCATATAGATCAATAAATTAATAGAGAAGGTGGCAATTGAATTCGCCTTGATTGCAGCAAGAAATAGTGGCGGTAATTTATAACGCAATTATAGTACGTACTGACAGCGCGTAGAATTGTCGCCAATTAAGTGGAGTGTCGTCTTCCTGACAATTGTTTTTGTGCAAACTGCCTACAGAAATTAAGTTTATAGGGGTTTAAAATGGTGGTAAATAGGTAGGTAGCTGTTAAAATTTAGACTTATGTTTAATACAGACTTAGATTTAGACTTATGATTAAGTAATATCACTTAAACGAATTGTTATATTAAATATCTACATAGAGGATAAAGTAAATGTTTGTGCTTAATTACTTAAAATGATTTTAGGTAAGTCATTATTTCTGCATATTTTTCAACATATAAGTTACCTGTACGGGTATTTTAAGATTAAGTCCATAATTCACCACTCTATATAAGTGTAATCATACCGGAATATAAGGGCGAGTCTGGATCACCCCTGGCAAAGGCGAGAAAATAAAAAAAACATGCGTGCGTACAAAGTACACATGTCAGAAGTGAAACTTCTTTGGCGAAGGGAAAAAGGCGTGATACGACGTTCGCTCTGTCTCACTTTTTCTCTCAATCTTTCTCACTCGCTTGCTCCCTACTCTCACTCCACGGCTAGTTGCTCATGCTACGTTCGCCCTGTCTTACTCTCTCTCAATCGGTCTCGATCACTCTCTCTCTCTTTTTTCCGACACTTCCGTTGCATACCGGCGTGACGTTTCATCTGTAAAAATTTTACCCTCATGTGCCTAAAGAAGTTTCACTTCAAAATCTTCAAACAGGAAGACCTTTGTTTTTTTATCGACAATTGACACTCGATCCCCCTTTGGCAAAATTACGAAACTACGCCTAAGGGCACATAGACACACTCCCTTACAGAATATTCTCGAAAAAGCATGTCAATTTTCACCTTTACGGTTGATCTTAGTCTATACTACCATCGTGTATATTATTGTGATTTATGTAAAAATTACCTTGTTGACAACCTATTGCTGTTAACACTAACACTGGTGTTCATTCACAATGAGAGTTCTAAGCCACAGTCCATCGCGCTGGTCAAGTGTGAATTGGTAAACTTTAAACACTTTTGAGAACCTTTTTTAGGTCAGGCTTGTAGATTTTCTCACGGTGTTTTCCTTCGGTGAAAAACAGTGTTTTCACTGGAAAACAGCTGTAAGTAATTTTTAATACTGTGCGTATTTAAGAAATTACTCACTTAAGAAAAGTCAGCGACGAGGGTAGTTTTTGATTCAAATGGGTACGCCAACAAACACTATAGGTCAATCAGGAACAAAGTACAACATTAATCATTTTCTAATGTTCCAAACACATTTGGTGTCCATCCGACATTAACACACACAATTATTTATAGTTATTGTCAATTATCAACGGTAGCGTCGTTATCAGCGCGTGGATCTCTATAATGTTCGTAAAAGCTTTTTGTGAACACTCGTAGTATGTGATGGCGCATATTGATTGGCGATAGTAAGTGAACAAAGAATTGTTGATGGTTTGAATAATGGTTTTTGCCTAATCAAGATTGTCTCTGTGAGGCTAATGACGGTTTAATTTTATGTATTTTTTTTTTGGTTCTAATCATCAAAATTGAAGATATGCTGTGATTTAGGGTGTTTTTTTTTGTAAAAAAAATTGTTTTGCCTGACTGTCAGTGCAATAATATGTAGTTGTTTGTTAGATTAGTCTCTATCTACTGACTGTCTCAATAGTATTTGTGACGAAAAATTGTGACTGTTAAGGTCAAAATTTTACCCATAGCAAAAATTATTTCAATAAGATGCAAATAAAATTGACATTTTGTTATACGTTCAGCGTTTGATACGTTCTGGGTGTTAGCGTCTTTTTGTGTGTTGATGGCACCCAGGACAAAGGAAAAAAAAAAGCGACTGACAACTTAAAAACTGTGCTACAAGCAAGTTTTTTTTTTGACTGAAGTAGCAAACGAACATGCAGTCCACCTGATGGTAAGTTGCCACTGCCGCCCATGGACATCTGTAATCAACTTCATACAGAACATGGGGTCCAAGGACTATGATGGTCGCCTAATGTGAAAGTGTGCCGGCAACCACACCCTTCGTTCAAAACGCAAGAAATGTTTCACGCTAGAAATAGGTGTGGCGGTGGTACTTCCCCGGTATAACTACACTGGTTCTACCACCTTGTGAATCTTTGTGTATATTTGTATTTTGTGTATCTTTGTATGCCACCCATGGTACACATGGTAAAAAGTGTCTTACGTATAATGTTTATGCCTTATTTAACAACTGAAACGACTTCCATGCGTCACAACTACGCGTATCTGGTATGAATTAAATATTCCTTATGAAGTTCGGCACGAGGGCGAAGGTTCATCAATATTTCAAGGGCTCTCAGTCAACGAGTACAAATTAGCCGTACACTGACTTTTGGACAAACTTTGAATGTCACGAAACATGTATGAGTAACTGCGTTGTAATAGTTGAATAGTTGTTGAATATTTACGAAACTTATTCAATTTGATGTTGGGATTTTATTGGATTTTGAATCTCATAGAAATGGAACGCTGATTAAAATATTAAAGAATTGTTTTATTATAAAGAAGCGTTTTGTAATAGAATTTGAATGTCACGAAACCTATATGAGTGACTGCGTTATAATACTTGTGAATATTTACAATCTAATTCAATTCTATATTGGGATATTATTGGATTTTGAATCTGAAACAATTTGAGAGTTGATAATAATATATACTTTTTTTTATAATATAGAAGGAGCCAACGTCTAATCTACCTGATTGAAAGTGGCTCATGGGCATTTCTGTCTTACATTATTTCGTCCTCAACCCATTATTGTTGAGAGAATTATAGGCCATAGTCCACCGCGCTGGCCGAGTGCGAATTGGTGGACTTCACACACCTCCGAGAAGAGAGAGAAAGGGAAAGAGAGAAAAGCTGGGATAATTAATTTCTAATACGCACATAATTTTAGAAAAATCAGTGGTGAGTGCCTGGGTTTGAACCTCAGACCTCCCGATCGCGAGGGCAAATTTCAACCATTAGGCTATCACTGCTCTTAACACTCTTGCACTTACCATCAATTGCTAATCGTCAAATCGCTAATGCACATCAATGGCCTCGAAGAAGTCCTTAGGTTTTTTTAAACCAACATCCCAAAGGAAAGAGGTTATTAAGAACCCAATCCTTAGCCCTTAGCTCAAGTTAACACGTTTATTTATTCTCATCACGAACGGAGACGGGGCAATAGGTAGCGTCTGTAAAACTAGGTCGACATAGCAATTATCTGACACAAAGGAGCTACAATGAACTCAGGATCCATGCAAGTCTAAACGAAGCCTCATAGCTCGTTCACATAGCCTTCATGTAGACGCTCCTAATTATCTAGGTCTATACATCGTATGTCTATCTCACGATCGAAACGCCTTTGAAGGGTTTTTTGGATTTTAATATGTGCCCCAGAATTTTCTTTTAGCCGTTATAACTATAACTACGACCCGCGCGCGAAACGGTTACCGTACAGATCTGACGCGCAATGGGTCCCGGGTTCGATTCCCGGCCAGACAGGTATCGGAATGATGAGTTTAGATTCATGTTCTGGGTCTGGGTGTTTGTGTATTCAAGAGAAAATCATAGTGTGGGACTATGAGTGTAGAATGCGTGTTTTTTTGTATAACTGCTTGAATTGCTTTATGGATACAGTTTTAATTTAACGGTTACGTGACTTCTGGTTTAAACGGTTAGATCCTCAGGGGTAGTAGCCCATCTATGAGCACTCTCTTGTATCCTGACTATTTATTAGTCTTTATGTATGTATGTATGTATGTATGTATGTACAAGGGTGAATTTAGTGCTATAAGCATTCTATGCCAGGCAACCTTCAGGAAGACAGAATACAATAATAATAAAATATAATAATTACCAATTAGTTCGACCGAGGAAGTACCACCGCCACACCTATTTTTACCGTGAAGCATTTCTTACGTTTCGATGGAAGGGTGGTTGCCGCCACACTTTTATATGAGGCGACCATCCCTCCTCGGGGGTAGCAACGCATCTGTAATTGACTTTAGATGGAACTTCATGTTCTACATGAAATTGTTTACAGGAGTCCATGGGCGGCAATGATCACTTACCGTCAAGTGGACTGCATGCTTGTTTGCTACTTCGATCTTATATAAAAAAAAAACTAAGTATAAGTATATTCATGAATTACAACTTACCAATTTCGGCATAGATCGTAAAAGTAAAGAAGAAACGAAAGAAGTTTGACCGCACAGATTAAACGCTCGTCTGTCTTGACATCCTCTATTCTCTATGTTATCTGCTATCAATCACGATTATTCTAATGATCAAAGGCAAAAACAAACGGTCGGACCTTGACATTGCGATATATTTACGTAATTTGCGTACAACCGCCATTCTAAGACGTGACTCTATCGTAGAGATCGATTTCTAAATGTAAACTATTCTAAATGTAAGTAAACAATGAACGGAATTTATGAAGAAATATATTGTAAAGAAATGTAGTGTAAAAACTATGCAAAATGTAAAGTGACGTTTGAAACTAAACTATTCCAGCACACCTATTTCTAGTGTAAAGCAGTTCTTGCGTTCCGATGGAAGGGTATGGTTGCCGGCACTCTTTCATATGAGACGACCATCATAGTACTCTGGTGTGCTACTCCATCTGTGATTGACTTCAGATAGAATCACTTACCATAAGGTGGACTGCATACTCATTTGCTTCTTCAGGCAGTTAAAAAAACACTTAAGGTGAATTTTGCATAAAATTTAAAGTTTTCGGAGGTAGTAGAGCGCTTCGTAGTTAGACTTCCCATTCTCCACCTATTTTTGCCATATAGTAGTGTTGATCGATGTTTTTCTTTCGATTTTTATACTATGGTAATGGAGACATAAATATTCAAGTCGTTCTAACTTAGTCTTTAGGGATAGTAAGAAATATATAACGAACCTCAGGTTCTATTTATCGTCTTTGGGGACCTCCTTTACTTTTAAGTGTTTTCTATAAACTTTTCTAGTGTCTTCTATCTTTTACAGTCCAGGATAGGGAAACTTCGATAGGGTGTTAGGTTTTTCCTGATGAGTACGGAACACTAAAAAGATATTATATGAAAATTTTCCGTCGATTCTTTCGAATAAACGAAGCACTTTGCGAAGCGTTGGTTCTTATTTGTCGATCAATATAAAAATTCTGTGTACAATCTGAATGGAAATTCTGATGGAATATTTTGATTTGATTCGTTCCGATATACAGAAACACTTTGGCACAAGTTGCGTGAGCCCGGCTTCAGCTTTCAGTTGTAACGTTGCAAATTGGTAACGAAATTCTCTAGTGTATAAACGGAACGTTAAATTGCTAACTTCGAAATATGCTAGAAAAGTTTTGATAGTAGTTCTTTGTTAGTAGTTGTCCACAACGTGAGGTATGTATTTATTGTCCTTGTATTTATTGAGTGAATAGTAGGTTTCTACAAAATTCAAATTTCAAAACCTAACACTTACTTTACAAAAGTAGATAAATATTTTCGTATTTTAGTATCCGAAAAACTCATAAGTGGATTGCCGTTTAAATCTTGAAACAACATTGCATCTTTATATTCGAGTGTTTTTATATTCTTTTCATATTAAAGTTCCTACACGGCACAACGGAATACTCGTAAAGTGAACTTGGTAGGATCATATGTCACATGACAGTGCGGTGGAACGTCCTAATATCATCCGTGCTGTTGCGAGCACTCAAAACTTAACTTCATTAAAGTTGGCAGTTTGCTGAGAACAGTGTCACAACAACGTAAGTGGTAAACTTTTATATTTTCGTCGAGTTACATCATAGGGCCTGTTCACATTCGCCCTGTAGTTCCGGGATCAGAATAGGGCTACGGTATCCCACTGCCTGTCGTAAGAGGCGACTAATATGGGCTTCCAGGGTTACGAGCGGCTACATTGAGAGCTTGAACCGTCCAGCCAGGCGATCCCGGGAATGACGGCGGTATGTGTGGTCGCATACCGCCGTAAAGACTAGACGGAGCGGTGGGCCCACCCCATCTTGAAGGTGCCCGATAGGGCAACGCGCTAGGAGGATTCCGGTTGCGATCCTTTGTCCACGGGAGTGGTTTTAGTTGGTAAAAATGCCACATTACCCTGAGTCGCTCCTACGGCGTCGGGTACCTTTTGAAGGTTTCCCCCCTCAAGAACATTCACATTAGGTGGTGCTGAGTGTAACTGTTCATCGACTGTTTTTGCTGTTTACATTATGTTTACAATCAATCTATCGGTCTAGTCTGGTTGACGAGGGTTCGTGATTTTGTCGATTGGTGTGAACACTGCGAAGATCTGTCTATTTGTTGTGTTACTACTGCAGTTAGTTGTAAGTGCTCAATATTGTTTAATTTAACGTTAAAAAGTACTTTTAGCAATTATTCACAAAATTTGCCATATAATTTCCCTGCAAATTGTAGCAAAATTTTGTATAATTTGCAACGCTGTCACTTGCAGCGCCAACCTAATGTTTCGTGGTCGAGCAGTTAGTAAGACGCGCAAGATTCGTCTGTCGTCGAACGATTAAACTGTCGTGCCGAGCTAGTGTGGACGCACCCGTATTCCCACTGTTAACGTCGTGCAGGAGATTACTTTCAGAAATTATTTTTGTTTAATAGATTACTTGGAGTATTGTTTAATTAGTGTTGTTTTAAGGGTTTTTGCCTTGATTACGTTATGTATCAACATTTTTACGAATAGTTAATCATACCACATAATAGGTATCTCGAGAAGTTTTCCCCGAACTTTAACAACATTTAATCTTTAACATTAACATTGAAGCGATGAAATCATAATGGTTAGAGCAACAAACTAGTCAGTTTGTTATTATGCAATAGTAGGCATATCTATTCACGCCAGCAAATTCTGAAATAATAAAAAAAATTGCACAGTATCTACATTATTTCGATGTTTTTCTACTTATTGATTTTTGAATGTTGAAGGATATTTTCATCCCTTTATTTATTTTACTTCCACGTGACTAAGCTTCACTTTGTAGTCAAAATTCATTGTGATTTACTTAATTAACCAATTCGTTTTTTATTAAAACCTATCTATTCTTTAGAATAGCGAGTGTATTTATGAAAATTATTCATAAATTCCATTAAGAGCCGGTTGGTGGCACCACCTGCTTCAATATTGCGTTTTATATATTATTTACATAGCCATAACTTATATAAGGGGCCTCATCTTCGCTTAAGGAATGTCAAATATTAACTCGTTTCTAGACTGTAATATGAAATAGCTGGTATTTATGTACATATAATCAATTGACGACCCGCGTGGCAGAGCGGTTACCATATCGGTCTGATGCGCAATGAGTCCCGGGTTCGATTACCGGCCAGACAGGTATCTGAATAATGAGTTTGGATTCATGTTCTGAGTCTGGGTGTTTGTGTATTCGTCTTGTGTGTGTCAGTGGTACACACGACACAGGACAAAATCCTAGTGTGCGGCTGAGTGTAGAAAGCGTGTGTAAAAACATATAATCAATTCGTAGGTATATACAATGTTATTATTTATATCATATAAATATAATTTTTGTGAGTAAATAATTTCGCTGTTCTCCAGACTGGAATCCACGTTATTTTCATGGCTTCGGGCGCGATAAATGCGTATTAGATGAGAGGCGAAAAAATCTCATCTGTTCATGAAAATATAAAATTACTTACTAGGTATAACAAATTGTTTTCTTTCCATCAGAAATATATTGCGTCAGAAAAGAAAATAAGGCTGAAGAAAATGAAAGTAATACATAAATTAGGCAGTTTACCCCAAGGACCGAGTGTTTTTAATTGCTATCACTTCTAACTTAGTAGACTGTGGCGGCGAAAAAGCTACATTGTAGACATTCTATATATTTGTAGCTACTGTATTGTTAAGAAGTTTCTCAATCGTTTTCTCCATGGAGTATTCGATATTGCGTATCTTGCCAAACAGGGCTCTCTTTTACTGAACTGTAAGGCAAGATACTGGAGCTAACTTTCATTACCATGTAAAAAAAAACATGATTGTAATAATATTAAAAAAAAATGGAAAAAAATAAGAAAAAAAGACAAACCCGCTGAGTTTCTTGCCGGATCTTCTCAGTTGAGGTCGTGATTTTTCTTACACTACCACCGGATCGGAAGATCCGGTGGTAGTGTAAGAAAAATAATGTAACTGACAATTTGTATGCCCCCGCAGGCCTATACAAAATAAAGACCTTTCATTTCCAATTTCGGAGGAGATGAGTTATGAATATGATGAAACATCAATCCAATTCATGTAGAAAAAACTATGAAAATATGTCTCGTATTGTGTATCGTCAACCCAATATTGGCCCACTGCTGGGCACGGGTGTTCTCTCGGAATGAGAGAGTCTTAGGCCATAGTCCACCGCGCTGGCCAAGTGCGAATTGGTAGACTTCTAACACCTCCGAGAACTTTTTTGTTAAAGAACTCGGGTGTGTTTCCTCACGATGTTTTCCTTCACCGAATGTTATCCTTCCTTTACCTTGTACGATGTACTTTGAATTAACTATCTTTATTTCAAATCAGGTCTCATCAGTGAAACTTTAGGCAATAGTGATGTTACGCAATAAATCCGCAATTTTGAGTGGAAAATAATAGGAGAGGTGTGTAGGCGTTTACCTTGGCAAAAGGTTACATGTAATACCGATCACTTCGAGATAATCCCATTTAAACCAAGTGTTGTTATGTAAACCATTACATAATATATCGTATTACATACATAGAAATTAGTGTTCCGGAGTCAAATGGGGATAATAGCTTCGTGAGTGACTTTATATCAGATTGGAGTAACAAACGAGTGCAATCCACCTGATGGTTGACTGCCGATCATCTACATCAGTAAGCAGCATCATATCGAGCAGGGTTTTGTTTGAAATCGACCACAGATCCTGAGGACTAGAATGATCGCTTCATATTTTAGTGAGAAGCCGGTTCTTTTGCACATATACGTTTTTTAAATAAATTGTTTCTCAAGTAATCTTACTTGAGAATTAATTTGTTTAAAAAACTTGTTACTTTTTTCTGTCCTCGGAAAAACAAAAAATTACTATCGCTATAGTTACTTTTTACATCAAGTTGTTACCATAGCACTAGGATTTCCTACGGTGCTAGTCAAATATTCTCTTCTATGTTTGCGTAACTTCGCTTAAAGTCTTACTTATCGCAGAATATATAAGTGAACAATGATGAACACAAGCCAGTGTAACTTCTCTTAGGTATATTGATTATTATACATATAAGTATGAGTAATTCCAACCTCGTCCTATACGATAGCATCTGCGAGGACCTCAGGGAGGATTTCAATCGTATCTGAGATACCTAGGTAGTAGGCACTTTTTTAAAGTGGGTAATCCTCATGAATACCCAGCTGCCCGGGGAAGCAGCTGGGTTATGCCGGACTCTTACCGGCTAAACCCCCACTGTGTTTTATTACGCTTACGCATTCATCCGCGAACCCGCCGTTGCCTGGCCGTTCTCGCAGCCCTTCGCTTGGAGCGTGGAACTCCCCTCCAACAGCAAGGCGCGCCAGAAAACACAAAGGCGCTCCTTACCTCCAAGCCCCCGAGACCACCACCCGAGGGCCGTAAGCATGGGTAAGCCGACACCTGCAAAGCTTTCCACACCTTACAGGCATTGACCTCCCACGCCTAGAGGCGGATGTGATATTTGGTTCCGCCGCAAACCACCATAGTAGTAGGCACCAATCATAAGTGAACTGTATGCACGTTTGCTACTTTAACATTATAAAAAATGCTATCAACAAATAATACATAAATAACAAATCACATTGTTCCTGCTATGAAATTTACGGTGTCACGTTGAAGCTAAGCAAAAACCAGTTAGGATCGTGTAGGTATTCGTACCTATTCGTACAGACCAAAGGAATGTAGACGTAGCCTCTCAAACAAAATATTTAACGTACCAAATTCAGACCATTTTCATATTTTATAAAAACTGTGTTTTTTTTTCATTTGACTGAAGTAGCAAACGAGCATGCAGTCGAGATGGTAAGTGGTCACTGCCGCCCATGGACATCAGTAATCAACTACATACAGAACATGGGTTCCATCTGAAGTCAATCACAGATGCGTTGTTACTCCCGAGGACTATGATGTTCGCCTCATGAAAGTGCCGGCAACCACACCCTTCTATCCTAACGCAAGAAATGCTTCACGCTAGAAATAGGTAGAATAGGTAGGTGGAAAAGGTTTGTTTATAATAAAAATAAAGCTCATTGCTCTACAATTAACAATCTCGGATGAAACTTTCATATTTCGTCCATTGATTAAACGATTGAGAAGAAATATACTTACACGCTTATGTGTCTTCATACTTGAAAGAAACGCGAACAGTTCTCTATTTAGTTAGAGACCACGAGACATGAGACACACGAGAATCGCTCATAAATAAATGTAAGTTGTCCTTCAATTCAGTATTATTGACGACCCGCGTGGCGGAGCGGTTACCATACCGGGCTGACGCGCAGTACGGGCTGACGGGTTCGATTCCCGGCTAGACAGGTATCTGAATGATGAGTTTAGATTCTTGTTCTGGGTCTGGGTGTTTGTGTATTCGACTTTATGTGTGTCCATGGCACCCACGACACAGGAGAAAATCCTACTGTGGGGCTATGAGTGTAGAAAGCGTTTAAAAAAGAAACAGTGTTATGAGGTTGTCTTTCTTCTTTTGGTCTGACTACTCGAAACAAATATCTATTGTGTTGATAGAATTGCACAATGCTTGCGAATACCCTCTCTGTGATAATAGTATAGCAGTATTATTCTATTCTATTATGCATTCCAAATTTAAAAATAGAATGACAAACAAACCCGCATTGGCTATTGCGTCTCGCGTATGTAAATGAAAATGTATTATCAATACGTGCTATAAATTCGCAAATTAAATACTAAAGTAACGGCGAAAATATATAAATACTAGCATTGCCCCGCGGCTTCGAATGCTTTGTTCAGACCTACCATGAGTGACTTTTCCTGTGTGTTAAACTAGGTCATAAACTATGTGTGTGCACATATTGAAGTAAATCCGACCGGTGGATTTGCTTAACACTAACAAACACACACATCCTCAAAAACTTTCGCATTTATAATACATATTTATAAGAATTAAGGACCCGTGTTCTAAAATTTTTCAAAAAAACATTTTCTCTTTCTTTTGATATTTCGTAAGTATAGTAACTTAAGAATATAAGTATCTTAATCTTAAATAATAAGGTTGAAAAATCGTTTTTGAAATTGTTAATGGCAAAAAAAATCTAAAATATACGTGCTCTAGACCACCGGGTCGCCTTAATTTAAAGTTTAAACACAATTTGTTGTTATGTACCTATTTACGCATAATTTTCTTCCACTAAATTAAAAAAATACCGTGACATTAAAAAAAGAGGAATACAATTAACGAAATAAATTTCTTATTTAAAAATGGAATGTCTGCCCGCCATTAGTCTCCATCTCCAGGATGACGAGCGTGGTCTGAATTATAATGACTCGTCAATGTTCTTTGGAGCATTTACCTTTGGAAGAAAGGTTATTATTTTAGGACAAACTACTTATATATTCTAACTTAGAAGCTACGTACTTATGTAATACGAAAATGTCGTATTCTCATCGTGGTTACTATGGAAGCTGCTTTTTGAGGCGGTTTTTATCAAAATGGGGACTAGTTTCTGATTTTTTCCTGGCCCTACAATAAATCTGTGGAGGAAGTTCCAGATTAAGACAAAAAAATAAAACAGAAAAAAAAATTTTTTACGCGTAAAACAAAAAAAGGTTTCTTACACGCGATGATGAAATAGTTCTTAGTAGGTATGTTTATGTAAATCACAAGCATTTAAAAACTGTATGTGGTAATAACCATAGTATAATTACATTTCCGTACGTACATATTAAGACGATTCGTCCAAACTACTAGTAATAAAAAATGGTGAAACACATGAAACAAAAGTAAATATGTATTCCATAATCAATTTCGTAAATTACCTACGTACCATCAACGTCTACGAATATGCTCGAAATAAAGGGTGGGGTTTCCCAAAATGGGAATTTCCGAGTCCCTAAATTACACAGGCATGATAACGAAACACAAAGTAATGGTTTTCGTATTTGGAGTTTTTTTAAAGAGGGGTGTAATACTTTAAGCAATTAGGTGAAGGAATCAAATCATTCATTCATTTTCGTTCATTCAAAGTGTTGCCATTGTAGTCCTTTCCAAGAAAGCAGAGATGTTATGTGATGGCCAACTAAATTATAGATTGTTTTGTCCATGTAAACATTACTTACCTATTATGTATGCTGTCAATTCTAACAATTTTCCTTTGAAAAGGCTTTTCGCCTCCGGCGCATACTCATAGTTTGTTTAAGACAGGATAAATGAAAGGGGTTCTTGGAAGAAAATTAACTCATAATATTAGAAAACAAAACAAAGGTTAAAACGTAGTTACAATAACAAAACCTTACCTTAACGTATGGAAATAAGGTTGATAATGGTGTTAAAATGTGTCGTGGAAACGTAAATGGGTACCGGAGTTCCACCAAACCAGCCGGAGTCAATTTTATTAGAATTGGGTTCTTTAATTAGGCTGTAATTTCGTGCTTGGCTCTGTTTGCTACCGTGTCGTCCCTCGCAGTGTTTTCTACAAATAGTGTTATTATAACTACACATTCCGTCCTTCGCTACTTAATTTCTAATTGGGCATAATTTTAGACACGTGCTTATGCTCGGGTACTGTGGCATGAATTATTCCGACGAGGTTCTGTAATTATTAATGAGCGTGTTAAGTAAATGTTATCGAGTTTATTAACGAAATACCTTGTTTATTCATGCGTGTTATGTTTTGAATTGACATTACAATTTATGCTTAAGTAAATTTTATTTTTATTATAGGTAGATAATAACGTTTTCATACGCACACTAGATGGAAATGAGTAATAATTAATTATTCTTTGCTTAACTAAGTGTAACATCATTTATTATTGGTATTTTCGAATGTTCACAATAAGTCACGTCGGTTGTCATGGTTTGTTTTGATGTCAATGAGCGTAATGAGCTATGGACCAATGGCGTGTGATGTTTTGTGAGCGCATCTCAATGTCACGTTTTCACTCATACACTTTTGTATAGAATAGAAGTTGGTACTGCTCCAGACATGTAAATACAATTCCTTTCGGCCTTAACAACCTAATTTGACCCTTATGATCTTAAACTCAAGTGACACTGCGTTTTTGTAAATAACCTTGCGTTATTAAGAGATAATGTCAGTAACCTCGTTTATACAAAGAGGCGATGACTATGACCGCCGTACCTAAGGGACTTACGCTTCGATGTTTTTTAGAATGTATAGAACAATTCTGAGCTTAACGATGCTAAAAGATAGACTTTATTTTACGCGAACAATTCGTTCTAAAGTACTAAAAATTGATGAGCTCTAAAATTTTCGGAGTGATTTTATTTTGTTTTATTTACACTTAAGGGTAATTTTTATATTGAGCGCTTAGTCTATAATATTTTCTCCTTTATCAATTTTAATGTTATTTGATCATATGGTATTTTGATAAAAAAAATATTAACGAGAGTAGTAATAACAGAGCAACCGTTTATCATTAACTTTATCATTACTTGATACGTGCGGATGCATGAGCGGAAATATTTTGACCACATTACAATACAAGCCAGCTTTACAAGTAGGGTTACCAACAGCGGCATTTTTTTTGGGGAGGTCTATATATATCTATGTGTATACATGTGGATATTGTCCCAAGAAAACTTCATTAAAACACACGTATTGCGTTAGAAATATATTGTATAAAATTATTATTTTAAGATTACGTGGATGACTAATTACCTATGCCATTAGAGTTTTATCATTGCGAAATTGCTTTAAAATTTTGATTCTACGTGATGTTACGAGAATAAAAAGTAACCTAATTAACATCTTAGTCCCTGGTGGAAACAAGTCAACAAAAATTGATAGAAAAAAGGAGACATCAATTTACGTCCGTTTCCGTAAACGTTTTGCTAAAACTAGATCTATTCGTTTCACATTGTTAGACGTTGTTAAGTTGTCTTGTAATTCGTTTTGGCTGGTAAATTCCGATAATTATTGTCCATGCTTGGCGATCCTACCTGAAAGTATCATATAGCACTGACAGCGTACGCAAGAACGGCGTGGGTCACGACATTATATCAGGTTACCTGTCCCGCATTATTCTCAGCTATTCACCGTATAAAATGGCTTTTGTGAGCTGCACTTGCGATGCGGTATATACAATATTTTTTATGCCCATTCTGGTTTTTCCATTTTCATTAAGCTAATACTCTATCTCTTTGTGCACCTTTGCATTTCGGTACTTTGCTTCTGATTTAATAACAAAGTTTCTTCTTTGCTTTCATTATTAAATGTTTGCTTTAATATTTGTTGAGAGTTTGAATAATGTTTAAGTTTTATGAAAACCGTTTCGTATTCGCTGCATGTTGGAACTGAAATTTCGTAGTTTTATTCAGTGTAGAAAGCTATAAAACTTTAAGTGTAACAGACTAACGAACTCTAACATCGAAGTTAAATTAAAAATTTGAATCTAAATATTATAATACTGGTTGCCACTTGACAGTCATACAGAGCCCCAAAAACCTATCGATATACAAGTGTACATAGGTACATTATGTTGACTTCTTTTGTTGGGAACACACCCCGAAGTACAACGGGAATGGCGGGGGTTCGAAAACACGTTTTCGATTCGGGTTCGAAAACTCGCACGAGACAACAAAAGGCATGAATTTCGTTTGTATAGTTTATTATTTGAGACATGTTCATTTATCCTTAAATCCATCCAAATACCTATAATTACCATGCAAGCCAGCCATTAAGACATCTGGGAGGAGGGGAGGTCAGATAATAGAGGTGGTAGAGACAGAATAATTACATTTATTCAACCTCTATTAGTATATATAGTAAGAACAAAGAAAGTGAAAGTGTCTAGCTGCAGAATAATAAGAAATAAATAATCCCTCCCTATATTGTTTATTTAATCCAGACTGCTTGTGTGACGCGATAATAAAGCATGTTACCTTAGTAGCTGCTGACATGTTGACGTTAAGATTGAATTATTTATGAGGGGAAATTTCATTCTGTTCAACTGGCAACCCTTCAAGTGAACCGACAAATTTCCAAGTTTATTAAATCTTCAGTTGGAATATTTAAATACGGTCATATTTATATAGCAAACCTTTACCCTTTTCATACAACCTTTGCATATATAATTACTGTTTAATGAGAATAAAATAATAGAGAAGTAAGAAAATGTTCCATTGTGCGTAGTCTATTGCATTTACTACGTACTTTAGTACTAATTTAGATTCTAATTTAGTGACTACAGTGCTAGATGGCTATGAAGGTTTCCAACGAACAGAAATATTTGCTGATTGATTTTTTTTAATTGAGTATAAAGCATTTTTGTGCGTTTTGTGTTTTTTTTTTATCTGACTGAAGTAGCAAACGAGCATGCAGTACACCTGATGGTAAGTGGTCACTGCCGCCTGGTCAATCACAGATGCGTTACTACTCCCGACTAAGATGGTCGCCTCACATGAAAGTGTGCTGTTAACCACACCCTCCTATCGAAATGCAAGAAATGCTTCACGTTAGAAATAGGTGTGGCGATGATACTTCCCCGGTCGAAACACTGGTTTAAACACCTTGAAATTGTGTGCATTTTGTGCATATTTATGTGTCGTAAAGCTTCCGATATCTTTATGATCTTTCTACGTACCACACCACGATAGTAAACGTAAACTGATGTTATCCTTGTAGTATAAAACATACATGTATTTCCTAGTTTGTGTATAGTAACGTAAGGTACATTACCTTACATCTACAACCAATTATAAATGATTGCTGTGTTATTTTTATTACATGAAGTAAGGCATCGGTGCATTGTACCGGATACGTTATCAAAATAATTTGCCGCTCGCGTTTATTGTTGTGTAAAGCAGTTTATACGTGTTGACGTATATTTTTTATTTCGACATAAATAATATGTATTTATTATTTATTTTGGAATAAATAATAACTATTTTGGAATAAATAATAAACAATATAAATAATAACTATTATTTGTGATGTGCTAGGAGATGTTTGGGCATCTATAAAGTCATTTGCCTTTTTATATCTTTGGGTGATATTTTAATAATGTACAATTGCAGTTGTTTTGCGCCAAAGGAGACCTACAAAATTAGATTTATGTTTTAAAATGAAATGAAATATCTTTATTTTGCATAGGCTTCCGGGAGTACTTACAAATTGTCAGTTACATTTTTTTTCTTACACTACCACAGAATCGGAACAGGACCTCAAATTTGAATTGCTTACTTATAATTCTAAATGTAGCTCTATGGAATCGTGTAATGGATAGTGCATATACACTGTAATGTTACACGCCCTCAAAAGATAATAGCACGACTATCAGCGGAACAGTTAGTGGCGAAATGAGCAAAATTCGTTCCATGAAACGTCCGATGTTAAAATTACTTCCTTTTCGG
This sequence comes from Spicauda simplicius, assembly GCA_949699795.1. Lineage (NCBI taxonomy): Eukaryota > Metazoa > Arthropoda > Insecta > Lepidoptera > Hesperiidae > Spicauda > Spicauda simplicius. Next base: position 2,830,802 of record OX453062.1, read on the forward strand.
TAGTATTCCGTATGTTCGTGGGTTTTTAAATACACGCGTTGTATAATCATTCCCAATAGCAGTTATTGTAGATTTAATAAGTATACTTTATTTATCTATATGTGTTTCTAAAATGTATACCTGCGATTTTAAAATTACTAAGTTTAATTTCAAACAGCTTAAATTTAACCAGCTAGCACCATGTATCTATTTTTTTTATACTTTTACCTAACGATAAGGCAGACCGGCTACCTGATGGAAAGTAGTCACCGTCGCCTATGGACATTCGCATTCGCAACACCAGAGGAGTCGCCAATGCATTGCCGGCTTTGTAGGAGAGCTCTTTTCGCACCTTTCTTGAAGAACCCCATATCATAGCGCTCCGGGAATACCTCAGGAGAAAGCTCATTCCATAACTTGCACGTCCGTGGCAAAAACGAGCGTGCAAACCAAACCGTGGAGGACCGCCACGGGTCCAGTTGGTGTGGATGGAACTTGATCCTTCGGCGAGTCGTGCAGTGAAGAAAAGGTGACGAAGGCACCAGAAACCTACAAGTTATACGTCGACATATTTTAAAATTTAAAAATACCGCTGGTAGTATTTTTTACAACTTTAATTGCCTTTAGTCGTAATTTAACTTTATAATTCCGTAGGTTCCTAACTCATGTTTGTAATTTAAACTAACAAGTTGGCAGCTTTTAGCCCTAGTTAGTAACTTCAACTTACAGCCCGTTTGTCCTCACAAGTGTAACAACACAATTGCTTTGTTCGTGAAATTACGGAATTTATACTGACTGTTATGTTCATATACGAAGAGACAAGAATAAATTCGCACTACATACTCATTTGAAATATTTCTAGTAGAAATTTTATGGTTAGGTTGTATAATAATAGGGAGGATATATTCGTGTTCGTCTTTTTGTGTGTCAATTCTTTCCAGAATAAATGTGGGATTGTGCATGATAAAAATGTTTGTTATTAATTTATTTTACTCTAAAACGTATCACGTGTCATAGAAATAGATGGCCCTCAGATTTCCTTATTATCATAAACCGGTTCTAGGTAGAATTAACGTAATTCGACTTAATTACGACTATATCTTCGGTGGATACATCGGGTAAACATTTTTCTCACACTCATATAAGGATAATAAGTATTAAGACAACGTCTTCATCATTGCAAACAATTGTCTTATATGGATTCCTCTAAAAAGAATAATATTGTTTTTAGAAATGTTTTTGTGTTGATAAACTAGTTTGTGTGTGATATCATTGTTATTGTTACTTGATTTCAAATAAATGTAAGCTATAATGACGGCTTTTATTCGTTCATATATTTCGAGAAGAAGCGAGAGGCAAATAGTATAAAATGTTAGACACCAAACTTCATGGAAATAATTTATAAGTATATAACAATGCACGCAGAATAGACGTCAAGCATGAAATACGCACGAGCCAGAATTTACTCTGCCGTTACTAATATATAGTCACGATATTATAATATAACTAAGTTCCTTACACCATTGTTACGTAACCGTGTAAAATGTGATAGGTATTACAATTGTTCTAATCGCACAATTATATGCATTTATAACAAACGACCTAAGTAACCATAACATAAATTGTATGTCCACAAAACGTATGTCTCGCTTTAATACACAAAATATGCTTATAAAGTAGTAATTTCATGTGCGGAAGCTTCGTTTGAAATTACGCACTTGTTAGCATTATAGGGGTGCTGTACAATTTACATTAGTATAATCTTTTATGATAAAAATATGGTGATGCTTAATTCTTCCAGCTGTTATGGAAAATATATAACGACTTTTTCATCATCTTTTCTCAAGATATGTTGAATTTGCCAATTGAAGTTGACGATTAGTTATTTCTAAATGTAAAAATACCATTACCAAAAATGTTCAAACAAAAACGCAAATTTAATATTTGCATTTAATATTTTTATACGCAAATTTAATAAAATTTATTTAATATTTGCACAACTTTATTGTATAACCAATTCTAAGAACCCTAATCTGGCAACCCTGCTTGGACACATACATACTTGATGTGATGATGATACATATTTGACATACTTGGCGTTATTTTGTCACGGTTGCCTGTCAATATTTTTCTCCCGCATTCCAGGGAAATATTGAATTATTTCGCCGCCCCGCCTACTGACGGCAGTGCACGTACGGTACAACCGGTACAAGCGATTCGATTACTTCCTTCGTTCTTACTCGTTTTGCTTCAATCCCCTATCTACGAATGTGAAGATAAAAGTTTACAATCATATTACCAACGATATTGTTTGTTATAAAATAACAAGAAAAATAGTAACGTCATTTGTAATCAAGTTGCTGATAAAATGCATACTTATATCTTAGATAAATATTCTTCTACTACAAAAGAATCAATCATGTTTTTTTATGATTTAGGCTAAACACTAACTAACAATGTTAAACAGAACCTTGTTAACGTAACGAAGTTTTATTTAGTTTTATTTACTTCTTTGAAACTCGTGGCGTGATTGTCAAAAGGAAATTGTACTGAAGGAACTGGGAATAACTTTCATTATATCCATTTAACGATAAACAAGAAAAAAAAATGTGCTAATAGATTAGAACAGTGATAGCCTAATGTTTGAAACTTGCCCTCTCAATTGGGAGGTCCGATGTTCAAACCCAGGCACGCACCACTGATTTATGTGCGTATTAGAAATTAATTATCACTGCTTTTCGGTGAAAGAAAACATCGTGAGGAAACCTACACACCCGAGAGTTCTTTAAAAAAAAGTTCTCGGAGGTGTGTGAATTCCACCAATTCTCACTTGGCCAGCGCGGTGGACTATGGCCTAAACTCTCATTCTGAGAGAAGACCCGTGCCCAGCAGTGGGATAATAATGGGTTGTACCCTAGATAGAATTTTCAACGCGTAATACAAACTTGGGCATAATTCTTGTAGTCGTTTAATAACTTTTTTTACCTGTTTGGTCTGACAGTGAAATCTTATCCTAGAACTATAACAATAAATCAAATTTAGTCTATTTTTCATTTGCCATTTATTTTACTATTCGTGCTCTGCTTATTTGCAATTAAGGCTTTATTCGCAATGTACGAATATACATCTGACAATTTATCCAAGAGTATATTTCTTATAATGAAAATAAAGTACAGAAAACATTTGAATTTTTACGATATTCCATTAAACTCTTCTTTTTTATTACACATTGTTGTTTTTTCGAATCTGTTATATATTGCGTATGTATTACACCTATAGTTTCAGGTATCCTCCATGTAGAATAACTGTGGTATAAATAAATTTATTTAATTTTGGTTGGGTAGTAAAATTTTATTTAACATAACTTGTACAGTAGTTTTTCCATTAAAACTTAAGCTAAATATTTTCATTGATATTCAAATACCGAGTCTCGTAAAACAACTTGTATTTCTAAGAAAAGTTTTATGAGAACATAAAAGGTAATCTCTATCGATCCTCGTAGCAATAGAATAAGTTATTTGATGTTATGCTTAAGCTAACTTGCTAAGTCATTGAGCGTCCATAAACTGGGAATATCAGTGAGTGAACTGTAATGCAAAGCTCGAAGCAAGTGCATTTTGCCACCATCTCGTTTACAAATGCCTTTGTAGTGTGTGTAAGCGAAACAGAAACATGTAAACGTAAAGGCTTCGCTGAAGTTCGTCGGTCTAGGCTCCAAGCCGCCCGCCCGCCCAGTCGCTTCTAGTGCGCCGCCCAGTTCACAGTGTGACAGTATTCCATGGTTTATTACTTTTTTATCACTTACTAATGTCACTGAACATAACCGTGGGGTAGCGAGTAAAGTTGAGTGTCGACACGTAAATATTTTATGCTGTAGTGAGCCGGTGAGATATATTTTTTTATATTCAATCTGTTAACCGTTTTGTATGTTACTGTATCATCATGAAATCGAACTGTAATTAGAATTGATTAAGTTGTATTTTCATAACAAACATATGCAAAAAATTTACAATGCTATTAATATTTAACAGTATTTTGTTTATAAAATACTGCAATGATATGGAAACTTAATTTTATCAGATCAGTTTTGGTACATCATTTGCGTAATGTTAAAGGGACAATCTGATATAATTTGCGTGTGTAGGTCGTAATAACCCTTTAATTGTTCATTATAACGTAATCGTGGCATGCAATATGATCACTATAATTTTACACCCAAATGTAATGAACACATATCCCTTTGTAATTTTGTGACTATTGTATGTCTTGTTATTGGAATTGATTATATGAATGTATTAGCTTTTTAGATATATTTTATATGTCACATAAAATTTGAAGTGATTCATAGCAATAAGTAAGGAAATGAGGTACGATTATGTCAATAATTCCCATTATTGTTTGTAACAAATTTTATCACATTGATAATGATTCACTATCTTTAACTTTAAATGTTCTTACTAACTGCAGATTTCGTGCCTATAATAAAGATTGTTGAATTTTATCGCTGAATCTGAATCTTGAATATCTGAATCTTGAATCATTGTAAACTTTCTACCTCAAATTTTATTATGTGAATAATTTTTATTTTTAATTATTTATTGCAATGTTTCCCATAATTAAAATAATTATTTTTTATTATTATTGCCCAGATCGTAATTAGGATTTCGCTTTCTTATTGGAAATGACATAATCTGTAAAGGAAAGGCAGAAGTTTTGTCTAAAATTTTCCTTCCTGCATCTGCATCACGCACTTTGTAGCCGGATGACGGTTCTCCACCTTCAATTGTTGTTCGGAGGAAAGGGGTGACACCCTCGTATGCACGTATCTCCATTCAAGTGGAAGCTCTGTTGTTCATACACACTCCTTTTTGTACCCACTGCACAATAATTTCGTTCGTTGCCATACTCGTACTTGTTAAGGCTCACGGACAATGTTTTTCGGTTAATATCAACTTATGTTGGCACTAAAGATGATCTTTACACTAATAAACACAGTTATAAAATAGAAATATATATATTGTCATGTTTCTTTAGTTTTCAAAATATTGCGTTTTTTTATTGGTAGTTGTTAAATTTGAAAATGATTATTAAAATCTTTGAATATTTCATTTACCAAAAAAAAAAAACATGGAACAACATTGACTTAAGAAATGATTGGATATATTGTGTAATTTTTCTGATATGAATAAAAATAACATTGAATAGTTTGCGTAATTTAGACACAAATATTAAAACACTTTTAGGTACTTTCATTTCACATCGATTTAAAATACTTTCATAGGTGAGTGGTATAACCCTTCCCTTTCCCTCGCCACTGCCCAGAATTACCCTACGTAATAATTATGGGCTAAAATACTGGGGTGGGTTTTTTTTCTTTATAAATAATTTCGCAGTTTCGTGCGTTAGGGGAGTTTACGTAAGAATTGTAATATTGCGAAATGACATTACCATGTTATATTCGTTTATAGGAGTTTATTACATTCATTCATGGTGTTATCTCTACTATATTATATTTACCTTTATTGACTTTGGCATTGGCCTGATGATAAGTGATTATTGCCTCTTATGAACATAGTTTATTACTAATAACTAAACAGGCTGGTTTCCCGCTTGAAGCTATCTTCGGGAGTATCTTGGAATGCTTGGTACAAGTGAAAGATACTTAACACAACCTTCAAAGCGGAATATAGCACAGTTTAACAATGCTCTTATTGTTGGTTGTTGGAGTAGAAACATGAAAGGTTCTGCCCTAAAACTAGGAATCATTCAACGAATTATTGTAAATTTGAGCTGATCAGCACTATAGTCAACTTCACTTTTGAATCCCAAGAGATATGATAATAAAATGTATGATACTACACGATAACAATTCGATTAAAATGATTTCGATTGAGCCAAAAGCGATATTATGGATAATATTTCTTTATATACTTAAAATGCACTACGCACAAAGGGAAATCAAAAATTGAAACAAAATATTCATAAGCAACTACAAGAAGTATTTATGTTTGTATGCATGTTATTGGGCAGTTTCTTAAAAAGTTTAAAAAATATATTTTTCTTTTGTTACAGTTTACAGCGTGGGTGGATGCCGTGATATTTGTGTTTAGTCTAGAAAACGAGATTAGTTACAACACTGTCTCTAATTACTTCAATAAAATGTCCCACTATAGGAATTCTGCAGAAATACCTATAATACTAGTTGGAACTCAAGGTGAGTTACAGTGTTAATGTATTATGATTAATTAATGTCGTATTAATACTTTAAATACCATTAACTTTCATAAAATACAATATTCCTGTATATTATAGGTCAGTAATATTATTCAAATGTCTTCTACACATCAAACGTAGCCTTGCGGTAAACACCTTTGACCTTAAAGAGAAAGTGTTTTGGCCGATTATATCACATTACGTGCGCACGTGTTGATGCCTCCACTGAGTTGTTATGAGGCCGTCGATTAACATATTATAATTTCTGTCCGTGTTTCTAATAGATTATTTCCTATTTAATGATCTGTTACTCCTCCAGATGCCATAAGTGAAAGCAGCCCGCGCGTCGTGGACGACAACCGTGCTCGCAAGCTATCGAATGAACTCCGAAGGTGTTCTTACTACGAGACGTGTGCGACGTATGGCTTGAATGTCGAACGAGTGTTCCAAGACGGTTAGTAAAACGAATACGTTTACTTTTTTTGCTCAGATGATGTCATTTCAATTGTACTTTAAATTCGCTCGTCGAGAACGGATTCAGTATTTGGTTACAATTCTATTTTTAGTCTTTTCTTTTATTTGTTTCTATACAAACCCTTTACTATATATTCCTTTATGAAATGGAAATTGTGAAAAGCGTACATGTTTTTAAGAATATTTCATTTGCGGTAGAAGATTAAACAACACTTTATGATCGTTATAGATACAAATTTGTTTTGATTAAAAATTGATTACTACTCGATGAAGTAGGAAAACGCATCACAACGATCGGCCGTACAAAAATTTATTCAACTGATTAAGTTGATCTTGATCAATTACATAATATCGTTTTTCTCGCATTCGTATGCACGGCTCATTTTGCGTGACGCTGCGTCCCCTGAATGAAGATATTAGATAGCTTGTGTTGCTACGCATGGGGAATTCTGTGCGCCGCAGTGGTAACACCGGACCGGCGGTGCGCGGTCGTACGATTCGTACATTCGTACACTCAAGTTCGTTCATCGTTCCACATTGTTTACATTTTTTGAGGCGGACGCCGTTGAATGTCACCGGCATTCCATCTGTTGTTGTGTGTTATTTAATATTATCGTGGTATTTCTGAATGGCGAGATGGATAAAACGCTCATTTTCAAATCGAACATGTCTCCGATATCGAGCCTGAGACGTCGGAGTTCATGTTACAATATTCAAAGAGCTGAGGAGCGCGACCGTCGGAAATCGGCAAAATTTGAATGTGCGTGTACATTTACCGTTTATTAAAATGTTTTGTTACCGTGTTTGGAATCGGAATAGTGTTTAAAATGTTTTAAGTTTTATAAATCGGAGGTATTTGTTGTGTAGTGGTGATTTTATGTGTGTTGTTTTCAGCGTGTCAGAAGATTGTGGGCACGAGACTGTCCGCGTCTTCGCAGTGCTTGTCCGGAGGATCCAGACCTGTAACTCCTCAACCTTTGGCTAATTCACCAAGCCACAACCATTCTACCTTCCTATATAAGGTAAGATACAAAACTATTTATTTATTTAACAATAAAGTACGAAACTAAATCGTGTGTTGCGATTTCTACCAATCTTTTGTCTGCATCTGATTCGCGTGTTGTTTTTATCTTTTTTTTTATCTGAAAATTCTGATTCTTGATAGTATGTATGACTATTACATTATTTTAGACACATTAACATTTTCTGATATTATTAAGACGAAAAGATAGTGATTTTTTTCTTATTTAATTTACAGAATTAAATACACTGAATAAGTTTTATTAACATATTTAAAAAAAATAGTTTTGAGTTATGTTTTTCTGTGTTAATAAAATTGTCCTTTAATAAAATAAGAAAATGAAGCAAAGATATTTGATAAATGTGACATGAAATAACAATTTTAATCTCCAAATCTCTTATAGTATGTAATTTATTTTCTATAATATATTCCGACCTACTTATAATAATTGTGTCAGAAGCTGATTTCGAAATATTTTAATAGACAATTCAAAACATACCAAAATTAGAACTGGTATTGTTCACTTCTGTCTAGTGAAGATTCAAACTATGTACACTGTCAATGCCGGATTGAGTCAGCACGGAGCCTGTAGCAAATTCAGACATGAGGCTCATAATTTGCCTTATGTAAGGGTATTAAATAAAACAAAACTGTTATTAAACTTTTCTGGATTTAATCTGGGAAAATTTAGAGATGACACTTTCTATATCTTCTTTCAGTTTAGGATTTTTAGGATAGCAAAGATAGTAAAATATAAATAGAAAAAAAAGGTAGGTGTTGGGTCACGGGGCCCATAGCATTTGCTACCCTTGCTATGTTGCTAATCCGGCACTGTACACTGTCCAAATTTAATAAGTTTATGTGGTGAACAATAACTAAGTTGTTATCTGTTGCTAACCCACATTTCATAGTTCTAAATTGAAGAGTACATTTGCAGTAAAGGTCCTATTAATGTTGCCGTCAATCAATTAATTGGGCCACTAGCCAATGAATATTGATATCAATTTACATTCTATATTTAGCTCACTGCAATAAATTTTATATATGATCATGTTGTCAGGACATGTAGTCTGTAAAGTACTCTGTTTTGTGTAGTAAAGGGAATATATTTACCCATATAAAAAGGGAATATATATAGAAAGACTCTATGTTAAGTAGGTAATTCTTAAGTCTCTTTTGTGTTTTTATCTGATTTAAATAGCAATGAGTATGTAGCCACCTCATGGCTTGCAGCCACCACCTCCCATCTGAAAGCATCTTATAGAACAGGGGTTATATCTGCTAACACCTGCGCTGCTACCATTGAGAACTAAGATGGTTGCCTTATGTAAAAGTGAGATATAAAGTTGGTTCAGACCTACTTCTGATTGTAAATGCTATTGACATACAAATGCCACACCCAGTGAAATTTGTGACACACAAACAGCAGAGGGACCTCAGAATTTGAGTGGTAGTACGTCTCTGATCAAATCAAATGTTCTACAAGCTTGAAAAAATGTGGTGTAGGTATTTCTAGTATTGTGTTTATTAGGTCCCAACCCATTATTGTCCCACTGCTGGGCATGGGTCTTCTCTCAGAAGGAGCGAGTTTTAGGCCATAGTCCACGGCGCTGGCCAAGTGTCAATTGGTGGACTTCACACACCGACAACTTAATTATTATTTTTTTAAAGAACTCTAGAAAACATGTTTTCCTTCACCGAAAAGCAGTGATAATTTGCAATACGCACATAATTTAGAAAAGTCAGTGGTGCTTGCCTGCCCGGGTTTGAACCTCGTACCTCCCGACCAAGATGGCAAGTTTCAACCATTAGCAATTTCGATTTCAAGTGTGTTTATTTATAGAATTAAAAATATATTAAGGCAATTTTAAAGACCACATTTTCTCTAATTATGTAGTGGCATTGAGCAATCCAGTTTCTATTTGTCATCAACAGATTACTTTTAGCAGACTCAAGGTTCTTTACCGATCTCAATGTTGACATCAATTCGACTGAAACAATACTTTTTGGCAGTATATTTTATTTGAGTTAATGTGAAAATGTCAGAAAACTGAAATTGATTACTGTGCACCAAAGTATTCTTAGTGTATCATTATTTTTTAAATAGAAATTGGAATCTGGTCTTGATCTGTTGCCAAAGGAATATTAATAAACAGCATGATATATTTTTAACAGTCAATTGCATATTTACACATTCCTGTTCCTGACAAAAAGGTTAGCAAGATAAGTATAAAATGTAGTTGTGTAGTCACTAAATAGTATAAAGCAAAGTTGCTTCTTTCTGTTTGTCTCTATGTATGCTTAGATCTTTAAAACTACTTACGCTACGGATTTTAATTCAGTTTTTTTTTAATAGATTGAATGATTCAAAAGGAAGGTTTTTATGTATAATACATGTTTAATAAAGAAGAGACATACTCATAATTTCAGATTTTTTTATTTTTTTTAAGTAATGGTTAATATCTAGTTTGGACAAAATTTGATAAAATTGACTTTGGTTCGAACTATTAACCTCCTTACTGAGATACTAGCTTTCTAACCACTATGCTATCTCTGGGCTATATGTCGCTGTCTTATATATATATATTTCATAAATGATCTTTGAAAACAATAACAAACTAACAATGCATCGTAGTAACTTATGTAGAAAACTGTTCAATTGTGTTAACAAGGGTTGTCCCATACTAGGGTTTTAGGATTGTAGTATAAATAATTGTTGGAAATAATTGTTCTGTATATTTTATTGTGAAGTATACAATTTATATTAACAATATCATAATTAATATCATTTGTAATTAAACTCAGGTTGCTAGAAAAAGCTCAGAAGTAAAAGTGTCTCAGCAAGAAATAAATGTATTACCTTGTATATTTCCAATAAATTACATTTTCTTAATGATTTTCTATTTAAATACCACATTTACTAAACAAAGGTGGCAACCCTACAGCTACCATAAATATATCAACATATCACATAACATGTGACAACTTCCTTGTTTGCAAAGAAACCAGTATAATGTTGCACGTCTGTCAATACATTTCATAATAAATAACTTGCGTTTGTTTATTTATGTACACAATGTGTTTACTTTTGTCTGTCCTTGAGTTGGAATGTTTGTAAACAAATCCAATGTTGAATAAGTCCAGATGTTTTAGAGGTTTGGCGATAACACAAAATGCGTATCAGTACGTCCGATTTTTGATAATTAATTTTAATGGGAAATTTTAATAGAAAACGAGTATGTATATCGTCAACCTATTATTGTCCTACTGCTGGGCACGGGTCTTCTCTCGGAATGAGAGAGTTTTAGGCCATAGCCCATCGCGCTGGACAAGTACGTTTTGGTGGACTTCATACACCTCCGAGAACTTTTTATTTTATTTAATGAACTAATATGTATCAGATGGTAAGTGGCCACTCCGTCCATGGCCATCTGTAAGCAAGATAAGGCCAGAGACTTGCCTGAAATTAGTCACAGAACGCTTTGCTGAATTATATCTTCCTTACCCATCTATACCCATCAGGCCAGAATACAGCACCATAACACCGTTTTTATTAGTCAGAAATTTGTAGGCATTAGTAGTATTAGTTTTCTGTACTATACCCCGTCAATACTTTTAAACGATTTTTTGGATACTAGAAACACTATGACTTTTTTGATTTATTACAGACCACCTTTTTCCGCTCGTGGTTTTTATATTTTTTAGGCTGAAAACGTAAATACTTATGCGCATTTTTGGAATGATATGTGCATTTTGGAAACGGTTTAAAAATTTTGGTGTTACTTATAAGTAATCGATCGGCTACACTAAAATAAATTCAGAGCGTCGAGTATACTGCTTTTTGTTCGAAAAACATTTAAGGGTGTTTGTGTATAAGGTAAAAAATCTTATACAAGTTCAATCTATGCGCGGGTGGGTATTCACGAGTACTATAAATAGAGTAGGCGCAACCGATAAATACTACCGCGATTGTTAACTGTCCTCAGTATTTGTAGTGCTTCGTAACATTGTAATTTATGAAGCTTAGTACATAAAAGTAGTAACCCTTTGTAGTTAAACTCCGGAAGCACCATCACCACACCTATGTCTGCCTAATAACAGGAGTATTATGCGATACTGTGTCCTGGTTTTGTCGACGAAAAAAAAGGTCACTACTTACACACCTGTCTCTGCAAATTGATTACGAATCAAAAAAGGTCGCCAAATCAAAATATTCCAAATTTCCAATCTAAAAAACAATGAAAATATATGTGTTTAGAACATACGCAGTACTTATAAGTTAATACATAGTTCTGAAGTCGGCATTCATATAGGACATAGTTTCATCTTCGTGATCCAGCGAAATATGTTGAGCGCTGATTTCGGAACTGTGTACTAAGTACTGAGTATGTTCTAAACCAAGATATATACCTATTTAAATTATTTTTTTTACTTTTTTGTGGCATGGACGTCGGTGGATATATTTTAAGTTTAAGCTTTTTATACTCTAACGATGTGTTACGAGGCATTGTGCAAGATGTAGCATCCTGTGTAATATGCGGGCAGGAATTCGCTATGCATCCCGGTACTTGGGATGAGCGTGGTGCTAATCGAGCACATACACCCGGTTGTTGCGTCACTGGCAAGAGATCTCGCACCCGGTTGAAAGCCGGTCAGTGAAAAGCGACAGCTGGTTAACGATTACTAATGATTACTTATCATATATTTTACTTACTTTTAACTTTTAACCTATAATATTTTTATTACTTTGGAAAAAAATATAGTGTAAAAGTAATTGTATATATAAAGGATATAACAAAAATACAATTCGCAATTTTCGCATTAATTATTTATCATGTAATGATGTGTAATTATCAGATTATCGTTTTTGTGTATTGATTGATATCTCATGAGGTCACACTTTTATATTCTCATGAGAAATATCACTAAACAAAGTCGCTTCCCGCTGTCTGTCCCTATGTATGCTTAGATCTATTTTAATGCTGTTTTTTTTTAATAGATAAAGTGATTCAAGAGGAAGGTTTAATGTGTAATATAAGATGAAATATTTACGCAAAATTAGGATACACACCACCCTGAATGCGGTCAGTACAAGAATCTTGCATGAGTCGTTTACCTTGTTGTACGATATTGAACTTGGTTTGAAGAGATATGATATCGTGTCAAGTGGGCGAATATAATTCGATATCAAGGACATGCAAAGAAATATCTTCACATTTACAAATTTTATTGGCGCGTAGTCACTATTCAGTAAGACCAGTGATAGCCTAATGGTTGAAACTTGCCCTCTCGATCGGGAGGTCCGAGGTTCGAACCAAGGCACGCATCACTGATTTATGTGCGTATTAGACATTGATTATTACTGCTTTTCGGTGAAGGAAAATATCGGGAGGACATACACACCCGAGAGTCCTTTTTCTTTTAAAAAAAAGTTCTCGGAGGTGTGTCCACCAATTCGCACTTGGCCAGCGCGGTGGACTATGGCCTATAACTCTCTCATTCCAAGAGAAGACCCGTGGCCAGCAGTGGGACAATAATGGGTTGACGACAAAGTCACTATTGCCGGTGATAGATCGAGTATGGTTTAACGAGGGAGGTTACACTGTCTCACCTATTTCTAACGTGAAGCATATATGGCGACTATCATAAATCAGGCTTGCCAGACGTGCCGATTTTGGCGGAAAGTCCCGATTTTCGCGGGATAGGCTCAATCCCGCTTTTCGGAAAGGACCGGATTTTCGCCATATGCTCTGGTCCTCCTACACCAGGGCCTTTTGTAGCGCGAGGACCACTGTCCCGCTTTTGACTATGAAGTCCCGCTTGTACCCAAAAAGTTTCCAAATCCCGATTTACTAAAAAAAATTTCTGGCAACGCTGTCACTGTAGCGGCGAGGCGATTTCTTTTTTGGTCTGTTTAAACGTATATGTTTAACTAATGGGAATTAATCAAAAATAATATACAGCCTGACATTTACTTCTTTGTGTAGGTGAACATAATCACTATGGGTTCTGAGTCGACGCCATTGAGATAATAAGGATAAATACGGTGTGGGTGTTTGAAAGGGAAATTTATTGAATGAGAACCAGTATTCTTTAATTACACTTGTACACAAGTTTCACTGTCAATGAATTACTCGTACATAAGTTACTATGTGTCGTAATTATGTAGTAACGATGACGGCGGATTTCTCGTATTAGTGCAAAAAGCAAAATTTCTAAGTCTAGACATCGTTAGCGTGGTGTTAAAGAGTTAGTTTAAGTCATTAGAAAAACACATCCGCATTTATTTCATAAAAAACTAGCTGTACACGCGGCTCCGCCCGCGTTCAAATCAATGTATCACAAAGTTTTCACATTTCACCCCCTTAGGGGTTGAATTTCATAAAATCCCTTCTTACTTACGCCCTTAAAAGAACCCGCATGCAAAATTTGAAACTCCTAGCACTTGTAGTTTCTGAGATTTCGTGATGAGTGAGTGAGTGACCTTTCGCTTTTATATACATAGTCATGTGTAATTCAGGTGGTAGAACCAGTGTAGTTCGACCGGGGAAGTTCCACAGCCACACCTGTTTCTAGCGTGAAGCATTTCTTGCGTTTCGATGGAAGGGTGTGGTTGCCGGCACACTTTTATGAGGCGACCATCATAGTCCTCGTGAGTAGCAACGCATCTGTGATTGACTTCAGATAGAACCCATGTTCTGTATGAAGTTGATTACAGATGTCCATGAGCGGCAGTGACCACTTGGTACTATCAGGTGGACTGCATGCTCGTTTGCTACTTTAGTCAGACAAAAAAAAATATGTCTAAGAATTGTGCAAGTCAATAATATAATTAAGAATGATTATCATTTGTGTATATAATTATTATTCAATGGGAAAAAAAGTAGCGAAAGATGGTATTGAGATTTATTTGAGCAAATAATGTAATTTTCTTTAAATTACAAGTTTTACAATTTGTTGTAGGTACTTAGTATCGTGTAGATACATGATAAATGTTACATGTATTATTTTCTCACGAGTTAGTTAATTGTATTCGTCAATAAATAGTTTTATGTATATCTAATTTAATATTAAAATAAAACTTCATGTTTTGTTTACTAAAATGTTAGGCGTTACCAGCTGACTTAATTGTTGTTGTCTCAAAATCCTTTTAAACATTTATAAACCTGCAAAAGGCACGTTTTAAAATACTATACTGTTTACTTACAGGATTCTCTCCCGCGCAGCCATCACACGCTCTCAGCATCGTCACACCATTTGCACCGAGGCGCGTCCTCCTTCGACGCGTCGTCGAATAGCAGCGGCATCTCATCGACTCACGTGGTCGAGATCCACAGCACCAACGGATCTGACACATCCTCGCGCTGGGGGAACTCTCTCGGCAGCCATGGATCCTCATCAGGACTGGTTTCCATCGCCACAGAGAACAACAACGTCAAATTCACTGCCCCGCACTGCTTGGACAATCTTCAGCCGGTCAAGGATCCGAAGGACCTCCCAACGCCGTCGTCGACGCCCACCACATCGAGAAAGTCGAGGAGAAGATCCAATCTCTTCACGCCTTCGAAGAAAGGCGACGATAGGCTTAAGAACGGTGAGCTCGGGTCGGGGAGAGCCATCCCGTTGAAACAAGGGCACCTGTACAAGAAGAGTAGCAAGGCGTTGAACAAGGAGTGGAAGAAGAAGTATGTGACGCTCTGCGATGATGGTCGGTTGACGTATCATCCAAGTTTACACGTAAGTATAAGTGATACTAGATTCAAATTATCATTATATTAAAAATTATTATTAATATATTAAAAATCATTAAAGTTAATTTCATACAGTAACAAAAACATCACTGTGTAAATTATTGAGTCGAATATCGCGGTGCATAATTAGCATCGCTCGTATGAACGATGTAGTCACTTGTCAAACGTCAAATAAATGTTCGCGTTTAAAATGCTTGAAACAGGATCCGTACACTACTATGTATTACACTAATGTTAGGCAACTTTGAAATTGAATATTTTAATCTATTTCAATGTTAATGTTTTATGCTATTGAAGTTACTGCTATCATGCAGTCTACCTTTTCTATAACATTGAATTAACAATTCAGTATGATTCCTGATGGTAAGTGCTCACTGCCGCTCATGAACTCGTTACCATCTCTTATGTAGGACGAGGATTCTAGCTGAAACCGTTGAAATGTGTTGCTTTTTCTGAGGGCTAAGATGGTCGCAGTTAGATTGCTTTTACCAAACCGCTTGACGTTAAACACACAATAAGTACATCCACTGCATTCTAACTACGAAGTTCCACAATTAAAGAATATCTCCAGTCGGTTTGTTCGAATTCAATACATTGTTTCTATGCAACGACATGCATCTGTATTCATCGGTCCAATTTTCTAGTACATTTCAGATTAAATTAATAGGTTACTGGAACAACATATGAATTGATTGTTGAGTACATTTATTAGGCCAATCATGATTGATTACTGTGATAAATAATGATGGATTGGTCCATTGGCCTATTGTAGGAGTTATGTAGAATATTACAATAAAGTTAGCTCAATAAATTTTACTATCTACCTACTTATTTTACCTATTTGTAGAGTGAGGCTATACTTGTGTTTCGATGGAGGGGTGTGTTTGCCGGCTTGCTTTTATAAGGTGAAGACCATCTTAGTCTTGCGGAATAGCAAAGCATCTGTGATTGACTTCAGGTAGAATTCTTCTTCTGTACGAAGTTGTAAATACAGATGTTAAAGGGCAGCAGTGATCACTTATCATCAGATGGACAGCATGCTCGTTTGCTACTTTAATTTTATGAAAAATATCTCGCCCTTGCATTACCTCTCAAATAAGAACCCAGCTGTTATCCTCACGCCTCAGAATTAGTACGGCGGTAGTATAACTACTAGGGAACTAATGGAATGAAATGAAATGAAATGTCTTTATTTTGTATAGGCCTACGGGGGCACTTACAAATTGTCAGTTACAATTTTTTTCTTACACTACCACCGGATCGGAATAATACTTCAACTGAGAAGATCCGGCAAGAAACTCAGCGGGTTTGTCTTTTTTCTTATTTATACCCTTTTTTTATATATAATTACAATCATGTTTTTTTACATGGTAATGAAAGTTAGCTCCAATATGTTGCCTTATGGGTGTACAACACTTACCATGTAAGTGTGAATTGGTGTTTTTTATAAAATCTAATGATGTCTCTCTGTTTCCACAGGATTACATGGAAGATGTGAATGGTAAAGAGATATCACTGCAGTATGTCACAGTGAAGGTGCCCGGTCAGAAGCCTCGTGGGTCAAAATCCATCATCACAACAGTCCCTGGGTACAATGGGTACACCAGTCTGGATATACATGACAGCATTGGGGGATTATCGTTGGGTACGTTAAAATCTTGTCACCATTCTCATAATGCTGAGCACATATTTTCTTTATTATCGTCTAGCTTCGAAACAAAACAATTTTATCTAATAAAATTGTCTCTCGATGTAATTTCTGCAAGAATAATGTTGCCTTGAATCCCGTGAATGGTGAATTCCTCCTCAATATTGCTTCAGACAGTCTAAGTATGGACGAAAGCCAAATATTCGCATCATCAAGTTTTCTGCTTATAGTTCATCACATAAAGTCACAAAAATAAGTCACATCTATAGTCCCGATCGAATTGCCTTTTCGGCATCAACCACTTAGCTGTAGCATAGTGGACGTATTGAGTTTAAGTGCTGAACGTAAGTAATTTTTTTTAAGATTATTTCTGAATGATGATTCTTAATTTCATAGAATAATCTTCCCGCTCCTCAGGTTACAAAGACAAGCCAACGCGTGCGACGGACAAAGCTCTCCTATCAGCGTTCGACACTATGAAAGAGCCGGCGTCGAGTCGCCAGTCGCTCGCAGACGCGGAGGTGGGCTCCACCAACGGTACGGACAAGGACACGCCGCACGTGAAGAAACGACACCGCAGGATGAAGAGCAGTGGCGTTAAGAAGGACGGGGATGAAGGTATGGTATGCTTTGTGTTGGTTTAGTAATCAGTAATTCGGCTTCGAGTCAGTATTCGCTCGCAGACGTGGAGGTGGGATTTGCCGACGGTGCCGATAAAGACATTTTTCATTTGAAGAAACGACACATTGACTAGAAAACGTTTCAATGATAATTATGATCTTTCGGAACTTGGTTTATTATAATAATAATAATAATATACTTTATTGTACCCAGAAAAAAGAAAAATACAGTAGATTACAATAATAAAATACAAAAGGCGGCCTTATCGCTCAACAGCGATCTCTTCCAGGCAACCTCACGGTGCGGAGTTAAGTTTTAGGGGAAAAATAAAGAGATTATTACTTTATTTTATTTACTTATTTACTTACTTACTCCTGAGAACGTCGGGGTCACTATACTATATGTACATGTGCCGATGTTTAAATCATTCCTACGAAAAATCTGCTTCACGCTAGAAATTTATGTCAAACCTAACCTACACAATTGAATTTTACGAGTTCCTTCTTGAAAATTGAACATTATGCGTCACTCGCTCATGTGCCTAATCTAACTCGTACCATTAAAGAATTAAAGGACTAATGATTAAATATATTTGTTCCAGAGGGCGACACGGCGAACTCGTGCGAGTTTACCATAGTGAGCCTGGACGGCAAGCGGTGGCGGTGGGTGGTGGGCGCGGGGGGCACGGCCGCCGCCGCCGCCGCCGAGCGCGACGCCTGGGTCGCCGCCGTCGAGGCGCAGATACTGGCCTCGCTGCAGGGAAGGGTGAGTGGCCACCCATGCCTTTATATGTACATTATACGTTTAGAGGAGAGGGCGGGGAGCTTTGGTCAAATTGCATCAAATCTCACGTATTTTGGTTATTAGTGATTCTCGTGATGAACGGGGGTCGCGGATAAATCACATTTTTTCTGCAAGTAACTAAAGAGAGAGAGAAATTGTGATAAAAGTGGAGTAAGTTAAGTTAAGTATGATCACAGTCTTACGTATGATGAGTCGGGGTAGAGGTCCAGACAAACCTATCAGGAATAACCTGTCGTAATTTTTAATGGACGATGGAGACACAGTTGTTCACAACATAGCATTATTATTAATTGTTTCCTAGATTTTGTTCGCCACTATGTCCTACTCACTTTTACCATACAAAATTGTTAAATGATATTTTAGAATGTAAAAAACTTCCGTAACTATTTATTTTACTTTTATACCATGCGTGGTTTGTATTAACAGTGCAATAATTGTTATTCCAGACGTCCCGGCAGCCGGCCCCCACGGGCGCGAACTCCACGGGCGACGTGCGCGCCACGTACTACGTGCGCCGCGTCAAGGGGAACGACAAGTGCTGCGACTGTGGGGCGGCGGGTACGTATTATCGTTCTTGTAATTTTGGAGTTAAAATAGGTGTAGGGTGTCTGCTTGAAAAAAATGAATGAAGGTTTATTAGACTACAAGGTAGGAGGACGACTATGGTTTGACCGGGGCAGGGTACTACCGGCACCTATTTTTATGTGGTAGTTTAGTGGTAGGCATCTATGACTCGATCCGGAAGAGGTATATTTGCCATACTGGCAAGATACTGGAGTTAACTTTTATTAACATGTAAAAACATGGTTGTAAATATATTTAAAAAAAAAACAAGATATAAAATAACAAAAAAGACAAACCCGCTGAGTTTCTTGCCGTATCTTCTCAGTTGAGGTCGTATTCCGTTTCGGTGGTAGTGTAAGTAAAATAAATGTTATTGACTATTTGTAAGTGCACCCGTAGGCCTACACAAAAATATAGACATTTAATTAATTTCATAGCTAGTTCTATAATAATCCAATTCTTTTGTTTCGACAGACGGGTGTGGTAGACTGCACACTATTATATGAGCTCACGATATTATTCCTCGGTATCTATATACTATAGATACTCGGTATAGAAACGCAACTGTAATTCACTTCCTACACTAGAATTCCAAATCTTTATGAAATTCCTTACATGGGCAGTGACTATTTAACATCACATACAATCGCCTTATTTGCTTCAGTTTACAATCATCCGTGTATCTTTAGCACCTATGACATAGGAGACGATCTTAATGTGAGTCCATGAGTGCAGAAAGTGTTATTGGGGTTATAATTTTACGGCGACTGTTAGTATTTATAAAATAGGAATTTATTCATCATATATATGATTCCGTAAATAATTGATTCTAATTTAGCATTGTTGTTTTCAGATCCCGATTGGGCCAGTTTGAATCTTGGTGTGTTGATCTGTATAGAATGTTCCGGGATTCACAGGAATCTGGGCTCGCATATATCGAGAGTCAGATCTCTCGATTTGGATGAGTGGCCGTAAGTATGAAATAATTCCATATAATATATTTAATTATATAATATATATTTGTTTACATTTATATTCCCTTTAATTAATGTACATTTCAACCAGAAAAACAAATTAGATATGCTATTTTTATAAGCTGGATACTAGTATATTTTGATTATTATAATATCAGAGTAATTATATATGATTTCTTTCCTTTTCCTAACTTACAAAGCGACTGTCTAGTCTTCATAAGTGGCAAGTATCTGCGATCGATTTCGGATACAATCCGTGTTAAATAAGTTGTCAGTTGAGCATTATTATAGATATTCATATTTGCATAAAATAAATGCACGGTTTATACATCCAGTTCATAATAAAAGATTTGTTTAAAGTTTGAATTAACTGATTCGATAATAAAATAGATATAACGAGGTGAGCGTGACGTCAGAATCGCCAGGAGTCTTCATTATTGTCCATTCTTGAAGATTTTAAGTAAAACACAGGAGTAAAGTTCTTCGATTTATTCACAGTTTAGGAGGTCCGTTCGCTTCGACGGTTAAACAAGAATCTTTTTCTACCGGCGTTCGCTCGCCTTTTTATAACAATGTTTGGTGGTGTGATAATAACAAATTTAAGGAGGATAAACTAAATTACAATTCTAAAAATCATTTAATGTTGCTAATTTAATAAACAAACAATTTTCGATCTTTAAACTAACTAAAATAATTATTTTCGTCGACGTGTTTTTCATAAATACGCGGTGTCGCGCCGACAGATACAATGATTAAACTAATTGAATGATTATGAGCACAAATACGCGGTCGCGGTAATGGCGTGAACTGAATAAGGCGGCGATGACGGAAACTAACATCGCTTTTTGAACATTTGTACGAGAGCGTACAATACTTATATGCTCCCTTAGAGTTATGAAAAAACTAGTTTTACTTTACTTTCGGGTATGAAACCCTTAAATTTACAATTAAACTTATTTCCAGTTTGGGTCATGTGAGTGTGATGGTGTCGATGGGCAACGCGCTGGCCAATTCGCTGTGGGAGGCCGACATCCGGGGACACGTGAAGCCTGTCGCTACCGCTAGTAGGGAGGAGAAGGAACGGTAAATTGCATAGTACAATATATAGTTTTATTTAGTACAGTTAGTTATATTAGTGGTTCTATTGCGGCACATCATTTTTATACAGATTTCTATTTTAAAATTTAATGTCTATCGGCCTTTTCACACATTCGTATTTTTTGTGTAAAAAAAAATAATTATTTGTCGTTGTATGGCTATGTTGATTTAGTATGTATGATATTTTATAATAAGGTCCTACGCTAAAGTACAAGATTAGAATATATAAATATGTTAAATCTTATGCAGTGGATGTCGTAAGAAGAAAAACCAGTATCCAACTATTGGAGACTAGATGATAAACGTACATGTACAGAACATGTACGAGATGGTAAATATGCGTGTGAATTTGTATTGGTGCATTTGAGGATGTAAGAATGGGCAATTGTTTGAGATTTTGAAACATGATCGATGCGTGATTGATGAATGATAAAGAGACAGACAATATTTAATGGTTGCAGAAATTAAGTATCATCATGTGTTTCTGCAGTTGGATCCGCTTGAAATACGAGCGTCGCGCGTTCCTGTCGAGCGCGGAGCCGGCGGGCGGCGCGGGCGGCGACGCGCTGCGCGCTGCGGCCGCGCGCGGCGCCATCGCCACGCTCGCGCGCCTGCTCGCCGCGCCGCCGCCGCGCTCGCCCGCCGCGCACGAGCGCTCGCTCGCCTTGCGCGCCGCCTCCGCCGCGGGACACCTCGCCGCCGCGCAGTTACTTATATGGGTGAGTACGGAGCGCGCAAATCTATGTTGTCATCAAGGTTGAAGGTCATGTGGGTGAGTACAAGTCGCTACGTAGTTAAGCGCTGCCTCCGCCGCGTGGCATCTCGCTGTCGCGCACCTGCTTATATGGGTGAGTACAGAGCGCACGTACCTATGTTGTCTCTGTATAGAAGTTTGAAGGTCACGTGGGTGAGTACACGTCGCTATGTAGTTCCAGTAAAAATATTGTAGAATATTTGTCCAGGTCGCAATGTAATTAATGTACA
This sequence comes from Spicauda simplicius, assembly GCA_949699795.1. NCBI lineage: Eukaryota > Metazoa > Arthropoda > Insecta > Lepidoptera > Hesperiidae > Spicauda > Spicauda simplicius. Next base: position 2,852,933 of record OX453062.1, read on the forward strand.
AAAAGTAGTAGAACCCAGTCACTATGTAGTTCTTGTGTGGAGGCCGCGTGTGGCGCGATTGCGACGATCGCCTGCCGTGTACGAACGCACGCCGCTATGTTGTCATGTCATATAGTAATTCTACGATTTTTTTATCTGATTGAAGTAGCAAACGAGCATGCAGTCCACCTGATGGTAAGTGCCACTTACCATCTTACTTACTAAGTGGTCATTGCCGCCCATGGACATCTGTAAGCTACTTCATATAGAACACGGATTCTATCTGAAGTCAATCACAGACGCGTTGCTACTCCTGAGGACTAGGATGGTCGCCTCATTCCATCGAAACACAAGAAATGCTTGATGCTAGAAATAGATGTGGCGGTGGTACTTCCCCGGTCGAATTACACTGGTTCAACACCTAGACGGTGGCTGCGCTCGACGCAATGACGATGCTCACCTGCATGCTCGCTGCGGCTGCTTATCTGGGTTAGTATAGATTGCTATGTAGTCATCTCTGTACGAAAGGTTTCGGAAAGGTAGGGCGAGTTGACGTCGCTATGTTACCACTGCACAAGTCACTGGGTGTGTTCCGGAAAGCGCTCACAACGTCCAAAATGCTCAAAATGTCGTTTCACAGGACGACCGCGGTCGTTGTGGTCGCGGCGAAAACGTCACTCATGACGTCATGACTTACGCTCACGCGAAGCTCACGGCGACCCATCTAACCAGGTCCTTCAAAGTGATCGGTCCACTAGAGATTACGTCAGTAACGCTCACAAGCCTGGAACGGGAAATAATGCGGTCGTGAGCGTGAAATTTGTGAACGCTTAATGGAACGCACTCACTGTCACTGTCAAGTATGACAGTCATCTGGGTATACAATTCGCTATTTTATCACTGTGAAAAGATGACAACGCGTGACTGTATTTGCCACATGCCAGCATGCATGTCCGGATTGTATGCTCGTTTGCTACTTCCATATTTAAAAAATAAAGAGGGCTCTGGCTTGTCTTATCGGTCACTTTGTAGTTGCAATCAGATAAAAGACACACGTAGTACCGGTTACAAGGTTTACATACAATTAGTCATTTTATTCAGCATATTTATTAATAGCTAAAACACGTACATCCTCACAAACTTTTGCGTTTATTATATTAACTAGCGGACCCGGCGAACTTCGTACCGCCTAAAAGTAAAAAATCTAAAATTATCAGCGTTAATTCAATATATTATGCATGTCTAATACATAAAACCTATAAAACCTTCCTCTTGAATCACTCTATTTATTAATAAAACAACACTAAAATCCGTAGCGTAGTTTTAAAGATCTAAGCGTACATAGAGACAGACAGCGGGAAGCGACTTTGTATTATACTATGTAGTGATAAGATATACAATTCCACTAATAAAACGTTTTTGTCACCAGCACAACGGCAACCCGAACTTCCCGGACGCGGACGGCCACACGTGCGTGTTCTACGCGCGAGCGGCCGCCAACCACCTGTCCGGGATACCCACGCAGTACCCCAAGAACCTTCAGCTCACCTGCCCCCTGCATCCGAACCCACCGACGACCCACTCGAGCACCAACTCTTCATCCAGCTCCAGCACTAAGAGCAACCTGAAGAACCCGGAACCGGAGTGCAACTGCATCATCTTTGAGCTACTCAACGCTCAGAGTGCATCAAACGCATTGGTCGAGTTACTCATCTCGTTGCAGAATAATCAGTACGCTGGCAACGGACTCAGTTTGGCCTGCAATAGGCCCTTGCATCCGTTACTGGCTAACGGAAAGTGTGGCAGCATCGTCTAAATTATCTCGTCAAAGTTTCATAGTTGCATAAGTAATGTTTGTTGTGATTGGCACGTGTTTGGATGTTGAAAGATTTTGTTCATAGTTTGATTGGATGGTTCGTTTTGCTTTTAAATAACACGTGTATATATTTTGACAAATCTACGTTTAAAAACTTTGTTACTTCATCACTAGACACAATTTTTTTACTGATGTTAATTTCAAAATTATAATTATCCATTGAAATTAAGACAGTGTGAGTGAAAATGTAAATATTAACACCTTCAATATTTGATTCCAAAAGGGTTGCCAATAATATAATAAACATTATATTACTACTTTTATTATTTGTGAAATTACGCCGTTTTACCAAAAAAAAATGGTTTTTCCCTTAGTTTGTCAAGAATCTTCGTTTGTATGTATATTCTGATATTAAGCGTGTTTTAAATTTTGCTATAATTCTACTGGTGCTTAAAAAAAAGTTTTTTTTCGTATTGTATTTTTTGTTGTAATGTTATAAAACATTTTTTTTCAATCGTAAGTACACGTTATATTTTTTTTATAAATGGTGCCCTAATTTTTAGAAAAAGCGAGTAAATAACATACTGAATGCCTGAAACTAGCTGAAATATAAGCTAAATATAGCTGAAGGCAGTTTAAAAATGAAAGAGAGAAATGTCTATAATTCATGATTATTTTTATTCTCTGATAAAAAATTATACTTTTATGTTGAATCCATGTCTTATGTTAAATTTTGTTTGTTCTATAGATATTAATTGTAAAATTGTACTATACAAACTTTTACACTGTGTAAACATTTTTTACATGATGTATATTTCGTCCTCGTTTGAGAGAATTGTATTGCGGCGTGAATTTTAATGATTTATTAATTCGAAATTCATAATATTATAATTATATCGTATGTAGGGAAGAATATTGAATAATTTGCATTATGTCAATTTAAAAGTTAATTGAATTTTTAATAGGAAATTTTAGGATTGATAATCATAATTGAAGTTTGAGATGCCCAGTACCTATCATTTACCATTTCATACGGTTTTTCCATTTTTGTAATAAGATATAATACAATAAACCGAATGTTGTTCCAGTTGTAATTAGTAAAATAATTTTATTTATACAAATTCAAATATTTGTTTTAAGGACTGTTAATTTCTTGAAATTAAAGTCTTCTAAATTTATTGCTGTGTAAATAATTACATAATATCTGTTCGTGTCGATATCAGATAATAATATCTGTCTATGATATTTTTTCCACTAGGCGATCATCCGGAACACATATTCTTATAACTTTTTCATGATCATTAATATTGTTTCTGTGACCAGTATAGAATAAATTTATAGATGATAGAGACAAAATAACAGCGGTCGATTAGGTGATTTAGTGGTACTTGACTTTTTTGTCGGTGTTACTTTAATTTGAAAAGTTTAAAGATTAGTTTTAAAAAATCGATAAATTGTATGTAAGTAGCTGTTGTCATCGACACGTAATAGTAAACCACAGACATATTTTGAATATCCAGGGCGGTCATTATTGTGGAGGAAACTGCGAAAACAAAATTTAATTCACATTAATTAATATAAAGGGAAGTAATGTGTTGTACAATTCGAAGTACATTTAGGTATGAAATAGAAATTAACAATCTTAAATTCACATTAAAATAACCTAATACACACTGGATGTTTTCGGGTGTGGCATCAGTCGACTAGATCTTATATGCAAACAACCAAGAGTTAACTTAGCCGTATTTTAATCGGCTCTGAGCCAGTTCAAATATTCAAATCAGATGAACGACAGTCGTTGAGCTGCAGGTCAGTTAACAATAACGACTCATGGTAATAGCTCACAGCCAGTTGTTTTATTTGGTACAGAATGAGATGCATATACAAATTCTGTCAGTTAATTACATTCAAGTGAGTATTAGTTGAGCTGAGCTGTAGCTCACTATACGTTTACTTCTACGCAATAAATTAAATTAATGGAAATAGTATGTGTTTAGAGATTAGAGGTGACATCACAAAATATCTAAATGATCGTACCATAATTATACTGTAATAAATATCACAACTACCGTACCCAAAACAATTACGGATAATTTATTAGAATAAATTCAATTTTATTTCTCGATACGAGCTCACGTTACATCGGAGGTATGGAGAAATATTTATAATTTTTCAAAAACTGATTATATTTATTCGGTATCTGGTGTAACGTGGGCGAAACTTAGTTATAGATGTTTTTACTAGGTATACATAAATTATTAATTAGTATACAAGATCTCAGCTCAACGCTATTTGTAGGGTAAATTAGGGTAATTATTTTAGTGGTAATTATATCGTCGCTTTGTCCCTTTTCGTCCCTTGGGTGTACCTTTTGGATTTTATCTATTTCGCCCTTATTCTTTGACAAATTTAAGTGAAAAAATATCCTACATTGACACGGGAGCTAATATTTACTAAGTAAAATTAAACCTTTAATGTACTTAAAATATTTTTTCCATTACTTGAAATTTACTGTCATATATTTATTACTATTTTCTTGATAACTCGAGGTCGAAGAATGAATGGCATAAACATTCCATTAATTCGTTTAAAACTAATATTGTTTAACCCGAGGGGTGTATTGTAGTTAATCCTAAGGTTTCCCGTATTAAGCCAAACGTACTGAACCCTTCTGTGCCTACTTTAGGTAGTTTAACGCTTCTGCGTCATAGCGTATACCGGGTTTCACAACTTTCGTATTTAATATAAAATTTATACTTATCCACGGATCCCCGGTGTACTCTTTGGTGTTTTTCAATGTAAAGTATAAATTCATACGCGTCTATTAGAATAATTGGCAACTGTAGATTAGATTAATACTTTGAAACGTGCATTTAGTTTCATTTATAACATTATCGTTCGATATAATTATTATTTTACACGTAAATTACGAGAGTTCGTTGCATTTAAAAAGTCATAATTCTGTTCGCGTATTTGTAAAAACATATTTTCGACATTTGAAATTTTATCACCATTCAATTTTAAAATTAAAATGAGAGAATTTATACAGATTGTAAATTTAATTTTTAATATTTATTACGTTGTAAATTGCGTATGCATTTTATTTTTGAATTAAATGGAAATATGTTTTACATGTATATTTTAGCCATAAACAGTTTTTTCTCTGTGTCTATGGCGTCAGTAGAACACGTAAAATGTACGTTATCGCAATAACGCAATTTTATGTACGTTTTATTGATTTTTAACGATTTTTTATGAATAGTTCGTTGAAATTTTATTGATAATTTAAAATTTGTTACCTTGTCCTGAGTTCGCAAGTTTATTTACATTATATTTTAATGTTTTTTTTGTGTATATTATTTTGTACAGGCCAAAGAGCTTACATTGTAAATATGGACGGCGCAGCTAATAAATCCTAGCTGTAATCTTAGACCTTCGTTATTGTAATTTTTAAGAGATTTGTTGATGTTCTTGATCTTGTGAAAATAAAGTGTAATATGTACACGATTCTGTTGTTTTATTAGGGTGCTTGGAAAATCTTAAAAAAGTGTCTAAATGCGGGATTTCCTCTCCTGAATATGATTCCATAGAGATACATAAGAGTAAGGGAGACATAAGCAGGAATGGCCGACGTTGAGAAAGAGAAATAAGAATTTGTGTGCCCTGTCTCTCTCGCATTCCGCGAGGAGACAGAGATATAGACACAGTCTTATCAATAACAGATATCTTTTTTCTTTGCCATATAATGTTTGAATTCTTTATAACTTCTATTTTAAGTGGCGTAGAAGCAATTAAAATGATATATGGGCAGATGAAAGGAAGTCTTAAGCACATTTCATAATTAACGCCATCTAGTTTTATAGTTCGTAAACTATTAACATAGACAAGAGATTGTATCAACTGTCTTCTCTTTATGCGTCGGTTAGCGGGTAGGCGTAGATTATGTCTGCCGATCGGAAGGTACAAAAGTACATCGACTGAGTAAGTTGGTAGGATAAAATTTTTGGACAAACTACTGTTTACACCTGTTCAGCGGCAAGTCTGTTAAAACCAGTTATACGTTAATTCAATTGTTAATTTCCGTGTGAAGTGTGAGTGTGCTTATCCATCAGGGTCGTAATTATCATCTAGCCTATCCATTATTATGTCTACTGCCACTAGGGAATGCAACCACGACTGATAAAGGCCAGGCCACTCTGCATATGTTAGAAGTAGGATCGGGGCTGAATTCTGAGGAGATTTAGGAATCTGCATCCTTTGGTGTTCTTCGTGATCTGGGCTCTGCTCACACAACTGGTGGCGGCCAATCTCCGTCGAAGTCTACGTGTGCCAGCATCGATATGCGCGTCCCATCGTCGTCATCGGGTGAGATCGTTTATTTATTTAATAGTGGTAGGTATATCCTCGGCCGTGTGGTGTCGGCCTTTTAGAATAGCACCACTCCCTCTCTACCCGTGGATGTCGTACGAGGCGACTAAGGGACATAAATCCAAGGAATGGGCAGCAGCATCTCCTTGTGTAACTTACACCTACTGCGGTCACCAACACGCTTGCCAAGCGCGGTGACTATCGGCAAAAACCCCCAAATGAAAGGTGCAGAAGACCCCGGCCCCCAGTCCCCGGCAGCCCCGCTATTCCGGGCTACGGTAGCGGCCAAGGTAACGGCGGGGCAGGGGGTGCTAAGAATCTCCGGCAGAGATCCGGCTACCGCAACCGACGACTTCTGCACCTGGCAACATACAACACCAGGACACTGAGGACCGACGAGAAGATACGGGAGCTGGAAGAAGACTTAGACAAGTTGAACTGGAGTGTTTTGGGATTGTCTGAAGTCCGAAGACAGGGTGAGGACACGATAATCCTTAAATCGGGCAACTTGTTCTATCACCGGGAGGGCGACCACCTGTCTCAGGGTGGTGTCGGGTTCCTCGTCCACAAATCCCTCGTTAACAACGTGGTAACAGTCGACAGTGTGTCGTCAAGGGTAGCGTACCTTATACTCAGAATATCTAAACGGTATTCGCTGAAGGTCATACAGGTATATGCGCCGACTTCGACACACCCAGACGATGGTATGAGGACGTAAGTAGAGCCATGCATACCTCAAAGACCCACTTTACCGTTGTTATGGGGGATTTTAACGCAAGACTGGGCACGCGGAACGACGGCGAGCGGAAGCGGAACCCTTTGGAATTGGACAACGGAACCACCGAGGCCACTTGCTTGCCAACTTCTTGGAGAGGGAGGGCCTCTTTATGATGAACTCTTTCTTCAGGAAGAAGGCACAGCGAAAGTGGACTTGGATAAGTCCTGATGGTTCGTCTAAAAACGAGATAGACTTCATTTTGGCAGACAAACGGCACATATTTAATGATGTCTCTGTGATCAACAGGGTGAAAACCGGAAGCGATCACCGGATGGTAAGAGGCACATTAAATATCAACGTAAAGCTGGAACGGTCACGCCTAATGAAGTCTACGCTCCGACCAACACCTGTCCAAATCCAGGGCTCCGAAGAGTTTCAACTTCAGCTACGAAACCGTTTCGCGTGTCTCGATTCTTGCGTTTCTGTGGACGAAATTAACACCAAGGTAGTAACAAGTTAACAACTGTCCACGACGTGGGGTCTAAGTACTTTAAGACCCACTCCAGTGGTAGGTCTCGGGTTCTCTCAGAATATACTCTCGGTCTCATGAGGGAGAGGCGAGAACTATGTGTGCAGTCTCCAGCCTCAATGTCGAAATACAGACTGCTCAATAAACAGATCTCTCAGAGTAGGCGACGCGATTGGCGTGCTCATAACACCCATCGCGTAAAAGACGCTATTGAGCGAAACCAGGGCTCGAGAGTTTTCGCCATATATCTGTGCGTTGGGCAGAGCCTGCTGACGAGGCTGAAGACCGAATCGGGCACCATGGTTTCGTCTAACTCCGATGTTCTGAGAGAAATTGAGAAATACTACGGACAGTTGTATGCTTCCGCACGAGCTCCCGCCCGTAACAAGGCGGGCGACAAACGTGCCAAACTGACCCGACACTATACCGAGGACCTCCCGGACGTCAGCCTGTACGAGATTAGAGAGGCTCTCAAACAGCTGAAAAACAACAAGGCACCGGGCGATGACGGAATCACAACAGAGCTGCTAAAAGCTGGCGGTAAACCCGTACTAGTGGCGCTCCAAAAGTTGTTCGATTCCGTCATTACTAGTGGGACAACCCCGGAAGCGTGGAGCAGAAGCGTAGTGGTGCTGTTCTTCAAAAAGGGCGACAAAACTCTTTTGAAGAACTACAGGCCCATTGCGCTTCTGAGCCACGTGTATAAGCTGTTTTCGAGAGTCCTCACTAACCGCATTGCACGCAGGCTAGACGACTTCCAGCCTCCCGAATAAGCCGGTTTCCGAAAAGGCTACGGCACCATAGACCACATTCACACGCTGAGGCAGATTATACAGAAGACCGAGTAGTATAATCTGCCGTTATGTGTTGCTTATGTGGACTATGAGAAAGCCTTCGATTCTATCGAGACCTGGGCAGTGCTGGAGTCACTTCAGCGATGCCAGATCGACTATAGGTACATCGAGGTGCTGAAGTGTGTATACACTGCCGCCACCATGTCAGTCCGAGTACACGACAGAATCACAAATCCAATCCAACTGCAGCGGGGAGTCAGACAAGGCGATGTTATATCGCCGAAACTGTTCACCGCTGCGTTGGAAGATTTGTTCAAGCTGATGGAGTGGAAAGGTCTTGGCATTAACATCAATGGCGAACACATCACGCACCTTCGATTTGCCGATGATATAGTCATCTTGGCAGATTCGCTGACGGACCTCAGCACAATGCTAGGCGACCTCAACAGTGCCTCACAACGGGTGGGTCTTAAGATGAACATGGACAAGACGAAAATCATGTCGAATGTCCATGTCACACCCGTACCGGTAGTTGTTGACGGCACTCCTCTCGAAGTTGTCGACGAGTACATTTACCTGGGTCAAACGATCCGGATGGGTAAGTCCAACTTTGAGAGGGAGGTCACTCGAAGAATCCAACTCGGCTGGGCTGCGTTCGGGAAATTTCGTAATATCTTCTCGTCCACAATTCCTCAGTGCCTGAAGTCGAAATTATTCGAGCAATGTGTGTTGCCAGTGATGACCTACGGCGCCGAAACGTGGTCCTTCACTGTAGGCCTCATTCGGAGACTCAGGGTCGCTCAGCGTGCTATGGAGAGGGTTATGCTCGGAATTTCGCTACGAGACATGATTCGCAACGATGAAATCCGTAGACGAACGAAGCTTACCGACATAGCTCTCAAAATTAGTAGGCTGAAGTGGCAATGGGCCGGCCACATCGCTCGCAGGACCGATAACCGATGGGGAAGGAAGGTCCTCGAGTGGCGACCACGTTTAGGCAAAAGGAGTACAGGTCGCCCCCCTACCAGATGGACCGATGACCTGAAGAAGACAGCGGGAAACCGTTGGATTCAGAGGGCACAGGACCGGTTGGAGTGGCGCCATTTAGGGGAGGCCTATGTTCAGCAGTGGACATCAAAAGGCTGATGGATGGATGGATGGGATATACCTCTCTTGTAAAATTAAGTTTAGACAAAAAGTTCCCGGGTACTGTGTTTTACAATATATTTTTTACAGGGGTAGAAAGTGATTTTTTTTTATGAGATACTGATGCCTCTAATAATAATTTATCGAATCTGTCTGTATTGTTACATGTAGATCCAGACAATTCAATTTATTGTACCCGTAATAATAGGAAGGGATTTAAAAAAAATAACAAAAAAATACAACCAACTTCCTTGTCATAAAAAAGTAAAAAATAATTGAAATACATATATGTTAGTTTAGAACATACTCAGTAGGTACATAATACATAGTCCCGAAGTCGGCGCTTAACATATTTCGCTGGACATTATATGGAACATAGTTTCCTCATTGTATCGTTTAGGCTTGAAGCACTCCTGCATCATCAGAGTTGAGGAGTTGAAGGTCAAAATTTTCATCATATATGTGTTTGCTTAGTAATCTTATTATATACATACAATAAACATCAAATGGCTAACGTTTATGGTTTTGGCCAGCTGTAACCCTGCATCATCAGGATCGAGGAGTTGAAAGTAAAATTTTTCATCATACTATATAACCGTAGATACTTATTTCAAATTCTAAGTTTCATAAGAATCGAATGTTAAATTATCTAAAAATCATGAGGAGTGGAGTGGTAGTTTCCACCCCATAACTCAAAGAGTTAAGCATCACAGCATACCCACATCCAAGAGAAAAAGTTCCGCGATGAAATTTCCTATCGACGTGACGAATAGATAACCTCATTTGGGAAGTCATTTAAAAACGGGCTTTCATGTTGTAATAAGTCACGATATAATGTTTTTAAATTAAAGTAGGATCTCTATGCGACAAAATTCTAAGTTACAATTAATCAGTTGACTCTGTCTCGTACGGTGATGTTAATACGATGTCCTTACCTACGTTTGGTAGGTAGGACCAGTTTTTACAATCTTATAAGCAATAACTTACCATCTTTGGCTGCATGCCGGTTAGCTAATTTCAGTTCATAATAAAATAAGCACATCAATAATAATCCATTTTTGATGGGAAAAACCCTTCGTAGTTCAACAGCGGATGCAGTTTGTGCTTAATAACACTCATTTGAAGGGTATGTGAAGGTTTATACGAGGGGTTCCAACTCTCTCTGGGTTCTCTGGGGCCACAACGCGGCTGTTGTTCCTTATCGCATTTTAATTCTGTCTGGGAACGGTTGTCTGGCAAGTGAAAATGACCACAACATCGGGTGGACTGCAGGGTCGAATGTTCTTGGTTTCTTTCATAAAAAAGTACGGTTTTTCCAACATCGTTTGCGGTATGTCGACGCCGCAGATCCATTTGCGCTATGGGTAACATCGTTAAATGGCTTTCAAACTAGGTAATATTGTTAACCAGTTAATATTGTTTCAAATAAAATTGAAAAGGACAGGCCTTCTAATAATCAATTACCGGTAACCATTCGAAGTTTGAGAAACACCGAATAGTTAGACGTTTTGATCTTTATGACTTAAACTTTGGCAACAACTAGTTATTAGGTTTGAAGATTGTGAAATCTACCTACGCACGATTTAACATATTATTATGTAAAAAAATTCTCAGACTTACCAGGAATTTAAATATTTTCTTCAACGACCTTATCAGAATTTATAAGTACTTTTGTTATTATAATAAATTTAAAAAAAGGCTTGAGTATATTTCAAAATATTAGGAGTATTATTATGAAACAAAAAAACACTGTCAAAAGTTGTGTTAGAAACGTACAAGCAATTCTGGCAACTGTGATATTGAAAAATATGCTGAATATATGAAAGTACGTGATTCCAAGTAAATGATAAAAAAACGCTTTTTACACTCATAGCCCCACAGTAGGATTTTGTCCTCTGTCGTGGGTGCCATGGACACTAAAAAGACGAATACACAAACACCCAGACCCAGAACAAGAATCTAAACTTATCATTCAGATACCTGTCTGGCCGGGAATCGAACCCAGGACCCACTGCGTGTTAGACCGGTATGGTAAAATGATGCCAAATTATTTTACGTAGTGCAGCATTTAATTTTTTTTTAAATATATTTGTCAACTAGTCGCACATATTATAGGTACTGTTTTTGTATGGTATGTGAATGGTTTTATAGTATGTGTTATTTTATATACTCGTACCTACTAGGTATTAAATATTTTTATATTAACGGTTATTTACCAACATTACAACCCAACATTAAAAATAAATATGAAAGGAGGAGAGGCAAATAATTAAATTCCATAGTCGCTCCCAGTAGCGAATGATTCCCTCAGGAATCGAGGCGGCGACTTATTACTATTCATTGGGACTCCCTTTTAATTTTGTCCGAAAACGTAGTTCGCTTATAAATAAAATATTAAGCATTGTTGGTTTGTTTTTACTTTAAGTATATAATATATATAATACTTTAAGGAGGGAACGATTTGCATTAAGTTCAATCTTTTGCATGGCTGTATATTTTTTTGTTCTCGAGGGGGAAACCTTCAAAAGGTACCCGACGCCGTGGGAGCGATGAAGGGTTATGTGGGATTTTTACCGCACTAAAACCCCCCGGTGGCTTTCCTCCGCGTTATAAAGATGACTCCGGGATCTCGAAATGACTGCAACCGGAACCCTCTGAGGGCGTTGCCCCGTCGGGCTCTTCCCAGATGGGCAGCTGGGTCCACTGCTCCGACTAGTCTTTACGACGGTACGCGACCACACATGACGCCGTCCTTCCTGGGATCGCATGACCGAACGGTTCGAGCTCCCACTCTAGCCGCCTGCAACCCCGGAAGCTCTATTTCTAACGTGAAACATTTCTTGCGTTTCGATGGAAGGGTATATATATATATATATATATATATATATATATATATATATATATATATATGCCGGCACACTTTCACATGAGGCGACCATCATAGTCCTCGCGAGTAGCAACGCATCTGTGATAGACTTCAGATGCAACCCATGTTCAATTACGGACGTCGATGGGCAGCAGTGCCCACTTACCATCAGGTGCCGCATGCTCGTTTGCAACTACAGTTAGATAAAAAAGCCCCTTTTAGTCGCCTCTTACGACAGGCATAATGCCGTAGCCCTATTCTGATCCCGGAACTACACGGACGACCTCGTTGTATCTAATGGTCCGTTATGCGTCCATTAGATACAACCACACGGGAACGCTGCCGTTAAACTGTAGGACAGTTTGGCAGACATAAGTGTATGAGTTATTGTATTTTTTAAGTGAGAAAATAAATTAAAAAAAGAAAAAAAAGGTAATCAGTTGAAAATTTTACAGATGATGTATTTCTGTTGCCGCTATATACAGAAATACTAAAAACAAAATAAAGTAAATATTTAAGGAGAGGGAGGGGGCTCCACAGAAAAAATGTAATTTTTGTCGTTTTTAACCGACTTCCCAAAGGAAAGAGGTTATCTATTCGTCACGTATATATATATATATATATATTTTAATGATAATGGTACGGAACCTTCGTGCGCGAGTCTGACTCTTTTATTTTTTCCGCTACGGAAATAGATATTTAGTTATTTACTACATAGATTTGATGTTGCATCATATGTATCGCGACTGCACTACCTTACTGACAACGTATAATTATATTTTACGTAATTTCGAAACAAACTGATATTGCGAAACCATTTTAGAACAATTAAGAACAATCAAGCTACGGTACCTATTTGTAGACAATATGCCCGTATTTTCAAACTTCTTTCATCTCCTTTCATCCTTCAAGGTCTCCAATATGTTTTATGTACCTACCTACTATACTAGGTAGTGTGATAAAAAACGAGGCAAGTTTTCAATGTATAGAATTTTCTTCCTCTTTCTTCCTTCTTCTTCCATTAGCCGTCGCCATATCAATATCAGAAGTATAATTATACATACATATACTAACTAGTTGACCCGGCGACCTTCGTTCCGCCTAAAAGTCAAAAATCAAAAATTATCAGTGTTTCTCTACTATATTAAACATGTTTTATACATAAAAACCTTCCTTTTAAATCCCTATATCTATTAAAAAAATTACATTAAAATCTGTGGCGTAGTTTTTAAGATCTCAGCATACATAGGGACAGACAGCCAGAAGCGACTTTGTTTTATACTATGTAGTGATGCTGATTGATTAATATAATTTGAAACAAAATAATAAAAATATCTAGGTTGACCTACATATTTTCACTGAAACACATTTTTACTGAAAAACGTCAGCTTGCAGCATCTAATAATTATATAAAGGTATCCTAAATGGTTATTTTTAATAATTTACTTAATTAAAATATTCTTTCGCATGTCTGAAATAAAAGGTCGGATAAAACTGATACTGATTGTACCGTCGTGTTCACATTAACATTTACAGCTTCCTTCTACTTTGTTCCGGAAGCAGTGATGTAGGTGCACAATATACACGAGAACGAAAATAAAGTACACGTACAGTAAAATAATGTACACGAGGAATAAAATAGGTAGGTATTCTTGTTAAATTTCCTGCTTGGGACTTCACTTTAAAATCAAGTGACACTTTCTACTGCGAATTTTCATCGTAGGTATGTTCATCATCGTCCCTGTAGTTCCAGGATCGGAATAGGGCTACGGTATCCCCTACCTGTCGTAAGAGGCGACTAAAGGAGGCTTTCGGGTTAGCAGGCAACTAGAGTGCGAGCTCTAACCATAGCGATTTCGGGAAGAAAGGCGGCGTGTGTGGCATACAGTTGCAAAGACCAGACGACGTGCGCCCAGCTACTAACCTGGGAGGATCCCGATGGGGCAACGCGTTCAGAGGACTCCGGTTGCGTTCTTTTGAAGATCCCAGACTCCTCTTTGTATCGCCAGGACGGCAACCGGGGAGTTTTTAGTGCGGTAAAGATCTCACATTAACATTCGTTGCTCCCATGACGTCGGGTTCCTTTTAAAGGTTTCTTCCTCGAAAAAAAGGTCGGTACATCATAACCTTTCCATTGACGTTATAAAAATGTTTTATTAAGTGTTAAGAACTATGTAAATAATGTACCTAACATGGTGTCAAAACAAAATAAAAATTAATATTTCAGACTAAAATCCCCATACTTTCTCGAGAATACACAATAACATCGTAATCGATATAAACATTGTAGATAATTCGTGTAATAACTGCGCTATAAAAGACAAATACCTACCTATGTATTTTTACAGGATCAATTCACATCGTTCAAAATTTAATTTAACTATACTTGTACCTTAAATTTGTCAAATTCAAAACTAACACATATTCAGTTATACCAAGACACAGATGCTTTGTCAAACTACGAACTTAACTTTGCAACTTCAGATCTTTGCGGTGCGGGAAAGCATAGTTTTGAACAATGGTGAATTAGTATAATTCAGACAACAAATGTGGTATTGAAGGTGGTAAAACTGCTTGACATTCTCCTATAACACGACGGCACCAACATACATGTCACTTCAATCATATACTTAGTAGCAGTGTATCGCTGCTGATTTCTCTTGTTTTTTTTTATCTGACTCAAATAGCAAACGAGCATGCAGTCCACCTGATGGTAAGTGGTCACTGCCGCTCATGGACATCAGTAATTTACTCCATACGGAACATGGGTTCTATCTGAAGTCAATCACAGATGCGTTGCTACTCCCGAGGACTATGATGGTCGCCTCATATAAAAGTATGCCGGCAACCACACCCTTCTATCGAAACGCAAGAAATGCTTCATGATAGAAATAGGTGTGGCGGTGGTACTTGATTGGTGGTATTAGAATCAGTGTAGTTCGACCGGGGGTCGAACTGGTTCTACCTAGAATACAATGGCTCTCGTTATCAGAAATTCTGGTTGAAATGATAACGCAGACCCGAAAACTGTTAGCGGTCGGTTACAGGTCAAGAGCGGCAGTCACCACTGAACTTCGGGTATGTTGCATATGTGCTAGCTACTTCTATTACAAAAAAATGTTAGTACTATTAGAGGATTTTAGCAGAGTATAGTGCACTAGATCGCACACAGTTGTTACTCAGCTTTGTTTTAATAAAGGAATCTGTTCTAATTAGACGTACAAACAATATTTTCATGATTTTATGTGTTTAAATTATAAATATTAATATACAAAGTTAATACATTTTTAAAACTCACAAGAAAAACAAGTTAATTATTTTTTGTGCTATATTCCCTCAATTTTCTGCACCAAATGCAGAAAAGAAGAAAAGCTGGGAGTGCGCTGTTGATATATTGCCTGAAACTGATGATCGAAACAATTCGCTTTGAATTCTGTGGGTTAACAGCTATAGACCATAATTATCACACAAAGCTGGAGGTTTAAAAATAATGACTAAATGGCGATTGTTTATGGGAAGCCACGAAAAAGACCTTCTTTACAAAACGGTTTTTGCAAAAAAAGTCCACCTGGAATTAATAATCGTATTAAATGTGCTACAGCTTTAGTCATTAATAACACGTAGTAAAATTTTGGTTAGTATGGGGTCCAACGTTTCGCAGAATATGTTAACAATTAACATGTCGTCCAAAACCTTACTTTAAGAAAATCGCGTTTGAAGTTTTTGTATATTTATTACAAAAACTTCAAACGCGATTTTCTCGTCTGTAATTTGTAATAAAAAATCTTACCAGTAGTGTAACTACAGGGGCCTCCTGCTGGAAGGGCCCCCGTTCAGAGGAGAATCCCAATTACCAATATTTTTTATTTATTATACATAACGAGGTAAGCGGTGACTTGTGACGTCAGGAAGGCCAGAAGTCTTCATTACTGTCCATTCTTGAAGATTTCAAGTAAAGCACAGGAGTAAACTTCTTCGATTTATTCACAATCGAGGAGGTCCGATCGCTTCGACGGTTAAACAAGAATCTTTTTCTACCAGCAGGCGCTCGCCTTTTTATAACAATGTTTGGTGAGGTGACAATAACAAATTTATAATTATAATATCACATACGAAAGAGGGTAGGGTGTCAAAAATTAAAACAAAGCAATTTAAATTTAAATATGTCAGCAGCTAATAGAAGCGAAATATTAGACTTAAGTAGATAGTTACAGGATAGAGTTAATAGAGGAAATACAGAGATGAGGGAAATACAATAGAACACAATAAGAAACATTACGCCTTTAGTTTTTCATAATGCCCATATACGACAATAGCGTTTAGTATCATTTTTTTAAATTCTAACTAGGGTAGACCCTTCATAGTTTATTAAGCCACTCATAATTTATGAATAAGCACAGTAGGTATAGCCTAGGGCTTAGTGATTTGTGGTTCAACATAATACCTAGGCATAGCAAATATAAATCAGTTTTAGACTAAGCTCTAGCGATTTGAATGGGTTCTTGTTTCATTGTACATTCTATTATGATTAGGTAGGTACGACTTATCAATTTCCAACAATGCCCAGGCAGCTCTGTTATTCTAAATGTGATAAATCGACTGAAATATCGTGAGATTTGAAATATCTGTAGATTATCGAAATATCGAAAGGCATTTTATTTTATGTATTAACACGAATATTACGAAACAAACAGAACTTTCTTTTAGGAAATATGGGTATAGAGACAATACTTTAATGACTTTTTTATCTGACTGAACGCAAACGAGCATGCGGTCCACCTGATGGTAAGTGGCCACTGCCGCCCATGGACATCTGTAATCAACTACATACAGAACATGGGTTCCATCTGACGTCAATCACAGCGTTGCTACTCCCGAGGACTCTGATGGTCGCCTCATGTGAAAGTGTGTGGACTCTTATGATAACGCTTCTGAGTTTATGATCATTCCCATCTCAGGCCAGTTAGTAGAAATTTTGTCTTGAAATATGTATTTATATATTTGCAGCCCTTTGTACTATGTACTATTTAGATATGAGATTACTCTAATGTTACGATGTACCTACAAAAACTTTTAGACAATAAATAGACGGTCATATTTTAGATACCTCTCTGCCAGGGACTGTAACTATTGTTTGCCGATAAAAGCGAGATACGGGCGCGCGGTGCACAATTTCCTGTATCATGTATCTCCTATATAAACTTTGTATGTGTCCTACGGATACATAAGCCGATAAAAGTTTGGTGTGGAGAGATAAAAGCTTCGGGTAAGATTTTGGCGTGTCCGATTTTTTGACACAATTCCATCAAATATTCGGTTAAGATATTATTAGACAATGATATTATTCATGTAATGAATAATAAAATAGTACAAAATGGGCGTCAGAGACCATTTAACAGCTTGTGATTGTTTGCTACATAACAAATCAGTTTAGTCAATGTGAATTTTACAAATGGCTACCAATCCGAATTTGCTCAGCGTAGTAAATTATTATTTTTTTAATCTTAGAGAGTCCAACTATAAAAAAAACATCGATGATGATCATTATATAAAAATAAAGACTAGAACATGCTTAACGTCTTTTCATTCAATTTAATTTACTATCGTGTTACCAACCAATAAGTTGCTTGCCTGGATGCCTGGGGACACTACTGTTGAAATCATGACTACATTAGTTATAAACATTAACAAGAATCTATATAATGATTTTATTTGAATTGATCGTGCCATGTTATTATAAATATCATAAATCAACAGAAGTCACAATATAAATAAATATAAATGTTTATATAAATAATTTATTAATGCATATATTTAATTTTTTATGTAATGTAATAGATTAATAGTAATGTTTTCGTCTCTGTGACGGTTTCCTTAACGCCTCGCTATATTTAGTATAAAAGGGAGGGTATAACGGTAATATGGATCATTCTAATAATTCACAAGTGTAAGACGTTACTCTGTCCGAATGTATTCTAAAATTGAATAAATGTAAAATCATGGAAACATACCAGTGTTGTACATAACGTGTCGTACTTTGGCCATCCAATCCTACTTCTGGAACATTCGTTTGGTTTCACGTAGCCGACTTTTACCGTTCAAAATACGGTATAATATGAAACGGTATTTTTATAACATCAATATAGTAAGCGAGCACGCCATCCATCAAGCAACTTTATATAAAACTAGCTGACCTGGCGAATATTGTTCCGCCTATAAGTCAAAAATCTAAAATTATGAGTGTTTCTCCACGATATTATGCATGTTTTATACATAAAAATTCAAGAAGAATTAAAAAACTGCATTAAAATCCGTAGCGTAGTTTTAAAGATCTAAGCATACATAGGGACAGAGCGGGAAGCGACTTTGTTTTATACTATGTAGTGAAATAACAAACATGCATGCAACATTCAACTTTAATAATTTGTAGATAATATAAAAGACTAACGTGAGGTTACCCCAAAGGCTTAAAATACGTTTTCTATCTACAGTCAAAGATAGATGCGCTGCTTCTCTCCAGGCCTCATATGAAAATAAGCCGGCGACCAAAACTTCTTTAAACTTTCATTCTTAAAATACGGCTAACAGGAATAATGTCAACTTACAGTAGATGGGCATTGTCCAGTGTAACGGAAATTGGATTGGTGGAAAATGTCCACAATTTTATATTTGATATGAAAATTCTGTGGTACTGTCATACACAGATCTCTATACGAATATAAATTCGATGAAATCGAAAACTTTTCAGCACAAACGTTAGCGCTTATAAGGAGAAGTTTGCCCCTTGACTAAATCCCCAGGAGGTCGCCTGCTAAGCAATTCCTAGGCTAAGTGAAGTTTGATGTCTTATTACTTATTCAGGACAACTTAGGCATCAGTCCAACTAGAGTGTTAATATTCTATCAGTTTCAGAAGCTCTTGAGACTGTACAAGTCTACGTAATATCAGTTTCAGGCTAGATTATGCGGTATTAGTACTTAGCACATAGGATATATCAGAATTGGGTTAAATTCTTGTGCCACAGTTTATACTCCTCTGAAACGGCTCAACCGGTTTTGATGAAATTTTATACGTACATTTCGTAGGTATGAAAATAAGTTGGTAACTAATTTCTACACTCCTAAGGGTTGAGAGTTCACCCCAAAATTTTTATTTCTTTTTCTTCAAAATTTTTTTCGTTATTTTTAGTGGCGTGGAATTAAAAAATTGTCCTTATTTTTTCACTCCTTCCACTAACCCCTATGTTTTAATAGCATTTTATATTTTTTAACCCCCAGTCGATAGCTGATCAATGGGGTTCCATTTTGCCAAACTCATATGGGAAAACAGCGTTTGGCGGGTCAGCTAGTTACTTAATAAAAAGCAACAAAGTTCTAGCAACGTAACAATAGCGCGATAATTTTATCAAAGACCCCTTTGACCCCCTACTGAATTGACAAAACATTGCATCAATAGCGCTTATATGGCACTTTTGGAACAAATAAACATACAGTAATTGCTTTGACCCTGTAGTTCCGAAAAAAGAAAAGTGCTATGGTATCCCGGTACGATAAGTATGGTACGGCAGGTTTGTCGTAAGAGGCGATTGAAAAGGGGCTTCCCGGGTAGCCGCGGGAACAACGGAGCACGAATAGCTCGAGTAACGACCTTGGGGAGGATGGAGCTCGGTGTGGCCAAATACTGTCGTAAACTCCAGACGGTGTTGTAACCTTTTACGGCCACCTGGGGGGAGCC
Organism: Spicauda simplicius; assembly: GCA_949699795.1. Classification (NCBI taxonomy): domain Eukaryota; kingdom Metazoa; phylum Arthropoda; class Insecta; order Lepidoptera; family Hesperiidae; genus Spicauda; species Spicauda simplicius. Next base: position 2,872,883 of record OX453062.1, read on the forward strand.
AACTGGAGAACGCACCAAGAGGACTCCGGTAGCGTTCCTTTGAAGGAATCAGGATCCGGAGAATCCCGAAGTCCTCTAAATGGGCAACATGAAGGTTGTTGTGAGTAAAAATCTCACATAACACGCTGTCACTCCTATGGCGATGGTTTCCTTTTGGAGGTTTCCCCCTGACAGAATAATAATAAAAAGGCTGTGATTGTTAACTACTATAATAAATTTAGGGATCCTCTGTTAAATTTATATCTTTCCAAAACATGACACGTAGTAAATTATTACGTTCTTATTTGAGAGAAAACAAAACAAAGGTCCAATGATTGATCAAATTTGGGCAAATTACAAGCGCCGCGCTCTAAACAATACCGAACGGACCCTACAGAGATGGATAGGCAAACATTTTTCGAGTTGGCTAAATTCGTTGTTCTGAATATGTACGCCGATTCTCTGGGTATTAAATTCTGAAACTCTTCGCTTAGCATTTGTGAAAACATTTAATTAAAACTGGAAACATTTGGCAAATATCCACCGGAGAGCGGATGAATAAATGAATCCTACATTCGTAGTGAGATATCAGAATTCTCTTTTGTGCACCATGGGTACATATTAGCGGTGTGGTAGCTAGAGTCATTAGGTCGTTTGGGATTCGTGAAGACATCAATAATAATCTAATATATAAAATTCTCGTGTCACAGTTTTTGTTGCCAAACTCCTCCGAAACGGCTTGACCGATTTTTACCAAATTTTATAATGCAGTAGGTCTGAGAATCGGCCAACATCTATTTTTCATACCCCTTAAGGATTGTCCACCCTTAACATTTTTTTAATTGTTTATATGGCAAAACAACGTTTGTCGGGACAGCTAGTCACATATATATTAAGATTTAAGAAACTCGACGCTTGTGCGCGCATAAACGAACTCGGACTTGATTTATGAAATACAGAATTATCATCAATTCGCAAATACATAACCATTGATTCTATTAACAGTATTATAGTTTTTGGTTGACGCTTCGCAAAAACTAACGTTTAAGAGGTTTCAAAATTGGATTTAGTATAATTATAGAAACAGTAATTTTGAAGTTATATTTCTTTTGACGCGTTAAGAAAAATTTTGTTTTAGGTATAGACTATACTTGACTATGTTTTACTTGTACTTTCCACGGGGCAGCGATTTGGCTCATTTATTCTATTTATAATTGTAAATTTTAGTAAATAAATTGGAAATTTGGGTTATATATTATAATGTTAACTAAATAATAAAGTTATATATTACTAAGCACTGAAAAATAAATAAATAAAAAATATAATGGTTTTTCTATAAGTGGAAGGCCAAAAAGTATTTTTTTACATGCTTTAATGTCACTTAATGATAAATCATTTATTGAAACGTCCCTAACATTTGCTTCAAAGCAACCATGCATTCTGAAAATTTAATTAGTAGTGGTCACTAGTTCGCCCCAGACGGCACTCGACATTGTCTAACTTTGTACAACTGTTACGATCTACGAAAGGCGAGGCTGTCCAATATTAACTAAATCTAAACCAAAGTATGTCACTCTTTGAGTGAAATTCCCATAGAACATTCGTATGAAACTTTCTAACAGAGGTTTCAAAGTTTGATACATACAATCATGTTTCGCTAGTCCATTTAATTTAAGTGTTTTGACAAAACGAAATATGTAAGTAGATAAGGAAAGATTTAGTTTCAGAATTAATTTCATGGTGGTAGAACTAATGTAGTTCGACATTTCAAGCGTGAAGCATTTCTTCCGTTTCGGTAGAAGGGTGTGGTTGCCGGCACACTTTTATATGAAGCGATCATCATAGTCCTCAGGAGTAGCAACGCATTTGTGATCGTCCTCAGATGGAACCCATGTTCTGTATGAGGTTGATTACAGATGTCCACGAGCGGCAGTGGCCACTTACCATCAGGTGGACTGCATGCTCGTTTGCTACTTCAGTCAGAAAAAAAAGAGTTACAATCCATTTGGACGACCTATGTGTCGACGCGATCATAATAATTTGGTCTGCCGCGTAGTGAGTTCCGGGATCGATTGCCGGTCATACATATACCTAAATAATGAATTTAAATTTCTCTTTTGGGTTCGGGTGTTTGTTTATTCGTCTTTATGTGTATGTCCGCATCCACAAAACGTAGAAAACATTACTTTGCTTTTCTACGTAAGTGCACTCATCCATACTAATATTATAAATGTGAAATTGTGTTAGTTTGTTCCTCTTTCACGTCGCCACATAGCTATTATATGATATGGTTTATATGCTGGGAGACAGGAGGGCGGAGAGTGTCGTAGGCTACTTTTTACCGCGCTCTCTCATTCCCATGAGAATATCGATGTTTTATTAGTTGATACATATTTAGTAGTTCCAGAAGTTGTTAATAGTATGGCGTTAGTAAAAACGTGGCGCGTGCGAGCGAAGCCGCGGGTAAGACCTAGTAATATTTAAATCTACGAATACTATACGCCCACGGTTTATATGGTTCTAATCGATTTTAACCGCGAAGTTCTACATTAGTAGGTATAGTAATAGTAAAGTAGTTCTTCTAAATTTATAAGCAATGTCCATCCATAGGAGCTTATGCATTGTTGAATTTTATTTATCCTTAAAGTATTAAAATGTTACCTTTTTATGCGCTAAATCCCTAAAAATCCTATTTTGTCTCTTAGCGGTAACTTTTTGATTCAAATTTTGGTATAAGTCCCACTACATATTTTTTTAAGTCATGCGTTGGAATCATTGTTTTAATTACTGTCATAGTTTTTTTATTTTGCTATTGTAGAGCTCAAAAGATGCTTTGTATTGAACTCATAATGTAATTTCTAAGAATAAACTAGTCTCCTTAGAATTAAGGAATCCCAGGTGTTTTTCCCATAATTTGTCATACACAAATTTTGACTATTTATCTATTATTTTCAAACAAGCTACATAATAATAAATAATTTCAAACAAGCTACATAATAAATCTTTCAGAGCTAGAGTTTATTATAGATACCTATCAAAAGTCGTCGACTCGGAAAATGAACAAATAAACGTTTTGGCAAAAACGAGAGGATTACGTTACCTCTGCCACGGGTGATTGGAGGCGTCCTGACTCGCCTTATTTACATAATTCTTGGGTTGCGAGTAGTGCTTCCATGGTTTTGTAGAAATTGTAGCGTTCTTGCTGCAGTATATTATTTTAAACAAAACAAGTCGTATTCGATTCTTGGTATTTCACAATCTTCATTGCTTTGAGAGGTAAATTAAAATTATAAATTTACAATTTAATTTATTGTAAATTTACAATTTAAATATTTGACTGTTGCGAAATGTATCATTACACTTATTCCAATGAAACAACTGTAGGTAAAATTATATGTGTATAATATTGTAGTAAGTACATAAATAAAAGTACAACGAACTAAGGGTACGCTGAGAACATGCACTTATCGTGTACTTAGTTAAAGTACTGTGTGGTATATAACTCGAGTGTACGGTGTCGCCTTGAAATCTGTGTCCCAGACAAGTACGTATGGAAACGTCGACGCCCTCCGCTGCTGGTCGTACCGACAGCTAGGAAAAACCTTTTAGCTAAATCACATTTCACCCGAGCTCTCTGTACACTCAATAAGACACATTAAAAACTTGATATTATTTCATGTCGCTTGAGTGAATTCGCAAAGGTGGTGTTTTATATATTGACTTTTAGTATGTGATTATGTACTATATAATAAAATAGAATGTTCAAGTTTTTAAAAATGTAAAATAGGCTACGCTACCGTATTTAGCATTCAGGATGTAAGGATAGATTAAAGGAGTAAGGTTGTATAAATAAATAAATTTAGAACAAATCAAAATATGATTAATTTCGGTGGAAAATATGGATCTTGTTAATGTATATAGTATATGTATATATCTAGCCAATATTTAATCATAATTATTAAATCAATATTTTTTATATTTTTTTATCCTTTTATCCTAGGAAAATAGTCGAAATGGTCTCTCTAGCTTGATTCGCTCTATTTACATTGGTCACTGAGGTTTAGGAGAGGAAACGAAAATACGGAAAATAAAATGAGGTTGATTTGAGATGTTACAAATAATTGAACAAAGTTTGGTCGGCAGCCCTATTAATTCAGACATTATATTTATGTCCATTCGAAATTCGATGTTGGGACAAAACTATGGTATTTCCGGGTTAATTTAGGGTCAATTTGTTTATTTATTTACTTCGTAAAATAACAAATTCTACCTGAAGTTAATCATCGTTTCTCTTAAGCATAAGATTAAGAGTCATATCTCTTAATTTACCTAAGATTACCGCCTCGCCCTTACCGGAACCGCAACTCTCTGGTGCCATGTACTGCTTAACGCTGGAAATAGATATGGCGGTGGTGTGATCCCTCCACCCAGTTATTTTTATGAATTAAGAGTCTATACTATACTATAATTATATTGAAAAAATTGTTGTGAGGTGTGAAGAGGTCACACCCGGATGGAACGAAGTAATTTTCTATTATTTTATTGTTTACTAGCAGTTCCCGCGGTTTCGCTCGAGTTTAAATATATATGTATATATATTTAAATAAGCCTTCCTCGATAAATGGTCTATTCAACATATAAATAACTTTTCAATTCGAACCAGTAGTTCCTGAGATTAGCGCGTTCAAACAAACAAACAAACTCTTCAGCTTTATAATATTAGTATAGATTATGTACAAATAATCTGTATAAACTTAACAAAATAATTATTGCGGCAGTACCAAGGAAAATAGAAAGACGAAACGAAAATAATTGGCTTACTTTCTATTAGAGAGAGAGAGAGGCAGAAAAACATGCCACGCCGCGGCTTACTACACTATAGCAAAAAATGTCGTGACAACTTTTCGTCTGATGTTTTTCCGTTTAGCCTCCTTCGCAACTTCGTTTCAAAATATTGTTTATTTATATTATTGTAATATTTGACGACCCGCGTGGCGCAGCGGTTAGCGTACCGGTCTGACATGCAGGGGGTCCCGGGTTCGATTCCCGGCCAGACAGGTATCTGAATAATGAGTTTCGATTCTTGTTCTGGCTCTGGGTGTCTGTGTATTCGTCTTTGTGTGTGTCCATGGCACCCACGACACAGGAGAAAATCCTACTGTGGGGCTATGAGTGTAGAAAGCTTTTTTTTTATGTTTTATATATTAATTTGTCGTATTGTTTATTTGTATTTGTGTATTACTTTGTATGGGCCGTTGTAGCCTGAAATAAATAAATAAAAAAAGAACAAGCCTTATGTAGTCCATCAAATCGCAATTAGCCAGACGTGTTCCCAGCGGCGAAGTAGTAGTAGTAGTTCCCATATCTCGAAGAACGCTAGATATTCAATTTGTGACAACAATTTCATTTACGCAACTATGTGCTAGATGGCAGGCAAACTCACTTTTTTCATGTATATTTCAAACATCCGAATTTTATTCAAGGAATCTACACAATAGGCGAAAATATTCGCTTTGTAAAGAATTCCGAGCTATCGTGTAATGCATTTTAATATTGCTGATGAAAGACGCATTAGAGATCATAAGTACCCATAGCTTCGTTTTAATAAAATAGATGAAATATATGTTTGTAGACTAATATTAATTCGTTTTGAGATCCCGGAGTCCTCCTTTTTAGCGGCGAGGACGGCCACCGGGGGGGTTTTAGTGCGGTAAAAATCCCACATAACCCTGCGTCGCTCCCGCGGCATCAGGTACCTTTTGAAGGTTTCCCCCTCGAGAACAAAAAAAAAACAAATAATAATGCGGAATTGGCACATCAATATATAACGGTACTTATGACATGTGTTTTTTACAATGGCCCCTTTGTAAAAGATGATAAATGGCACTACATTGGAATGTATATTTTAAATCTCCATGCAATGGCGGTCGAAAATACAGTAAGAACGATAATTTCAAAAAGTCCGAAATTAAATTACATAATAATAACCTTACCTAACCAACATTACCTTTACAAATCATTCCACATGCGCTCATTTCAGAGAACATGATTTTTATGTATCGCACGCGCCACATCGGGCCTATTATGGGTGATCCGCAGTGAACGTGTTAATAAACATTTTATTCTTTGCCGTAAATACAAAGGCTGTTTACACGATATTGCTATTTACGTAGCACTATTATTTTACCCTAATCTCATTTATTTATTTTTAATCACCTACATAGTTTACACCAATTATAATACAAAAATAACACAATTATACAATACGGAAAAGCTAAGTGCAACTACATTTATAGGCGAAGGCTGCTTGCAAAAAGGAGCGAGTAACATCTAAGTCAAATGATAATAACAATAGTAATAAAGAAAAGAAAAGAAACATTTTTTCAATCTAAATTTAAACATCTTAATCCAGATGAAATTTACTTAAATTACATATCATATCTATTTGTATAGGATACAAATTAACGGGTATAATATGGAATTTATGTAATTTTAATCAGCTTTTATCGTTACCACAAGCGATATTGGCTAATAAACGTAATTAAGTACTGCGTCGCCGCTTATGCTTTCATTAACATTAATCACTGCGGCAATGCCAGGTGGAAAACATAGTCTAATATTATAAGTAGTACCTACATCTCTTCGTGATCCGTCTCTGGTTCTCACCACCAAAAGGTTTGAGATCTTTCATTTATCTCTCATCGTCAACCCATTATTGTCCCACTGCTGGTCACGGGTCTTCTCTCGGAATGAGAGAGTTTTAGGCCATAGTCCACTGCGCTGGCCAAGTGCGAATTGGTGGACTTCACACACCTCCGAGAACTTTTTTTAAAGAACTCTCGGGTGTGTAGGTTTCCTCGAGATGTTTTCCTTCACCGAAAAGCAGTGATAATTATTGTCTAATACGCAAATAAATCGGTGGTGCGTGCCTGGGTTTAAACCTCGGACCTCCCGATTGAGAGAGCTTCTACTAGAGTAGAGTAGAGTAACTCTAATCATTTCTAGATAATATAAACGACTAACGTGAGGTCAACCACTAAGGATTTGGTATGCCTTGATGTCTTGAGGTTGGAACGCTTCGAAATACCAAAAATAGGCGTCGTAGATTTAAGGTACCTAGTCCATTTGATCTCGTGTCGGATCATATGGGTGCCACCACCTCTAGATATTAAAATGATCACAGTTAGTACGTTCATATGTCGGTATAAACTTGGTCTCACATTTCTGAGAATAATGATTAAATTCAAGTTTGTCAGAGGCTTAAGTTACCAAGTTTGATTCCCGAGTTACCACAGAGTTGCAAAGTTCGGCGATGATATGTCTCTTGTGTAATTAGTTTGCGTGTGCGAAGGAATTACAACCGCTATTATCTCTATAACTAACCAAGTTTTACCAATACTGGTCTTAACTTTGAACTTACAAATGGCGGCAATGCTTTTTACCCGATTGTTTGATTGGCATATCGTTGGATACAAATAAGTCTAAAAAACATACTTTCAACACACATAGCCCACTAGGATTTTCTCCTGTGTCGTGGGTACCATGGACACATACAAAGATGAATACACAAACACCCAGGCCCAAAACAGGAACCTAAACTCATCATTCAGATACCTGTCTAGCCGGGAATCGAACCCGGAACCCATTGCGCCTCAGACCGGTATGGTAACCGCTCGGCCACGCGGGTTTTCAGTTTGCAAAGTAACATAGATAATATAATTTATAGTCTATGACTCTTTGCATAGAGAAAAATGGTAGGAGAGTGATATTCTTTTGTTATCATGAAAATCTAGATTTCATGGGTAGAACCAATTGGTAAAACTACGCTAGTTCGACCGGAGAGGTACCACCGCCACTCTTATTATTAGTTTTGATGGTAGTGGTGTGGTTGCGTTTTCGATGTGAGGCGAGCATCTTAGCCTTCGGGATTAGTAACGCATATGTGATTGACTTCAGATGTAACCCATATTCTATTGTAAGTGTTTACAGATCACTTACCATCAGGCTGACTGCATGATCGTTTGCTGCTACCATCTTATAATAAAAAAGAAGGTCATTAAAACACTTTTACTTTACTTTTGTTCTATAGAAGTAAAAAAATGATAGCTATGACAAAGTATACATTTTACTACCTAACAAAGGAAATTTATTTTAGCACTTTTCTTGAATGCTACAAATATAAAGCCACCGATTGGCGTCCTATGAAGCATCAAGATCCCGGAATAGGTTTCATGGATTTACTGACGATCAATGTCTCCATAATGTATTTCCGATATACGAGTAGTCTGACTAAAAAAGTATGCTATGAGATCTGCCTGTGCGACTATTTAATCTGGAATACCTCTTAAACATAGAAAATTATGAACGTTTTTCAGTTGTGTCAGATTGTCTCATAATATAGCAAGTAGGTACTACCTATTTGTCGAAGAAGAACAAAAATTGACTATAACGTATATAACGCTGTAAAATAATACACTAAAAAAATACTTTTAACCAATAATTTATTCTCAATTTGTTGACGCGGCGAACTTCGTGCCGCCTAAAAGTCAAAAATCTAAAATTATCAGTGTTTTCCTACCCTATAATACGTGTACTATACATAAAAACCTTCCTCTTGAATCACTCTAGCTATTAAAATAAACTGCATTAAAATCCGTAGCGTAGTTTTAAAGATTTAAGCATACATAGTTACAGACAGCGGAAGGCAACTTTGTTTTATACTGAAGGCAACTTTGTTTTATACTGTTTTATGTAATGATTCTTTCTCATTATGACAGCTATGCCATATGTCAATCATGGCAACTCCTCTCCAGAACTCACCCCCTTGCTTCACCGTACCTCCTTTGTCACCACACCTTACATTTATACGCACATTGAGGCATCTTATCACTGCTGCATTACACTTATAAACGATCAAATCGGTATTTTGCAAATCAAATCGTCATAATCGACTTCTTTATTAACAAACGATTTATTTGCAATCACGCGGTTGGATGCCGATATTAGCATTAGTAATGTGTCGCCGAGAAATCGCATATCGAATCGAGAGGCTGCCTATTTATTTGGCGCGAGGCGTCGCACGAAATATTGAAGGAAAGGAATAGTCTTCTTGGGATTTACGCTCGATGGATGTCTTCATAATGTATTCCCGATAATATACAGAAGGGGAATATACAGAGGAAATGTTAAATGTGGACTTATGTTTACCCGACTGAAGTGCGTTTTTGTGACGGGGAGGAAATCTTCAAAAGGTATACCGAAGGTTTGGGAGAGACTTCGGGTTATGTGGGATTCTTAACTATTAAAACCTCCTCGGTGGCCTTCCTCAGCGCTTTCAAGAGGCCCTGGGATCTCCAATGGAACGCACCGGTGCCCCCTAGCGGGCGCCCCTCACAGGCCTATCTCTTGGGGGACGTGTACTGTCCCCCTGCATCTTCCAGTGTCTACGACGACATGCAGCCACGGATGGCGCCGTCCTTCTCGGGGTTGTTTGCTGGGCAGTTCGAAGTCCTACTGTAGCGGCTGGCAACTACATTAGTTCTACCACCGACTTTTTATTGCTTACTAGCTGTATCCTGTACGCGTTGTTACGCCATCACAAAAAAAGAAAAAAATACACCAGAAACCTTCGCGAGCTCATGAATAACAACTTTGCTAAAGTTCATCAAATAGTCAAATGAATAGTTTATGATTATTATAGAGGACATAGATTTATTTTTATAGAGAAGAAGATCTATTTCTCATTCAATCGATTCCTTTCTTAGTGTAACTCATTCGTGTTTTTATTTATTCATTAGTCTATTATTCCCTGTAACTGTATGTACGTCCAGTCACCCTCTTGTTCATTATTACTCCTAGTACGACTTGATTATGCTTCCTCAAAACAATAATTATTAGTGGTTTCGCCCATCACGTCAAAGTATATTGCAAGTTATGGCCGTAAACGAAAACATAAACAGTACAGTAATACCTCGACTTACGCTACCCCGACTTACACTGTTAAATAAGAGTGTGGAATAGTAAGACTATGTCTGACTACTTATACTTGTCTGACAACAACATTTTATTTTGTGTTAAGGTGGGCATTAACGTAACAACGGTCGCACGGACATTAGCACGAACTACGGTCGTATGCGACAAGTTTCATCGTAAATGGCTTGGTCCTAAGGCGGACTCTACGACCAAGGTCATGTCGCAGGTCCGTTGAAGTATTCATCGAACTTTGCGACAGGATGACACCGTCATAACGTGAGTTTGGTCCGGTCGACCAAGCTAATCAGTATTTAAATAAACGAGCTATTGAAAAGATGTAAACATGGTGCAATGGAATGAAAAGAAGTTTATTATTGAGTTCCTGTATATGCTATGAACATTCATGTTTGTGTCTGCCCAAACTTCTGCTTATCATAATAAACAGCTCGGAATTTAACGTATGAAGAATTAATAAAAAAGCTAAAGAATATTACAAATTAAATACCAAAGATTATTGTAGAACCGTCTGTGCAACCGAGTCGCAAAGTATGTGTGGTGATCGAACTGTCATTGCGACGGTCCGTTCGACCGTTGCAACGTGAATGCCCACCTTGATTGATAACCGCGTAAGTCGAATTCGCGTAAGTCGGGGTTCAAGAAATAAGAGAGATAGAGCAGTGATAGCCTAATGGTTGAAACTTGCCCTCTCGATCGGGAGGTCCGAGGTTCAAACCCAGGCACGCACCAATGATTTATGTGCGTATTAGAAATTAATTATCACTGGTTTTCGGTGAAGGAAAACATCGTGAGGAAACCTACACACCCGAGAGTTCTTTAAAAAAAAAAAAGTTCTCGGAGGTGTGTGAAGTCCACCAATTCGCACTTGGCCAGCGCGGTGGACTATGGCCTAAACTCTCTCATTCTGGGAGAAGACCCGTGCGCAGCAGTGGGCCAATAATGGGTTGATGCGAAGGTCACAGTTCATCTACTTAACGTTCCTCTTTTTTTTGTTCGGTCATTGTCATACATACCGTAATTTGACTGTTCTTTCGTCTGTCCGTTCATCTAGATAAATAGATTAATATTTATGCCGATGTAATAACATCTAAAAAAACTTTGAAATAAAATCAGTTAAGAAAACACACGTTTAACTTTTCTTAAAAGGTTTTTCTTTTGTGGAATTATTAGAAAGCACATTTTGCCAGCTAACAGTTATATTTTTAATATATTTCAAAAAATTGCGTGGGCTTTTCTTAGTATGAACGCTTGAGAACGTTGCCCCAGACAAAAATTTAATATTCTTATTACAATTCTACAATATCGAAAAATATGATTTTCGCGATACAAATGTAATTTAGTAACCTGTATATAACGAGTTTGCGGTGTTATTCCCAATCGTATCGTGTTTTTTGTGTCCGATTCTCGTTTGCCATTTCATTTTACGTGATAAAGTGTTATTTTAATCCCCGCAGCGATTCTCGATAAGGTCAAAGAAATGTGATTTCAGTTTTATATTTCTCGTCGTAACTGTATTGTACTTTGAAATGAAATGTCTTTATTTTGTATAGGCCTAGGGTGGCACTTACAAATTGTCAGTTACATTTTTTTTCTTACACTACCACCGGCTCATAATACGACCTCAACTGAGAAGATCCGGCAAGAAACTCAGCGGGTTTGTCTTTTTTCTTATTTATATCCATTTTTTTATATAATTACAATCATGTTTTTACATGGTAATGAAACCTTTGCGAACCTATACTCATCTCCCTTTTTCTATATTTTTGTTTTCGTTTTTTAGTTAAGGTGAGTTGGGGTAATATCGGACATGGCGTAAAACAGTAAAATTGAAACTGTAGGCTAATGTAGCCACCTTTTATCAAATTGACGTCATACACATTACACATACATCATTTTCATGGCATGGTGGATGAAGTGACACATAAGAAAATGGCTGACTTAAGTCTAAAATTTTAATTGTACGATTTTACCCCATGTCCGATATTACCCCAACTCACCTTACATTGTACAATTTGTAAATTATGTTGTTTTAGTGCATCGTTTACTCGTGTAAATGAATATGTGATGAATATTCCATACCTTTTTGTCATAAGATTAAATTTGATTTGAGATTCGTCAAGTCAGGCGATCTTGTGCTGTGCGGAGCTAGTGCAAATCACCAAAACCCGAGGTTAGGCGAGTCGATAGTGCGTTTTAGAGAAGTATAACTTTTCATTTCAGTCACCGCCATTTGCAAAAATAACAGTATTATCCATAGGGCATTGTAGAGCAGTGATAGCCTAATGGTTGAAACTCGCTCTCTCGATCGGGAGGTCCGAGGTTCAAACCCACTACTAGGCACGCACTACTGATTTTTCTAAAATTATGTGCGTATTAGAAATTAATTATGACTGCTTTTCGGTGAAGGAAAACATCGTGAGGAAACCTACACACACGAGAGTTCTTTAAAAAAAAAGTTCTCGTAGGTGTGTGAAGTCCACCAATTCCCACTTGGCCAGCGCGGTGCACCATGGCCTAAACTTTCTCATTCTGAGAGAAGACCCGTGACCAGCAGTGGGACAAGAATGGGTTGACGAGATCCATAGGGCAATGTTTTTTAAACCACTATGTGTTACGTAATGGGTTCATAAACAACTGAATTACTAGTCCCGCCCTTCTGAAGGTGAATGGGTAGAGAAATGTTTTAGTAGTAACATTATAGTTGAATCAACAAGAGTCCAAAACCTTTAAAATAGAAGGAAAGAACAACAATATAACAAGTAGAATATGTTTTTATTGTTTATTTATTCATTGTATAAGTATAAATTAAAACGTAATACACTTTACAATAAACTATCAAACAGTGCATTGTTCGATAGTTTATTGTAAAGTGTAAACATAAAATTTATATACAAAAATAAAAAACAAAAATACAAGAACAAAAACATATCCATAAAAAAAGTCAGTGTCGCTCTCTTTGAGCAAGGCTCCCAAAAGAGTGACAGCATTTCCCTTTGAATTGCCATAGCAATTCATTCAGCGAAATGGTCAGCTCTTGGGTCAACAAAAACGTTGAACAAATGAATTGACAGCTTAGATTCGTCGTTTTCCAAAAAAATATTTTGTAAAGAAAATCTTGTCTAAATATTTTGTCTAACATTAAAATAATGCAACGAAAATTGAAATGATTTAAAGTTTTTAGAGGTATCATACTGGACATAATTTTTAACAAAAAAGATATAGGTATATTGAAACAATAGGAAACAATGGAACTGGAAAATCATATCACACATTCTTACAGTGCGCATATTTTTAAACAGTCTATTGTTTTAATAGTCAGTTTAATAGACAGTGTTTGTTTAAACCATTTCAACTAACCTTAATAAAGGCACAATTTACTGAAAGCAAACTAAAAAATCTTAGCAAGAATTCGAAACCTCCAGGGTTCCAATTAGGTGGTTCCGGTTGAATCGGCACTGCCATAATTATCACTCGCTCTACCGGGAGCTTTTAATTGCATAATTAATGAATGCGAGATATTTTACTCATTTTAACGAGTCTTTTAGTAACGACAATGGTTATGCAGTTTTGTCCCAGATACGATCTCCAGTTTAAGTAATGAGTTTATTTATTTTTGATCACCTATATAGTTTACATCAATTATAGTATTAAAAGGAATACGAATACTAATTACTCATAAGTCTGAATCTAAATAATATCAAAAATTGCCTAATATAAATTATCATAAAAATATATTGTAAAGTTATTTAAGTAGCTATTCACCAATTTATTTTTTTATTTCATTAATTAACAAAGTAACATAAAACATATAACATAAATTATCATTAGGTTTTATAGACCTAATTCTAAATTTGACATTTTATAATTCTATTTACATTCCTTATTGGTGAGGATAAGTGAACGGTAATGATGTAATTTATAAAGAACTTATGTAACAATTTCCTGCAATAAATAAATTGAATTGAATTGAACAATAGCTTACAATAAGGAAAAGCTAAGTGCAACTACATTTATAGGCGAAGACTGCTTGCAAAAGGAGCGAGTAACATGTAAGTCAATTGATAATAATAATAAAAGAAACATTTGTTCTGGAATAAAATTAAAATTGAATTAAGTTAAAATTAAACAGATTTTTTAATGAAATTTAATTAAAACTTATTAAAAATATATTTAATCTTGTAAATGCTATCATTAAAAATGACAATATTTTCTTGTTTCTGTAAGATTATTTTTCGAAAAAATAATCTTACAGAAACAAGAAAATATTGTGCCTGCCGTTGTAAGCCCTCCGTAGTTATGAAGCGCTGAAACTACTGTAGCTCTACAGAAGCTCGAGTTCTTCATTGTTTACAAGAACTACATTGTTCTGCAGGTGGTAGAACCAGTGTAGTTCGACCGGGGAAGTACCACCGCTACCTATTTCCGGCGTGACGCATTTCTTGCGTTTCGATGGAAGGATGTGGTTGCCAGCACACTTTTAAATGAGGCGAACATCATAGTCCTCGGGAGTAGCAACGCATCAGTGATTGACTTCAGACAGAACCCATGTTCTGTATGAAGTCGCTTACAGATGTCCATGGGCGGCAGTAATCTTACCATCAGGTGACTTACTTACCAGTGACTTACCATCAGGTGGACTGCATGTGCGTTTGCTACTTCGATCAGATAAAAAAAAGTGGACCGAGCAGGGACAACACAATTTTGCTTTAACTGTTATATGTATATGTAAGATCACAAGGGAAATTACATAGATTTGTCGGGATGATTTGAGCCGTAGTACGGTATCAAATCGGGTACCTACAATGCTCTAATGAAGCCGATGTAGAGAATAAAATTATCCTCACAGTGATATAAGAAACAAGGTATAACCAAGTGTGCGAATCGATTCATTAAAAAAAACGCAGTTTTTTTTTTTTAATTTTTTTTTTATTATAACACAAAAACTCCACAGACTGATCGTCCGTGCCTTTTGTCACATTTGTTCATCTTTTTTTTAACAATAAGTCTTTATTTCTTAGCTCCACGTTAGGCCATCGCTGTCACCATCACACTGTCGTGTGCGGTGGTGACAACGTTGGCAATTAAAGAAATCTTACAATTACGCTTAATATATATAGGACCATTTATCCTTTTTATTTACGTGGTATGTATAATTCAGTGCATTGTACATAGATGTATAAGTGTTGTGATTTTGTTTTTTTTTTACGTATAATGCTAAGCTATTGTATATAATTCTAAGGACACTACACTCTAATTACATTGTTATTACTGTAAGTTGCGATTTAATTCTTTCCGGGGGCCACTTCGAACGTGCAAACGCTGGAATTAGAAGCTCGTATTAGATCAGTTACTATGCTCGTTTAACACTACCAGCTTCTACACGCTTTCTACATTCATAGCCCTACAGTAGGATTTTCTCCTGTGTCGTGGGTACCATGGACACATACAAGACAAATACACAAACAGCCAGACCCAGAACAGGAATCTAAACTCATCATTCAGATACCTGTCTGGCTGGAAATCGAACCCGGGATCCATGGCGCGTCAGACCGGTATGGTAACCGCTTCGCCACGCTCGTCATCCAAAGCTCGTCCAGAAGCTAACTTAATTTAACGATGTACATTCACCGAGGAAAGTATTTTTGATATTCCAACCATTAGAAGGTTGAATAGTGGTTTAATGTTTCGATTCTAGTTTGCCTATAAAATGTCGCTAGTCAATAGCTTCAATAAAGGACTTGAAATAAAGATTTTACGAGCAAATCCATGTAATGATTCCGTAGCAGTAATGAGCCGGGATTATCTTGAGGTCGTGGTGATTTTGATAAATCACGGAGGCTTCTGTTTGATTGCGAGGCGTTCTCGCTTTCTAAGGATTATCTCGAAGCCTTACTTTGGATAAGTGCATTTCAGTGTATTTGTAATTTATATGTGTAATGTTACCTAAAAAATTCACAATTAATATATTTGACTTTGTTTAATTTTAGTGCCCTAAATATTTAACAGGGTACGTTAATATAAATTGGAGTGTAGAAATAGAAATAAGAAAGAAACAAAGATTAAATAATTATTTAGTCAGAAGTACTGTCGCGCAGAGAACAATAATTACATCTTCGTTCTTGTAAGAACAATGGGTATTTGAGCTGCAATGCAGTCAGTTTCTGGGGAAAAGTTTTCGTTTAGTTTCACTACAGTCAACATGCAATATTGGTTTTTGTCTAATTAAATAAATAGTATAAGATGTCCACCAATTCACACTTGGCCAGCGCGGTGGACTATGGCCTAAACTCTCTCATTCTGAGAGAAGACCTGTGCCCAGCAGTGGGACGATAACGGGTTACCGAGAAATATCATAACTGAATGGTGTTGAGGTGTATTAAAAACTTATACATAACTTTACATTTTTTACTTAAAGGAAAGTAAGAAATATCTAAATAAATATTTTTACTCACTGATCTAGTGTATCAAGTAATAATAATAGTAAAAGCAATTTTAGTACTTCAGCGAGGCACCGTAACCACTATTCATCCAGCTAGAACGAAAAATCTGTAGTTAAGAAACAAAATCACGCGTCGCGAGCACCCATCAGGTATATAGGTACGAAAATATGATTTTAAAATCGGTGATAAAGTGAAGCATTGGAGAGTGCTTTATTACCGAAAAATCCCTTTAGCCTCGATTCCACAACTAGTTAATTCTTTACATGATTCACATAATCTCCTTTATTTGC
This sequence comes from Spicauda simplicius, assembly GCA_949699795.1. Taxonomy (NCBI): domain Eukaryota; kingdom Metazoa; phylum Arthropoda; class Insecta; order Lepidoptera; family Hesperiidae; genus Spicauda; species Spicauda simplicius. The sequence goes on from OX453062.1 coordinate 2,889,582, forward strand.
GCACCATTTTACCTATAGTTAATGTAATGGAGATTAATTCTGTCACTGGTAAAAATTGATTTAAGATAATAAAACCGGAAAAAAACTTATGAAATAGATAGAAATTCTCGTCAATCAACACTTTTTGTTTGAAACACGATAGCTTGCGTAAAAATTAATTAATCAGTTATTTTTATGGCTTGAGATCTACTATGCGGTGATTGGTATAGAAAATGGTCATCTTATTTAGTGTCGTTTAAAATTCACAAAAATTGAGTCGTACATTTTCGTACATTTTTTCTTAATCACAATTGTATACTATAAAAGTTCTTATTCGTGGAGATTATGTTCCACTTATACGTACGTAACTACGTAGGTACGTCCCAGCAATACGCAAGGAAGCGGATGCGCAAGCAAAGGTGCTGAATTTACTTGTACCGACTACATTGTGGTAGAACCAGTGTAGTTCGACCGGAGAAGTACCACCGCCACACCTATTTCTAGCGTGAAGCATTTCTTCCGTTTCGATGGAAGGGTGTGGTTGCCGGCAGACTTTTATATGAGGCGATCATCATAGACCTTGGGAGTAGCAACGCATCTGTGATTGACTTCAGATAGAACCCATGTTTCATTTGAAGTTGCTCACCGTTGTCCATGGGCGGCAGTGACCACTTACCATCAGGTGGACTGCATGCTCATTTGCTACTTCAGTTAGATAAAAAAAAACATCCGCGAACAAGGATTTTTAGTTGCGTGTCAAAATCTCATTTTTAAACCTCCGAATACTGGAAATACGAATAAGCTATTATTATATTCCTACCAATACCTATATCATTCATGTACATACACAGTTCACAAAAACAACGTGATTGCTTGTATGTCCGTCTTCGTTAACTTCGTTTCCTGGTACGTTTTATCGCGTAAAATATGAATAACAATGGGATAGAACTCGAAACCGTTTTAAAGAAAAGACGTTTCCATCTTTTGTTCGTAATATTGTTCTTTGTCATGTCTTTGAAATCGCGATGCAATTTAAATAGCTGTTGAAAAGAAATCTTAGAACTCTGAAAGCTATCTTTCTTTAAGATCGAAGGACCTACAAAGATTTGTAGTTGAGAGAAGATCCACTATTGAAATAAAGATAGATTTCTGGAGCAGTCGATAAAGGTGCGTACATCAGCTGTACTTGTTAGCGTAGACACGCTTGGTCGTCGTCCTAGGCTGCGGCGGTGAAGCCACTGGGTGGCATGTTTATGGAAATGAAATGTCTTTATTTTGTATAGGCCTACGGGAGCACTCACAAATTGTCAGTTACATTTTATTTTACACTACCACCGGATCGGAATACGACCTCAACTGAGAAGAGCCGGCAAGGAACTCAGCGGGTTTGTCTTTTTTCTTATTTATATCCATTTTTTAAAAATATATATGCGCATGAGAAACCTTGCCCAGGCAGATCCCACAACGAGTATACTGCCTACTGGAGCTGTAAGATGTCATCATCCATCATGTTATATCGACTTTTGTAGTTCGACCGGGGAAGTACCACCGCCACACCTATTTCTAGTGTGAAGTATATTTTGTGTTTCGATAAAAGGGTGTGGTTGCCGGCACACTTTCACATGAGGCGATCATCATAGTCCTCGGGAGTAGCAACGCATCTTTGATTGACTTCTTATGAAACCCATTTTCTGTATGTAGTTGATTACAGATGTACATGGGCGGCAGTGAGCACTTACCATCAAGTGGACTGCATGCTCGTTTGCTACTTCAGTCAAAAAAAAATAATCTTATTTGGCCTTCCGATCTGAGCTGGGCTGATCCAGCAGACTCCTCGCGGTAGCTCGAAATCTTCGTGAGCTTCATTTTTGCATATTGTAGTACGTTCTGTTAAAATGCTAAGAGCTTTTGATTAGGTAAGTTAATTTTATATGTCTCTATGTGTGAAATAATCTGTGACAAAACTAGAGGGCTAGTTTGAGGGTTGTAATCAAATTCCTTTATCAAATAAAGATCCAGTTTGGCTCTTCCAAATATAGAAATAAAAATACAGTTCCGCCTCGGTCACCTACCCTATATTATTGAATGAAGTGAAGAACGAATGATAGATTGATTCTTTCTTGCATGACCTTTTGATAGAAACCCATTGTTGATAATGTCACCGTACGTTTCCTGTATACCGACTTTTTTGTACAATTGATATAGCAAACGAGCAAGTATTTCACCTGATGGTAAGTGGTCACTGCTGCCCATGGACATCTATAATCAACTACATACAGAACATGGGTTCCATCTGAAGTCAATCACATATGCGTTGCTACTCCCGAGGACTATGATGGTTGCCTCATGTGAAAGTGTGCCGGCAACCACACCCTTCTATCGAAACGCAAGAAATGCTTTACGCTAGAAATAGGTGTGGCGGTGGTACTTCCCCGGTCGAACTACACTGGTTCTACCACCTTCAAATCTTTCTGACTTTTTTATACAATTGATATAGCAAAAGAGCAAGCATTTCACCTGATGGTAAGTGGTCATTGCTGCCCATGGACTTCTGTAAGCAACAGCTTTATATGGCTTCCATTTGAACTCAATCACAGACGCATTGCTACTTCCGAGGACTGAGATAGTCAAATTAAAGTGAACAGAAAAACCTTTCCACTGAAATGCAAATATTGCTTCACGCTAAAATTATGTAAGTGCGGTACGTTCCCGGTGGAACTACATATATCAACAAACGTTTTTACGATTAATATTTAGTTCTGACTCGGTCTCTCTTATTTATTTACTGAAGTCTGAGATGAAAAACATTATTAGCTTCAGTGAACTTAAAATGTAAATAATTTCGAATGCAAAAGCGATTAGTGCTGAGTCAACTGTGAAACGTAATGCAATATCAACATTTTTTGCAATGTAGTGTAGCATTAGTATAAGTATACTTAAAGGCCTACTTAAAATTTTAAATTTTACAGATAAGCATTGAAAGAGAAATATGTTAATGCTCAGTTAGCAAATATTCCCGAGAGTACATACTATTCAAATAAATCCTATTTTATATATACTCTGTACAAATTTGAGTGATGAATACATTTTTTCTGAACAATTAAGTGAGCTTAAATATAACACATAGACTTATTTTGAGCGTGAAACAGTTCTACTGTTTCGGTGTGAAGTATGGTGGATGGCTTACCATCATATGACGCCATCTTATTCCTTGGAGTAATGCATGTGATTCAATAGACAGGGGTTCGATTGAATCACATGCATTTCAATATGAAGACGCTTACAGATGTCCATGGGAGGTAGTTACCACTTACCATCAGGAGAGCGTATGCTCGATTGCTACTTTAGGCTTTTACAAAAAAAAAACTAACCAATTTCAGTAAACATAGAGACGATCGTATAATCTTAATATATATAAATTACGTGTCACTTTATTTGTCCGCAATGGACTCTTAAACCTCTGAACCGATTATAATCAAATTTACACAACGTGTGCATTTTGATCTAACTTGAAAGATAGGATAGTTTATATCTTAATTTATAGGTTTAATTGCAAATATATTCTTTAGTTTCAGCTGTTAGCTTTATACAATTTAAAATTTGTTTATGTAACATTTCTTTAACCACAGCAACGCGTGGCCGGGTCTGCTAGTAATTTTATATGGTAGTCCAAGTAATATGATTTTATATTGTTATGTACACTCATTATGTAATGGAGTGGAATACCGATTGAATAACTAGCAAATATATCAGCAAAATTCGGGTCGACGGTGCTTGAAAATGTGGCTCGGCTCGCTCAGGGGTCTATTCAACTATCTGTAAGTGCCTTCACAAATATGCACATACACGTATTTCTGAAAGTAAACGCAAAATTTGTAGTATGGAAATAGAATTGTGCTAATATAGAAATATCTCGTAGACGCAACAACGTATATGTATAACGAAATGGTTGCGTGAGGTCGGGAAGGTCAGGGGTCTTCATTACGGTCCATTCTTGAAGATTTCAATGAAAACACAGGAGTAAACTTCTTCAGTTTATTCACAGTTTAGGAGGTCCGATCGCTTCGACGGTTAGACAAGAATCTCTTTCTACCGGCAGGGCTCGCCTTTTTATAATAAAGTTTGGTGAGGTGACAATAACACATTTATGGAGGGTGAACTAAATTAACATCTTTAGAAATCACTAAAAATTGCAAATTTAAACACACAATTTTCGATCTTAACATAAATACGCGGTGTCCCGCCGACATGTATATAGTGATTGTAATAAGTAAAAAAATTGGAGGCAGTAATGAGGATTGGCGATAGAAGGAAAAAACCCAACGTGAACTATGTCGTTCTCTAATCACCTGCTACTACAACTAACACGAAAAATACCACCACCATAAGCACCACGGATTCCATTACTATCACTTTCACCACCCGTCCCTGTAGCCTCGAGGTCAGAATAGGGCTACGGTATCCCCTGCCTGTCGTAAGAGGCGACTAAAAGGGGCTTCCGGGGTTGCAGGCGGCTAGAGTGGGAGCTCGAACCGTTTGGTCAGGCAATCCCGGGAAGGACGGAGGTATGTGTGGTCGCATACCGTCGTAAATACTAGACGGAGCGGTGGGCCCAGCCGCCCATCTGGGAGGAGCCCGATGAGGCAGCGCGCTCGGAGGATTCCGGTTGAAGTCGTTTCGAGATCCCGGAGTCCTCCTTTTCAGCGCCGAGGACGGCCACCGGGGGGGTTTTAGTGCGGTAAAAATCCCACATAACCCTGCGTCGCTCCCACGGCGTCGGGTACCTTTGGAAGGTTTCCCCCTCGAAAACAAAAAAAAAAAAACACTCACCACCACAAACACTGTTCTGGCGTGATCGAGTAACAAACAACTTTTCTTTCAAACTTTCACCTTTTGGTAAGTAAGATGTAAGTTATTATTTAGTTGGTGACGTGAACGTCGCGAGCTCACAAGTTCTCCCCTATATAAAATCGTCAACGCGCCTTAGAACTTTTCACTCCACCAAAACTGATTGCATATATCCATAATGCATGAAGTTAATAGCGTAATTTCATGGAGTCCTGTAGAGATCAGTTTGTTGATGATGTTTATTAAGAGGTTGTTGATAATGATGATGAAATATTAATAAGAGGTTTATGAATTTGTAGTGTGTAGTCGGTAAGCTTATAATATATTTTTTACACTTACAGTAATGCAACACATACGTATACAAAATCATGTCGTCCGCCCAAACTGCAGGCGGAGAAATTTACCCACACTAACATAATTAAATACCTATATACTAATATACCTACATATACAAACACACACACACGAATATAATAAAAAAATAACCTTTATAAATTTTATATTCCATGGAATTCCTTCATATAATCAACTAGCTGACCCGACGAACTTCATTCTGCCTAAAAGCCAATAATCTAAAATTAACAGTGTTCCTCTACTATATTATGCATTTATTATACATAAAAATCTTGCTCTAGAATCACTCTATCTACTAAAAAAAATTGCATTAAAATCTGTAGCGTAGTTTTAAAGATCTAAGCATACATGGGAACAGACAGCGCGAAGCGACTTTGTTTTGTACTGTGTAGTGATTGGGTATTAATCTTAAGGAAGCTTGTATATTTTGTTAACAATATTTCGTGGTAGAATCCAAAATGAAGCGGATGACGGCTAGACAGGATTGAAGTGAGATCAAAGGTCCGTTTGTAGAGCGTAGAGCGAAATATTTTGACAGAAACACTCATTTCCTGTACGCCGCAAATGGTGTTAGGTACGATGAAAACGAAGACGAGTAATCAAATAAACTTCTAATGATCATGAAAATTGCGAAAGTGTAATGTTACAGGGATGCGAATGGTTTATCTCCTAAAATAAAAATAAAAACGTTAAAATTTTATCAGTCTTTCCTATAAAATTATCGTTTTTTTGTGTGATGTTTGGATTATTCACGCGAATTTGCAAACGATATTTGTGTCAAGGATGGCAGAAATTTCTAAAACTCTGTGATGTGACCAATTCATATTTGACTTCTTGTCTAAGTATAGACTAGTTCTAATTCCTTTAGAATTTATGCGTTATAGCCGAAAAATATTAAGGGATATAGGCAGGTTGTCGCTGTTATGTTTGTTATCTATAGCTGTTGTTTAACATACGATCTATTTGACTGTCATTATATCCGTCAAGTATGTCTTATATTAGGATTCTATTTTGTTAGTACTCCAATGTTAACATATAAGCATTTAGTTTTGCTAGAAAGGTGAAAATCAAATCACATTTGCTATAAACCACCAAATTATTTAGAGACCTCGTAGCAAACTCTTTAGGTAGCGTGTCAGATTTTCTTATACTGGACACATATTCCGGTTTAAAAAGACCTTTTAGGCTTTGGGAAAGAAGTTGAAACGTAGATCTGGTTTCGGTGGCGGAGAAATTCCTATTTCGCAGCTTTTCAAAATAGTATCTCGGTCATATTCGTTTAAGCTGATTTCTACTAATTTTAGTGATAACCAAGTTTCCTTATAGTTTGTACCTATACAGACAGTGTTTCATTATTAAAATTGAGGAAATGGTATGAATTAATAATTTTTTCATATATTTACTAACCTCCAATAAATGTACGAGTATATGTAGTATATGTGTTCGCGTGTATGAGTTTATCAATGAAAATATACTCATTTCTTTCTTAAGTATTATTTTTCTTTTATATGCAAATATGCATTACGAGTACATTTACATTACAAATATGCATTTACATTTCGCCCAACAGCGTTTGACTGTCGTTATCTATCCAAAAAGTGAAAGAGTTACTTTCAATTATCATCAAAATCAAAAAACACTGAAATTTTGTTTATAGGTTAGTTTTATGATTAACACACCTACTACTCGACCATAACAATTAGGCGCATAAAACAAAAGCGGTTCCGTACCCCGCACCTTGCTTCTGTCCCCGCTAATCCCCTAGTGACGTGCAGTCGTGTATCGTCTAGGTATTTTCGTTAGCCAGCACGTGTTTAATGTTATTTCGTTATAATGTTAGTTTAATGAGTGATTGTTGAATTTCTGAAGTTATTGTTAAATTAGTTGATTATTCGTCAATAAACCTCACAATAGGTAGGAAAAAGACTATTCGTGGAGGAGAAAGGACTCTTACATTCAAAATATGCATTTTTTTTAACAAGAGAACATGCAGGAGCTCAGTATTCCTGTCTCGAAAATGGAGTGTGTGCTGCAACAAGCATTATTCTCTCACACAAATAGAAAAATAAAGAAATATTCCATGTCTGCGAATATATTAAACACATGAAAGTGCTTTAATAAATACACGACTATTGAACATATACCACTATGGCGTATGTTTTAATAATGGTATACCTACATACTCTTGGTATTTAGTAATAAAATATACTTCATATTGGGATGGGAAATCCCTAGTTCTAATGACGTTTCAACTGACATGCGCCTAATTGTTTTGGTCGAGTAGTACTTAAAAATTATTGATATTTCCACTCCTATGGGGGCTAAATAAAGTTGAATGTTTGTATTGTAATCTGAATAGAACAAAAATAGATGGGCATTGAAGCCATTTCATAAAACCAAGGAAGGTTTTATCTACCTTTGAACCAGTTTTATCAGGTACCTCCAAAAACCGAGCCCAATAAGTTTGAAAACACCATATCCGACATCTCAGTCGTAAATGGGCAATTTCCGGCTGACATGGAAAAAAATCATATCCGGAATTCTGGAAAATCTTGTTTCGTCGAGTTATTTCCCTCGGTGGCAAAATAGTACTCACGCTCGGGCACATTTTAGGGGAACGAGATATTTTGAGCCGACTACGTCATATATAAGCCTATATTTGCACATGTACTCTGCTACATATGCTTGGACAAAGGTTGGAAAGAATATTTAAATCACTTTTCCGGGACCGAATTATTTTTAAATTTTGTATAAATGCATGATAAGGTTTCTCAAGTCAGTCTAAATGGCGGCACAACAAAGTGTCAGGTCAAGATTTTTTTTACTAAAGAATGTTTTTAAAATTTTGAGCAATAAAATGACTACTGAATATCTTTTTTTTTATAAATGTATTTAATATTATTAATTTTAATACTATTATTAATTTCTTCGCAACGCTAGGCCTTTTGAAATGAAATTCGGCCTACGTCAACTTACCTACTCCCAATATACTCGTCGCCAATGACAAACACTTATAGAAAATACATATGTTTTAAGCAAATAGCGGAAGAAATAGAATGAATAAAGAAAACAGGAATTGCATGCAACAGCATTGCATCGGATACTAATGGTCCCCGAGGTATAAATTATTTTCAAAAGACCCTTTCTATATCTGCTTAAGTTTGGGACTGAATTGTAATATTTTATACACCGGGTCATTCTACTCTCTTCAGACTAGAAAATGACTTACGACTTCGTTTTTCTGTGTTAAATAAACTTTTAATGGAATTGAAAGGAAAGTGGAACTTTGCCCACATTCGGAAATTAGTTTTAAAACTCGTTTGTCGTCCCAATTCGTTAGTAATAGGAAAGTGTTCAGTTTTGGTCTGGTACTTTGAAGTTCAAATGAAGGTAATTGTTTTGTAAACAGATTTGGTTGGTGCAAAAGGGTATAGCACAGCTATATTTATAGAAAAGAATTTTCACTTTATAGTAACCAGAGCAATCTAGAGCCCTACTGAAGCTAACTAATTCTATTAAATTTGGGCAATATTTTCATTTGATGAGATAAATATGTGATAGAAAAGGATTATTTGGTATTCTACCGCTAAATGAGTTTAATGTGTTTAAGGTTCAGATATTAGTAGGTAATATGATTGCGAGTTCGAAGTCACGGTCAACTGCTAGTTGACTAGTAACTGATGACGCAATCGGGCAATACTAGTTTTTTTTTTCAATTTGTTTGCTTTATCCAAGTTTTCTATGAATGTTTATGGTCTTTTTTGGCAAGAAGATACCCATATCTTTTTTAAAATAGCTGTTAAATTCAAGGTTGTATGCTTTGCTCCTTTCTAATCAAGGTAATAGAACCAGTGTAGTTCGACCGGGGAAGTACCACCGCCACACCTATTTCTAGCGTGAAGCATTTATTGCGTTTCGATAAAAGGGTGTGGTTGCCGGCACACTTTCACATGAGGCGACCATCTTAGTCCTCGGGAGTAGCAACGCATCTGTGATTGACTTCAGATGGAACCCATGTTTTGTATGAAGTTGATTACAGATGTCCATGGGCGGCTGTCGCCACTTATCATCAGGTGGACTGCATGTTCGTTACTTCAATCAGATAAAAAAACGGTTTTTTCGTAACATTCTCTATTTCAGCTTCTTTGTATTCTCCCATTGGCAAGTAATTCCTTTATTCTCCCCATTTAAGCTTCCCACGTACGAAGTCCCAATATCGAATGTACTCTTGAAAATCTCATTTAGATGCAAGGTGCGCGCATTCTCAGAGTGACCCTAAAAGTACCCACTCGTGCATTACTAGATACGGATTCTGGTTCTAAGTAGTTGTCGAAATTCCCGAAAGTTAGAATAATTTACCATTTTTATTGGCTCGAAGATTCTTTTGAATTGCGTTGGTTGGAAGTTGTGTTACTTAGTTTTTATAGCATGAGGAAGTGGGAAGGTATGAGAAAAATAATATCGTAGGGAAACTTTCGTAGCAATAGATGGATACGAAATCAAACTGTACACATCTATTTAATTTGTATGGGCCGTCTGGAGCACTTACGTGATTTCGGTTATTTTGATTTATAATATTTTTCTCTTAATCAGGCCCAAAAACTATTACTTATTGATTACTAGTAGAATCCCTGCAGCTTCGCCCGCGTTTAAAAGATGTGTCGACTGTCCCGTGGTAATAAGATATTTTAAAAGCTTTTATATAAAAAGCTAAAAGTATACCTATCTGTTAATGTAGAGTGTCAGCTAACTCCCTACCAAATTTTATGAAAATCGCTCCAACCGCTTACACGTGAAGGAGTAACAAACATACGCAAACTTTTGTCTTTATAATATTAGTATGATTTAAGTTGGTGTTAAAATCTTTTGAAAATTGTGTTTTATGTTTAAAAGAACTTGGTTTTCAGCATCCCATCTATTCTCTCCGTGCTCTGAACGACGATCGTAAAAACGAAGCTTTACCCTTCAACGTCAGTTTATGCTCTAACTGTAAGATGTAAATCTGGGAGTTAACAGCAGAGTGAAGGCGACACGCTCCACGTACTCCAGATCTCGCTCCAGTACGAGTCTCCAATTAGCAGTTAGGGCTGAGGTGGATACGAGGTACTTTCGCTATGTATGACTTTAGCGACAAGCGTTTGCGGATGGCGTTAAACCTTATTAAATAAATATTCAGCGCTCATGTCCTGTTTGCCTGATTTTTCTCGTGCCACCTGAATGTTTATTTTTCTTTTATTTTTAATACAAACATATTATAATTGGAAAAGTTTATGAGGATGGATGTGTTTCTTATTCTTTCATCCAAAAAAATTTCCCTTCAATATCAGTGTATGTTCTAACTGTAAGGTTTAAATCCGGGACTTAACAGCAGAGTGAAGGTGACATGCTCCACGTACCTACTCTAGATCTCGCTCCAGTTCGAGTCTACAATTAGCAGTTAGGGCTGAGGTGGATAAGAGGTACTTTCGCGATGTATGACTTTAGTGACAAGCGTTTGCGGCTGGCGTAAATTTAAGTAAAATAAATAAATAGCGTTCCTGTCCGGTTTGTCTGATTCTTTTGGCGTTACTTGAGTGTAGGGGACGATACGGGAATTGCGAATAAAACTGATACTACTCATAATCATGTCTTTATTAAGTGTTAAACTTTAGTTATGTTTTTATTAAATCAACATTATTATATGAGATCAAACAACATTTATTTAAATTTAGTCAAAAACAAAATCTTATCTGTCCGTAATTATCGGACCGGAGTAACACTGGAGTAATTTCGGATATTATAGCGTATTTCTGGACGAGGACTGATTTCATATGCAGAATTAACAGATGAAGCTTCTCGAAAAATATCCAGCACTGAAATTGCCATGCACCTTTTTCTTGCATTCTGAACACATAAACTAGTTCTTGGGTGGGTCACAATACTTTTCCTAGCAATAAAGACAGAAATCATTATCTTTTCTATTAGTTTCAATTTGAATAGGCTTTGTATACCTTCTGGTCGTTTTTCTTCAATATTTTTTTTGTATTTATGTTTTTGGTCCTTTTTTACAGGTCATTTCTCTCCCTCCCTATTTTCTTTTATTATATTTCCTTTAAGGTTTTCTATTTATGGTGTACTGTTGAAAATATAAGCGGTAAAAGTGGGAACTCTTTGTTGGTCTCACGGCACCGGGTACCTTTTGAAGGTTTGCCTCTCGATATAAAAAAAAGTATAATGAATTGTAGCTTTCCTGTATTCATAGAGTTGTATTTATAAAAATAAGTCATACCTATGTAAAATATCTGGAATATATTAAAAGACTATGACTTCATATCTTTTCGCTTGCACCATACACCTAATACCCAGTTAAGTCGCTAATACCGCCCGCTTGAGTGTGCGTCATTAGGCGACTTAAAGAGCTTCGCGTTAATTTATACGAAGTATTGAATAATAAATATACGTCAAACATGTACATATGTTTAATGGTGGAACGGCTGAATTGATTTCTGCAGAACCACCGCCACACCTATTTCTTCTTAATAGCAGTGTTAAGTGCTTCTTCATTCTAGTCGAAACAGTCTGATAAGAGAGTTTTTTTTATCTGACTTAAGTAGCAAACGAGCATGCAGACCACCTGATGGTAAGTGGTCACTGCCGTCCATGGACATCTGTAATCAACTACATACAAAACATGGGTTCCATCAAAAGTCAATCACAGATGCGTTGCTACTCCCGAGGACTGTGATGGTCGCCTCATGTGAAAGTGTGCCGGCAACCACACCCTTCTTCTTCTTCTTCTATTTTTATTATTCATGTATACCAACTGTTGATGTAACGAACGTCACTTTTTGAACATTTGCTAACGCAAATGCGAATGGGATCGAGATTTGGCGACCATTTTCTTGGTAGACAAACTACACTTCGATTTCATTGGATACATTTAGCGACCTTATTTTGAGTCAGCGCTGCAATTCAACTATCGCACAATTCTTGCGAATATATAAAATTAATATTCGCAAATGTTAATGCGAATATTCATTACATATCTAATATCCATCCTAAGGTAAGACTTATCTTACCAGGATGATTAACAGTGTCAATGTTTGGAAGTAGTCACTTACTATCAAGTAAACTGATCATTTCCTACTTGAATGTTAAAAATGCGATTATAATATGGATATATACAAAGACAAGAAACGACTTCATATTTATAGTACGTCATCGTCAAACCATCATTGTCCCACTGCTGGGCACGGGTCTTTCTCGGAATGAGAGAGTTTTAGGCCATCATAGTCCACCGCGCTGGCTAAGGGCGAATTGGTGGACTAGTTTATAGTAGGTATCAAGTATCAATTGACCCATTGCTGGGCGAGACTAGTAAAAAGTCGGATTATACTTTAAACGCTTTTAAGAATTTATTGACCATCAAGTGGTAGAACAAGTGTAGTTCGAGTCTTACCCGGGGGTTAAATTAAATCTCGGCTTAGGTAATAGTAACCACCCCCTCTAGTGGCCAAATATGTTAATAATAGTCGGCCATATTGGTCGGAAACATCACAACTTTTGTTACGCTGCCGACAAAAATATTAAAAAAGTAAGTTTTTTTTTATCTTTTTCGTAATGTCTTTGTACATTTTATAAGGGCTTGTATCAAAGTATAATGTTTGTAACTTGTTTCACTATTCCTGATGGATTGATGCGTATAATTATGAATCTTTTTTGACGTTTTTTGACATTTTTTTGCGGCAAATTCGAAATTCGTTCCACTACTTGGAGCAAGTTCTTAAAACGTACCGATCCAATTTAAATTTCCGAACAGCTGCTGCGATGAGTGCCAAGAATAATTGGCGAAGACCACCTGCCGGAATAAGACTTAATCTAAATACGTTCTTTATAAATTAATTATGATAATGATTGTTAAGACTTAAATCTACGATAAGATCTTAAAGTACCTACGATTTATGATTTTAGACCAATATTATCGCGGAATTGATACATTTTAATACTTTACGGGAGCTCACGATATGCAGTTTTTTAATCCTTGTCGAATTCTTTTTGCCGATATATCGATCCAGTTGCATGGATCGTGGTCACGGCGAAACAGATTTGTGTTTTGATTTAAGAAAAATAGTCCTAAATTGTGTTTTTTAAGGTTTTTGAAAATTGCTTCTCACTCAAAAGCTGATAAATTTATGTTAATTTTTCATTTAAAACTAATAAAACATTTGGTTAATAAACTAGGTATATAGTTATTAGGTATCTACTTTAAATAAAAAATAATAAGCCTTTACTAATTTCCAAAATATTAAACGATAATTTTGACGATCCGCGTGGCGGAGCGGTTACCATACTGGTCTGACGCGCAACGGGTCCCGGGTTCGTGTCCCGGCTGGACGGGTGTCTGAATGATGAGTTTACATTCATGTTCTGGGTCTGGGTGTTTGTGTATTCGTCTAGTGTGTGTCCAAGGTACCCACGACACAGGAGAAAATCCTAGTGTGTGTCTATAAGTGTAGAAAGCGTGTGTGTGTTTATTAAAGGTTTTCCTTAGGAGGGACGAATTAGGCAAGTTTAGTTTATCCGTTATTCAAAAGTTATTCAAAAAATAATTGAATGGTTGCGTTAGTTAGTACTATACGTCGTCTATTGTTAGAATTAACAATGGTGGTCCTTATTCCACAAACCTTAATTAGGTAAAGTATAAAACTTGATCCAAGTTTACAGTTACTTAAAGGATTTTGTATGGTGTGTTGAAGTTCACCTGCAAAGTTCAACGTTGTACATAATTTCAAAACATTAAAGTGAAGTTATTTTTAGAATAACTCTCAGAATATCCGTAAATGATCATTAAAACTTTCAAGATATTAGTTTATTGGCGAAAATTGCAATATTAATTATTTAGCCTGTTTAATGTATAGATGTTAGAATTTGACTACGCTCTATTATTGAGTATTGGATTTTTTTAAGCTATTGCATAGCTTTTGTCGCAGGCTTTGAGCGCGGTGGCCGAATCAAGAAATTCCGTAACGAAAAACCCTAACACCCCCAACTCCACCTACCATGTAGCGCGGCCGAGCGTTCGCTTACCGTATATGCATATGGTACGACAGTTCGAAGCTCGCACGGATCGAGACGAGCTGCTCGGAAATCGGACGAAAGCAGCTGTTTGTGAGAAAGTATATAGTATCGAAGAAAAAAACTTAAATTAATATCAAAGTTAATGAAAAATGCTTTGCTTAGCTTTACCGAGTGCCGCACGTTTTTAATCTAGAAGGTGGTAGAACTCGTCATGGTTAGACTCCAGTGGCCCCACTGCCACACCTATTTCTGCTTAAGAACAGCCGTCAGCACTGAGATGTTCTGGCTTGAAAGTATAAGGAAGATATACTTATTCAAGGCATTATAAGTTGTAAGCAAGTCCTCAGGGACTCAGGTAGCTAAGTAGCTGTGTAGCAAACGCATTCGTGATTGACTTCAGATAGAATCTATGTTCTGTATAAAGTTGCTTACAGATTTCTATGGGCGTCAGTGACCACTTAACATCAGGTGGATTGCATGCTCGTTTGCTTCGAATTTCGTGGATTGCATGTTTGACGACCCGCGTGGTGGAGCGGTTACCATACCCGTCTGACGCGCAATGGGTCCTGGGTTCGATTTCCGGCTAGACAGGTATCTGAATGATGAGTTTAGATTCATGTTCTGGGTCTGGGTGTTTGTGTATTCGTCTTGTGTTTGTCCATGGTACCCACGACACAGGAGAAAATACTAGTGTAGGGCTATGAGTGTTTGAGTGTATGGAAGCGTGTTTGCTACTTTAATCAGATAAAAAAAGGTGGACTGTGTGGTCGTTCATTACTATTGCTTATTTCTTGCGTTTCGATGGAAGGGTGTGGACCCTTCCATCGAAACGCAAGAAATGCTTCACGTTGGAAATAGGTGTGGCGGTGGTATTCCCCGGTCGAACTACGCTGGTTCCGCCACCATCGATAGTATTATTCGATAGTCGATAGTATTATTGTTATTCTTGTCAACCCATTATTGTCCCACTGCTGGGCACGGGTCTTCTCTCTGAATGAGAGTTTTAGGCCATAGTCCACCGCGCTGGCCAAGTGCGAATTGGTGGACATTATTGTTATTGTTTGTTATGAACTGCCTGTTTGAACATATTTTCTATTATACAAATATAATACTAAAAATAACATGATATAGATGGATACCCAAATTACTTCAAACAACCTCATTAACTCAACAAGCGTACGTTATAAAACCATATTTTATAGAAAATTTGGCCTAAGTTGGCCCACAATAAATTCTGTACCCAAATATAGGCGAAATATCGTTTCGTCCGACCCCTCTCAGATTTATAGCCATGATTTGTCCGAACCCGCAGTAGGGATTAACTTTATACAGGCAATGAAAATGTTTTGTCGATAAATATATATTTTATCTTGATTACGTGACACAATTATATTGTCATTGTTATAGAATTCTTCAATACGACGGACCTAGTGAGAAGACTCAAACGGACTAAGCCCTTTGAGCTAGTGATATAACATAGTGTAGTGTTAGTGAAATAGTGACTTAATTAAATCATAAAACACAAGAACAATGTGTCTACCCCTTTATGTTAGAACAAAGAAGTGCAATGTCAATGGACGCCTCCTTCAATAAACTATTATTTAGCAGTTTAAGTTAGACTAGAATTACTTATTAGCCTTATATGTATAAGGCTAGATTGTAATTTATATGGAGTACCCTATTATTCGGTTCTTTATATATACCATAAAAAAAATTGTTATAGAATTATCTCTGCACGAATAAAGCAAAGGATAAACGAGAAAAGCTAATGAATAATCTAAAAACCTACATACAATGCCGTTCGCGAACATTCTAACCGATATATATCGGTTAAAATGTTCGCGACGCGTCGTCTGAAGTTGGAAGTATAGTAGCTCGTAAGTTACACAAGTTGATTTCTTTCAGATCTACCCGCATCTTTATATGCATTGAAGCAACGTCGTGAGGGTACTCTTAGGTTTTCCCAATTTTCACAAGTGACCCGAGCCCAGCAGGACGCAAATAGGGTTGCAGCAATTTTAATGCTGTCAATAAAGATTATAATTATTTTATTTTATATTGCCACGTCTATTTAAGCATAGAGCAGTATCTGCATACATTTAGATGGTTTCGAATTATGAAAACTCACTTTTATACGCGGCGACCAATTTAGTCTTCGAAGTTAACAGCGCAACTGTAATCAACTTCATAAAGATTTCTGTTTCTATATGAAGATGATTTTTTTTGTCCTCGAGAGGGAAATCTTCAAAAGGTACCCGACGCCGTGAGAGCGACGCGACGTGAGAGGGTTATATGGGATTTTTACCGTACTAAAACCCCCCGGTGGCCGTCCTCGCCGCTATAAAGAGGACTCCGGGATCTCCAAAGGAACACAACCGGAATCCTCTAAGCGCGTTGGCCCATTGGGCTCCTCCCAGATGGGCGGCTGAGCCCACCGCCCCGTCTAGTCTTTAAGACGGCGACCACACATACCGCCGTCCTTCCCTTCGCCTGACCGAACGGTTCGAGCTCCCACTCTAGCTGCCCGCAACCCTGGTAGCCCCTTTTATGAAGGCAGGATATGAAGTTGCTTATGAATGTCCATTGGCGGCAGTGATCGCTTACTAAAGGATGGACTGCAAGCTCGTCATATGTATCTTAAGAAAATCTCTCATTGGTGATATAAGTTGGTTGATCTCCCTAGATAAAACAAAAACAACAAACACGTTAGCACATTCACGTCACTAATGTCGTGGGGCAGTCTATTTTCAGAGATATTAATTTTATAATGAAGCTTGGATCGAAGGTTGGTCCAACTGTGTGGCTTCATTTAATTAACTGTATGGGTCATGTAAGCTTGAACTTCTATTGGAAACTATTTATTAAATTATATATAAATTAATTTAACGAGAATAATAGAACTAATTTATAATTACTTTTGTTTTTATTATTTTCAGTTGAGTTTGCACTGATGATATTATATGAGTTTATTTTAAAATGTAACGAGTAAACGCGATAAGGTATTTAGGATAAAATCCCAAAACACGTCGGGTCACGTTAGGTAGGCTGACACATGATTTTCTATGAAATTTAAGTAATGTCGTCAATTTTAATCCATTTTAACACCTGCGGTTGGTCACAGTTACGTTGATATTGTGGTGATTTCTTGACACACGCCAAGAGATGGTGTTACTGGTAGTATTTCTGAATCGCGCTATAGAAGTTTTTTTAACATATTTTATCTACCGTAGTAATGTGTGGTGTGGTTGCCGGCACACTTTCATATGAGGCGACCATCTTAGTCCTCGGGACTAGCAACGCATCTGTAATTGACTTCAGGTAGTACCCATGTTCTGTATGAAGTTGATTAGAGATGTCCATGGGCGGCAGTGGCCACTTACCATCAGGTGGACTGCATGTTCGTTTGCTACTTGAATCAGATAAAAACAAAAATCACTACTATATAAGACAGTAAAAATAAACCAAACGCGGGATAGAAAAATGTCATCCACTACTTATTTCCAACTTTCCGTGGCCTGCACTTTTATTTGCTTTTTATTTAAAGTATTGTTACACTCTCTTTTAAATCAGATAATAATAATAATAAATAATAATTTAGGTCACACACTGTGTGCCAAATTTTAGTGTATTCAGATATAATATTGATAAAATAGGACACTATAAATAGGTTTAGAACTGACACTGACAGAACACGGCCGTACCCAAGGCGTGATAATCTAGCCTGACGGAGGATCTTCCTTTGTCAAACAATCCTTAAAGCTAAATTCTACCATCTCGCATCTCTGCATTATCAAACCTTATAAGCAATGTGCACTGCAGTTATTAACTAGAAATAGTTTTACAGTGGACAACTACGTAGAAAAACTAAAAATATTTCTATAACTTATTTATTTAAATAAAATATAAAGCTAGTGGTAGATTTTAATTAGTTTGTGAGAAAATAAACAAAATAATGAAAAATAAATACTAGATGAAGACACTGAGGTTATTGTCATTTGTTTCAGTAGAGGTCGCGCTCCGATTTATTAGCAATAGCAAGTTAGGTAGAGCGAATGACGTTCGACCAAAATACCATTGTTACACCTAGTTTTAGCGTGATGCAATTTTATTCTTGCGTTTCGATAGAAGGAGTGCTTGAATTACTTTCAGTGGCAGAGTAAGGCGTTTGCGGTGTGGGTCCGGGGTGCAAGGGGCTTTGCGGCCCACGCAGACTACTTGACTTTGTGTAGAGGGCTGGAGGATCTAGATTTGCTGACCTTTTTATGGTCGTCGATTGTAGTTCAATTTAATTCAAATTAGTTTGTATAGATTTGGCGATCTTTTACAATTCAATATTCTCAAAACATTGCAATTATTCTTGCGAATGCGAATATCGATTTTTTTGGTTGACAAACTGCAGATCAACTTTAAATTGTATACGTTTGGTGACCTCTGTTTTTTTTGGTCGACAAAATGCAGATCGACTATAATCATAGGGCCTTGCGAATTGTAACTTGCCCACATTACCAGTACACTTCTATATAAGGCGACCATCTTAGTCCTCGGGAGTAGGGCAAGGCATATGTGATTAATTACAGATAGAGCCCATGTTCTAGATAAAGTCGTTTACAGATGTCCATGTGCGGCAGTGACCACTTACCATCAAGTGGACATGCATGCTGATTTTCAATTTCAATTAAGTAAAAAAAAACTTTTGCTCTTGCGCCACCACTGCTCCTTTTTATACAAGGCGACCATCATACTCCTCAGGAGTTGCAGGTCATTTCTGATTTAGATAGAATATTTGTACTGTATGTAGTTGCTTACCATTTTTGTAATGAGCGGCAGCTATCACTTGTTAACCGGTGCATAACGTGCTAGTTTACTAATTCAGTCTTATCAAAAAGGCAAAAAAAAATCATAGCAGATTGTAAAACAGTATAACTTACATGCTCGAATTATACAAAACAAAGTCAATTATATTTATTAAATTTTTAAGTGTGACGCACGTTTGTTAGCTGCCTAATTTAAAAGCCCTTTAAGTATTATCTTTTAGCGAAATGAAGATATCTCTGCTTACAAGGGCCACTAAAATGTAAGCACGGGGTTATTACAGTTATCAGCTATTCCAGAGACGACTGAACTGCAGGTCGAGAGATACAGACAGTGGGAATGGATCTTATTTTGTCAGTGGTATATGTTATAAACGGTAGCACTTTTTTTCATTCAAATAACATCGAACTAGTGAGATGTACACATTTACACATTGGTATTGTGATTATCAGCTGTCTATATAAAAAAAAAAATGCTGGCGGCTACTTTGCACAAAGATTAAGTCTCGCCGGTTATGCTGACAGTGTTTTGGGAATCATGCATCACACGGCAATTTTAGATGGCTTGATTTATTTCTAATAATGAGTTCCTTGTTGTTATTTATTCATAAGTTTCGGTTGGTCCTGTTATATTATTATTTAGTGTAGTTTATGTTATTGATTTTATTTACTTTCTGTGTTGTATCTATATAAATAAAAGTTATTAAACGGTCCAGCTTAAAAAATGTTAATAGTTGAAGTTCACATATATTTCTAGTGTCAAGCAGTTCTTGCGTTTCGTTAGAAGTGTGTGGTTGGCGGCTCAGTTATATGAAAAGCAACCATCTTAGACCTTAGGAGCAGCGATGCATTTGTGATCGACTTCAGATAAAACTCATGTTCTATATGTAGTTGCTTGTGTATGTCTGTTGGCTTTAGTAACCACTTACCATCAGGTAGACGGCTAGCTTGTTTGCTACTTAAATATCATTAAAATAAAGTAGGTACATTAAAGTTACAAGATGAAATGTTACTGTAAAATTAATTTATAATTTTCAATTTTACATTGTACGCAGGCATGACACAGAAAATTAGGGATATAAATACATTTTTTGTAACTTAGACCACACCATTACAAGTGTTCTAGCAAGATTGCCTAATTGGATTGTGGAGTGTCGTGGAGAAGAGAAGAACCTAATTTTATTTGATTAGCTAACAATGTTCACATCGTAGTATCAGAGGTCGTGTGAGGATATTTGTGTAAAGAACATGAATAAAAGTATAGCGTTGAGTAATTTTTTGTAACGAAATATATATTCCTATGTGCACAAATCATGGAACGCAACTATACAAAGTTACATATATAACTTTCTTAAAGGGGAAACAAATAGTGGTAATTGGTGTGGATAAAGGGAGGTAGTGTCGAAGTTTTTGTCACCCTGTAGTGAGGGGAGGGGGAACATAAATTTCAAAACTTGTTGACAAAATACTGCAGTCATGTATTCTCAAGCTCAGAGTTCCTGCATATATCATAGCTTTGGGTAACTTCGGTTTTAAACGTTTAAGAGTGGACAACCAATTTAAAACCTTAAAAAATAAGTCCTTATTTTTCATAGAAACAGGTTTCTGTTTTCGACTTACCCTAAAACTAATTTTTTATAATATTGAGGTAGCAAAGGCAGGAACACTCCATTTGAGTAGATACTGCCAACGGTTGGCATCTGCAATAAACTTTAGATATGGTTGGATATATACCAGAGTTGTGATGTCTGAACTATATCTGAAGACTAAGTTGGAATGCCTAGGTCATTGACTGGATGTCCATGTAGTCCTAGGACCAGAATAATGCTACGGTAACCCCTGCAAGTCGTACGAGGCGACTAAAAAGGACTTTCAGAGTTGCGGGCTAGAGTGGAAGCTCGAACCGTCCAGCCAAACGACCCCGGGAAGGCATGTGTGGTCGCAAGCCGCCGTAAAGAACAGAAAGTGTGGTTGGTGAGCGTATTCGCTCACCAGGGAAGAGCCTGAAATAGGCATCGCGCTCGGAGGACTCCGGTTGTGTTCTGTTGGACACCACGGAGTCCCCCCAGGCAGCGCTGAGGACGGCCACCGGGAGGGTTTTAGTGCGATAAGAATCCCACATCGCTCCCACGGGTACCTTAAGAAGGTTTTTCCCTCGTAACAAAAAACGGTCACTGACTGGTCTTCAAGGTTAAATTCTAGAAAAGTTTTCATCGTAAATCCCCTCATTTAAACAAATGGTAGAGGTATAATAAGATTCAAGTAACATAATTAATTACTGTGCGACACAATGCAAATGATCCCTTGGTACAAAAGGTTAATTCGCAATGTTTTAATTTATAAAGGAATAAGCTTTATTATTTCTGAGTTTGCGTAATCGTATTAATCTTGATTAAAACGAATGGGATAAAGCAGGAGAGTAGGCTCAACAAATATTGGGCCTTGACTAATGAGCCGTAACGTTCAGAAGTTGCTAATGAAGCATTTCTAATTAGGGTCTTATGTGTCGCTCTAATACGAAGGTGGTGAGCTTATTGGATAGTTCGATAGTTAGTTGCTTCGTTTTTGTTTCTATTTCGTATATCGCCTATTAATATTTTTTCTTAAAATAAATTAAATTAAATTAATTTAAGCACCTCTCACAAAGACTTATGACCACCAATGACCAAAAAAGGGCTGGCGCTTACCTTGGCCAAAGGATTAGCATAGCTATCCAACGAAGTAATGTCGCCAGCGTTTTGGGCACGCTTCCCAAGGGCAACAATTTTGATGAAGTTTTTTATATTTAATGTTCTCTTTTTTTTTCTTTTTAGTATAATTTTTAATTATTATAATTATTTATATAGGTTATAGATTATGTATTAGTTTTAGATATGTTATATTATATTTAAATAAAATAAATTTGCTTATAAAGTTCTTAATGTAATCAATTGTTCTGTAAGATTGCGTTATGTGTTTTCGTTCTTCCTTTATCTAGGAGTACTGTAGAACATTGTTGCTCTCTAACATCAATAAATGTAGTAATGTTTTCAAGGTTGTAGTTCGACCGGGGAAGTACCACCCCCACACCTATTTCTAGCGTGAAGCATTTCTTGCGTTTCGATGGAAGGGTGTGGTTGCCGGCACACTTTTATATGAGGCGACCATCATAGACATCAGGAGTAGCAACGCATCTGTGTTTGACTTCAGATGGGACCCATGTTCTGTATGAAGTTGATTACAGAAGCCCATGGGCGGCGGGGACCACTTACCATCAGGTGGACTGCATGCTCGATTGCTACTTCAGTCGGATAAAAAAAATGTAGTAAGAGAGTGTGAAAGAGAAAGAGAGAAAATAAGTGTACTAAGAGAGTATGTAAGTGTAGAAATAGTCGGAGAAAAACAATATTCTTTTAATTCATTTCATTTTATGTTGTTTTATGGTGGTAAGTAGATCGAATTACACACCGGCAAATTTAGAGGAACATTAATAAAAGTAATTTAGTTTTTAAACTCATTCATTTTATTGAACATTTTTATGGATATTTTTTAAATGTTTACGTTATGTCTTCGTATGTATGATAACGTTCGGCACCTACAGCGCGAACAGTCCGTGATTACTTAAATGAAGTTGGCATTGCTCACATCGATTGGCCAGCTCGATCATCGCATACGAAGCCAATGGAGCACATTTGGATCCTCATAAGAAGAAAGGTAGTGAGCAGTGATAGCCTAATGGTTGAAACTTGCCCTCTCAATCGGGAGGTCCGAGGTTCAAACCCAGGCACGCACCACTGATTTATGTGCGTATTATATATTAATTATCACTGCTTTTCGGTGAAGGAAAACATCGTGAGGAAACCTACACACCCGAGAGTTCTTTTTAAAAAGAAAAAAAAGTTCTCGGAGGTGAGTGAAGTCCACCAATTCGCACTTGGCCAGCGCGGTGGGCTATGGCCTAAACTCTCTCATTCTGAGAGAAGACCCGTGCCCAGCAGTGGGACAATAATGGGTTGACGACGAAGAAGAAAGGTATACCAATGAAATCATAAGGGCTGGCGGTGGTAATACACGATATTAAATTACATTGTTATTTTTTAAGAATAAAATATCACTTATTTATGAAATAGTGACATTTTCTTATTCTTTTACACTTAACTTAAATGCCTGCAAAATTAATGGTATTCATTTGAAGTAGACCTTTAAGATGAATGTTTACGAACCCATTTACCTTAAAATATATATAGTAAATAAAAAACCTAATTTAAAATAAATAAAATAAAAAATATTGACATTCATATAACGTTCCTCTAATTTTGCCGGCGCGTGTAAATACATTACAGAAATGAAAACCGCGTCGTGAGTACCCATTACATATTTAAAAAAAACGTGCGACACTCGCGGTAAAGCTATTGCATAGCATTTTTTATAAACTTAAGCTATTATAATTATTTATTTATGCAGATTTTTTTCTCTTTGATATTAATAGTTTTTTTGATACTATATACTTTTATATGATTTTGATATAATTATATACTTTCTCACAAACAGCTGCTTACATATTCGTCCGATTTCGGAGCAGATCGTTTCGATCCGTGCGAGCTTCGGTACATCGGCTTAGCTCGGCTGCGCTACAAGGTAGGTGGAGTGGGGGGTGTTAGGTTTTTTCGTTACGGATTTTTTGATTCGGGTTGAAAGGGTTCCGGGTTCGATTCCTGGCCAGACAGGTATCTGAATGATGAGTTTAGATTCATGTTTTGGGTCTGGGTGTTTGTGTATTTGTCTTGTGTGTGTCCATGGCAACCACGACACAGGAGAAAATCCTAGTGTGGGGCTATGAGTGTAGAAAACGTGTTTTTTGTTTCACGTAAAAATGACTTATCTGTTACATTACAGTCATTATTTGCTTAGGTTATATTTGAAAAGGTTTTTTCGAGAATAATAACGAATTTCACCCGGTTTCTCGTTTCAGGTTAGGCTTTAAATAATAATTTATCGTTGAACGTTCTTCTCAAAGTTAACACTAATTTCTTACAAAACCACTTACAAAATTAATCTAATTTCTTACAATGTTATTACTGTTTTCAGAAATTAGCGGAAAGCCTTAAGATGTAAGTCAAGTGGGAATTAAGTGATATTCGCCTCAACTGGGTTCTGTAGACTTATAATTAGATTTTGTCGCTGGTACAGTGTGGCTTATTAAAAGGAATTTGCTTAGTAGTTCTTTTTGGAACGAAGTTTATAAAGCAGGCTTGGAGGAGGTAGGAACTTTGCTGCGCGACCGAACTAAAAAAAATGTGAGGGTAAAATTGTAAGAAAAGGACCGTAAGAAAAGTATAGAACGCAAGTGCTACAGTCGAATACACAAGCGGATAGTGTATAATACTTTTCTCTTTTTCCCTCTTTTTTCTTTAACTTTGTTCCTACTTGGTGTCTCACGACCACCGCATCTTTTTTTTATTATATGGAAGTAGCAAATAAGCATGTACTTCACCTGACGGTAATTGACTACTGCCGCCCATGGACATCTGTACCCATGAACCCATGTACTGTATGAGGTTGATTACAGATGTCTATGAACGGCAGTGACCACTTACCGTTAGGTGGACTGCATGCCGGTGTTTAACTTCAGTCAGATAAAAAAAACTGTCCACTGTTTAAGTGTGAAGCAAATATTATTTTTTAATTAATATTCTAAGCTGCACTTTTAGTTGCAAGTTAAAACTTATTAGCAGTTTATAACTGTTATATGTAATAAATACAACAAGCCAAATATTTGATATTAAATAGTCACTGTTATTTGTCACCAATTCTTAATGGAACAGATGTACTACATATACATATGTGTATTTGAATCAGTCATAGATATGTTGCACAATGTTAGAATGAATGATAACCATGAAATGTTAATTTTACTATAGCTTTTTTTTGCAAGGTGATAGGTACATATCGTTCAATCAGGGAGGTAGGTACCATCGCCACCGTCCCTGTAGCCTCGGGGTCAGAATAGGGCTACGGTATCCCCTGCCTGTCGTAAGAGGCGACTAAAAGGGGCTTCCGGGGTTGCAGACGGCTAGAGTGGGAGCTCGAACCGTTCGGTCAGGCAATCCCGGGAAGGACGGCGGTATGTGTGGTCGCATACCGTCGTAAAGACTGGACGGAGCGGTGGGCCCAGCCGCCCATCTGGGAGGAGCCCGATGGGGCAGCGCGTTCGCAGGATTCCGGTTGCAGTCGTTTCGAGATCCCGGAGTCCTCCTTTTCAGCGCCGAGGACGGCCACCGGGGGGTTTTAGTGCGGTAAAAATCCCACATAACCCTGCGTCGCTCCCACGGCGTCGGGTACCTTTGGAAGGTTTCCCCCTCGAAAACAAAAAAAAAAAAAAGGTACCATCGCCACAAATCTGTCTAACATGAAGTGTTTGTGTATTGTTAGTGGCTTAATTTTTTATGAGGCGACCATTTTGGGTATCGACTGTAGCAACGCAAATACCATTGACTTTTGTTAAAACCCCTGTAGTTGCTTACACATGTCCATAAACGGCTATGATCGCTTGCTATTAGGTAGACTACATATACGTTGGCTGCCTTCATATAGATAGATAGAACTATTAAGTTAAACTATTAACTTACGTTAAATAAACATATTTTATCATAAATATAATACTAAATTTATATTTAAATCACCTTGCTGGAGATCATAACAGGGATAAAAAAACAGCAATTTGCACACGAGAAAAACAATAATCTTATCTAGGTTCCAGCATTATCTGCTAAAAGCGGTTTTATTCTGCTCCCAGCCGCAATTTTAGTTATAAAAACACAGTTACAGCTCTTATCTCAACGATGTCATTGTGGAGAAGTACCCTTAGAATTTACTGAAAATATTTTACTAGTGCTCCGGTTGTTTCTAAAATTTATAATGAACGTTTTGATATCATTAGTCGGTCGAAATTCGACCGTAGTTCGACTCAAAAACTAAACTTGATATTGTCCAAAGTATTTCCTAAAATCAATTTTTATCAATTTTATTTTAATACACCCGGAAAGTAAAAAGAGGTTTAAGTGACAAAGCTGCATTTAAAATCATAATGGGTGTTTTGACAAAGACATCTGTTAATTTTGATGTTCTGTGTTTTATAAGTTTAATGTTTTATTTCGTTTATTACTTATGTGTTCGCGACAAATGCACGGTAGTGTTTAATGTGTTTTAGATGATTTTATGTATGCTATATGCATTATTTGAAAAAAATATTAACATTCTGCACTCCTTCTCTACGTCCACTATAACTGTGAAAAAATTCATACTAATCCGCCCGCTGCATATTTTTTAAAAATGCATCGCAAGTTTGTACTTAGGTATAATATAATATGAACTATTTTTTGGTGAAAGTGTCCTTTATCTTTAAGTGACTTAAGTTGTAATGTGAACTAGCATTGCGATGTTCGAAATTTAACCGTAATTCAACACAAAAACTAAACTTAATAGCCCAAAGTAGCACGAATAGTTTTTAAAATCAATTAAATTCACAAATTTTCTTGTTATTTTAAAAACACCTCTTAAAGGGAAAAATATGTTTAATTGACTAACCTGCATTTAAACGCAATGGCGGGTGTGATGGTGGGCAATGTGACAAAGCCATCTGACATACTATTTTGCTTGTTAAATGTAAATAATTTTATTTGATATCAGATTTAATTTTGTCCATTCAAATGCGTTTATGTCATAACATTTCAAGGGAAAAGTTATAATCACATAAGTTTAAATCTGATATCAAATAAAATATTTACTACCTTATACAATAGATACAATTTAATAAGGTCCAGCTAAAAGGCAAGAAGCCCAGTGATTAATCAGACAGCGCATTTGAAGATGATGGTACTCTACGGTCTTCGTTCCCAGTTCTTGACTTACACTTTTCTATTTCTTTTATCCTTTTTTCTTGAGAGATATGGAGTTGGAAGATTCATTAATAATCTATTAATGAAGATGGGGTACAACCCATTATTGTCCCACTGTTGGGCCCGAGTCTTCTCTCAGAATGAGAGAGTTTTAGGTCATAGTCCACCAAAAAATAGACAATCTATTTTTTTTATTCATTAATAGATAATAAATCTATTAATGAAGAGTTTCGATGAAATTAATTAATACTAAACTCATTTCCTTGAACAGAATTTAAACGTGCATAAAATTATGAGTTTTCGCTACCACGTACTTTTGTTTGAAGACCCATTACCTTACAGTCTGCAAAGAAAATGCAGTGGCCTTTATCAGGCTTCTAATGGACTTTGAAACTTTTAACAGCTCGTGTCTAAAAGCTTCTTTTGTTAAGTTACTCCACCCATAATGTCATAGAATGTTTAAAAGCACTATCGAGAATATATTTTTAGCGTGTGGGGTTATTTTCCAGCACTTTCCTTCCGTTTTTTAAGGCTTACATAACCGTATGGGGAATTTTGTAACCTTTTATAACATTAATTTAATCTGATTATTTTTCACGAAAACTGATTTTTAATGTCGTTCAAATTGTTCCGGTATTTTCAATACCCATCTTCAAAACTTTTGAATTATTTATCTATTCGGATTAAGACGTATCTGAAAAATCAATTCCGAGGATGGCACATTATGGATATAATGAAAAATACAGATACACCAGAGACCAAAGATGGACGTTAAAAGCAAACTGGAGATGCTCTTAAGGCAAAGATATCAAAGGCCACTTAGACGTTGGGAGAAAAAAAGAAAAGCCGGCCCGAACTGGAGCCATTTAGGACAAATATAAATAAGAGCAATGATAGCCTAATGGTTGAAACTTGCCCTCTCAATCGGGAGGTCCGAGGTTCAAACTCAGGCACGCACCACCGATTTATGTGCGTATTAGAAATTAATAATCACTGGTTTTCGGTGAAGGAAAACATCGTGAGGAAACACACCCGAGAGTTCTTTAAAAAAAAAGTTCCCGGAGGTGTGTGATATCCACTTGGCCAGCGCGGTGGACTATGGCCTAAAACTCTCTCATTCCGAGAGAAGTCCCGTGCCCAGCAGTGGGACAGTAATAGGTTGACGATGATAAATTGACATCTTTAAGGGAGGCCTTCACTCAATCTGAGGTCTTGCACAATTTAAGCAAAAATCAAATTAAAAATAGTTATAAAACGATAAATTAAACCGTATAACACTAACAATATATGACGACCCGCGTGGCAGAGCGGTTACCATACCGGTCTGACGCGCAATGGGTTCCGGGTTTGATTTCCGGCCAGACAGGTATCTGAATGAAGAGTTTAGATTCGTGTTCTGGGTCTGGGTGTTTGTGTATTCGTCCTGTGGGTGTCCATGGTACCCACGAGAAATTTCTAGTGTGGTGCTATGAGTCTAGAAAGCGTGTTTTTTTAAACAAAATAAAAGAAAAACAAATATTAGAAACAGAATAAAATAAATATTAAAAGGGAGCTCAAGCAAAAACGGGGATTTTTTTGTGTTTTTTGTATGTATAGTACTTGTCTGGTTTTTTAGATAAAATTACAATGTCCAATGTTGTTGAGGAATACGTACAACCAGATAATATACATTACAAAGGCAGCAATGAGTCCAGTGTAAACAGCGTGCCAAACGGATCCCGTCGCACATTTGCACTTACGTTAGGGTTGTCACAATGAAATTATTAATCTTAAAGCATAAATCATATGTACATTATAGCCAGATAGTATTGCAGTTTCCAGTAGAGTAGCTCAAGGTGGTAGAACCAGCGTAGTTTGACCGGAGAAGTACCACCGCCACACCTATTTCTAACGTGAAGCGTTTCTTGCGTTTCAATGGAAGGGTGTGGTTGCCGGCACACTTTCATATGAGGCGACTATCATAGTCCTCGGGAGTAGTAACGCATCTGTGATTGACCTCAGATGGAACCCATGTTCTGTAAGAAGTTGATTACAGATGTCTATGGGCGGCAGTGGCCACTTACCATCAGGTGGACTTTATGTTCGTTTGCGACTTTAGTCAGATAAAAAAAAAGTATTCTTAAAGTACAAAAAAGTAGTTTTGTGGAGGTAGCAGCACCAGTTTTTAATGGAAAGCAGCTCTTGTGTCTCTTTGGAAGGCTGTCGTTGCCGGCTCACTTGCAAGGAGGCGATCCACTGAGTTGCGATGTTGCAACGCATCTATGTTTAAATTCAGATGAATTCCTGTTCTACAGAACAGCAGATAGACTACTTTTTATCATAGAATTTCCACGGAGTCGAGATTTGTGCGAGAAAAATTTGTCATACATTGATTTGCACGCGGGAAAAGCCGCGGTTACAGCTAGTCTTGCATATATACAAGTTCAGAACAGAGACTATCGGAGCACGTTTCCCAGGCAAGATCACCTAGCCTTGCGGGAGAGTTACCTTTGGCAAATAAGATTGATCAGAAATAAGATATCTTATTTTAATTGCCAAAGTACTGACAACCCTGCTTCTGTCATCAGGGAATGCGAACGGAACGAGGGTTTGTTTTGCATAAATTAAATTAAATTAGAGCGATATTTGTAGGGAACGGAACGCGATGCCTAGATTATAGAAACCATTATATTTGTAACGACCTTTGAATAAACTTAGGTATTTTGAAATCACAGACATATATTTTAATATTATTTGTGTTAGTGTGTTATAATGACGTGAATGATATAAACTTACGTAGTTGCAAGGTAGTAAAACATGTATGTTATGAGCGGGGTGGCACCAATGCCGCACCTATTTCTAGCGTGAAGCAGTTTTTGAGTTTTGCTGGAAGGGTGTGGTCGCCGGATCACTTTTATTTGAGGCCACCATTTTTGTCCTCTGGATTAGCAAAACATCTGTGATTGACTATGGTCCGTATGAAGTTACTCACAGATGTCCATGTGTCGATCTGGCCACTTATCATTTGGTGGCGGTGGTGGTGTATGCTCGTTAGCAAAAAATTCATAAATAATATAACTTACATACTATTACATATTATTTATGGAGATTGTTTGTTACAATGACGCGAAAACTATAAATATAAAATACACGAACGCCACAAATATACTACACGACAGCGACATGTCAACAAACAGTGCTTACGTATAGGTGGCTCATTGCAGCTATTTTTAACTTCAGTTACCACATAACTACAAAATGTGTCTTTGTAATTATTTAACGACTAAATTACGTTTTTGTGTGGCATAAGTAGGCAGTCGTGTTTAAGCGTAATATTTGGTTTATTTATCATCGTGTTGGTGGTAGAACTTTAAGTGATTCGACTGCGGAATCTGCTATTTCTGTCCAATAAGAGCAACTTTCTACACTCATAGCCCCACAGTAGGATTTTCTCCTGTGTCGTGGGTACCATGAACACACACAAGACGAATACACCAACACCCAGACCCAGAACATGAATCTAAACTCATCATTCAGATACCTGTCTGGCCGGGAATCGAACCCGGGACCCATTGCGCGTCGGACCGGTATGGTAAACGCTCGGCCAAACGGGTCGTCAAATGATGCGGATGTTAAATGTTGCTGTGTTTTGCTCTACGAGGGTGTCATGCTGATCGCCTTGGTTTTAACTTAGTATTCAAGGGTAGCAACGCATCTGTGCTAACCTTAGGGAAGATCTTATCTGGGGTTGGCGACATATGGCCATGAATGGCAATGCCCTTGTGCAGGTATGCCTGAGTAATTAATTGTAATGTGTCATATAATTAATTCTAATTATTTAATTCATCAACATTATATTACATCAATTAGTGTAATTGGTTGTCAGTTGACCGTGCTAATTATAAATAAATAAATAAATTCTGGTTTGCATAAATGAAAGGGCCATTTATAATTAAAAAATGTCATCAAATATATAACTGTCCCGTTGCTGCGCACGTCTCATCCCAGAATAATTAGGGCTTAGACCATAGGGCCCTTCTAGTTAATTTCGGAATGGTAGATGTTCGGCTAAATTTCTTTCACTTTTTTATTAGTTATTATACTATGTTATAAATAATTATCGTAACTAGTAACCCATCGCAACGGTCGAAATTCGACCATAATTTAAATATAAAACTTCATACTGGCCAAAGTATAACCAATATTTCTCTAATTTAAATAAATTGTAATAATTTTCAAGTAATTTTGAACGCACCCGTTAAAGGCAAAAAGAGTTTTATTAACTAAGCTGCATTTAAAAGCAATAGCGGGTATTTTGACAAAAACATCTGACATTTTTGACGTTATGTGTTTTCATAGTAAGATATTGAATGTTCTATTTCGTTTATTACGTATGCGTTTGTGTCAAATGCAAGGTAGTGAGTGTGATGTGTTTTTAGTTGATTTTATGTATGTTTTATGGATTATTAAAAAATAATATTACATTGCGGAATCCTTTTCTACATCAACTATAACCGTGCGTAATTTCATACTCCTCCGCCTGCGGCAAGTATCTTAAAAACGAATCATAAATTCTCGCTTCACGTATTAATATATAGATGCTTAATGGGAGTCGTAGTAAAATTCGGCATTAATATACTTGTTTTTTATTAGGAAAATACAATATTTTGGAGAAAACAATACATTAAAATGTACATTAATTATGGATACTTTATATTTACGGAAGAATGTTTCGGACTATCAACATATTAAATAATCTTTTTAAAAATTACAACAAATACTTTACGCTAAATATTCTTAATATAATGTATCATTGCAGTGAAACCATGTCGGGAAATATGTACAAGGTGACTTATTAAAAAAAAAAACATATAATGTAATATTAAAATAATTTTGACATACAATAATTGTTAAGAATTAATTTACGTACATTTCTATATTTCCATTAGGTTATTCTATCACATTTAACCTCTGATTGCGAAAATATTTATGTAACACAAAAAATTTAAAGGAGGTATACCTTTTTTTTGTTATCGAGGAGGGGACCTTTAAAAGGTACACTACATTGTGGGAACGACGCAAGACCGATCATAAATCCAATTTTGAAGCTTCGGCCTAGCCTTTATCCGTGAAATCTTATTCTGCTCTAAACTGGGGAAAGTCCCATTAAAACTTGTTTAACTATAATTTAGGAAGAAGGAAAACACTGTTTAATAAGTTTTTAATAAAAATTATGAAAATCAAGGCCAAGGAATTATTAAGATATTATCTAGTGTAGGCGCAAGATAATAAATAATAATGTCTAAGTTGTTTAGTGTGTATTAAACGTTTCCGAAAACGTTTAACATGTAGTGAACGCACTGGGAAGTCCAAGAAATCGTTTTTGGGGAGAAAGGAAATCGACCAGTTTACGGTAGGTTTTTAATAAAATGACGGCGAAACCCGTCCTGCTTAAATATGGAAAAGAAGGTTTATTTCCCCTGGATTTCTATATTATCCAAAGATTTCTATATTGTGGAAGAAAGAAGCGAAATCTTCTGAAGATATTGAATTTGTGGTCGAAAATAGAGATTTGGATTTTACTCACTGACTTTAGTGTTACGATTTCTAGTGTTGATACACTCGAGTAGGGCAAGTAGCTCCCAATCCTCTTTGTTGCGGCATAATGCCATTTGTATTCGATATAGTCTACTTTTCGGAGTAGTGAAATACCACATGCTTGGTAACTAAGTTAAAACTCTAAAAACCTATGTTTTTGACATTTTAAGGAGATATATTTAATATTAATATAAAATTAAAAAATCATACAACCCCAGGTTCAAAACTACTGGTTTTTTTGTTTGAATATCTTTGGTTGTCATTATCAGCAAATGTATTCATTAAGTAATAACATTTAATTGTTTTTACTACATTGACGAATTAATTAATCAATTATTTTTAAGATATTTATTTATTATTAAGTCACATAATTTTATTTATTTCTACAATTATATTATAACAACTAGATATGTGTACAAAAAGTTTCTATATCACTATAACCTTAGGAATATAACTATAATAATTTTAGGTACAACTAATATCTATCTACATGAAGAAGACTTTACGTATTATCTCTTATTTAAAATGTTCAAACATTTTGTAAAATTTATGAATTATTTTTTTTATCTGATAATGTATTTGAAGTTGTAATGTATGTAATTTACTTTCATACATCTTCACTAAAACATTTTGAACATCTATAAACAATTATTCTTCTAGAGGTTTTAGCATCATTTACAAGAAACAATTTGTAATTGCCCCTATATGCCTATGCAAAATAAATATATATTTTATTTCAATAACGAAACCCATTTTTAACCTTCTAGTAAAACAACACGTACATAGCTTTCATTATAAATGCGACCTAAACGTAATTAGGTGTAATTAATCTTCCATCTCAAAGAGTTTCTTCATTACTTTTAATTAAAAACAGTCTCTCGAAACGCGATATGATGAAAGTTTTCGACCTCAAATCCCATGTCGGCTGTGACGAGCTCGCAACCTAACAATGCCATTAAAAGTACGTCACAGGGCACTAAAGGTTTATATGAGCCAAGCGACCCGCCCACCCTTTTCTCGTTCCACGTTATCGGGTGTGGACACGGTGTCGACGGGAGCGGAGACGGTAGCGGGGCCGGGCGCCTCGCTGATGCGACGGCGCGCGAGCGGCCCCGCGGGCTCCCGTCATGCAGTGCAGTCGATTCGAGCGCAGATCACAGCGCTGAAGAGTGTAGCGGCAGCTAAGACGATCTGCACGCACGCGATCACAATCAAATCGCGTGGTGAGGGTCGGTAATCTTCTATAGCTTCGCCGTCTCTAAATGAAAAAAAAGAACTGTTAATCCCTTGCACAATGACAAAGATGATAAAAGTGCTGTCACATATATAAACGCAGTTTTCGAATATAATATTTTAAATACAAAATAGTCGTAAAAACTACACTAGTGTATAAAAATTAGAACACTTACACTTATTTTTAAACCATCGAATTTATTAAACTTTTTGGAAATAGCAATAAGTAATTTATTCAGTCTTTGAACTAAATATAATCAAATGGCGATTCTGTGCACTAACCCACTATCAAGTCCAGATGGATCCAATATAGTCCTACAGCATTGAACAATCAGGGCAATGAGAAGACAGCCAGACGCGATCCATAGAACGCCCGCCGCACCGGCTCCGACACTCGCTCCGCCCGTCACTAAGCTCCAGCCACGCGAAGTATGTATGGATACAGCTAGAAGCAAACAATTAAATTACGGTTCTACGTCATGTTTGAGGCTATTGTTGGTTGGGGGTCGCTCTATTTATCAACGTCAAATCGTGCTCAATCGGTAGCAAGTCACAGCGTCGAAACCAAAACGTCTTTGATATCAACTATATCTATTTATCGGTAGTATCATTGTTTCAGTTACAAACATGGTTTTGTATAACTGTCAGCAATTAATAGTTGTCCTTTAGGAACTAAGAAATCATTGGACGATAACGATACGTTTTAGTTAATAAGACGTGGTATGAATATATATGCTTTGAAAGCGATGCTTTACGCGAACCACTTGTCCATGGCGGTGAACTATGGCCTAAACTCTATCATTCTTAAAGAAGACTCGTGCTTAGCACTGTGTCAATGATGGATAGATTAGAAGTATGAAGAAACTATGAAGACCATTTAAATCTTATTCGAGTTTGCAATATAAGTTCCACGAAATATGTTTTGCAATAGCTATCCCATTCAATAAGAAGTTAATCTTCAAAACAATCTTAAGAATATTGCATATTTTGTAAAAAAGTATTCGGATTTATAATAAAATACAGTATTACATGAGAAGGGGTCAAAAATCGCAAAAATCCTTTATATTTGAATTCAGAACTAGGTTAATACCGCTGCTTCGTCCGCTTTGAGCAAATCTACTACTATAATGAGTATCCTACGCTACATAATATGTTTGTGTGCCAATTTCATTTAAATGGCCGGATTTTTCCCACTAATTTACTACTTTCACGTATTTTTTACGTGAAAGAGTAAAATAACTAAAGACATCCTCACAAGTTTCCGCACTTTAATATTATAAGATATAAATGTTGGAGTAGCCATCGAGCATGCAGTCCACGTGTATTACGTTTAAAGCATAAATTTGGCCTATAGATTTTTCGTAGTTTGGATATTTTGATATTTTGCTACACGCGTCGGATAAATGTGTGGATTCCCAAACGAAGTTCGTTATTTTTAACTAAACATGTCATGCCACTCCCGGGGGCCTATACGGCATTGCTACTGGCATTTACGACTTGACTTTGGTACGCTACGAGGGATTCTATACGTTTATA
This sequence comes from Spicauda simplicius, assembly GCA_949699795.1. Classification (NCBI taxonomy): domain Eukaryota; kingdom Metazoa; phylum Arthropoda; class Insecta; order Lepidoptera; family Hesperiidae; genus Spicauda; species Spicauda simplicius. Next base: position 2,924,854 of record OX453062.1, read on the forward strand.
GTTGGCTGATAGGTTCCTAGATATTTTATAGTGTAGATGTGACATTTGTTACTTGTGACCAACAAGGGCCGTGACAGATGTAACAAATTGTACAAGAATGTTTCAGTTTCTGCGCGTTGTAGAATTATTGTTGATTAAGGCTGTCGTCTATCGATAGTTTTGTTAGTAGTAGTTCTATTCGTATATCTAGTAAAACTAAGCAACAGAAAGGTTTTTGAATATAATATTTTTTTTGTTCCTTTTCGTTTCAGTATTTTTTTTTATTTGACTGAAGTAGCAAACGAGCATGCAGTCTACCTGATGGTAAGTGGTCATTTCCGCCCATGGACATCAACTTCACATGGAACATGGATTCCATCTGAAGTCAATCACAGATGCGTTGCTCCCGAGAACTATGATGGTCGCCTCATGTGAAAGTGTGCCGACAACATAGGTGTGACTGTGGTACTTTCCCGGCCGAACTACACTGGTTTTACCACCTTTAAACTCAGTTACTTTTTATACGTGGAAGGTAGTAGAATAAGTACAGTTTGCTGCGAGGTACACTTGTCACTCCTATTTCTAGCGTTAAGCAATTACTGTTTTGGTGGAAGAGTGTGGCTGGCTGTTCACTTTCATATGAGGCGAACATCTTAATCCTCAGAAGTAGCAACGCTTCTGTCTCACTCGGGTAGGTTTCTTATTTTTGTAGGGTTTATGGCAGGTTTCCATGGCACTTACTGGGTGGTAGAGTGCAGTCATTAATATTTACTATAACATAAAAAGTGACAAAGCTTAGGATTATGGCGCTCTGTCCCGGTAGTTCCGGGACCAGAATAGGGCAACGGTACCCTCAGCCGTAAGAGCCTCTGTCGTAAGAGGCGACTAAAAGAGGCTTCTGGGGTTGCGGACGGGAAGAGTGGGAGCTCGAACCGTCCGGCCAAGCGACACCGGGAAGAACGGCGGCATGTGTGGTTGCATGCTGCCGTAAAGACCAGAAGGTGCGGTGAGCGGTGCACGCCCACCAGGGAAGAGCCCGATGGGGCTACACGCTGAGAGGACACCGGCGGCGGTCCGTTGGAATACCCAGAGTCCTTTTTGCAGCGCCGAGGTCGGCCACCGAGGGGGCTTTAGTGCGGTAAGAATCCCACATAACCCGCGTCGCTCCCACGACGTCGGGTACTTTTTCCCCCTCGAAACCAAAAAAAATAATAAAAGGATTATGCCGCTCGAGGCGGAAGTTGAATATGCTCACCTTTAGGTCACCAAAAACAGCTTCCTATTTTCGGAAACTTTCCGACATTTTAAAATATTTTTAATAGGAATACATTTTGCCATTTCTAAAATATTCCTTTTTATTTCCGTCCTGAGTTAAGTGCGCTACGCCAAAACATTTGTTTGTTTTTATTACGTGTTCGTAGAATTTATGATACAATTTAAAGAATATAGTGTAGTTATACATTGTTAAAGATAGTTATTAGCATAGTAATGTGCAGCATTGATAGAACCAGTTACGTGAGACCATCCCAGAATATTTTGGTGCTTAAAAAGAAAACCATAAATGGCCGTGTATTAGTTACATTAAAATGGAAGTACCACCGCCTCACCTATTTCTAGCGTGAAGCATTTCTTGCGCTTCGATCGAAGGGTGTGGTTGCCGGCACACTTTCACATGAGGCGACCATCATAGTCCGCGGGAGTAGCAACGCATATGTGATTGACGTCAGATAGAACCCATGTTCTGTATGAAGTTGATTACAGATGTCCATGGGCAGCAGTGACCACTTACCATTAGGTGGACTGCTTACTCGTTTGCTACTTCAGTCATATAAAAATGAAATGTTTTACCTGCAGCTAGTATACTGAAGCCCCCAGCCGGTATGCCGAGGCCCATGTTGAACTTCTGCCGCTCTTCGATGAACGCCACGCTGCCCATCACCAGGGTGGATATGCCGCAGACGATCTACAGAATGAATTGAAATGAGACCTTAATTTCAAAGCAGAATTTCGTAGTTGGAGGTAATTTCTTACGATATACTTTTCTCATCGACTGTCAATGTAAGGTGATAAGACCGGAATAGTTCGACCACCAGGTACCACCACTCACTTATTTGTACCGTAAAGCAGTTCTTGCGTTTCGTTGGAAGGATGTAGTTACCGGGTCTCTGTAATTGACTTCAGATAGAATAATGATTCTATCTGAAGTCAATTACAGAACAATGGTTCTGTATGACGTTGCTTATAGACTGTGGGTGGCAGTGACCACTTACCATCAAGTGTACCGCATGCTCGTTTGCTTTTTCAATAAGATAAAAGCAGAGAGCAGTGTTAATGTTTTGCTGGAGTGAAAAAGCTTGTCGTCAATCCATTATTATCTTACAGCTGAGTACGGGTTTACTCTCAGAGTGAGAGAGTCCACGGTGCTGGCCAAGTGCGAATAAATAGACGTAAACGCATATTAATTTTTATATCGTATGTTACTTCTTATATAGAATGTGCATGTTCAGGGTAAAAGTAGAGATACTTAAGGTTCAGTTGTTAATACTTCTAAGACATAAAAATTTATAACTTGATATTTTTTATCTGACTGTAGTAGCAAACGAGCATGCAGTCCACCTGATGGTAAGCGGTCACTGCCGCTCATGAACATCTGTAATCAACTTCATGCAGAACATAGGTTTCATCTAAAGTCAATCACGTTGCTACTCCCGAGTACTATGATGGTTGCCTCATGTGAAAGTTTGCCGGAAACCACACCCTTCTATCGAAACGCAAGAAATGCTTCGTTTATATTTTATAAGATAGAAGTAGCATTAATTAGTAGAAGTGAGCATGCAGTCCACTCGTCGGTATGTGGTCATCTCTTACCCATGAACATCTGAAAATAGCTTTATATATACCTATCTGAATGCAATCACAGATGCTTTACTACTCGTTCATCATCGTCATCTTATATGAAACAAACGAATGTAACTTAACAACTACAAGCTTTAACGAGACGCAGGAACTGCTTTACGCTAGAAATATTTGTGGCGATAACATCTCCCTGGTCGAACAATATTCGTTCAATTCTTTTGCTTGCCTTATTGCATGTTTGTGCAAACATACGATGTTAGTTCCCAGGAGTTAGAAATAGCTCAAAGGTAAGGTTGTGTTAGCAAAGTTGACGTACGTAATGAAAAATAAACATGTGTTAGCAGGGACAAGTTTGTTGATACTATACCGAGCGATGTTATTTCAGATGCGACTAACTATACCTTATAGTAGGGATGGTGAATCTATGGCACGTTATATGGCTCATGCTCATCGTGCTTGGGGGTCATTAGTCAATGATTAACAACATTTAAGACTCACTTAGAAGACGTTTGACTAATAACTGAAATGAAATGAAAATATGAAAACAGTTTAGTTGATAGTTTGGCAAACGGAGATCTCCCGCCAGGCTAGGTGATCATGCCTGGGGAACGGCCGTGCTCCGACAGTCGTTGTTCGGAACTTGTTTAAATGCGGGGTATTGAGAATATTTCGATAGCGTGTTTCAGAATACTAGTAGCGGCATCTCTTGATGAGTTGCGGGAGGTCGCCACAGTAGTAACTAGTATTTTTATTCTACCACTAATCGCGAAACTAAAATTCTTGGCCTTATTAACATGTATTTAAAAGTCTTGAACGATGCACAAGATACTTACAGTATAAATAAGGAAGTTTTAAATATATAAATATTATAAATAAAGAAAAATTAAGATAACATTAAAAATATTTTAGTTTTATTTTTGTTCTCCCGAACTATTATTGCGCTAGTAGGACTCAATAAAGGGGTACAACTCATTAATGTCCCACTGGTGGGCACGGATTTCCTCTCAGAATGAGAGAATTTCCTCAATAACAGTTGAAGACAATTAGTCTGTATCCCTTTTTGAGTCCCAGTCCAGAGCGGGTTTTTCCCTACAACAGATGGGAGCCTTCACCTACCTCACCGCGCGTTTTTAACTTGATTATTTTAATATTTTCTATAATAATTTTACGCACCGATTTTACGTCATGAACGTAACAAGATTACCGCAACGGAAACCGGAAGACACTGAACCGTAATGGGTTTACGATTAACTTTGAAACCAAGTTACGGCGTTTTTAATTTAACTTATTAACGGCGTAAGAAATATTTGAATGGCTTAATCCGTAATTGGACTTTAATCCTTTTTTTGCTAGTGTTACAATGTAAAAATATTTTTTCTTTCTTTCTTACTGGGTAATTTGGAGATTATCATATTATTTACATGCTAATGTTGTTTAAAGTTAAGTAAGCGATAAAGTTAGAATTAAAAACAACAATGTTTATTGTCAATTTGTTGGAACTAGGAGACGCAGGTGACGCTGGATTTTTTTGAATTTTGATGTACTTTTACTTTTATAGAGATACTTCCGTGGACAACAGTGGCCGTTTTATTTCTGTCGTTGCCTAGCATGCCTAGAAATCGAGCGTATTTACATATTATCTTATGCTATTTTGTCACGTATAGTCCACGGTCTAACCTAACTTTTTTTTGAAGTGGGTAATCGTCTTGGATGCCCAGCCGCCCGGGGTAGCAGCTGGGTTATGCCACCGGCTTACCGGCTAATACCCCCACTGTGTTTTCTCGCCGACCGTACGGCTGGAACACGGGCACTGGCCGCTCCCGCAGCCCCTCCTCGAGGAGCATGGAGCTCCCCTGCATCAGCAAGGCGCGCCAGAAAACACAAAGGCGCGCCTTACCTTTAAAGCCCCGCTGACCAACCCCGAGACCGCCTTCCAGAAGCCGTGGGCATGGGCATACCGACACTCGCAAGGCATGGTCTAACCTAACCTAACCCAATCCAAGTAATCTCATTTCATCTTGCGTTTGACGAATCGACTTCAAACCATTACTATGTCAATTACATTCATTTCATCTGTTGTGTTTTGACTTCGGGTTTCGTGTCAGAAAAGAGTGTGGTGGTTCCAAGGTGTTAGTACCAGTGTAGTTTGACCGGGGAAGTACCACCGCCACACCTATTTCTAGCGTGAAGCATTTCTTGCGTTTCGATAGAAGATTGTGGTTGCCGGCACACTTTCACATGAGGCAACCATCATAGTCCTCAGGAGTAGCAACGCATCTGTGATTGACTTCAGATGGAACCCATGTTCTGTATGTAGTTAATTACAGATGTCCATGGGCGGCAGTGACCACTTACTATGAGGTGGACTGCATGCTCGTTTTCTACTCCAGTCAGATAAAAAAGGTGTGCCTAGAAAATTACTCAACGACCTAGAAAATTACGTTACTTCTCAGCAATATGGAGTATGTTGAACGTAGGTATATCATTTCTTTTTCGCTACACATGTATCTGTTAGATATCCTGCTTTGAAGAAACATCGCGTCATGTTATTACGAGAACAAGAATATTATTTTTGTAATATGGTAGAACATGTTTCTCTGTGCGTTTATATTTTGCGTTTGTTGTTAGGGAGCCGGGATTATATTAGGATAAGATTAAGAGCCTATATATATTTGGCTTTCTTTAGTTTTAATCACAAAAGGTAATGTTTACAGCAAGGTAATGGCGCCAGTGTTTTGGGAACCATGCCTCACACGGCAATTTTAGATGGCTTGTTTTATTTATAATAATAAGTTACTTTCTGTTATTTATTTATAAGTTTAGTTTTTATTTCGTCTAGTTTATGGTATCTAATTTTTTTTTGTGTTATCTATATAAATAAATTTGCATTTTGTTATATCACAAAAGAGGGATGATTGTTTTGATGAATATCCGTCATATTCTTAAGTTATATTCATTGCCACAATATTTATGATGATAAAAAGATGTAAATGAAAAAAAGGGTAGCGTTTTTTAAACATATTGATAATGATAAAACACAAGTCTTCGCAGTTTTCGCTCTAGTTATATAAATGTATATATTATCTTCGCTAATATATATGTATTAGTCCCTGCTTTATATTTAAAACGATTTTCAAAATTCTAAATGTAGAAAGGTTTAGTTAAACTTCAGAAAAAATATCTTTATTGACATAAAAAACAGACAAAAAGGAATTAAATTTAATAAATTGTGCGTTATAGCTAAGGTATGGAGAACACGTTTCGATAAAGTCGATTTTCTTTTAAGATTTCATGTAAACGCTGAGACTCGAATTGTAAGTCTCAAAGAGTTTCTCCTATGTCACGGTGATTGGCAATTTCCCCAGAATGATTGTATTTTTTATATAGTTACAGTAATTTAACGTTATATTTATGACTTTGATCGAAGAAAGCTTTGAAAGAAATAATTACCTACATATAAGACGTGTGTCTGAAGTTTCTGCTCAACTTGTTCCATCATTTTCAATTTCCAACTCATATTACTACTACACTATAAATATTTTTTGTTGCGCGCTTTCCTTCGTCGCTCGTTGCCACATAGTTATAAAATTATATAAAACCGTATTTCGAGTTCCGTGCCCTTGTATCATATTCAATCCATATTTATATACTAGCTGTACCCGCGGCTTTGCCCGCGTGCAAATCAACGCGTCACAAAGTTTTTCTTGCGCAAATCTCGACACCGTGGGAATTCTATGATAAAAAGGCCGCTCAAGGATTACCTGGTCAAACACAGAGTGAAAAAACGAATTTAAAGTGTGTATTTGTGGGTAGGGACGTATTGTTATGTATTTTTTTTAATTAGACGAATTCTAATATTGTAAATCGCTTTTTTGAACCAATTTACATTCTTAGTGGTGTAATTCACAATATCGGGATACTTTTTTCAATCAACTCCTCCACATTTGAACCAAAACGTATCGATTATAAAGATCGATTTGAACTTTTCCGAACTGGAAAATACTATTTGAAGTAATTTTGGCGGATTCAAATTTCTAAGTAAGATTATAGGTAAACCTACTTTTAATATTAATTTGTGTTCAGGAGTTCCGGAAGGCATTAAGGTATTCAAAAATTCTGTTGGATAATGTACTGCTTCCTCTATCTCAATGACTGTGTCTACCGAATAGTAGATCTGTGACGCTGCTTTAAATTTAGAAAAAAAAATCATTTATTTTATCGACACGTTCATTGGTCTATTGGGTGGGTATATTGCCGTCTTTTGGAACCAATTTAACAATATCGGGATATACTTTTTCAACCAACTCCTCCACATTTAAACGAAGACGTATCGATATAAAGATTGATTTTAACTTTTCCGGATAACAAAGCACTATTATCCACTTGAAGTAAATCATTAGAAAATTGGGTTATCACGGAACAGCGACATTATTCTAAGTTCATATTTTGTTTCATGTGGCCAAATATAAGATCTTTTAAGAGGTGCATCGGGCTATTTGTGTGCGTAAATCCCGCATTGTTCTTTGTAAAGCAGAAGACATAATCAAAACACTTTTACAATACACACGAACAGGGCGCACCCGCTCGCAGGGCGCTGCCGCACCCTGCTCGCTTATTTTTTATGTTTTCTTTTATGTTCCAACCTAACCTAACCCATCCTGTTTAAAAAGCTACAGCTAAATCCAACTCTTAACAATAACATGACAATACTCCTGCATTTTCAGGATTTAGGTATTCAAAGTGACACTTTTCATCATAATGTTCTCTCTACGGTTTGTAATGTATTGTAATCAATAAGTACCAAACTCATACGGCTTAAGTAGGTTGTGTACTTAGATTATCAGGGTTGATGAATTGAAGTTTAATTTATTAATCACATTTCAGTTTAATGAGCTGTCATTAAACTTATAATATATACTAAACACAACCGTAAGCATTATGTGATTACCTTCTATAATTTAGGCTTGCATTATCCCGCATCATCAGGGAGGAATTGAAGGTAAAAAAAATATCCCATGTCTTTGCTTAGTATTCTTATTACTTATACGTAAGCACTTGCAAGCCAACTTCTATAGCTTGGGCTTACCCTGCATCATCAGGGCTGAGGAGCTTAAGGTCGAAATTTTCATCTTGTGTCTTTGCTTAGTAATTATATTACATACCCGAAAGCATTAAATGGCCAACTCCTATGGCTTAGGCTTGCAGTACCCTGCATCATCAGGCTTGAGGAGTTAAAGGTCAAAATTTTCATCATGTGTCTTTGCTTAGTAATTATATTACATACTTGAAAGCACTAAATAGCTAACTTCTATGGCTTAGGCTTAAAGTACCCCTGCATCATCAGGGTTGAGGAGTTAAAAGTCATTTTTTTTTTTATTTTTTTTTATTTATTGAAAGGTCGCCAACATTCTATACACTATTACATTACAAAGAATACATAACAAAAAGTAAAAGGTAAGTGCTAGAACAATTATAGGCAACGACAGCATGAACATAAGACATAAAAATTACATTAAAATAACATTGAATCTAAATAAATGACAGAAATATTTATATACATTTAAATTTTCATCATGTGTCTTTGCTTAGTAATTACATTACATACCTGAAAGCACTAAATAGCTAACTTCTACGGCTTAGGCTTGAAGTACCCCTGCATCATCAGGGTTGAGGAGTTTAAAGGTCAAAATTTTTATCATGTGTCTTTGCTTAGTAATTATATTAAATACCTGCAAGCACCAAATGCCCATCTCGTATAGTTTAGGCTAGCAGTATCCTGCATCATCAGGGGTGAGGAGTTGAAGGTCGAAATTTTCATCTTGCGTCTTTGCTTAGTAATTATATTACATACCCGAAAGCACTAAATAGCTAACTTATATGGCTTAGGCTTGAAGTACCCCTGCATCATCAGGGTTGAGGAGTTAAAGGTCAAAATTTTCATCATGTGTCTTTGCTTAGTAATTATATTACATACCTGAAAGCACTAAATAGCTAACTTCTATGGCTTAGGCTTGAAGTACCCCTGCATCATCAGGGTTGAGGAGTTAAAGGTCAAAATTTTTATCATGTGTCTTTGCTTGTAATTATATATATATTAAATACCTGAAAGCACCAAATGCCCATCTCGTATAGTTTAGGCTAGCAGTATCCTGCATCATCAGGGGTGAGGAGTTGAAGGTCAATATTTTTACCGTGTATCTTTGCTTGGTATTTTTATTATATAACCGTAAGTGCCAAATAGCCAACTCTTACGGTTTAGTCTTGAAATACCCTTACATCATCAGGGTTGAGGAGTTGAAGATCAAATTTTTGTCCCATGAATTTGTTTAACAATCTTATTATATATCCATAAAAACAAATTGGCTTACTTCTACGGTTCAGGCTAGCAGTACCCCTGCAACATCAGGATTGAAGGTCAATTTTTTTAGGAAATATCTGCTTAGTAATCTCATTCTACATTCAACCCAATTGGACTCCTACAGCTTAGGTTTGGCCGAGTATCGCTAATTTCGTTAATTTGCTTCAAAGAAATGGATCCTATGATCAGAACCGTATCAAACTCATCAGAGTACCCTTGAAGTACATTCTTTCAAATAAAAGAAAAATCATCAAAATCGGTTGGCGGGAAATTGAGTTATTCATCTATTTGTCGCGCACATCGTTAATGCAAATATCAGACTTATGCGCTTTTCTTATGGATGCCACTGTCAAAAGTGAACTAAAAATAAATGGGACCCGACGACACGCACTACCTTTCAAACGAAAAAAAAAATCATCCAAATCCGTTCACCCAGTGCGGAGAAATCGAGTAACAAATATAAAATAAAAAAAAAATAAAAAAAAAATACAGACGAATTGATAACCTCCTCCTTTTTGGAAGTCGGTTTAAAACGATGTTTTAACATAAAAATCAAAGCGAAATACTAAATTTTATTGAGGTGGCCTCAAAATTGACTGACTTTCATACAAACTTACATCTCCTATTTGGGTTAAATTGGGGGGGGGGGGGGGGCAGAAAATTCATTCTTAACTGACGTCTACGTCACAAAAGGAACCCCTAGTAAAAATCATATTCGTATCTTTAGCAGTTTAGGCTCTACGATGTTTATTCAATCGATGAGTGAGAGAACATCCTTTCGTTTTTATATAAGTATATATAGATATAGAGATATAGATTTGTATAGTATCAAATAACATAGGTACACACATAACCAATAAAAAATACATAACAAAGGAATACATTTTACAGACCATAACATGTTTAGTTTCAACCAATTCAACTATGCAGTTACATCTTATTAACACTTATCGAACACAGAATAAATACTGCGTAGTTTTAAATTGACATAACTTTTTTATTCGTTGACCGATTTATATAAAATAAACACTAAATGTTAAGTGAAGTTTCCCACAACACATCAGTGAAAATTATATTCAAATTGGATAAGCCGTTTCTGAGATTAGCGTTTTCAAACACACAGACAAACAGACAAACAGACAAACAGACAAACAGACAAACAGACAAACAGACAAACAGATAAACAGACAAACAGAAAAGATTTCTAAAAACCATTATTTTGGGTTCTATATCGTATTAAAGACCTCTAGAAATGGTTTTCACCTAAATTTATTCCATGTACAGACAGCGACCTCTTACAGATTTATTATAGTATAGATTTAATTTCTACTCTCAATCAGTTCGCTGTTCCATAAATTCGCTTTTAAGTTTAACAAATATTAACATACCTATATTATTTTTATTTATTTTAACAGTACGGTACTGTCATTCGTCCGTACTAAGCGATTTAAACAGGGTGTCGCTGAAAACCAGCATCTGTGGTTACCCATGGCATCAGTCTGAGTGTGACCCTTTTTTTCCTCATGTGGCTGTGCAAATTTCCTTCTTTTTATTTTGGTTTATTGTTATGTTTGATTTTTTGTCATTGCTTAATTATGTTTGATTTTTTGTCTCCGCGTGGCGGAGCGGTTAGGTACCATACCGGTCTGACGCGCAATGGGTCCCGGGTTCGATTCCCGGCCAGACAGGTATCTGAATGATGAGTTTAGATTCATGTTCTGGGTCTGGGTGTTTGTGTATTCGTCTTGTGTGTGTCCATGGTACCCACGACACAGGAGAAAATCCTAGTGTGGGGCTATGAGTGTAGAATGCGTCTTTTTTTTTTCTTTGTTTCCTTTTGTTTTTTGTCAATCTTTTTTGCATGTATATGTTTTTCTTATCAGTCACTGTACGTAAAAAATAAAGGTTTTTCTTCTTTCTTTTCTATATTCCTAAATTCTTTGTGTATGTACTCATTCATATCTTATTACATACACGCTAATAATTCAAACTGCTTCAATGTAAAATGTTTAATGAAACGCAATATTAATGATGCTTACTTATTACTTTTACTTTAGGTTACTTAGTACGGAAAAAAGTGTGTTATGATGTTGAAAGACATTTCTATTAAAATATGAAAAGAAATTGGCCCAGACACTAACACTGACTTTTAGGTTCTACAGAATATCTAATAATTGTTAATTCATATTCAATTATTAGCGCTCAGGGAAAGAATAGAATTTTATGCCTTTAAAATGTTATTGTGGTATTCGTATTCTTTCTTTTTTAACATCAGTTGTATGCGTATTTATAACAAACATATATGCGTATGCGTATTTATAACAAACATATAACACAGTTGGTCATCAAGGGACATCATTTTCAAGAATATTTTCCGTTTTATATATAAACAGAGGTCTCTAAAGGCCAGTGATGAATAATTTTCAGGCAACAAAGCGTTTAGTCGCCTCAACCGACCCTCTCACGGTGGTCCTCATTAAAATTCATCCCTATGAATAGTCCACCAAAATTAGAAATTTCACTTCTCCGAATAAGATATTAGTTATATACATGTTTTTGCACGCGGCTTAATTCGGCGAATTCACATTTTGATTAAGTAGTAATATTAACTCAGAATTCACAAGCTTTATTTTTTTTATCTATAAGACATATAATAAACAATAAAATACAACCGGTGTGGCACAAGAGTCCTCAAATCAAGACCACGTCTAGGCAAAAGCAGTACAGGACCATCCTTTGCTCAGAAGGACTGATTAAATGAAGAAGACGGTTAGCCGATGGATTCAGTTCGAAATGGATTTGATAGGAAAAGTTGGAACAGCGCAGGGGAGGGCCATATCCAGCCCATCCAGAATATATCGTTCACCCATTATTGTCCTACTGCTGAGCACGGGTTTTCTCTCGGAATGAGAGAGTTTTAGGCCATAGTCCACCGCACCGGCCAAGTGCGAATTGGTGGAACTTATGAAATCCCTCTTCTTGAAAAAACCCAAATACATGTCACCTTTTACCATGATCGGCCAAACGGTGTTGGCACTTAACGAACTAATACTTACATAATTGGATATCAACATTTATGTGTATAAATAAGAATATTATAGAATTTCTAGGTAATATGCTGTGTATGGAATATGAAAATTATTACATGTTCCAATAATATAGAATACTCGAGTCTATTTCTGTATACTGAATGTTAGGAGTTATCAATAAGATAATACGATCTAACCAACTATTGTTCGGTTAAGATAAATCGATTAGATTAGAACGCTTATTAACAAGGCCTATGGCTGGAGCCTATCTATTACTATGAATTTAGCTATTCGACGTAATAATTTTTAGGAACTTTTGGTAAGCATTTTGGGAACTCTTCCAAAGGACAACAATTTGGATGAAGTTTATTTCATTTTATTTGGAAAACATAGTGTTTCGACTAAATTACAAAAAAAATATGTACCTATAAAATAAATAAAATCAACATTAGAACGCCATTAAAATACCTTGTAGCTTTTGAACAATATAATCACCACTCTCCATCCATCCCTTCCAATAGTTTTATTGCCAATAGTCTGGTTTTATGATTGGAGTAGCTGTTATAGTAGGTTTATAACACAAGAAGACGCTGCTGTCAATAGACAGCAGTCTACTAAGACACAATTTAGATAATAATCTAAATTGTGTCTTAGTAGACTCTCACGACACTCATGGGACGAGAGGAAGTTATGCTAACCTAATTGTAGCAGCAAACGAGTAAGCATTCCATCTAATTCTATGTGGCTACTGCCGTCCATGGGCATCTGTAACTTCATATAAAACAAAGGTTCTGTTTAAAGTGGATTTCAAATGCGATGCAACTCCCGACTACCAAGACGGCCGCCTGATATAAAATTGAGCCGGCAACCGCATCGTCCCATAGAAATGCAGCAACTACTTCACGCTACAAATAAGTATGGCGGTGGTAGGTACTTCCCCGGTCGCATCATATACGTGACACCATCGTATAAATTGGTAAAATATTTACACGCATAGCCCCACAGTAGCATTTTCTCCTGTTTCGTGGGTACCATGGACACACACAGAAAAGAACAACGACGAAAAACACCCATACTCAGAACAGGAATCTAAACTCATCATTCAGATACCTGTCTAGCCGGGAATCGAACCCGGGACCCATTGCGCGTCAGACCGGCAGGGTAACCGCTGCGCCACGCGGGTCGTCCTCATAACCGTATTTTCGTTCCATAAAACAGCTAGACTGGATCATATTTGTCCACACTAAACCAATAAGGATTAGACGAATAACTGTAGGTTTAGTACATAGATTTAATATATGCGCACTTTCAAAGGGAAAGGGATATGTCTAGTAAAAGGGTCCCAAATATTCATAGCTTTCACCAGACAGGCTGAACTGAAGGCTTGGTAATGGAATCCATTACCCACAGATTCAAAACCACTAAAGGTTAATCACATGCACATGTTGATGGATTTAATTACTTACTATTCGAATTTAATGAATTAATCATTCGAATTCAGCGAGTAATTCTAAAGGCCGTGTGCACTCTACAACTATACGCAATGACGATTATACAAACACATCATCATCATCATCAGCCCGTTTTAGTCCACTGCTGGACATAGGCCTCTCCCATGGCGCGCCACTGAGCCCGATCTTCGGCTATCCTCATCCAGGCACTTCCCGCCGCCCGGCGCAGATCGTCGCGCCAACGAGCAGGAGGGCGTCCCACGCTACGTTTACCCAGACGCGGTCTCCACTCTAATAACCGCTTACTCCAACGATTATCGGTTGTACGGCAGATGTGACCGGCCCACTGCCACTTCAGCTTGCTGGCCTTTTGAGCTATGTCGGTGACTTTGGTCCTCATTCGAATTTCTTCGTTCCGGATTTTATCCCTGAGGGACACACCGAGCATAGCTCTCTCCATTGCTCGCTGAGCGACTTTAAGCTTATGGACCAGTCCCACTGTAAGCGTCCACGTCTGGGCTCCGTAAGTCAAGACGGGTAGGACACACTGATCGAAGACTTTGGTCTTCAAACTTTGCGGTATAGGCGACGAGAAGATATGACGAAGCTTTCCGAATGCTGCCCAGCCCAACTGGATCCTTCTATCAACTTCCCTCTCGAAGTTGTTCCTACCCAATTGCACAATCTGCCCGAGGTATAAATACTCGCGAACCACTTCGAGAGTCGTTCCGTCAACTATGATTGGACTTGGAATGATGTGGGAATTCAACATTACCTTGGTTTTTTCCAAGTTCATTCCAAGCCCAACCCGCTGAGAGGCACCATTTAGGCTGGTCAGCATTTCCTGCAGCTCCTGCAGCGATTTGGCAAAAATGACGATATCATCGGCAAACCGTAAGTGGGAGATATAGTCGCCGTCTATACTTATGCCACGCCCTTCCCATTCCAGTAACTTGAAGACATCCTCCAATGCATTCGAGAACAGTTTCGGTGATAAAATATCTCCCTGTCTCACGCCTCTGTGCAGTTGGATGGGTCTTGTCTGGACGTCCTGGATTTGGACGGACATAGTGGCATTGTTGTAGATATATCTCAACACTTGAATATATCGCCAGTCCACCTGACACCGCTGCAAGGATTCCAGAACAGCCCAGGTTTCGACAGAGTCAAAAGCTTTCTCATAGTCAATGAAAGCCAAGCACAGGGGCTGATTGTATTCCTCAGTCTTCTGAATAATTTGCCGCACTGTGTGGATATGATCTATGGTACTAAAGTTTCTTCGAAACCCGGCCTGCTCCGGTGGCTGAAATTCGTCAAGACGTCTTTCGAGTCGATTTGAAATGACCCTTGTAAACAGCTTATAGACGTGGTTCAGGATAGAGATGGGCCGGTAGTTTTTAAGTAGTGTCTTGTCTCCTTTCTTATGAAACAAAACTACAATGCTCCTGTTCCACGCCCTCGGGGTCCTCCCTGTCTGTAAGACGGAGTTGAACATCCGTACTAGTTCACGTAGAACTGGTTCGCCTCCAGATCTTAGCAGTTCAACTGTAACTCCGTCTTCACCAGGGGCTTTTCCATTTTTAAGCTGTCCAAGGGCCAAATCTATCTCCTCAAGACTGACTTCTGGAAGCTCATCTGTGTAGTGGCGCGTTAACGTAGCTCTAGGATCTGTGTCTTGGGGTTGTGATTGTGGTATTCGAGAGGCATACAATCGGGTATAGAATTCTTCGATCTCGGCGAGTATCTCCGGCTTAGAAGAGACGGTGCTGCCATCGTTCCTTCTAAGTTTTGATAGATGGCTTTTGCCAAGGCGATGAGAGAATACTTTTGACCCCCGATTTTGCGCTATTGCCCGTTTAATTATCTCAGCATTTGAGCGCCGGAGGTCTCTACGTATCGACTTTCTAACATCTCTTGAAAGAAGTTGAAGCTCTGCTGGTGATGCGTTTATTTTTTCGCGTCTCTCCTTCATAAGCTTCAGAGTCTCATCCGAGAGCTTAGCCTCCCTGCCCGTACGCCTCCTCTGACACAACCGTCTACCCTCATCCCTTAAGATGTTTGCCACGTTTTCGAAGTCCTCGTCGACGTCTATTGTGGATTCTAAGGCATCGAACCGATTTTGCAGTTGTAGCTGAAATTCATCTAACCCAGTTTTCGTTTGGAGAGGAGTCGGTCGGAGCGTAGACTTCACCATACGACTTCTTTCCAGCTTTAAATCGATATTTAGAGATCCTCTTACAAGTCGGTGGTCACTTCCGGTATTAAACCTGTTAATCACCGTGACGTCTCTAAATATGCGCTTACAGTCTGTTATGATGAAATCAATCTCGTTTTTTGACCTACCGTCAGGGCTCCGCCAGGTCCATTTCCTTTGGGGTTTTTTCTTGAAGAAAGAATTCATCAAGAATAGCCCCTGACTCTCAAGGAAATTAACCAACATTTGCCCTCTTTGGTTTCTCCGCCCAAAACCGTAGGGTCCAACTGCCGATTCAATACCTGAATGTGTTCCCACTTTGGCATTAAAGTCCCCCATGACAACATTGTAGCGAGCCTTGGTGGTACTATTTAAGGCTCTGCCTATGTCCTCATACAGTGCTTCAGCCTCCTCATCCGAATGCGTCGAGGTCGGCGCATATACTTGTATGACCTTAAGGCAGTACCTACTGGTCAGCTTAATCACAAGATATGCAACCCGGGTCGACACACTGGAGACCTCTACAACATTGTCAGTGAGAACTTTATTGACGAGGAATCCGATTCCGCCTTGGGAGAGTTTATCACCTTCTCGATAGTAGAGGAGATTGCCTGATTTTAGGGTCATGGTGTCTTCCCCCTCTCTTCGGACTTCACATAACCCTAGAATGTGCCATTTAATATTCTCTAACTCTACTTCTAGTTCAGCAATGTTCTCATCGAGCCTCAGAGTTCGTCCGTTATACGTAGCTAGGGTCAGTTGTTTATGGTAGCCTACCGTAACCCGGGGATTCTTCGCACCCCCTGCCCCACCGATACCAGAACCGCTACCGTGGTTTGGCCTGGTGAGGCGGCCGGGAACTGGGGGCCGTGGTACTTTGACGCAGTCCATATGAGGTTTTGCCATAATCGCCACGCTTGGCAAGCGGGTTGGCGATCGCAGACACCGAACATTCTAACATTGATGCTGCTGCCCATCATTGTTGATTGCATTTAATGTCCAGTGTTAGTGCAATGGTTATCCCGCCATTGTCGGTCGTCAGAAGCCTCGTTCGTTGTACAGCAGGGTGCACCACGTGCAGGTGAGGTTGACTTGGAGCTTAAGATGTTATACTCCCACACACCCCTACAATATAAACACCTACTATACAAACACCCAGACCCAGAACAGTAATCTAAATCCATCGTAACTGCCTCGACGGGAATCGATCTGTTTTTTGTTTCCAAGAGGGAAACCTTATAATATATAGTAACTAGCTGTCCCGACAAACGTTGTATTGCCATATAAAAAATTAAAAAAAAATGTTAAGGGTGGACAACCCTGAAGGGGTATGAAAAATAGATGTTAGCCGATTCTCAGACCTACCCAATATGCTTACCAAATTTCAGAGGAATCGGTCAAGCCGTTTCGGAGGAGTATGTAGACTAACATTGTGACTTGAGAATTTTATATATAAGATATATATATCTGCTGTCTGTCTATGTATATCTATGTATATCTACTTTTCATCTACATATTTATATATCCTTTTTTTTCGCTTTCTTTCTTACGTATTCTTATCTTTTATATTAATTTCCTTTTTTTTTATTATTTTCTTTGTACCGCCTTCAATTTTCTCTGCACTTCCCTAAGGTTGACTGGCAGAAAATGCTATTAAGCATTAAGTCCGCCTTTTGTCCATTGTTTTCTGTGGTCAATAAAGTTTTAATAAAATAAATAAATAAAATAAACCTTCTTTAGGTACTCGAGGCTGTGAAAGCGATGCCCGGTTGTGGGATGTATACGCACAGCCCCATTCCTAGTGTCTACGAAGAGGACTCCGGTATCTCTAAAGGAATGCAACCAGAGTCCTCTAAGCACGTTGCTCCATCGAGCTCCACCCAGGTGGGCTATAGGGTCTACCGCACCATCTGGTCTTTACGACGCTATGCGCTGGATGGTCTAAGCTCCCACATTTGCCACCTCAACTCCGGAAGCCCCTTTTACTCGTTTCTATTGACAGACAGGGGATACTGTGGTCATATTCTTTTGCCGGAATTACAGGGGCGAAAACCCCAAAAATAATTTGATTTCATTACATTGAACTACTCATTAAGTAGTGTAAGTAGGCCTTTATAAAGTACAATGTTACTACTATAGTGTAAAAAAAATGAATAAAACCACCTACGTCCTTATAGTATAACAAATACCTACATCAATCAACCATTCTGTATCAATACTATCAATACTACAATTGACAATCAGTACTCATAATTTATTTATTTCTATTAATTATAGGTTAATAATATATACCTGTAGAACTCTTAGCCGTAGAACCAAGGCCAGAGGGTACGAGAGAGGGTGACGGAAGATGGCGCCATCTCTCTCTGCCGTTAGCGGGGCCACCGACTCCTTACGACCTGATAGAGCTGCCTGGAAAAGAAGAATTATATGTAACTTTCGTTATTATCACTACATAGTATAAAACAAAGTCGCTTCTCGCTGCCTGCCCCTATGTATGCTTAGATCTTTAAAACTACGCTACGGATTTTATGCAGTTTTTAATTGATAAGAGTGATTGAAGAGGAAGGTTTTAATGTGTAATACATGCATAATATAGTGAAGAAACACTGATAGTAATTTTAGATTTTTGACTTTTAGGTGGAAGAAAATTCGCCCGGTTAACTAGTTAATTAATTTTATAGTTTTATAGTTAAACTGTTTTCTAACAGTCCGCTGTCCAAGGTGGAAACAGGTATAAGTCTGATTTTAGCTTAAATTGTCTTTTTAAAACAAAATTGTTAGAGAAATGGATTTGCCAAAAATCCTCGTTTTTTTTTTTTATTTATTTAAGAAAAAACAAACAGTAACAAAATACAGTATTACAAAAATATTATATCCAATATTGTTATACAATTCTGCTACCAGCACCGTTTTCTCCTATTTACTGAGTCTTAATAGTGTTACAGAAACAAGGTTCATAAAACTGAGTCCATTTTTACAATGTTGTTTAAACGTTTTTCTAGAGATCTATTACATGTGGTCAAATGTTTGTTATTTGAGAAAATTCAGGATTAAAGATAATCGCGTCGCCAGAGAACAAGTGACAGTTTAAAAATTTTCAACAATCCAAACAACTTGATAATGAACAGGTACATATGATTTGAACCTGCAACCCCAATTGAAGTTTACCATACCAATTGGTTCCAGTATGTACCAGGTACGAACGCGCATGCGCATTGCAACGTTAGATGAAAGTTATTGCTTACGAAATCAACAACTCGATTTCGCGGACAGGATATTAACTCTGTCGATTCCCGTTTAATTTTAATATAAAGTTACAGAAATTTCCGCTGTGAACCACTACTTCCTATAACGGTATGTCAAATTGCTATTTTTATTACATTTGATAGGATATTCACTTTATATGCAGTAGCAAACGTCAAGGATTTTTCTTGATTTATCTAGAATTAAGATTTTCTGGATATATCTCTCCACAGAAATACAGTTAGGTAAGTTTCTATTGGAATTAAAAAAAATGGGTTGACCACAGATGTGACGTTCTCATGGAAATATATAACCTAGTATAACTAATTTGGATGATTAAAATACTTGTAGTTTAATGAAATATTTAACCCATCCAGTAATTTTATAATTATTGTGTATCAAATAGGATTTACCCATACCTAATATCAAACACAGCTACGTTGTTAGTCAAGTAATTAAATGGATTAAGATGGAACACCTTAAAAGAATGAATCTCGTGCTTAAGGGAGATTCATTCTTACCTTTAAAACCTTTTAAAAAATAAAATAAAAAACCTTTCCGACCAGAATATATGTATTTATACAACATTCACAATTTTATAACTAAAGTTTGAGTCAACAAGTAAAACACTCAAGAAAATTTTCTACTATACCCTATCTACATCTTACAGGTAAGCTGGGTGAAAAACCCTTGTTAAAAAGTTATATTTGAACAAATTAAAGTTGGCAGGCGCCTGTTAGCGAGGTCTGCGCAATGTTAACGTAAAAGAAGTATGTGGGTGGGATTTTGTAGGCGTTTGAGTGTAACGAACGACTAACGAATTAGACAAATGTTTTAGCTTTGATAATATGGGCTCTTTATGATAAAAGTTAGTATCACTAGCATATTACTAACAATATTCTTGCAACTGAAATTTAAACAAATAAAAATACGTAAAATTAAAGTAAGTAGCTACTTTACCTACTTTTCAACTTCATCTAAGGAAATATAATAGTAATTAATAAGAATACAATTTTTTTTAAAAGCTTAGATTTTTACTATTTGGCTTTTTTAATTGGCAATTGGCTTTAGCTATTTGGCTTTCATACTACTCATTTGAATATTGTAATCATAATATGTATTTTATGTGTGCATTAACATGGACATGATTTTCATATCTTAGGTTTTCATTTTTAAATAAAGTATAGGAAATAAAGTGATTATAAAAAAATACTTGTTTCCAGTTTTTTTATGGTCGTGTTTGATTAATAATCAATATTTTATTGTTAGAAATAATGGAGAACACGAGCGATTCGGACAGCGAGGACAAAGGCCGTACGACAATGGAAAACGCTTCTTCTGATTCCAGTTATGAAGAGGTCGAAGTATCGGAAGAGAAGGCAGAGGTCAACTTATTCGCAATTGGTAAATGTATTACACATTTGTAAACGTAATTAAAATCAGATATTAAACAAAGAATATAATGAATAGAAGAACAGTGATAGCCTAGGCACAAATACCACAAATAACATACCACTTTTTCTAAAATTATGGGCGTATTAGAAATTAATTATCACTGCTTTACGGGGAAGGAAAACATCGTGAGGAAACGTATACAACTGAGAGATCTTAAAAAAAATCTTACATATGTGTGTAGTCTATTAATTCGCATAATAGTCAGCGGTTTGGATTATGTCGGTGGAATAAATCTCTTTCCTTCGGAGAGAAGACCCGTGCACAGATCGGAAAAATAATGGGTTGACGACACTAATATTTATTATCATCAACCCATTATTTTCCCACTCATTAATAAAAAGATAAGAAATAATGTACGTAGTGAATATTTTTTAATACAAATACTTCAAAATTCTAGAATAAGTAACTGAGGATCTCATTAAACAGAGTTTCTCTGATCTCGCGGATTAGATGTTTCTCAATTTTTTCGTACCTACTCAGTATTTTAAGTCATAAAGAAAATTTCATGAGATCATAGGTATTACATAAAAAGAATTATTCAAATCCAATAACGCACAAATAAATAAATTTATTTCTTAAGTTCTTATTTTGAATATAGCTTTCGTTATCTTTAAAGATATAAGTAATTTTATCACTTTCACAGCTACATTAAAAAAAAAAACAAATAGAATCACGTATTTTGTATGTGAGTTCAGCCTGTTGTTATTATGTTGAAAATGTATGTAATTTTCAACATAAAAATTTCAACTGGCTAGCTTTCACGATATATAACATACACCCTGATGACATACAGAGAAACGACAGCAGAATTTGGATACGGAGTCCTTTTTTGTTCTCGAGGGGGAAATCTTCAAAAGGTACCCGACGCGCGACGCCGTGGTAGAGATGTAGGGTTATGTGGGATTTTTACCGCACTAAAACCCCCCCGTGTACATCCTCAAACACAAGTACAAAGAGGACTCCTGCATCTCCAAAGAAACGCAACCGAAGTCCTCTGAACGCGTCGCCTCATCGGGCTCCTCCCAGGTGAGTGACTGCGCCCACGGCTTGGTCTGGCCTTAACGACGGTAAGCGACCACGCATACCGCCGTCCTTCCTGGGATCGTCTGACCGAACGGTTCGGACAGCTAGAGTGGGAGTAGCTGTCCGCAACCCCGGAAGCCCCTTTTAGTCGCCTCTTACGACAGGCAGGGAATACTGTAGCTCTATTCTGATCTCGGAGCTACAGGGCCTTGGATACGGATTCCTAAGAAATAACACTATCTCAAGAGTGGTAGATAATTTAAATTAATAATACGCAATCTATATTTCACATAACAAAATAATGAAGTCCGATGATGTACTGAAAAATATTCAGGCTTAAAAACTCATTTGTATGACCCAGTTTAAATAAGCCATATTAATCATCCATTGTATTGTGAATTGTATTTATTGCATAATGAATTCATCAGCTGAAGGCTCGGAATGAACAAATTCGTTTTATTGATGTTAATAAAGAATGGAAATTGAAAATGTCAGTGCTAATGATGAATTCCTAAACACGTTAAATATATTTTAACGTTCTCATATTTTGACAACTGACAAATATAATAATGATCAAGAATATTCATTATAAATTTATAACAATAAGCATTAATGCAATATACGTATTGTATAGTATACCGGTCAGTTAACTGTCCCGATTTGTTTTTACGGATGCCTAGAATTATTTGCTTCCTCACTTGTTCTACCATCATAAATCATTTTTGTATCTACAGACTGGTCCTCTGGATACCTTCTGTCTAAATATCTGATTCAGTCTGAGCAAGAGGCGTTAGGACAATATTTCGAAATACGCCACCAACCAGTGTAGTTCGACCGGGGAGATACCAACGCCACACCTATTTCTAGCATGAAGCATTTTTAGCGTATCGATGGAAGAGTCTGGTTGCTGGCACACGTTTATCTTAGTCCTCGGGAGTGGAAACGCATCTGTGATTGACTTCAGATGAGCCTATGTTCTATATGAAGTTGTATACATAGTATATATCTATACTAATATTATAAAGCGAAAGAGTTTGATTGTTTGTTTGAACGCGCTAATCTCTGGAACTACTAGTTCGAATTGAAAAATTATTTTTATGTTGAATAGACCATTTATCGAGGAAGGGTTTAGGCTATATAACATAAAAAAACAAGGAAAATTATCCTTGAGGACTTCCAAGGCTTATTCATCCTGCGTGCGCTGCGAAAACGGTTCAAGATACCAAAAATATATGTATGGAAACCATTCCACGCGGACGAAGTCGCGGGCACAGCTAGTTGTATATATAGCTATAGCTTACACTTATATAAGCTTCAAATGAGACTACTTAGGTTTGACCCCTCTACAGACAAGATCACCTCGCCTGGTGGTAGGACTTCTCTTACATATACAGCAATCTCAGGCGTCTCTTGGTCCTCGTATATAGCGACAAAAGGGTAAGTTCCAGGAGACGGAAACTACTCAAGTTTATCACTCTCTAACATGTTTAGGCAATTATAGTAACTATGACTCTATTTACTACTTTAGAGAAGACTTTTGTGTAGTAGCAGTGGACTTTTAACGACTGTTGTGAGAGTGAATGGTTTGTAATGAACTATGTTAAATATCCTCCTTGAGTTATTAATTGTTCGTATGTCTTACAGAAAATGTTAAAACTACGTGACAACAGACACTTTTTTTTTTGAGGGGGAAACCTTCCATAGGTACCCAATGCCGTGGGATCGACGCAGGGTTATGTAGGATTTTTACCGCACTAAAACCTCCCGGTGACCGTCCTCGGCGCTACAAAGAGGACTCCGGGATTTTCAAAGGAACGCAACCGGAGTCCTCTGAGCGCGTTGCCCCATCGGGCTCCTCTCAGATGGGCGACTGGGCCCCCCACTCCGTCTGGTCTTTACGACGGTATGCGATCACACCGTCGGCGTCGTTCTTCGCAGGGTCGCCTGACCGAACCGTTCAAGCTCCCACTCTAGCCGCTCACAACCCCGGAAGCCCCTTTTAGTTGTCTCTTACGACAGGCAGCAGATAACCCTATTCTAATCCCGGAACTACAGGGACGAGACACAATGCCTTAGTTACTTGTTAGATTAAAAACTTTCCAATCAACAAGGGGTAACAATAAGTAGGATGTAATGTTGAAAGAAACTCTAAAAAACTGGATAATAATTAGTTGACCACGTATTTGAACGTTTATTGACGCCTTTTTGATATTGTATGAAATTCTACTCGACTCTTGTCGCCTATATGTCTCGCGTTATTAATAGAATCCTTCGCGTAATAATGTAATACAATTTTTAAATATAATTCTGGTTAATATACAATGATACTCTTGGATACATTTACGTGAATTTGTTAACATACTTTTATGGTCGCTTCGCTGCTGACAGAATGCTAGATAGACCTATGAATAGATTGGGGACGTCGTGATGAAACCATTTTTCATAAGCTTCTATAGCTTTATTTCACATTTTTGTCGATACCAGGAATTTGATATCCATTCTTTATTGGCCTCGTATGAATTATTATTCATTGTCATGAAAGCGCGCTTTATCTCGTTGTTTCCAATTAAATTTATTTTCATATGCAGCGACGTTTCGATTCACTGTTATAAAATTTTACGTAAACAAATTGTTTTTTAACATTAATTTGGAGTTTGGTAAAGTAGGTATTTATGAATATATTTATGATGAATTTTGGAGGTGGTAGAACCAGTGTAGTTCGACCGGAGAAGTACCACCGCCACATTTCTAGCGTGAAGCAGTTCTTGTGTTTCGATGGAAGGGCGTGGTTGCCGGCACACTTTTATATGAGGCGAACATCTTAGTCCTCGGGAGTAGCGACGCATCTGTGATTGACTTCAGATAGAACCTATGTTCTGTATGAAGTTGATTACAGATGTTCATGGGCGGCAGTTACCACTTCAATGAAGAAGTCTTCATTTTTAATCAGCATCATTTTCATCTCTTGGACAAAAGTCCTTCGTAATATCGGCCAATGGTGCGTTTCTATCCGCGACTATTTAGTTGGAATGCTTCGTACATGTAACTTCAATATTATGATTTAAAAAGTATCGATAAAAATATTTTTGGAGTAAAGATTAATCAAAGCAAACACGTGAGATTGATAAAAAAAAATATTATTTTTCTGCTTCTGTAACAATAATGATAAATCCTAATTACGGATCTCTTTAAATGCTTCTTACTGAGATAAATTATTTTGAACGAAACAACTATCTTTATCACCAAGTCAATGGTTGTTACATTAATGTTTTAGTATGATTCGTTAAAAAGAATTTATATTTTAATTTAAAAAATATAGTTCATTTGTACCAAGCTTATTACAAAGCAAATCGAATGACACATAAACGAAAAAGGAAAATATGTTTTCTTTCAAACTAGGCTGTAAATAAACTCACGAGAAATAAGCTACAAAGAAAATAATACGTTTTGACACTTACGAGTCAATACTGCGAATATTGTAGCCGTAATACTAATTTGAATCATTTAATTGGTTTCAGTTCAGAGTGCTCAAACAAAAATGACAACGACTCAACCACAACCGAGACGAAAAAGATTCATTCCAAAATATGATGTAGAAGGCGTATATAAAATTATAATTGGCGAAGAAACTCAGTTACAGATTGAAATGGTGGTAGGCACTCATATCAATGCTCAATATCCTTGGAAAATGGTCAGCAAAGCAAAGATCATGGAAACTTTAGAAGTAGGTGGAGAACTGTCGGAGTTTTTTCCTATAAAAGAACATATAGAAGCCTACACCCAAGAATTTCTACTAATGGGTTATATAGTGGACGAATCAAATGATCTTGATGAATTTTATGTCTGTTGTACAACTGAAGCTAGAGATCACTGCAAACAGCAGTCTGATAGGTTTATTAAAAGACAGGAAAAGAAGTTAGAAAAAGCCGTCCAAAAGAAGCCAAGACCATGGAAAGGTCTAGGAAGCGAAGCAGAAATAAAAGAACTGATACCAGTTAATACAAGACCTTTGATGGAAGTGGAAATTAGAGCAAAGTTTCCAATACAAAACCAGACTAATAAATTTCGTGTGCGTGATACGAATTCTGTAAGAGATGGATACATAGAGTTAACGTCATACAGACAAAAGTTCAATAACGTCTTTAGTCGGCGTGTTGATTGTGCTTCTCAGGCGGCTCCAGCAACGTGTGCGAGAGCAGCCCAAACAGAATTACGTTATCCACAAAATATGTGGACTCAGTCAGTTGCAGATGCTCTTGGTGATGATACTGACGCTGCTGCAGGTGGAGATGCGTCACGTGGGTCACCAGTCAAAGATGTGGAGGGGGAAATGGCAGTTAAAAGTTCAGATGAGGATGACGATGTGGTTAAGGAGCCCCCAGATGAAGTTGCCTTACAAACGTACCGAGCAGCTATGCAACGTATGCGTAGACCATCTTATATAAAAATGATAAATAATTTTGTGAGTAATAAGAAGACTGAGATGGAGTCAATAGTAGAATTAAATACAGTAATGGATATATATTGCAACGATTATCCAAGTCTTGTAGCAGAAAAGACGGCAGATATTTACGATTCTATGGCATTTGAGGAATACGTATGTTTTACTGATGTACGAGCAAAAGACAAATATGTTTCCTGTGCTATGTTCCATCCAATGTGGACTGGCATAGTAGCAATAGCATATTCAGATGGTTCACCAAGTGTAATGAAAACGTTAAGTTCACGGCCAGACCCAATACAGCGAGCTGTATATGGTTTAAATCCTGTATTAATATGGAGTCACATCGATAGCTTAATACCAAAACTTTACTTAGAATCGCCACGGGAAGTTAAAGTTCTATCATTTTGTCCCCTTGATGAAAATATCTTAATTGGTGGCTGTATAAATGGTCAAATCGTTCTGTGGGATATTACTAATAAGTTAGAAAACGTTGAGAAAATAGAAGTACTAAGTGAGAAAAGAGAAAAGTATAGAATAGCTATGAATGCTCATATGGGTTGGATGAAAACTGTCCAGGATAACGCAGTAGTACAAGCCACTGCTTTAAGTAATCTGATGACTAGTCACTATGGTCCTGTTACAACCATTAATTGGTTATCACCCAATTTTATTGTTACTCCTACAGGTAAAATGACTATGATGCAAGATAAAAAGAAATCCCTAATGTTTTTTACCGGTTCTGAGGATGGTATAATCTTAATTTGGAACTTATCGGTTGAAAACGTCACACTTTTTGAAGGGAAAAAGGTAAAAAAATCCAAAAGAGTACTAAGGAGACCATCAGGGCTATTGGTTGATGTGTCACCATTTAAAGTACTGGACAGAAACTTACAACCTTGTTATAAGATCTTGTTAGGAGTCGCTGGACAGCCCCAAACTTTGCCGTTGCAAAGTTTCGGGATGAACCCTCCCTTAATAAAATACATTTACACCCCAAGGAACACGGGAACGGGCCGAAAATATTTTACTTGCGAGATCGTTCCTCAGAATGAAAGTGAAATAAATACAATCCTTTATTGCGGATCTCAACACGGCGAATTGGCAAGAATAACATGGGAAGGTCACGAATTCAACACTGGTGAGGTTGTAAATTCGGAATATTGCGACATAAAGTACAGTTGTCATATACACGATGGTGTTGTAACATGCGCACAAAAAAACCCTTTTATCAATAAAATTACGTTGACTGTAGGTGGAAAAATTTTTGCAATTTGGTGCGATCAGTTAACAAAACGACCGCTGATATGGAAAAAACGACCGTGCCGTTTAACTGATGCTGCCTGGTCTTTATATAAGCCGAGCTTGTTATTTATATCCACGTCTGAAGGGGATCTTGAAACGTGGGATTTATTACTCAGAAGCGACAAACCAATATCAGTACAAACTTTATCCGGAAGTATGCTAACAGGTGTAACACCTCACACACTGCCTTTAGCAAAAAATATAATTGGTGTGAGTGACGCTAATGGATCATTTCGGATGTTCTTAAACCCACCTATATTTATGATTGAGAATCCAGTGTATTTAGGCCGTATGGAAACCATGATAATCAGAGAACTTAAAGTAATGCGATCTTTTATAGCATGGCAAGACGATTGGATGAAAAATAATCCCCAAATTCTTCTGGAAATGAAGCGTAAAGAGGGTGAGCTTTTAGCTTTAAAGGAAGAAGAGAAGAAAAGACTACGAGAAGCAGAAGAAAAAAGATTAGAAGAGGAAGCAGAAGCAAGAAGGCAACAAAAAATGAAAGTTATTGGTCCAGAAGAGAGATGGCAAATGATTATACAGAAACTTATAGAACGTACTATTGCTGTTAAGAAACGAATAAATAGAGCAGAGCTTATTGAGCATGAAAAACCTTTAAGAGAATTAGAAGCACAGCGTCTAGAAAAAGAGAGAAGAATGTTAGAAATAATGAAAAATCAGAAAACAATATTCAATGACACGGTGGCAATATTATTTCCCGAGGCTATTAAAAAGCAAGAAAAGGTGAAGAAGAGTCTTCTTTCCGATGACAGGTCCAGGCTTAAGAGAGAATATCTCGAAGATTATGATTACTTGATGAAAGGCGCCTTTGCAACTGTGAGAGATCATCCGTATAAGATGACATTTTCATGGGAAGCAACTTTAGCTGAAGGTAAAGAAAGGAGAGTGGCGTTAAATGCTTATGAGGAATTTATTAAGATGCATAAATCGAGACTGGAAGAAGGGGACTTGTTGTCTCTAGCCACTTCTAAGCACGGTGGGTCGTTACACCAGATTGGCGAATTCGCAGAGGAGACATCTGAAAGTGATATGAATCTTACGAAATAAATATTTTTATTTATGTATTACAATATGTGGCATTCATTAATAAATAAAACATCATAATAATAATATTTTGTTAATTATTTGCTTATAAGACAAATGTTATTTAAAACGTAAAAAATATTTTTATTACATTTTTAAAACATATATTGAAATATGAATAATGATTATGATGAGTGTATAACTTCAAGTTGAGGTTGCAGTAAAATGTTTTTTTTTTTATAAATAATTGTTAATTTAAAGTTTAAATTATTTTTTATAACTTTTATTGCTATTGCTACGAAGATATTGTTTAATCGATTTGGGAATGCAATGAAGTAAACTATTCCATAGTAAATTCACTCACATTCGCTGTACACTAATAGTGCTTAAGATATTATAGCTGCATATATATGGTAATAACAAGTCGTAAAGATTTTTGTAGTTGCCACTTCAAATTGAAAAATCCAATAGATTTTTTTTATCTGACTGAAGGAGCAAATGAGCATGCAGTCCACCTGATGATAAGTGGTCACTGTCGCTCATGGACATTTGTAATCAACTTCATACAGAACATGGGTTCTATCTGAAGTCAATCACAGTTGCGTTGCTACTCCCGAGGACTATGATGGTCGCCTCATGTAAAAGTGTGCCGGTAACCACACCCTTCCATCGAAACGCAAGAAATGCTCCACGCCAGAAATGGGTGTGGCGGTGGTACTTCCCCGGTCGAACTACACTGGTTCTACCACCTTCTGAATTTTTATATCGAAGTTCCTAGATATAAAGTGTAAAACTACTCGTATATATGTATATATATATGTTACGGTAAATGTAAGTAACCGGTAATTATCTATAATTACCGGTTATTATAGATAATTACCAACGCACATGGTAAATGTAGTAAATTATCCACATTTACCGGTAATTATATAAAACTTCCGCGCTATCGTGGTAAATGTTGATTTAAGCTTTGGAATGGAGAGCGAACGGCGTGGGAAATGGTCCGAAGGAATAAAATCTATTTAGTTTATGAAAAATAAAGCTCATTACTCAGGAATAAGCCGTAGCCTCTATGAGGCTATCCTGCTATAGAAGTAGGTCAATGCGTAAGAATTAAGGTACCAGACGTAGATCGAGCCAAAGCAGATGGCCGAAATATAATAGCCATTGTAATTTCGATCGAGAATGAAAATATTTACAAACTTGGTACGAAATACGGGATTTTAAGCCAGTTGTACTCAAGAAACGAATTATTTACTACATTTACTAAAAGAGTATGGTGATTTTATATAATTTCCGGTAAATGTGATTAATTAGAAAGTTTTTACAACCTTTACCACGAGCACTGGTAATTATACATAGTTCCCGGTAATTATACATAATAACCGCACTATTCACATTTACCGTAACATATATATGAATACTAGCTGTCCCGACAAACGTTGTTTTGCCATATAAAAATTTAAAAAAATGTTAAGGGTGGACAACCTTTAAGAGGTATGAAAAATAAATGTTAGCCGATTCTCAGACCTACCCAATATGCTTACCAAATTTCAGAGGAATCGGTCAAGCCGTTTCGGAGGAGTATGCGGACTAACATTGTGACACGAGAATTTTATATATGAGATATGTTTAAATATTTTCTGTCTTATTGTTCTTTTTTGTTATACCGCCTTCGATGTTTTTCTTATTTCTTGAGGTTGACTGGCATTAAGTCCACCTTTGTACATTATTTATAATGTACATAAACACTAAATAAATAAATAAATGATAGATATAAAGTAGTTACCACATTTAGCTCCTCCATGTCGTCGTCACAGTTGAAGGAGGGGGCCACGCACAATTTTCGCTTCATATGTGATAGAGTGATGCTGGCTCATATACTGATTAACGTGCAAACATCTGAAATTAAAAAAAAATATAGGAAATAGTGCCATCTAGCTTAATATTAAATAACTGAAAGAAAATACAATAATATTTGGATTTTAGATCAAATTAGGAATTATGAGTAGATTATCGGAATATTTGCTTTGGATTAGTAGTAATTTATCAAGATTAGGTGCTTTATGCATTTTTTACGTTATTTTATATATATTTATAATTATATGTTATTTTGGACGTGATTTAAATTTAATAAAAACGGTAATATTCAATAGACAAAGGGAGAATATATTTTTAATAGGAATCTATTTTAAATTTGGTATTAGTGATTACGTAATTCGCCGGCTCAATTTCATATTAGGCGACCGTTTAAGTTCTTGAGAGGAGTAAGAGTCGTACCCTTTTTACCACTTACACCACACCGCTTTCACCCAACCAAAGTATGAGCATTCAAATATCAAGTTGACAGCGTGCTCTTTAGATGTACTTTACAGTATCAAGAAAAGATTGCAGACAGCGCGCGGCAAGCTTGCCGCAACCGTCCCACTCAATAGTTGACGTATCTGAAGGTGGTAGAACCAGTGTAGTTCGACCGGGGAAGTACCACCGCCACACCTATTTCTAACGTGAAGCATTTTTTGCGTTTCCATGGAAGGGTGTGGTTGCCAATTCACTTTTAGTTGAGGCAACATCGGGATTAGCAACGCATCTGTTATTACCTTCAGATAGAACCCATGTTCTGTATGAAGTTGATTACAAATGTCCATGAGAAGCAGTGACCACCTACCATCAGGTGGATTGCATGCTCGTTTGCTACTTCAGTCAGATAAAAAAAAATGTACACTTCAAGCGAGCGGCGTGCACGACTTGAGCACGGCGTCTACTCGTTTGAAATTTGCATACGGATGTACGTCAGCTGGCAGCAATTACAACTGGGTCTGTCGCGGTAGGTGTAAGTTGTAGGCACAGGGTAAACAAGAGCCCTGCTAGCTGTATGCGCGGGGACAGCGGGTCTGCTTGCTTACAGGCGGTTTCGTTTAGGAGCTGTGTAGGAGCGGTGTCGTGTAAGTGGGTTTTGACCCTAACGCATCATCGATAGACGTCAGATAAAAGTCTAGTTATATGTTAAGTTGTATTTAGCTGTCTTTTGGTGGCAGTGACCACTTACCATCAGGTTTACTTCAGTTTTAACAAAAAAAACTTTAAAATCGTAAAACTTCATATCAGACCATCAAATACACTGCATTAATATATTAATAGTATATTAATAGTATAATATTGTCTGTGTTGTCTACATTATTCGACGCTATAAGATAACAAGATTGGTACAGCGTATTGTTTGCTAGTTCATATCTTTCTATACTTTTATATACATATTTATCAAAAATTCCGGGCTCTCAGGCTCAGATCAACATACGTAAATTTAATGTAATATTGTATGATTTATTGCTAGACGTTCGGATAAAATGGTTTCCTAACAATAGGATAATCCTTAAACCGAATTGGCACTACGGAAACGATTGGCATAGTAATCTCTGCCCATTATCCTATTGTACTTGAACGTATGAATCCATGCTTTCCGCTCTCATAAATTCAATAGAATTCCTTGCAGATGTTAAAGACATATTCTATATCCGACCTCGGATCGCTTAATTAAATTAATGAATGGATGAAAGGTGATAGAACCCTTCGAGCTTCAACTCGGGAACCTAAACCCTACATACAGTACCTTATTACAATAACGGTAAGCTTGACTAGATGTGACCGTCAGAGTCGGCCGGTCACTACCCATATTTTTCATCGAAATAGTTACTAAAAGTTGCTACCTAGTTGCTACTAGTTGCTACTAATCTTTTGATAATTGCTACCTTTGAATTTAAGAAAGTAGCTTATTTTTTTTACTAACGGGGGTCACAAAATCTCTTATTAGTTGAGGCCGGTAGTGGATCTTATTGGACGGACGGATGGATGGTAGACTGTCAGGTATATCTTTAATTCGTCCCTGTAGCCTCGGGGTCAGAATAGGGCTACGGTATCCCCTGCCTGTCGTAAGAGGCGACTAAAAGGGGCTTCCGGGGTTGCAGACGGCTAGAGTGGGAGCTCGAACCGTTCGGTCAGGCAATCCCGGGAAGGACGGCGGTATGTGTGGTCGCATACCGTCGTAAAGACTAGACGGAGCGGTGGGCCCAGCCGCCCATCTGGGAGGAGCCCGATGGGGCAGCGCGCTCGGAGGATTCCGGTTGAAGTCGTTTCGAGATCCCGGAGTCCTCCTTTTCAGCGCCGAGGACGGCCACCGGGGGGGTTTTAGTGCGGTAAAAATCCCACATAACCCTGCGTCGCTCCCACGGCGTCGGGTACCTTTGGAAGGTTTCCCCCTCGAAAACAAAAAAAAAGGTATATCTTTAATTACTACATTTACAGACGGCCAGTCTATGGGGGGCAAATCATGCGGGGTACATTGCCGCGTATGGTTTGAAAATGAAATGAAAATGTATTTGTTTTATATAGGCCTACGGGGACACCTAGTTAAAAATTACACACTACCATCGGTTCGGAACATGACCTCAACTGAGAAGAACTGGGGAGAAACTCAGCGGGTTTGTCTTTTATGTTTGCTTATATATTGGAAGATAACCACGAGTAAGTTATCATTTAGGTACTTTCTTCAAATGACATGACTTAATCGTAGAACCATCTGTACTAGACTGTCTAAATGACCGTTTTACGGGTTACAAACATAGAATAAGCCTGATATTTGAGATGAAAGATGACCTAAAACCGAAAATGGTCTACGAAAGTCTTTCATCGAAAAATGGACGCATTAGGACTGATTTATTACTTGTCATTCAAAGTGGGCCTTTTAATTCGAGCCTCTATCTATATTCATTTGGGATTGGACATGATCCAAATAAGGGCGGCTTTATAAAAAAAAGGCCATAACTTACGTAATTCGATATAATACTTACTTTTTAATTTTTGATTTATAAGATAACAAATCAAATAATAATATAGTTCGTTTAATTGTCACTTGCGCAAATAGACGTCTACTAACTCCCAATTAAATTTAAATTTCTGTTTAAAATCGGTGCCAGGCTTGCTGCTGTTCCAGCATTTGCTATTTGGAAATCAGAGCAGCAGAAAGAAAGTCATAAATTTATAAATTATGGAATGTTTTTCTATTATTTGTTCTGAGTCCTTAAAACTATTACTTTCGAAAATAATTGTGGTGTACAAACACGCAGAAACTATTTTTTATATGTATGGATATTGATACGAAACTATAATAAATCGTTGAAGATATGAATGTCATTACTGTTAAATTGTTATCATAAGGTATAATAATCTTTGACTTTCTTCTGGAATAATTGTTTATATGTAAAACATCACGCTTTCTACACTCATAGCCCCACACTAGGATTTTCTCCTGTGTCGTGGGTACCATGGACACACACAAGACGAATACACAAACACCCAGACCCAGAACATGAATCTAAACTCATCATTCAGATACCTGTCTGGCCGGGAATCTAACCCGGAACCCATTGCGCGTCAGACCGGTGTGGTAACCGCTCCGCCACGCGGGTCGTCAAATCAATTCACCTATCTTGATGGAATCATCTAAAGGAATCATTTTATCAGAAAATGTTAAGCGTGACATTAATAAGCGACGTAGGCTTATATTCTTCTTGTCGTCATAGCATTCTTCTTTGATGACATGATGACTGATTTGATGATACGCAGTTTTGAGTTCGATCCCCGGTTAGACAGACATCCGAATGACGTATTTACATTTCTGCGCTATTTCTGAGTGTTTGTGTTTTAATCTCTATGCGAAAGCGTTAAGTTATTTACTTTTTGACAACCCGCGTGGCGCAGCGGTTATCATATCGGTCTGACACGCAGTGGGTCCCGGGTTCGATTCCCGGCCAGACAGGTATCTGAATGATGAGTTTGGATTCTTGTTCTGGGTCTGGGTGTTTGTGTATTCGTCTTTGTGTGTGTCCATGGCACCCACGACACAGGAGAAAATCCTACTGTGGGGCTATGAGTGTAGAAAGTGTGTTTTTTTTTTTTTTGATAATATATATCGCTCATTTTCGTTCGTATATTGTACACTTATGTTTTCCTTCACGACCTTAACTTACAATTACTATGGAATGATGGACGAAATTATAAACAATGATTATTTTGAGGAAGCGTAATAAACTCGTTCTAATGGTAGAGGTGGTTATTCAATAAGTAATCATTTACAATAATTCGCACTTGGCCAGCGCGACTATGACCTAAACCTCTCAAATTGTGAGAGAAGACCCGTGCCCAGCAGTCGGACAATAATGATTTGTACCCAATCATTTACAAA
Source organism: Spicauda simplicius (assembly GCA_949699795.1). Classification (NCBI taxonomy): domain Eukaryota; kingdom Metazoa; phylum Arthropoda; class Insecta; order Lepidoptera; family Hesperiidae; genus Spicauda; species Spicauda simplicius. The sequence continues at coordinate 2,959,479 of OX453062.1, forward strand.
CAGCATAACATTCTCCTTGAACTAAGTCATTTATGCAAAACACTGCTGTTTTGCATAAATCAGTTTCAAATAAAAGCTTTCGACTGACTTTGATTTATCGCATGGATATGAAAAAAAATCCTGTACTCACGTAACACGCTTTCTGAAAATGACCGCACATTCGAATTAATTAATCACACACCATTTGGAGGGAATGGTCTTCTAATGAGTGGGATTGATCACTGGATGGTTCTATAGCTGTGAAATAAATCTTATTATCCCTACTGATATTATAAATATAACGCCAAAACTACTCCGTCGATTGTCATCAAGCTTTGCACACATATTTTAGAGGTAATTACAAAAAAATGGATATTTTTTATTAAAAAATATAAGTTATAATTTTAGTAAAAAGCTTGTAAGAATATAAATGTGAATGTTGTGAGATATACAAGTATGATGTGTATTTGTCAGTCTTTCACATAAAAACAAGGAACACAGTTTTTTGAAACTTGAACATAGTTCTACCTACATTAACTTGTGGTATGCTCATTACCATGGTAAATGTAATCAAAGTAGACAAAACCACAGGAATAAGTCAGTTTTAAATAAAACCTTTCGACTGACTTTGATGTATGACATGGATATAGAAAAAAAATCTTGAACGGAATATCCACGCTTTCAGAATTTAGACAATGACCGCACATCAGATTGATTTATCACATGTCATTTGGAGGGAATGGTCTTCCAATGCGTGGGATTGATTACTGGATGGTTCTATTGCGTTAAAATTGTCGCCTAAACCTTATTATTATTACCAATGTGAAAGTTTGTGAAGATGTATGTGGGCTTCTTACTTTTTTGCGCATAAAGCATAGATTTAGCACACATATAGTTTATGTCCTAGATTAACACATGGGATACTCATCACTATGGTAAACATGATCAAAGTAGACAGAGCCGCGGGAATAAGCTAGATTGAAATGAAAGTTTTCGATTGACTTTGATGTATGACATGAATATAGAAAAACTCCTGAACGCACGATCCACGCTTTCAGACAATGACCGCACATCAGATTGATTTATCACTTGTCATTTGGAGGGAATGGTCTTCTGATGGGTGGGATTGATCACTGGATGGTCTTATTGCTGTGAAATCGACGCTTATGTGTATTATAATATCAATGGGTGCTGTAGAAAGTAACGAAAAAATGGATAATAAAACAATTCCCTTTTATTGTACTCTTCTGTTGGATTCAGAAATATACATATATAAAAATAAGTTCCAAAACTAGAACTCGACTTGATAAAACTAGTGTTCTTATAAAAACAAGAAACACTAAGGTATTTCTATATGTAATTTTTTTAGCCTTTTGAGATCCTCTGCTCGACTTAAGACTCTCCTAAATGGTGTCTGTACACCGGGTCATGTGCCGTTTTTGTGTGCCGTATTTTGAGTCCAATAGTTAAGTAGGTGTGGTAACAAAGTAAAACGTACGCTAATGTAGATAAGACAATGCGAATTTTTATTTATGCGCAATTACCCTTTCTTAAGTTAAACACCTTATACACAGTGCCTTCGTAATTACAACACATAAAAAACTGGATAAAAAAACTTTAAACCGAGAATTATCATCATTATTAACAACCAAACAACTTGCTTTCTATTAGTGAAGGCTATACTCTAAAGTGTGTGCCTGGGAATCGAATACAGAACTCTTAAGTAGATAGTTGTAATTTAAACAACTAAACTATTTATTATAACTCTCGTCAACCCATTATTGTCCCACTTCTGGGCACGGGTATTCTCTCAGAATGAGAGAGTTTAGGCCATAGTCCACCGCGCTGGCAAAGTGCGAATTAGTGGACTTCAAACACCTCCGAGATTTTTTTTATATGTATTCTCAGGTGTGTAGGTTTCCTCACGATGTTTTCCTTCTCCGAAAAGCCGAGATAATTAATTTCTAATACACACAACATTTTAGAAAAATCAATGATGCGTGCCTGGGTTTGAACTTCGGGCCTCCCGATCGAGAGGGCAAGTTTTAACCATTAGGCTATCACTGCTTTCCTTCTAAACCTATTAAATATTATACAGTATCGGGTACACTTTTATATCTTAGCTCTTTAGTTTCTAACAAAATGGAAACAGATATAAAATAAAACTTTCCGTCGCAAAGTGTCTGAAGTTTCTTTCAGAATATAATGGTATCTATTGTATTTTATTGTTTCATAAATTGAATGTAATAAAATAAGTACGTGATACATTGTAATATAAAACGGATACTTACGATTTGCGGTTTTTGAATAGTTTTTGCTGATATTTCGAGACATGTAATATTAAATCTACAGTAGTACTTAATCTATAGGTATCTATAGTATTAGTGGGTCACTCCCTTGTTGTATGTTCTCTCCAAGTGTGATGATATTATCGTTGTCGTAAACCACGGGTCTTCTCTCAGAATGAGAAAGTTTTATTCCATAGTCCACCGCGCTAGCCAAGTGCGAATTGGTGGGCTTGGCCAGATGATGATGATGACCTACCTAAATTACCTAAGTACCACATTCACGGTTTCGGCGTTCGCGTTTAGAGTATTCGTGGTTAAGGAAAATGTGACCAATTTCTTGTATTTCCTAGCATTTTCATCATCCGTGGAAGTAGTCGGCCCAAGTAAAATGATTCAGCACATTCTGTTTGTGTGTCAACTTTCTTCGAGTAAGGCTGGTCATCACAGTTTCTTTATTCGGGACATAAGGAGGGTCAACCTCCGCGAATAAGGAGCTTCTACCACATATCATATATTTGTATAGAATTACGAAATTCTTTCGTTTCAATTTAAAGTCAAGTATTTACAGGTTTTGTTGGTATAAAATACAGAAGGTCTTTTTTATAATTAAGTAATATTCATACCAGAGGCTTCAGACCAGTGATAGCCTAATGGTTGAAACATGCCGTCTCAATCGGAAGGTCCGAGGTTCAAACCCAGGCACGCACCTCTGATTTATGTGCGTATTAGAAATTATATATGCTTTTCACTGCTTTTCGGTGAAGGGAACCATCGTGAGGAAACCTACACACCCGAGAGTTCTTTAAAAAAAATCTTGGAGGTGTGTGAAGTCAAATTTTAGAAACAGGTGTACTAGAGTTAACGACTTAACCTTTTGTCGAAAACTTTTTCAACGCGGTTTGCGGTAACATAACCTACGCATTTTACTCTTAACTTAGCCAACAACTCATTTTGATACCGGGCCTTTTCAAGGCAAGCTACGCCACTGATTCATACTATTTTAAATAATATCAATCGATTACGATGGGTTTATTGAATGATTACTACTCAAATATCCCATTTCTGAATCAGCAAATAAACGTAATCAATTACCCAAATTTGCTTATTACCATTTTCAGAAAAATAGCAGTATCCTATGTAGCATTTGTGGAATATAATTTAGAAAGAACGAGCGAAGTAAATTGGATAGTGATTCAATTTTAGTAATCGTCAAAGAAATTCTGTCTATTTCAGACAAGACTAGATCAAGGCGAAATTTCTATAAGCCAAATGAAGGTATCTTCGAATACTATATTGCTGAACGAATATGATTTGGGACTGAGAGGATAATATGATGATATCATATGGTTTGCAATTATGTCATACGGCTATTCGAAGATTATTCACAGGGACAGATTTTCAGAGGGAACTCTGAATAGACATCGAGGAGATGAGCGAACTCATTCTTTATTTATTATATGATAGAAGTAGTAAGCGAGCATGCAGTCCACCTGTAAATCATTGACAAGCAATCACTGCAAGTTGTGGACATTTGTCATTAATTATATTCGGAATAAAATCATTTTAGAATATTTTTATAAATAGTTTTTTTAATTTATACTCGTTTTTTTGAAAATAATTTATTAAACTGTATTTCGTACTGCATTAAAGTAAAATATAGGTAATCTAGAAGCTAAACAGTATATGTTTAGCTTCTAGATTACCTATATATAAAATGACCCCAAATTTATGCATATACAAATTAATAAAGTTTTCTAAACAAACAACAGAACAGAGGTCTAAATTCAACTGTTAGGTGTCTGTCTGGATCGAATCCGGATCCCACAGAACGTTTCAGAACGGTATAGTTACAGCTGACACGGGTAGTCAAATTTATATGAACCATGGAGAACTTTAGTTCTACTAAATTTCTTTCAATACATGATAACATATTAGTACGTCTGTATGTCACGAGCAAGTTATTTGTTAGTATGTATTAAATTATGAAGAACTCTGTAAGTTCCGAAAGCACCGTCAGTGTTATGCGCTGCTGTGTTTTATTTTGGAGGACATGGCTAGGAAGACATCAGCCGCGTTCTAGCTTACTTCTTACTTCTCAGTTAGCAACACGACGATGGCTAATCTCAGGTAATATTTTGATCTTATACGGAGTTGATTTCAAATGGCCATGGGCAGCAATGGACACTTACAACAAGGGGGACTGAATGTTAATTTGCTTCTTGTTATAAATAAATATTTATATGTTTTTGTATCCTCGATTCGTGGGAGGAAATATTAACGATTAATCATGATTATCATGATGGGTCCTGAGCTCCCGCCATGATTAATTATATTTCATTATGAGCGATCATTTCATGATCCATAATTTCCAAAACATGGTGATCATTTGGTCAATATTGTATATAAACCTTAACAATATGGTATTTATACCGTGTGGTTCATTAAACTAATCTTTGTTTTTATATTAAACTAGCTGATTTATCCATGCTTCGCTACGGGACATTAATGTCACAAAAGTAGCTGTCATCTTTAAATTATACGAAACATCTGGATCAAAAGTAACCTATAGACTGACCAGGTAAATTAGCTATATCCATGCAAAATTTCATGTAAATCGAACTAGTAATTCTAGTGTGATTGAGTAAGAAACAGACACATATCATCTCATTTTTATAAATTAAACACTCACGCTTTCTACACTCATAGCCCTACACTAGGATTTACGTCGAGTGTCGTGGGTACCATGGACACACACAAGACGAATACACAAACATCCCGACCCAGAACATTAATCTAAACTCATCCTTCAGATACCTGTCTGGCCGGGAATCGAACCCGGAACCCAGTGCGCGTCAGCCCGGTAGGGTAACCGCTCCGACACGCGCGTCGTCTAGTATAGATATAGATAATCGGTACCGCTTTTGAGAGGTTGAATATGATTAATTAGCTAACGCGATATGTCACCAAGGGTCGGAACAAAAATGTCACAAAATTAAGTTAAATTGAAATTCTTGATTAATTATTTTAACGCTACCATTATGTTGAAGGTCGTAATGCTCATTTTTTATTCTGAGAAATAAACTGTAAACGAAAATATTTTAAATAGTAAGTACAATATCGGGTACAACCCATTATTGTCCAACAGCTGGGCACGGGTCTTCTCTCAGAATGAGAGAGTTTTTAGGCCATAGTCCACCGCGCTGGCCAAGTACGAATTGGTGGACAAGTACTACTACTATATAGCAATTAGCAAGTACTATATAGCAATTGTATTGCAAGTACTATATAATAATTGAGCAGTGATAGCCTAATGGTTGAAACTTGGCCTCTCAATCGAGAGGTCCGAGGTTCAAACCCAGGCACGCACCACTGATTTATGTGCGTATTAAACATTAATTATCACTGCTTTTCGGTGAAGGAAAACATCGTGAGAAAACCTACACACCCGAGAGTTCTTTAAAAAAAAAAAGTTCTCGGAGGTGTGTGAAGTCCACCAATTCGCACTTGGCCAGCGCGGTGGACTATGGCCTAAAACTCTCTCATTCTGAGAGAAGACCCGTGCCCAGCAGTGGGACAATAATGGGTTGACGACATATAGCAATTATCAATTATTACAGTAGCGATAAGGGCATATAGAAAGTTTCTGTTTCAATTCCGGTGAGACATGAATGAACAACGAATTTTGATATCTGTTCTGGACAGGAAGAAGTAGACTAAAAACAATATCCAAAAAGTACATATTATTATGTACTCAAATACAAAATGTTAAATAAATTGCTAAAAAAACACTACACTACTAATTATACATACTATATTTACATACTCAATGTGGTCTTAAAAATATAATGTCCTTAACGACCCTCGTCACTCAGCGGTCACTATACTAATTTAATATGTAGAAGGTTTTACGTTCAACTCTGGACAGGTAAGTAATTATCTAAATCATTAATTAAGATAAGTCCTTTCATCGTCAATAACTTTTGCGACACATATGATCCACATATAATGGTACTAGCTGTACCCGCGGCTTCGCCTGCGTAAAAATGAGCGTATCGCAAAGTTTTTCCCGCACAAATGTCGACCTCGTTGAAATTATATGATAAAAAGTAGTCTATAATTATGTTATTCCACAACCTTTTCTATAGTGCAAGTCCTATCCAAATGAGTTTAGCCGCTCAGGCGATTACCCGGACATACAAAGAGTGAAGAAACGAATTTAAAGTATGTATTTGTGGTTAGGATCATAATTGTTATGTAAAAATATTTTAAAAATTAGACAAATTAGAATTAGAATTTTAAAATTAAACGATTGTAAACCGCCTTTCTTTGAATTAATTAACAATCTTAGTGGTCACACAATACCAAGAAGCACCTTGTAAACCAAATCCTCCTCCACATTTAAACCAAAACGCATCGATTACAAAGATTGATTTTAACTTTTCCGCAGTATGTTTAAAAGTTCTCAGGGTGATGCTGCAGGGTGAAGTGCAATGTTTGTACTGGTCTAGTACAAAAAGACGCTACTCTTACAAACTCATTTATCATTCGTGTCCTACTCAACACTGGACACTATCAAGTGATAAGATTATTCTAATAATGCACACGCATCGGCGGCCGGCATGTATTAGTATGCGCGAGCGGGACGGTTACCTACCCCTGCCGAGAGACACATCGCGATCTTTATTATAAAAGTATTTATTTGATGCATATAGTGTAAAAGCTAACGAATTCATTTATTTATATAAGGATTAATACCGAACAGAAGAAAACACACTCGAAATTAACGTAATATTTTTAGTTGAAATATGGAACATAAAAAAATTATTGTTACTTAAACATAAGATAAAGAGATATACTATCGTGAATTGATTTTATATTTAAGGTTGCAATCCCGTGTTTCGTAGCCCTTGACGGAATTATTAGTATTCAACATCAACATTTAATTTATCGATAGACTTCGTAGTTGCTTTGTGAATAACGCCACTTATCACATTCAATGTAATTCAACATAGTAGTGGATAGATGGCGCAAGTATACCTAATATATAACTCATCGGTAATTCCTCGTAATTTTATATTGTGGGTAAATTAAATCAAATTTATATCATTAATTGTTATCGATTTATTGGTATGTATTATTTCTTAATGAACTAAGGATCAGGATGACATCAGGGCAAAATGGCTAATATGGCGATAGTTGGAATTTGGAATTAAACAAAAGTCGCGATATACCGAGTTTTACAGATATACCTATGTATGTTGTCGACTCAAAATCAATATTTTATAATGTTTTATTATTGAGTTAAGTTTTCAATCAAGTCTATCTTGCCCCTTGACGGAATTTTATTATCGTACCCTTTGAAAGAAATTATATAATTTGACATCTCTAATAACTTTAAACGTATTTATTTGATGCATACAGTGTAAAAGACAATTTTGATCTTTATTAAAATTACGAAGCTAACGAATGCATTTATTTACATAAGGATTAATACTGAACAAAAGACAACAGACTCGAAAATAACGTATTATTTTTAGTTAAAATATGGAACAAAAAATAATTATTGTGAGTTAACCTTAAGAGATATAGATATGCTATCGTGGATTTATTTTATATTTAAGTTTGCAAACCAGTGTTTCGTAGCCCTTGACGGAATTATTAGTAATTCAACATCAACTTATAATTTACCGATATTACTTCGATTACTTCGAAGTTGTATTGTAAATAACGCCATCTATCAAATGTTCATTCAACGTAATTCAACAGAACAGTGATAGATAGCGCAAGTATACCTAATATTTAACTCATCGGGAATTCCTCGTAATTATAATCGTATCTTTCGCATTATAAATACATTTTCATATTATAAACCCATATTATGGGTAAATTAAATCAAATTAATGTCACATCTATTTGAATGATAATAAATTGTTACCAATTTATATGTATTATTTTTGAACGAACTCACGATGACGTCCAGGCGAAATGGCCAATATGGCGATTGTCATTTGCATTGGAATTTAACAAAATTCGCGACATACCGAGTTTTACGGATATATGTTGTCGACTCAAAATCAATATTTTTTAATGTTTTATTATTCACATAAGTTTTTATTCAAATCTATCATACCCCTTGACGGAATTATTAGTACACTTCTTTGTCAAAAGCCAATATGGAGATTGTCATTTGCATTGGAATTTAATAAAATTCACAACATACCGAGTTTTACGGATATATGTTGTCGACTCAAAATCAATATTTTTTAATGTTTTATTATTCACATAAGTTTTTAATCAAATCTATGATACCCCTTGACGGAATTATTAGTACACCTCTTTGTCAAAAACGAACTACCATACAAACATTTATGCTCGATTTTAACATTTTCAACCCATTTTTTGAAATAAAAAGTAGCCTATAATGGATCCCAAGGTCACCACTATCTGTGTACACAATTTCATAAAAATCGGTTCAGTAGTTTTGGCGTGAAAGAGTAACAGACAGACAGACAGACAGACAGACAGACAGAGTTACTTTCGCATTTATAATATTAGTAGGGATGTCAATCGCAGATACGTTCTTCCTTTCTAGGACTAAGATGTTCGCCTCATATAAAAGTGTGCCGGCAACCACACTTTCAATCGCAATGCAAGTACTGTTTCACACTAGAGATAAGTGTGGCGGTAGTTCCTCTCCGGTCGAACTACACAGGTTCTACGATGTGGTTTAACTGATTCTTTTTTTTTTTTTGTTTTCGAGGGGGAAACCTTCAAGAGGTACCCGACGCCGTTGGAGCGACGCAGGGTTATGTGGGATTTTTACCGCACTAACTACTGGTTTGACTGATTCTACCCTGTATCTCAACACCCATCGTTGAGCAAAATATAAATATATGTGTTGGATGTTAAAAGCAACGAAATTTCGCTATAAATTGTGGCGAAATTTGACATAATTCGCTCAACGCTAACACTTTTACTGCAGTCGTAATGGAAAATGCACTATTTGCAAAATGCTAGTTTTGAGATAAATGCATTTAGTGTCTTATTCAAATTTCTATTTCAACTCATTAATATTGTAGAAAAATATAGCTGATAGTAAGCGGATATCTTTTGTAAAAAAATCTGCATTTTAACTTAAGTTAACAAGCGTTACTTAATCACCTAGAAATGGTCATTTAATCTAGCGCAGCATTGCATTTTTTGTTTAGTTTTGACCGACTTCAAAAAAATCATCCCACATATAAATAATATTCTTTTGATGCATCGATTACTGCGTTTTTTATTGGACAAGGATATCACTATCTCTTCTATATCTATTGACATTCTTTTGATGTGATTATGGCAAAAAACGCAATTTCGCAAAAATGTCGATTGCTGCCTTTTTATTACGATGGCAATGTAGCGCTAACCGAATGTTTCGCGGCTAAGCGGTTAAAGTTTACGTCATCAACGAACGCTAATGGAAGTAAATACGTACATTCGTCAAACTTTTTACACGTACTTAGAGCTTCGTCGGTTTCTACGCAATTTCGACTAAAAGCTTTCGACGAGTGATGTCTGATGACGTGCTTCGGTTATATCCACTATAATAAGAAGGTATAAGAAGATATAAGGTATAAGATATGGTTCTTAATGTTATGTTGTAATGCGGTGATATTTGTAGTTGCAGGAGCAGTGATAGCCTAATGGTTGAAACTTGCACTCCCGATCCGGAGGTCCGAGGTTTAGAATCACTGATTTTTACAAAATTATTTGTTTATTAGAACTTATGTATTACTGATTTACGGTGAAGAAGAACACCGTAAAGAAATTTATTCACCCGACCCTCCTACATAGTTCTCAGTGGTAGAAAGACTCTTATAATCAATTAAGTTTAGCAAAGCGGGGTACGAGAACCGCCAGGGGGTCGCCATTCGATGGCAGGGGGTTCGCAACTTTGGAAACAATTTTGTATTTTTATTACAAGATTTACGTAATAAAAATACAAAATTGTTTCTAAAATTGACTCCATTTGTGACAAAGCACACCCATCACATGAATAGTAGTAAAATACATTTCATTTGGCATTTTATTGAGATAAAATCATTATTTTCCTCAAAAGTAAATTTTATTGTTATCATTGGGGTGGGATGAGGGGGGGGGGGGGTTAATTAGTTAGTTCAGGGGGTTCGCTGTCACTTGCAAACTTTAACAGGGGTACGTGTTGTTGGAAGTTTGAGAAACCCTGATCTAGTACATGTATATTCTGTTTTTCTTCCTTAAATTACATCAAATAGATTACTAGCCGAAACAACGACGTGATTAAGGAAAAAACCGGCCAAATAAAGTAGTAACGTATAAATAATGCAATCCAATCTAATAATGTACCCTTTATATTTATACGTATTCGTATACAATGCACGTATATTTTAACCGCCTCGAGAGGTTAGTAGGCTTCACAATTTCTACTAAAAGCCTATTACAAATGACGTAACGTCTTTTTCAAGTGTGATGATTGTTGTCTCTTAATGCTTTTGTATCTTACAGATATATCGTTGGATATCCTCATTATGGTTCAAGTAACATATAAATTCTTATTAATATTGAGAACAAAAAAGGTCGAATTCACTGAAATGGAACACAAATAATTTACGACCTTGATTAACACACTTATTGCCATGTTAAACGTAATCAAAGTGGGGGAATTGCGGAATAGCATAGTAAAGGAAATTTCTCTCGTCATCGTATTATTGTCCCACTGCTGGGCACGGGTCATTCTCTTATTCTCTTAGAATGAGAGAGTTAGAGACCATAGTCCACCGCGCTGGCCAAGTGCGAATTGGTGGACATTTCTATTAAGATTAAAAAAGGACTCAATTTTTATAATACCAGTTGACCCGGCGAACTTCGTTCTGCCTAAAAGTCAAAAATATGAAATTATCCATGTTCCTCCACTATATAATGTATTGATTATACGCAAAAGCATTCCTTTTGAATCACTATGTTAAAAATCTGTTAAATGCATTAAATCCGTAATTGTAATTGTGTAATTTAAGTACATCTAATTCCATGCTTGTCTTTAAAAAATAACTCGGAGTTCCCTATTGTAACACATCAAAACAGCCTTATTCAAATTACTTGAAACGAATATCGCATACATAAATATTATCAAAGCCTTTGTCCTTTTAAAATTCAAATAAATTTAAATATCAACATTGGATTTACATATTACCGTGTTTAGGCTTTTATATATGAATATTGACAGATATATGAACTACAGATATATGAATATTGACTATAGATAAATGTATATTGTAATATTTAACTAAATTTGAATTGAACCATGATTATTTACTGAATTTATTTAGATGTTAAGTTATTGACATTTTATATTGTTATTAATTATTGGAATTGTCTTGTTATAAATGAAATTAATGAATAATTGTATAATAATAATTGTATCTAATCTTTCCTAATTAATATAATACTGACTCTATAATATTAAATACTTATAAATTGCATGCCTTATCAGGTGGAATTTGGCGAATCCATTAATTTTACTGTTGACCATCTGTATTTACCCATTTTCAGGCAATAAATGATTTTGATTTGATTTGATTTGATTTATATTATTAGTACGTAGCCTTGAATAAATTAATTCTCAATGAGTACATTGTTGGAATGATAATGAGGGACCATTTTTGTTTATATTATTGTATATTTGGAGTTGCTTATTTTCGTTTAAGTTGTTATAAAAAATAATATTTCAGTAAAAGTTAATCAATCTTCGAAGCGCATGAACTGCTTCGCACTGGAAATTTGGTCGTACCCGCCCGGTCAAACTACACTGGTTCTACTCTGGTGAATATAACATGATAGAGTGAAAAATAATTCAAATATAACAACCCTTAAGTTCGTAATTTATAAATTAACATCCAGTATCATGTATAGAGATATATGGGTAGAATAGAAAAGGCGATGTTTTCAGTGGAAACCTATTTTTTTTTTGTGAAAACCTGTTTCTATGACGAAAATTGTTTTATACGACAAATGAAAACATACGACAAAAAGTAAACTTCTTCGACTCTATGATTAAAAACTTTTTTTTTGGTGGTGATAGAACGGTTTGTTTTTCGTTTGGAAAGGCACCACCACCACACCAATTAATGTCTAATAAATAAGTGTTAAATTAACTGTGTTTTGGTCTGAATGGCGTGGTAAGGGCTACATACTTTCTCGATGCGTTACTTAGACTTCACAGGAAAAAATAAAGAAAACGTACGGCACTCGGGGACTGCCGCGGTAAAGAAAACATTTTTATCTACTTATGCAATGAATGCAATAAATGCATATTTTTTTCTTTGTAACTACATATATACTTTCTCACTAACAGCTGCTTTCATATTCGTCCGATTTCCGAGCAGCTCGTCTCGATCCGTGCGAGCTTCGTACTGTCGTACCATATACATATACGTTAAGCGAACGCTCGGTCGCGCTACATGGTAGTCGGAGTGGGGGTGTTAGGTTTTTTCGTTAGGGAATTTCTTGATTCGGTCGCCGCGTTCAAAGCCCGCGATAAAAGCTATGGAATAGCTTAAAAAAGGAACTACACCCATATGCCTAATAACAGATCTAAATTGGAATTGATTACAGGTGTCAATGGGTGGCAATGGTTACACACAAGCGAGTGGCCGCCATGCTCGTTTGCTACATCCGTTACAAATAATAGTTATGTAATGTAATACTATATAATTTTAGGAGATGTAAAACTAAGTATGAAACTCTCATTGGGTAGTATTTTAGTAATAATCACATTTCTAGTTTGGACACGTTCCTGCACCGTTTTGTTAATTCTTGTGCTGTTTTAGTTAATTACGTCTTCCTATTTTCTGGAACAGTTTACTTAATTAATAGTCTCGCTCTCATACGTGTTATTGCTGTGTGCAAATAACAAGAATTGATGTGTCTAAATATATATGCAATACAAGTAATTTTATAAGAATTACGATTTTGGAATAATACGTATTATTGCGGAAGTAATACATTTTAGTACGTAACAGGTATTCCCAACAAGCAATTTTTTTAAATTACTTTTACCAATATTTCGACTCAGTTATATACATGGATGGTAGAAATATCAGCAAAAAAATTAAAATGGGTTATCGTGAATACTCTTTACATAATAATGTTTATAAGATTAGACCAGTGATAGCCTAATGGTTGAAACTGTCTTGCCCTCTTAATCGGGAGGTCCGAGGTTCAAACCCGGGCACGCACCACCGATTTATGTGCGTATTAGAAATTAATTATCACTGCTTTTCGGTGAAGAAAAACATCGTGAGGAAATCTACACACCCTAGAGTTCTTTAAAAAAAAAGTCCTCGGAGGTGTGTTAAGTCCACCAATTCGCACTTGGCCAGCGCGGTGGACGATGGCCTATAACTCTCTCATTCTGGGAGAACACCCGTGCCTAGCAGTCGGACAATGTACCCAATGGGTTGTACCCCGGTTTATAAGATTTGTAAAAATATTACAAAGATACCTTTTATGCATAGTTGAGTAGCTTTTGTTAATCATCATCAATATGTCACCAAAGTTGAACCGTAATCGTATGGAATCGGATAGAAATTTGGTTTCTACCTATTAGGTTTATAAACGGCTGCAGTGTTTTTGGTGAAATTTTTTGATAAAAAATTCATGAGACTCTTTTCGTCAAACCATTATTGTCCCACTGCTGGGCTAGGGTCTTCTCTCAGAATGAGAGAGTTATAGACCGTAGTCCACTGCGCTGGCCAAGTGCGAATTGGTTAACTGCACACACGTCCGAGTTTATTTTTAAAGAGCTCTCGGATGTGTATGAAACCCTTAGAAATTATAATTAGCCGATATTAAACATTGTGGAAGCTTTAAGCCACATGAATTCTAAGATTAAGTAGATTATGTTAGTTACATATCCAAAATATATCAGTAAATCTATTCAAAAGAAAGAGAAACCGTGACATTATTATTAAACTATGATACATTAAAACATACCGTAATATTTTATAAAAAAACAATTCCACATACAAGCAACATCCGCCATCTTGCACCCATCCATCAAGATGCTGTTATGTTCAATCATAATATTTATGCTTTACGTGTTATTTCTATAGAATGGGGCTAAAACAGATAATGGATATGTTACGTTACGTTCAGCAAACTATTATTACGATAGTTTAAAGGACTGTTTACGGTTAGCAGCTTCTAACTCAATGGTTATCATATCACAATCATGTTCTGAAACTAGTTCGATGATTAGACAAAGAAATGAAGAGGTGCTCGTAGTCAGGTTAGAACTGTTAGTGGTTCTGAGTCTCTACCCGAAAAAATCCACCAATTCCACCAATGCGCACTTGGCCAGCGCGGTGGACTATGGCCTAAACTCTCTGATTCTGAGAGAAGACCCGTGCCCAGCAGTGGGACAATAATGGGTTGACGACCCGAAAAAAACCGGGTTCCGATCCGGTGGTAGTGTGAAAAAACCATGTGTAACTGACAATTTGTAAGTGCCCCCGTAGGCCTTTTTTTTTTTTTGTTTTCGAGGGGGAAACCTTCCAAAGGTACCCGACGCCGTGGGAGCGACGCAGGGTTATGTGGGATTTTTACCGCACTAAAACCCCCCCCCCGTGGGCGTCCTCGGCGCTGAAAAGGAGGACTCCGGGATCTCGAAACGACTTCAACCGGAATCCTCCGAGCGCGCTGCCCCATCGGGCTCCTCCCAGATGGGCGGCTGGGCCCACCGCTGCGTCTAGTCTTTACGACGGTATGCGACCACACATACCGCCGTCCTTCACGGGATTGCCTGACCGAACGGTTCGAGCTCTCACTCTAGCCTCTAGGTCTGCAACCCCGGAAGCCCCTTTTAGTCGCCTCTTACGACAGGCAGGAGATACCGTAGCCCTATTCTGACCCCGAGGCTACAGGGACGACGGCCTATACAAAATAAAGACATCTCATTTCCATTTCATTTCATGTCATCCACAATCACAACATCTAATTTTACCCCATGACAGCATTGTTACGTATTAAGTTTTAATTTGAAAGGAGTGGTAAAGTACCTTTGATCGACATCAAATAGTATTCTAATCAAATCCATGCAGTTACCACGTTCCATCAAGTGGAATACATACTCTTTTGATAATAGTACATAAAAAATTGGTTGCACACTCTTTTTTCTAATTTAATTTTCTCGGAAAACTCAGTAGAATGCAGTTACACAAATAAATAACAGCGTAAATAAAGTTACTTACTCGAAAAGTAATAAAATTTGAACATTTTTAATTAACATGTTGTAATAAGCTTGAAGCGAGAACGATAAAAACGGTATTACAACCACTTCAAAGAAGCAGTTCGCGAAAATCTCGTTCGCAAATAAACATGCGCGTTGAAAGATACTAAGCATACGTAGATAAACACATTGCTTCAAATTACGTATATCGTTTTACATTTTCCTTCCTTATATAAGACTAGCTGTCCCGACAAACGTTGTTTTGCCATATAAAAAAAAGTTAAGGGTGGACAACCCTTAAGCGGTATGAAAAATAGATGTTGGCCAATTCTCAGACCTACTGAATAAGCATATAAAATTTGGTAAAAATCGGTCAAGCCGGAGGAGTATGGCAACAAAAACTGTGACACGAGAATTTTATATATTAGCTTGAAGTAGCAAATGAGCATACAGTCCACCTCATGGTAAGTGGTCACTGCCGCCCATGGACTTCTGTAAACAACTTCATATCGAACATGAAGTTCTATCTTAAGTTAATTACAGATGTCTTGCGACTCCTGAGGACTAAGTCTCATATAAAAGTGTGCCGGCAACCACAGCTATCACACACACTATAATCAACTTCACTTAACTATAACCTCCACCTTCCACCTGCCGCAAATTTTCCAGCCACCCAGGGTTGACTGGCAGAGAATGCCATCAGGCATTAAGTTTGCCCTATTGTAACTTTTATTTTATAGAGGTGCAATAAATAAATAAATTACACCATGAACGTATCAGACGACATTAGTTTGAGCTTCGTTGTTGTTGAGCCTGCCCGATTGTAACTGGGAACTGCCGCTCATGATTAGTTTTAATCAACCCAGAGAGCAGCTGATACGTTGCTACCATAAAGGAAACGGATAGAATGCCTTCTTTACTGTGATAAGGGTGTTTCCTGGTTACTCTTGTCATGTTCTTAGATTATTTTCCACAATGATTTTTCAGCACGTATTAGTGAAGGAATGTGCTTTTGCAACATTTAATAAAGGTCGTAGAACCAGTGTAGAAGTACCACCACCACACCTATTTCTAGCGTGAAGCATTTCTTGCATTTCGATAGAAGGGTGTGGTTGCCGGCACACTTTCACATGAGGCGACCATCATAGTCCTCGGGAGTAGCAACGCATCTGTGATTGACTTCAGATGGAACCCATGTTCTGCATGAAGTTGATTACAGATGTCCATGGGCGGCAGTGACCACTTACCATCAGGTGGACTGCATGCTCGTTTGCTACTTCAGTCAAATAAAAAAAAAAATGGTAAAATGAGTATGGTTCCACCGGGTTACGACCATCAAATTTATTTCTCTATCCATCCATCAGCTTTTTTGACGTAGGCCTTCCCTAAATGGAGCCACTTCAAACGGTCCTGTAACCCCTGAATAAGCTGTGCCCACAGTATACACAATGGAATAATCTTCTTATTCCGTGCGATCAAGCAATTATTGTTTACGTTTTATATTTACTCGCCTATTATTCCGAAGCATATAGCAAGATATGAACATAATAAACGGTTACTAAGGCTATTTAAAAATAAAATTAGAAAAAAATTGAAAGTAAAGTCAATTAAACGAGACGAAACGCCACGATAAGGGATGAACGCTGCGATACGAAATGAGGAGGATCGAAACGAAATAGATAAGACAAAACGAAAAAAAGTAAAAAAAAAAAATCTAAAAAAGACGGGACGAGATGAAATAAAACTAAACGAAAAGAGTCGAATCAAAAAAATACGAGACGACAATATGAAAAGAAACAAAACAAATCGATTTAAAGTAGAAAATATGATAACGGAGTCCGTACAAGCAAATTTACTCCCGCCGTTTCGTACGGTAACACTATTAGTGTAGAGAGAATGCATTTATATCAATTACTGTGGAATAGAGCATTCGAATATCTTGTAGGGTCTATACGGCAAAATTGGGAAGCCTGATTTACTAAATGGTTTTCAGTTAGCATAGTTTGGATCGAATGCATTACGTAACTTTTAATGTTATTACCAATGAATAATTTGAAAGTTTCATTGAAATCTATTCATTGGTATAATTATGTGATTTTCAAAGTTCATTGAAATCTGTTCATGCTACATAAGACGGTAAATTATACGTTTTAAATTTTTAAGACACAAAAGTAAAACTTTTTATAGCTTACTGCCTTGCCTTTTTTAGCATTTGTGGACAACTCAGATAGGATACCATTTTTAAGTTTCCTGCACGCTTATTTGCTACTTGTAAATTATTAAAAAAAATGAAAATATTAAAAAAAATATTGAAAATATTTTTTTTATTATTTTCTTTTCTTCTATTAATTAAAAAAGATATTGAAAATATTTTTTTTATTAATAGAGTCCTGTATAGGATTTGTTTTGAGTGTCAATAGTCTTCCATGCAATTTATAAGGCGTTTTGTTATGACGAAAAAGTAGCAAAAAAGTGTCATAACACATCTTTAAAATAGGGTTTCATTTACAATATATATTTCATATATGGAGCTAGAGCCATTTCAGACCATACAGTTTTATCGATCAAATAATACGTTTTTACCTTGCTTTCTTGTAAGAGGTCTTTTAATAAATTTGTAAAGCATTTATTAAATGACCTCTTTAACATGTTATTCTGCAAAATTTGTTGACAAAATATCTTCCAATAAAATTATATAGCACTTTTGTACGGTATTTTAAACTCATCTCATCGCAAGTGAACATGATCATATGAAAAAATCGTTTGAATTCCAATCTTGGCTAATGTGCCCTAAATCTAAATGTAATCTAATCCAACAGTTTCTTGCGCCGTTTCTTCTTAGGAAAATACTTTGATACGTTGAATGCTAAAGCTAAAACTGTATAAGTAAATATAGGGCAAAGTACTTCGAAATAATATTAGATTGTAACAAAAACTATCTCACTCTGTTCCATTAGCCGATTTCTTTTCACTTTATCACTAGTTTTTGTTGAGTTGATATTGTTATTACGATGGAGTGGTTATATTACTGACCTGATTAGAGAATAGATATTCTATGGCCTAAAGACTGATCGATGTTTTTTCACGAATGGGTCAACTCTAATCAGTAATCAGTAATCAGTAATCAGTATGTATTAGTTTTAGTTAGGTTATATTCCATTTAAATATAAAATATTTTTGTCTTAATGTATGTTGTTAATAAAAATTAATAAATTTTAAATTCAAAAAAAAAAAAACACTACCACCGAGCCGGAACACGACCTCAACTGAGAAGATCTGGCAAGAAACTCAGTGAGTTTGTCTTAGTACATTTTTTTTAACTACATTACGCTTCTACCATTGTGATTGACGAAGTCGTCGTCAACCCATTATTGTCCCACTGCTAGGCACGGGTCTTCTCTCAAGAGAGAGTATTAGGCCATAGTCCACCGCGCTGGCCAAGTGCGAATTGGTGGACAGTAGTGGTCAAATCATTTGTAATGTATTTAATAGCTATTCCCTCGGTAGGATTTAACGACTTTTACCACTTGATAACAATCAATATCGATGGCTTAATGCGCTATCTGAAGTGCTGCTTGCAGTAACTAATGGTCACTTCAAATTTACAACCGCATTGTAATAGGCCCAGCGTTTAATTATTCCACTTATTACTACAAAAATCACTATACCAGCATACTTTATATATATACGGAATACAATACGGATATAACATATACGGAAACCAATCATTCAAAGAAAAATATCGATTTTATCAACCAATGACATAGGGCGATCCCCTTAAATTTATGATCAATACAAGCCGCGGGGCTTACGAGATTTTTATATTTGGTATAAGGCTGTGCTGACAATCACTAACTTGTGCCACTGCAAAACACTGGGGCAGCCTGATAGAAGTGGACCTTTTATTTATTGTTTTGTTTTAAGATACAGTTTTTATAGACAGACTCGACCGACGACATTTTTTTACCAAAGTAACCATTGACCCCATAGACCAAGCGACAGATAGGGCTGCCCTTTATATTACCAAACAAAAAGACAACTAATATATAAGAAACGTTTTTTTTGTTCTCGAGGGGGAAACCTTCAGAAGGTACCCGACGCCATGGGAGCGAGGCATGGTTATGTGGGATTCTTACCGCACTAAAACCCCCCGGTGGCCGTCCTCGGCGCTATAAAGAGGACTCCGGGATTTCCAAAGAAACGCAACCGGAATTCTCTGAGCGCGTTACCCCATCGGGGTCCTCCCAGATCATCTATTCTTTACGATGGTATGCGACCATACATACCGCCGTTCTTCGCGGGATCGCCTGACCGAACGGTTCGAGCTCTCACTCTAGCTGCCCGCAACTCCGTAAGCCCTTTTTAATCGTCTCTTACGTCAGGTAGCGGATGCCGTAGCCCTATTCTGATCCCGGAACTACAGGGACGATACATAACAGACCTACTATATAAATAATAGCACGGCATTAAAAATATTTCAACTTTAGATAAACAATAAGGTTTTACATTTTTACTTTGTTATACTATCTAAATAAAACCGAAAGGTTAAGTTTACTTTAATACTTAATGTGAATTCAACGAAGAGACCGCTCCAACGTTTACAAATATTTGCTTTGAACCCAAAAACTAGTTTCAAAATATAAAAGAGTTTTCCGTAACTAAATTAACATTTCCGGATACCGGTATTAACAACGAAAATATACCCAGCTCTTGCACAGCTTCATAGAAAGCAACTAAAAAGCAATATTCTGAAATTGCGCCACGTTTTACGAGAATAAAAAAAGAATATACGTTCTGTCGATACAATTTTCGTTATTGATGTTTGTTAAAACCAAATGTTTACTGTTTTTATTATCGTCATATTTTTCTGAATAGAAGTAAATTCAAATTCTTGTGAAGTAATGCCGCAAGCATTCTTGGAACTCTCCCAAAAGGCAGCGGTATGGACTGTTTGTTTTATTTATAATTTGTATTTTTCTTTTAGATTTGATATAAGGAAATAATTATTTATGTTTAATTCTTGTAGTATCTATAGATTCTGTCTTTTTGTTGTCAAAATTAAACACGGTCTAGTACTGATGTTATCATTGCCTAAAAGATTAATTGAAGTCATCATCATTACGGTCGCTGAGCTTGAGCTGAGCATTTTTTTCAGAATAAAAAGTTTGGGCATCCACTCTGGCCATGTAAGTATAAATGAAATGTTTTTATTTTGTGTAGGCCTGCGGGGGCACTTACAAATTGTCAGTTACATTTTTTTTCTTACACTACCACCGGATCGGAATACGACCTCAACTGAGAAGATCCGGCAAAAACTCAGCGGGTTTGTCTTTTTTTCTTAATTATATTCATTTTTTTAATATTATTACAAGCATGTTTTATTTCACATGGTAATGAAAGTTTACATACCTTCAAGAAATAGTTTTCACGCGCTGTTTACCTTCGCTGTCAAAGCGAATTGATTATATTGAATTTGTAATTTATATCTAACTAGCTCTTACCCGCGGCTTCGCCCGCACAGTCAAAGGGAATTAACATTAGCATTTGATAGCGTGATTCAGAACTTGCAAATGAATTTTACTAACGCCATCTATAAACAACGTCTAGAACTACTTAATATGTATCAACAAACAAAACATCAATATTCTCATAGGAATGGGGAAGTGCGATAAAAAGTAGCCTGCGTCACTCTCCGCCCTCCTAACTATCTCATAGCATATAAACCATATCATATAATAGCTATGAGGCGACGTGAAAGAGGAACAAACAAACACACTTTTACATTTATAATATTAATATGGATTTCTTAATTTCTAATTTGCAGATATTTTCAAATATCGGGTTTCCGGGTATTGGAATCCCGCTCCCTTGGTGCCGGAGGGGTCATACGCTGTAAAGGCTAAGCTTAAATGATAACTATTCATTTGCTTTACTTGCCGAATCTTTTTTATATTAATCGGAATGAACGATCCTACTACACTGCTGGTTTTAAGATTTTATGGGCTTACGTTGGAGTTAAATGATTTTTATTATCCTCTACATTGGACTAGAGAAGGAACTTACTTAAGGACATGCTCGCCATTAACTTTGATGATAATTATATAATTATTACATACTTACATAATATGACTTTGACGACCCGCGTGGCGGAGCGGTTTCGGTACCGGTCCGACGCGCAATGGGTCTAGACTTCATGTTCTGGGTCTGGGTGTTTGTGTATTCGTCTTGTGTGTGCCCATGGTACCCACGAAACAGGAGAATATCATAGTGTGCGGTTATGTGTGTAAAAAGCGTGTTTTTTTTACCTAATTTAAAAAATGTTACAAATAAATTTAGAAAGAATATCAGATTTTTTCCTTTACTCCTGCATGTCTCGTGATACGCATGTTCGCAAGTGATACACGTAGGCTCGTCGATAAGATTTGAGTCTTAGTGCCGTATCAAATTTCGGTGCTACGACACTATAATCGACCCAATGTTTGAATCAATACTACCACTTAGAAAAAAATACCTTTTTTTTTTTTTTGGTTTTCAAGGGGGAAACCTTCAAAAGGTACCCGACGCCGTGGGAGCGACGCAGGGTTATGTGGGATTTTTACCGCACTAAAGCCCCCCCGGTGGCCATCCTCGACGCTAAAAAGAGGACTCAGGGATCTCCAACAAACACCACCGGAATCCTCTAAGCGTGTTGCCCCATCGGGCTCCTCCCAGATGGGCGGCTGGGCCCACCGCTCCGTCTAGTCTATACGACGATATGCGACCACACATACCGCCGTCCTTCCCGGGATCGCCTGGCTGGACGGTTCAATCTCCCACTCTAGCCGCCCGCAACCCCGGAAGCCCCTTTTAGTCGCCTCTTACGACAGGCAGAGGATACCGTAGCCCTATTCTGATCCCGGAACTACAGGGACGAGAAAAAAATACCTACAATTACCTACTGTGGTTCAATTCTTTTAAATAAAAAAAAAAAAAATCTGGTGTAAGTGTCTATGATCTTTCCCTTTTACAATATAAAAAAGGATAGACATGTTGATCGCGTTAATTATTTCTAAACATCGTTATATATTCATATATCCTTCATCCTGTGTACAATATAGTAATAATACGGGTATGTTTGAATTAATGGGTAAAAGCGATGAACGTACATAATATGTTACAGTAATTAGTGCAGCGTATTATTTGAAACGTAGATGATTGTAAACGATATAATACTTACACGAATACAGTGTATATATTTGAGTTGTATGAGACAGGGTTGCCAACCTTTTAGTAATATAGTATTTTACATTATTTGGGATTATTGTGCACTTTTGTGTGAAATAAAAAATATTTAACAATGTTTCTATTGCTAATTTGCTATTGCTAATTGCTATTGCTATTGCTAATTGGGATTGGCTATCGGCTTTACAAGTGATGTTGGCTGCCTATTGCCACTTTTGGATGCTTATTCTTAGAGCAATAGATATACTAGATAAGTACTTGTAAGATTTAAAGCATAATATGATAATTTCGAAGATGTTTTAAGATACAATATTTTTATTTTATTTTATTTTACTGGTTCGGAGGATAACCTAAAGATATCTGATGACGAATTGAATGGATTTCTCCTTTCGTTTACCTTTTTTATATTTTTAGTCATGACTACTTTAATCTTAATGTCATTTTTTTAAAACGCTAAAACTTTTTAAAACTTAGAAATCATAATAAAGTATTAGGAACATGGGTTTAATTATGACATTCAAGCTATTGATATGCTCTCATTGGCGCTAATAATGATTTGGTAGATCGTATACATATATTTTTAGGCAATTCAGGTGTTCACTTTTAATAACTATATTCAATAACTCTGCTTTCATCCCAAAAACTTTGTAAGGTATATACATAGCTATGTTGTGAGCAATTAAAGAGAAATTGTTACAACCGACCCCGATCTACTCTAGTTGAAGTTGTAGGTGTTGCTATCCTTGAAGATAAAGTAAGCTGCATCTCCAATGAAGCGAAATTAACCTGGTCCCAAGACCTGAATAGAAAGCAGTTCGATAGTTCAAAGGAGAATAAAACTACAGTTTTTAGAAAATTTTAGAGTACCGATCTTACAAACTACGGAACTTTAAAAGTTTCTTTTTGGTTCATGTCGCATTCACATGATAATAGAGAATCGTGTAAACATGTTCATTCTTTTTACATTATACGTGTACCGCATATCGTATCGTCAACCCATTGTTGTCCCACTGCTGGGCATGGGTCTTCTCTCGGAATCAGAGAGTTTAAGGCCATAGTTCACCGCGGTGGCCAATTGCGAATTGGTGGACTTCACACACCTCCGAGAACTATTTTTTATTTAAAAGAAAACTTGGGTGTGTAAGTTTCCTCACGATGTTTTCCTTCACCGAAAAGCAGTGATAATTAATTTCTAATACGCACATAATTTTAGAAAAAATAGTGGTGCGTGCCTGGGTTTGAACCTCGGACCTCCCGATTGAGAGGGTAAGTTTCAACCATTAGGCTATCACTGCTCTACCGTACCGTCCCGCATATATTGAATTTAATTTTTAAGCTGGTCAGTGAAAATATCAGTTGTATATTTTATTTCGACGACCCGCGTGGCGCAGCGGTTATCATACCGGTCTGACGCGCAATGGGTCCCGGGTTCGATTCCCGGCCAGACAGGTATCTGAATGATGAGTTTAGATTCCTGTCCTGGGTCTGGGTGTTAGTGTATTCGTCTTGTGTGTGTCCATGGTACCCACGACACAGGAGAAAATCTTACTGTGGGGCTATGAGTGTAGAAAGCGTGTGTAGAAAGCGTATTTGAATACAAATTACATTGATTTGCTCATAAGAATTCCTATATAATTGATGTCCTAACGTTTTAAGAAGAACATGCAATGCCAAAACTCTATATGTTTAACATTTTTGGCGTTGGACGTTTTTTTAAGTGGTCCTCTCTTTTATTTTAGGACAAATCGACGGGCCCCTAGAACAAAATCGTATATGAAAATTTAACAATTACAGTATGAAGCTATGTTGATTGGAATAGCTATTTAGGAACTTATTTAATAACTTATTTAATAAGTTCCTAAATAGCTATTACAATGATTTTCCATAGATCGTCTTTCTTGGCGTAAGTAATCATTGTTTGTATGTCCACAAAACTTCTAAGCTTCATACTGTAAATTGGTAATTTTTCATATACGATTTTGTTCTAGGGGCCAGTCGAAATATACACATCCCATTACAATGCAAATTTGTATGATTTTCCTATATAAAATATATAATTAGTGTTTACTATAAAAATACTAATTGTTGTCGTATAAAGAATTTGCGACCCCTTACAAGATAATGGCCCGGGCCATATCGTCTAGACTATGCAAGTTAGTAGGAACTATCTCGCAAACAGGGAAGAAGTTTGTGGCTAACTCTCGGAGTGCATAATAAATCTTGTCAGGATGCGCGAGTGAAGCTTCTAAGTTAAGATTAAGACTTAAGGCTCTTATAATATATGTAGTTCCTTATGTAGTAGTTATGGGATATTCTTTCCTTAGGTGTAGCATTTAGTTGGTTAAAGTAAGTAAATTACGTCATGATTTTGGA
Source organism: Spicauda simplicius (assembly GCA_949699795.1). Taxonomy (NCBI): domain Eukaryota; kingdom Metazoa; phylum Arthropoda; class Insecta; order Lepidoptera; family Hesperiidae; genus Spicauda; species Spicauda simplicius. The sequence continues at coordinate 2,984,586 of OX453062.1, forward strand.
ACGAAGTTCCATATCGCGCGTTGCGAAGGAGGTTAGACGGAAAAAATCAGACGAAAAGTTGTCACGACACTTTTTGCTACAGTGTAGTAAGCCGTGCGGCGTGCGCATGTTTCTCTGTCTCTCTCTCATAGAAAGCAAACCAAATATTGAAGTGAAACTTCTTTATCGGGGTTGTTGAAGTGAAATGAAACTTCTTTATCGGGGTTGGAAAAAAATTTAGTGTAACATTTTTTCGTTACGCGCCATCTTTTTCTGTTACGCGCCATCTTTTTCAGTTACGCGCCATCTTTTTTTTCCGTTACGCGCCATCTTTTTCTTATCCCTGCCACGCCTGATATTAGATAGATTATTATAGATTAGATTATTAGATAAAGTTTAATAAAAGCCTTTTATTAAACTTTATCTAATTTAACTTTATTTAACCAATTTCTGTAAAGTTGCATATAGTAAATTATTTTTTGGAAAATAACGTCATAAAGAAGTTTCACTTCTTACGAGTGTACGCTAGTACACGCACACATTTTTTTCGTTTCGTCTTTCTATTTTGATTTGAATAGTGTAGTGTCGCGACGATTATTCTCGTTTTGTTAAGTTTATACATGTTTTTTGTACATAATAAATAATAAAATAATAGAAAATACTAACAAAAATAATAAAAACAATATTATTTTATAACTAAAAAGAAATAATTATTTTCATTACAAATCCTTCACTAATTAGTCGAAAGGATCTTCGTCCCATCCGGGTGCCTCTTGACAGCTCTCAACTTTTTTAATAATTGATAGCAAACGCGGCATGTGGTCACTACAGCACAAGATCAAATGAAAAAAATATACATAGGTAGTTTGAAATCGAACATAAAAATTCTTAAGAACAGATACCCATTCAGATTTAGAAGTAGTTAATACAAATGTATGTTTTGGACCACGGATCACTTCGACCACTCTTTTCACAATCTTACTATTGCGTCTATAAAGAAGAACATTTTCCGGTGATAATATAAATTTACATAGGTTTCTACATTAACTCGGTGAAAAATCAATCTATCTTATGGAACTGTTAAGCCTAGGTAAAACAGAAAAGAAGGACGGCGGCGTGTGTGGCTGCATGTTGTCGTACACTGAAAGGCGTAGGGGACAGGCACGATTCCCAAGAGATGAGCCGGTAAGGTGCGCCGCTCTAGGGGGCACCGGTGGTATCCGTTGGAGGTCCCGGGGTCCCCTGCAATCGCAGAGGAAGGCCACCGAGGAGGTTTTAGTGGCTAAAATCCCACATAACTCGGAGTCTGTCCCAAGGCTTCGGTGTACCTTTTGAAGGTTTCCTCCCCGTCACAAAAAAATTAATTTATTTAAAATTCTGTCGGCATAAAGTTCCTGTATAATTAGTGTTTACCCTTTTTTACTGAACTTCGTTGTACGTGCAGTATCATTTTTCATGTCACGCGGAAGCATGCGTGTTTCTTGTGATACAGTCACGCGTGCAGATGAGACATGCCTGTGGGATGTACGTCTCATCCGCACGCGTTGACTTGCTTCAATTTCGTCACATCTTGCATGCATTTGGTAGGAATATAATGCACGTAGTCACACGATGCAATTGGCGTGAGTAGTGGCACATGGTGGTACACTCAATCCATCCATCAGCCTTTGAAAGTCCACTGTTGGACATAGGCCTCTCCTAATCTGCGCCACTTCGACCGGTCTTGACCCATCTGAATCCAGCGGTTACCTGCCGTTTTCTGCCGTGGGGCGGCCTGCACACCTTTTGCCGAGACGTGGTCTCCATTCGAGGACTCTTTTACCCCATCGGTTATCTGTCCTACGAACGATGTGGCCTGCCCATTGCCACTTCAGCCAACTAATTCTGAGAGCTATGTCGGTAACTTTCGTTCTCCTACGGATTTCTTCATTACGAATTCTGTCGCGCAGGGAAATACCATGGTGGTACACTAGTGCCGGCAAAATCCCGTGTGTTAGGGAAAAGGACTTTAGAAATTTTAAAAGATTGTACTCAAGTGACGATGCTAATATCTCTTGGATTTGTAAGTTTACTTGTTTGTAAGTGCGAGTTGATATTTTACTTATCTCGAAAAATATATATTTTAATGATCACATCACATCATGAAAATGCCTTTGTTATGTATGTTGACTTAAAATAGTAACATAAATGTATTATAATATACTTTTCCTCTGCTTTCTCTGTGATCGTACATGTGACATCTATGATAATCTAAAAACAGAGTTAAGCCACTAAAGCTGTAGCACATTAAAAATAAATTAACATACATATATACATTCATATATCCATCTCCAAATGTTAAAATAGGTGATTCTACTAAAGTTAAAACACGAAGAGATTTAACACGTCTATTGTTACAGTAAATTTGATTCTGCCCTTAGGACATAAGACCTGTCCTTTTGAGAATAAAATAGCTGGAACGTACATCTCAAGTTCAAAGGGGCAGCGTTTATTTTTCAAAGAGTATCTAGTAATACTGTACCAATTCCAAGATTTGTTGTTCATTTATTTACGTGTTACAAATAGAAATTGGATATTATATTTGAGGTTACAGTTGGTACAAAAATTTATTTTTAGTACAAAATGAACCGAAGTCACCAGTACAATTGTACCTGATAATTTGTAAATGGCCCCGTAGGATTATACAAAATAAAGATATTTCGTTTCAAAGGGTTGTATGCGTTTCGTCGAAAGGGTACGAATGTCAGCTGACTTGAACACGACCACCGGCGACCATCTTAATAAAAAGATAGGCAAAGACTGGTCGACAATAGTTCTTGGGACTCTTGAAAAGGTTTAAGGTGGTATAACCAGTGTAGTTTTTGTACCATTATCAAAAGAGCATGCATTCCACTTGATGGAACGTGGTAACTGCTGCCCATATATATGATTAGAATACTATTTGATATCGATCACGAATACATTCCATTATCTTATTATTATGTAGTTTATAAGAGTGACGGTGGCGCACCGAAGGCAATCTACAAGGGGTAGTTATATACACATTATATATACAATATACACAGGCAATTTTTATATTTCTACATAACCATTTGTCAACAATGAAGATCTCAAGTAGTTATGTAGATATATCGGAATATTGCTTTCGCTCTTGTATCTCTCGCGATATGCAAGATTGCAAACGAAATCACCTAACTACATCACATCTGTACCTAAATCACGTCTGTAGGCGTTAAGATTAAGATGTTAAGATTTATATTCCAGGACTGCATCAAATTGCAGTCTGTTGATGCCCTTATTAACCCGATATCAAATATTGCTGCAAAGAAACAAAAACAAAGTGTACCTAAAATCCTACCTAATGGTGGATGACCATTGCTACCATTTTCAAGTTGGTAGAACCAGTGTAGTTCGACCGGGGAAGTACCACCGCCGCACCTATTTATAGCGTGAAACATTTCTTGCGTTTCGATAGAAGGGTGTGGTTGCCGGCACACTTTCACATGAGGCGACCATCATAGTCCTCGGGAGTAGCAACGCATCTGTGATTGACTTCAGATGGAACCCAAGTTCTGTATGAAGTTGATTACAGATGTCCATGGGCGGCAGTAAACACTTACCATCAGGTGGACTGCGTGCTCGTTTGCTACTTCAGATAAAAAAGTAAAATGCCTTTATTAATTGATGTAACCAACTCGAAATAGAACAAAGATTCAATCTGAAGTCAATCATGTGATCAAATTATCTCTCGAGGACTTCACAATGCCGTGACAATCAATATTGTTCCCAAAAATACTTTGCAAATGTTTGCAAAATTTCGTGCGTCCTTAAACATTGTACCTAAATTCCATTAACTAGTGACAAAACAGGGATCGGCGTAGCAATCACAGAGCTATTTCACTAAACACTAGCCAGAACAATAAATAGGCATTGGATAATAAACTAACGAACCAATTTAGTATTCCGGGCGTGAACAGACACTGAAACGGCTAATTATCGTCCCCTCCCTGCACACTAATTACCTAATGGATCCATCCGAGCTCCGACAAAGGTTCTTTTAAAGTAAAGGTAATTTGATGAAAAAGACGGTACAATTCCACACCTATCTTTGTTTTTAGTTACTTTTTTATTGAGCTAATTAAAGCAATCCAAATATGCAGATTTTGTTTCTTTACCCTTCCATATAGGTAAGAAATGTTTTTAAGAGTAGTGATAGCCTAATGGTTGAAACTTGCCCTCTCAATCGGGAGGTCCGAAGTTCAAACCCAGGCACGCACCACCCATTTATGTGCGTGTTAGAAATTAATTATCACTGCTTTTCGGTGAAAGAAAACATCGTGAGTAAACCTACATATCCGAGAGTTCTTTTAAAAATGTTCTCTGAGGTGCGTGAAGTCCATCAATTCGCACTTGGCCTGCGTGGTGGACTAAAGCCTTAACTCTCTCATTCTGAGAGAAAACCGTGCCCAGCAGTGGGACAATAATGGGTTGTGCCCAAGAACTGTTTCAGCGTAGAAATAGGTGTGGCAGTGGTACTTTTTTGGCCGAAGTTTAGTGGATCTATTACTTTTTGAAAGTCGTTAATTTATCATTAATAACAATGATAAGCTGTAACTTATTTAATATTAGCCGAACCGTGTCCACTTCGTTAATTATATTTCATTCAATCGTATTCACAACATAGCCTGTACAGTGTACATGCTGTACATAGCAAAGGAGATGTTTCAATCTTGGCTAGGTATATGTACACCATCTCAAAAAATCGAGAAAAATCTCAAGAATCCTAAAAAAATACTTAAAATTCATGAAAACGTGTACTTTTCTGGTACAAAACCAATTAAAATCAACTACTTTCTTCGTTTTCCAATATGGCGGAACAACTGATTTAGACAGTCTGTGGATAAAACTGTAAGTAGTTGTCATTATCTGACAACTGTCATATTGATTCTTTTACTAGATCCATTCATCTGTCTTGTTAGATATTTTCACGGAATATTTTAGTGTGCGTATTGTGTTGGAGTTTCTATATAAATTGACCATCAAATAACTTGAAAGCAATAGAACTGTAAAATGAATGTGTGAAGTGCAAGTCTAAAACGGCATAATAATTAATTATAGTTGACACTTAAATAATATGACTGCGTTGGATCATATGATCATTGACAACTGATTGTCATTGTCACAGTTTGTTTATTAACTTCAACTGTCAAAATGCAATATTAACGCCGCCATTATTTTGTGTTGCAATTCTAACTTAAAATTCTCGTCTTGTACCAATAAACCCAGTCGATTATAATAAAATGCTTAGTTAAAAAGTGTTCTATACTTTATTGGCATTTTTATCATATGTTGTACAGATACCTGGCCAAAGGTCCATACATTTTGAAACATCTCCTTTCTGTCAAATCCAATTGTTATTTTTTGCGTGAAGTGCAACAAACAGACTCACATTTATAATAATAGTGGGAATAAGCCGTAATTCGCTATAAAGTAAAGCCTGATATTGACTACAGACGCGATGCTACTACTAAGGAGTAAATTAGAAAACAACGTATCTATAGCGACTGCCTTTTAAACTAGAACAATCACGTGTAACTTTGTAACAGGGTAGCTTCTTTAATAAGCTAAGCAGCTTCTTTAATGCCTTTAGCATAAAAGACGTTTAATTTTATAGTAGTTGGGAGAAAATAGTGTATTAGGGGGTACGCTATCGTCCCTGTAGTACCGGGATCAGAATAGGACTACGGTATCCCCTGCGAGTCGTAAGAGGCGATTAAAAGGGGGCTTCCGAGATCGCGGGTGGCATGAGTGAGAGCTCGAACCGTCCAACCAGGCGATCTTGGACGGCGGTATGTGTGGTCGCATACCGTCGTAAAGACCATGTGGAGCGGTGGGCTGAGCCGCCTATGAGGAGTATGATGGGGCAATGCTCAGTGGACTCCGGTCGCGTTCCTTTGGAGATCCCAGAGTCCTCTTCGTAGCGCCGAGGACGACCAACGGGGGGGTTTTGGTGTGGTAAGAATTCCACATTACCCCGCGTCGCTCCCACGGTGTCGGGTACCTTTAGAAGGTTTCCCCCTCGATGTATGTCAGTGTGTTTGTCATTATTGAAAGAAATGAGTAACGTTTATTTGAGCAGCCGTGAACGACGGACTTTTTACGCATGGCGGGCGGAGGGCTTCCCATGCTTCATGCAACTGGTCAGTCTTTTATTGCCGACGTTTCTTTGATGATACATTTAACTAAAATCTAGACTAGACTGGTTACCCTGGACTGGATACCTGCACATAATTTTTTAAACCGATTTAAGTAACACACGATCATGCAGACTACCTGTTTGTAAGTGGTCACTGCCACCCATGGGCATCTGTAAGCAACTTCCGATAGAACAAGGGTTCTATCTGAAGTCAAACACACGCGTTGCTATTTCCTAAGAGTAAGATAAACGTCTCATATAATTAAACCGACAGCCAGATCCTTCCAACGAAACACTAGAACTGCTTCACGCAAAAAATAACTGAATATTAGCGTATATAATTAATTTTAACGTACTCCCTATAATAGCACTAAAATGACGCTGCCCACGCATTTGCTTATATTAATTACTTAATGGCCGGCGACAAAACAGTTCTAGAAATAAGATAGATTGTCTTAAACGTGATGAAGTAGAGTTCGTGATACTACTCCAGCACGCTTGCGGGTACTCAATCTTTGTTATACTAGTTGGGTATTGTAGTGGATGCATTAAGGATATTAAGTCATTAAGCTTATTAAGTTGGACTGCATGTAAATGAATTTATTCTATCTATATAATAATACGCAGTGGGTGGTTGTTTTAGGGTCCGTTAACCAATTGTAAGCAGTGATAGCCTAATGGTTGAAACTTGCCCTCTCGATCGTGAGGTCCGAGGTTTAAACCCCGGCATGCGCCACTGATTTTTTTCAAAAAAATTGTGCGTATTAGAAATTAATTATCACTGCTTTTCGGTGAAGGAAATCATCGTGAGGAAACCTACACACCCGAGAGTTCTTTAAAAAAAAAAGTTCTCGTAGGTGTGTGAAGTCCACCAATTCGCACTTGGCCAGAGCGTTGGACTAGGGCCTAAAACTCTCTCATTCTGAAAGAAGACCTGTGCCCAGCAGTGGGACAATAATGGGTTGTTATCCAATGTAATAATAAGCAGAGGGTCGTTGTTTTCAGGGTCTCGTATCCAACGGGTAAAACGGAACCCAAAATAGCACGCTTTCCACACTCATAGCCCCACACTGGGATTTTCTCCTGTGTCGTGGGTACCATGGACACACACAAGACGAATACACATACACCCAGACCAAGAAAATGAATCTAAAGTCATCATTCAGATTCCTGTCAGGCCGGGAGTTAAACCCGGGACCCATTGCGTGTCACACCGACATGGTAACCGCTCTGCCACGCGGGTCGCCAAACCAATTAGAAAGACTCCGCTATCCGTCTGTCTGTCTGTCACCAGGCATTATCTCATGAACCGTGATACCAAGTTAAAATTTTCACAGATTATGTATTTCTGTTGCCGCAACAACAAATACTAAAAACAGAACAAAATAAATATTTCAAAGGGACTTAATATTTGTATGCTTAGATCTTTAGTAGACGTAGTTTACGTTACGGATTTTAATGCAGTTTTTTTAATATATAGAGTGATTCAAGAGGAAGGTTTTTATGTATAATACATGTATAATATAGTAGATAAACACTGATAATTTAAGATTTTAATTTTAGGCGGAACGAAGTCCAGAGGGTCGACTAGTATTGTATAAAAATATGTAAAATTGTCGAATTTATGTTTCGTCGCGCTGTTAATAAAGATTTGTTACAGTGAGAAGATGATTTTCTATATAAAATGTATAGGCGTCAATGTTAGCTAATAAAATCTGAATGTAATGATGTCTATGTATTTATTCTTCATACATTATTACACAATTTATCTGATCACCACAAATCATGAGGGAATTGTTTAGTACATAAATATAAAGGTTTTTGGGAATGTACATCTCTTCAGTGACAGACTAATGGTTCAGTTCAATCGGGAAGTCCGAGGTTCAAATCCCAGGCACGTTCCACTGGGTTCAAAATTACGTGCGTATTAGAAATTAATTACCACTGCTTAACGGCGAAGGACAAATCGTGAGGAAACCTACACACCCGAAATCACTTTAAAAAAAAAAGGTTCTCAGAGGTGTGAGGTCTACCAATTCGTATTTGGCTAGCACGGTGGACGACGGCCTAAAACTCTCTCATTCTGAGGGAAGACCCGTGGCCAGCAGTGGAACAATAATGGGTTGACAACATCATCTATTCTACGAAGGGTGACACGTGTTTTTACAAAAATATCGAACTAGCCGTATGCCGCCCCTTCGTGCATGTAATACAGCTTTACCTACTTTATATTTATATACATTTATTTTAGCTGTCGCTTTACTGAGTTCACGCATGACTTCGACTTGACATCACATGATTCTTAGACAAAAATCAAAGTGAAAATTTAGTTTTCTATTCTGGGTCTGAGACTTCTTAACTCAGGCTTTATGTCCATATAAATAAAAACGAATTTTCGTCGCATACAATATAATTCTCCATATTATACATTTAGGTAAATAAAAGAAAATAGAATATCCGCTTCAAACAGCTCTAGGCACGCACAGACATCATTTACAATTTTTACGCCTTACAACTCACGTAAACTTATAGTTAATGTACTTCATACATTGTATATATAGGCAATGTAAACATAATAGTTATAGGTTATTTTAATGTTATATTATTAGAAAGTTTTTTACTACTCATTTTAAACTAGTCATCCGTCGCAACGGTCTAAATTCGACCGTAATTCAACTCAAAAATTAAACTTGATATTGTCCAAAGTATTTCTTAAATTCATTTTTTAATAATTTTATTTTAATACACCCGAAAGGTTAAAAGAGTTTTAAGTGAAAAAGTTGCGTTTAAAATCAATAACGGGTATTTTGACAAAGACATCTGACATTTTTGACGTTCTGTGTTTTCATATGTTTAATGTTAAAATTTCGTTTATTATTTATGTGTCTGTGACAAATGCACGGTAGTGTGTGTAATGTGTTTTTATTTGATTTTATGTTTGTTATATTCATTATTTGAAAAAAAATATTAAATTCTGCACTCCTCTACGTCCCCTAAAACCGTGCATAATTTCATAGTAATCCGTCCGTGGCATATTACTTAAAAATACATCCACAAGTTTTTGCTTCACGTATATAATAATAACGTAATATAATATAATAATACAACTACAACGCATTCATGACACTTTATTAATTTCAGACCTATAACTTTAAGGAATCTTAATGTAATATTAACAATTTGGGATTGTTATGTTTTTATTTAATAAAAATCCTCCTTCTTTATCAAACTTTTTTACAATTTAATTTAAAACCATATAACTCTTATTAAATTGGAATAGAACCGCAGTTCATTCTAGTACATCTCTTCTATCAAACGTTACCCTTCTTTAAATACGCATGAAACCGTGGGTCACACCTAGTAAATGGTAACAATAACGAAACAAGTAACTACGGTAAAGAGCCCCACCTTTTTGAATCTGCCATAACCGTCCAAATGGGCCATTCAGAGGCTTAATATTTCACGTCAGACGATAGATTGCTATAATATTTATATTTCGTGCCTTTATTGCCGTCTTCGGTCAAAAGCCTTTGTTTCCCGGGATGGCAAAGATAATGCGCTATTATCTTGAGTTTTATGATCCCTTATTCCAGGAAAAAGTTCCGTACAGTGTCATTGTTTATTGTTTTAGTGGCAAGTTTATTGTACGTAGCCAAGAGGAAAATATATTGCGTGGCCTAGAAACTAATGGACGTTTTTCATTAAGATCGTCCGAAATAAATGGCACAGTGACGGTTATTTTGTCATTTCAAGGTGAGTAGATTCTTATGGGGCAGGAATCTGACACCTCCGTACATTTTTGTGTAATAAAAACAGTATTAAGCGTCTCTGTGTCCTGTTTGAAGGGTATGGTAAGGTAAATTTACTTCCAAGGCGTTCCATCTAAGTCTTCAGGGGTAGCAACGTGTCTGTGTCCAACTTCGAGTTAAACTTAAGTCTTGTCTGGGCTTGATTACAGATTTTTGTAACCAATAGGGGCCGCTTACTATCAGTAGCACTGAATGCTCGTCTGATACTTCAATCATGAAGCAATCATAATATGAGAATAGGTTTAAAGAAAGTGATAATTTATGATCATTGATGCAAAATTTAGATGTTAAATACTCGCGAACAATCCGTCGAATAAATAGTCGAATAATGGGGAATATATAAACGCGACGTACAAATAACGAATAAAACATCCAAGCAAGTTATTCACATACTTCTGTTAGCGCCAATTTTGTATCGGACACAACATAACACGACACAGCTAGTAGACCGTGATGGTCTAAAAAGTATGATATAAATAGAATCCTATTTATAGATATTATATTTATGTCTGAAATTGTTAACTTCAATATTTATCAGTCAGCACTATTTACTACTTAAGAGCAGTGATAGCTTAATGGATGAAACTTGCTGTCTCAATCGGGAGGTCCGAGGTTCAAATCCCAGGCACGCACCATTGAATTTTGTAAATAACTATGTGCGTATTAGAAATTAATTATGACTGCTTTTCATTGAAAGAAAGCATCGTGAGAGAACCTACACTACGCCCGAGAGTTTTTTAAAGGGTTCTATCTGAAGTTAATCACAGATGCGTTGCTACTCGTGAGGACTATGATGGTCGCCTCATATAAAAGTGTGCCAGCAACCACACCCTTTCATCGAAACGCAAGAACTGCTTCATGTTAGAAATAGGTGTGACGGTGGTACTTCCATGGTCGAACTACACTACTTCTGCCATCTACAAATATAAAATAAGATGTAATAAAAGTAAGGTAACATCAGCTACTATATTATTAGTATCGTAAAATAATAAAATTGTGTTTGCGTGTCAATCGCTCAGCTGCGTTGACTTATTATAATATATTATATTTCATCCTATTGCCTCCAATTTATCGTCCTATCTCTTGTATTTGTTTGAAATATAAATTTTAAACATTTGAAAATTTTAAAGTTTTAAACGTTTGTGCATTTCTCAAATACACTGAATTTTAATGATACACTGAAAATACAATGTAACAGAGGTAATAATTGTACTACAGTAAATGAAGGTTAATGTACTTAATAAATAAAGATTTATTGAACTTGATTTTGGCAGAATATTCCTTAGAACAAATTTACAGCAGGAGAATACCGTTTTATTTTAATAAATTGAATCGGCATAAATATATAGGTACTGAAATTTGTAAATTTTTGGAAATCAAATTGTAATTCTAAAAGTTAGTATTTTAGTTTGTTTTATTTCGAAACTAGTTAAATTTAAATAAACTCGTAGGAACTAGTAAAACTGAAATAAAGGCTATTTACTTTTCGCTATTATTAGTTTTCCAAGAATCAGACGAATACTTATAATTTACACTGGTTACTTTTTATTGAATGCAGTAATTCTTTTAGAGATTTAAAATATATTTTTGTCGTACTTTAAATATTAAGATATCTAAGTACATGTATACATTGTGCACATATTCGCGATAGAACAGCGTGGTGGAGTCTCTAAGTATCTTCTTCAGTCTAATATGTACACCCCTGCCAAGTAGTGAAAGAGATTTGCCGACCCGCGTGGCTTTGCGATTATCATACTAGTCTGTCACGCAGTGGGTTCCGGGTCCGATTTCCGGCCAGACAGGTGTCTGAGTAATGAGTTTAGATTCTTGTTCTGGGTCTGGGTGTTTGTGTATACGTCTTAGTGTGTCCACGACACAGGAGAAAAGCCTATTGTGGGGCTAAGAGTGTAGAAAGCGTTTTTGTTTAAATATATCAGTACAGTCTTTTTTTATGTTCTCTAGGGGGAAATCTTCAAAAGGTAGCCCGACGCCGTACGAAATACGCAGGGTTTTGTGGAATTTTTACTACACTAAAACCCCGTGGTCCTCCTCGGTGTTACAAAGAGGACTTCGGGATCTCCAAAGGAACGCAACCGTAGTCCTCTGAAGCGTTGCCTCATCGAGCTCCTCCCAGGTGAGTGGCTGGACCTACCTTTCCGTCTGGTTTTTACGATATGCGACAACACATACCGCCGCCCTTCCAGCGTCGACTGAAACCCGAAAACTGAAGACCAAAAACATCTGAATTGCTGATAAAAATCTAGTAGTAGGCTTGCTCGTTCCTTATTTAAAGGGCGTGGTAAGGCAGATATACCTACATAACTTAGTGCATAGGGGATGATAGGGGGTGATGTGATGAATGGTGAGTGATGTGATGAGTGTGCTTAACGTCAGTGAAATTGCATGTTCGTTTGTTACTTCCATTTCTTCATAAGGTTTAGAAAAGTTATATATAATGGTATTAAACTTACTAAAGAGCAGGAGAGGTTGTTTGATCTTTTGGTTTATTTCTTTGAACGCCCGTTTACTGCTACGAGAGTTCTACAACCAATTCTATTTAAAGATAACAGAAATAGGGGGTTCTTTTAGCCGGTTTAAATTATTTCTGAGACGAATACAGTCTAAAATGTTCAGTCATTCTCTACGATCCGCCTAACGAAAATTCTCGATTCGCCGGATCCATTGTAGCGTATGACACATTTCGTATATAATCATGTGTAGTATTGCAATAAAGTCAGTATCTATCAAGCTTTCGCTCGTTTTCCTTGTTACCCAACATCTACCATAACATGGATCCTGATAGGGTCGCCACTAACTTTATTTCAATACTACACATGATTATATACGATATGTATCGTATACTACATCATCACATTAGCAGACATTTTTTGAAAGTAGATGAAACCGTGGGGCATTGCTGGTAACTTATAAATTCATAAACAAAGCTTATTACTTTAATAAAGTAGTAACTATTTTATGACGGCACCTGCCCTAGACACATCTGTGTCTGATGTATTTTATTGGTTTTTGTCCCTTTTGTGAGTTTTGGCCTACGTGCAATATTTACATATCTTGGGTACTTCAAAATAATCCATCATATCGTATAATAAGCAAACTATGTATTTTCAAAAAACTAAACTTGTAACTTCGCAAATAAGATGAATGTGATGCAACGCACATATAGCTTTTTCCCTAAAAAACTGACATAACACAAGAAATCATTGTTTTAAGTTAAAAATGCAGTTTGATTCTATTTTTTCTCTTCTATCGATCGAACCGCCACAATTTTAGTGTGAGTAGTTCACAAAAGATGTAAATGTCTGTAAGTGAGCATTAGCGTTAATTGAGGAACAAAATAATAAAAACGCGATTATCTCAAAACTTGTTTTTTTGTGTTATGACAGTTTTTCAGAGGAGGAGTGATATGCATCATATTCCTCTTATTAAGTAATTTTCCGAATTCGAAGAATTTTACCCATAAAATCCAAACCGCAAAGTTGTTTTAATTACCTAGTGGTAGAAATAGGACGATCGGGTAGTTACCACCGCTACACTTACATGTTTCTTGAAATAGTTCTGGCGTCGGTGGCGGAAGGGTGTATTGTGTGTAACTGACCCATTTTCATATGGCAACCTTAGTCCTCGGCAATAGCAACACATATGTATTTTACTCAAAACAGAACCCCTGCTCTATATGACGTTGCTAATAGATGTATACGGGCGGCAGAGCATGCAGTACGACATTCGGTGGACCGAATGCTCGTTTGCTACTTCAAGCATACAAAAGAATGAAACGAATTGGTACCTAAGTTTGTATTTTTTACAGTTAACCTATAACTCTATATACCAAGATTAAAATTCACTATACATATCATAGCATTACAATTATGGCGAATAAGTAAAACCCAGTTTAAACAAACAAAACCATATTTAGTTAATGGAAAATCCATGTTGTTTCAAATCGCCCACGCGGCTTCGAAGGGTCTTAACGACTGCTATACAATGATAAAGCGTGAACGGATAGTCTAATGTGCTCGCCGTAGCACATTAGGGAGCATAAAGCATACTCACATCGCATTCAATGTTGCTTAACCCCGATTGAGATGTACTTAGGTCGACCCTATAATCTCGGGATCAAAATAGTACTACGGTTCCTCTGTATGTTGTAAGAGGCGATTAAAAAAGGCTTGTTTTTGTGAGCGGCAAGAGTGGCAGTTCGAACCTACTCAGCAGCTCAAAGGTCAAATAGCACAGTTTGCCTTCCAAGGCTCTGTGACACGTTTTAAAGGATTTCTCTCCAATAGCCAAAGCCATTTTGGCTTATTAAATTATAACCGCGGTTTCTCCACTTAAATCCGTAATTATAGGCCATTAGAACAAATCTTACGGATTTTTTGAACTTTCATTGATTACCAAACTTGAAATAGTTCGTTTAAATTTTGATAGTCAGTTAATTAGTAGTTAGTTTGTAAACTATAGTCTTATGAGTTAGTAAGTACTCGTAAAAGTAGACAGTCCATTAGAAGTTTTAACATAAAGATTGTAGTTTACTAGAAGTAATGCATACTGACTCTATATATTAAAGTAAATGTAAAGTAAATAATGCTTTCTACATTCTACTAACGCTTTCCTTTTAAAGCTCTACAGTAGAATTTCCAGTCCGGGAAATCCAGGCCAATTGATTAGAGATGTCCATGGTCCAGTTGACACTTACCATTTGATTGTAGCTCTGCAATGGAATAAGTTTACCGTTCGGTCATGAAACGTACTACAAGCGTCAGCGGTAAACGAATTTTCGCACGCTATAATAGCACAGTATTAATATCATACAGTAGTCTAACTCTGCCGTGTCCTTGAATTTTATACCTACAAACGCGCTGGATGAGAGTTCGCGTTAGGGCTACCCGCCTAAAGTATTTTAATACATTTGTATACTTGACTTTTTTTCTTACTTACTATGTATTTTATTCAGTAGATTAAGGTAAAAAACAACGCGTTCCTTTAATATTTAAGAGACTTAATAATAAATCGTACACAAATAATAGTTATAAATTTCACACTGATTAATATTTTACCAACCAAAATAAAAATTATTAACACTGGACGTATTTATGCACAATTAAAGCAATCAAAAACAGCCTAATATAGTTTACAACTGCTCTTCGCTACATTATTATTTAAATATAAAGATCCACTGCTTAAAAAACGTCACACCGCCCACTCGCCACTACGGCTCATTCGCTAGCTGTTGGGTACCGAGTGCACACCGAAATCGTGGCGCGTATGTACAACTTGCGTTTCGTGCGTTTGTAAGAAGTTAGAATACTGCAGATACTAGTACTGTGATAATATGCAGCAATTTCGCTACCTTATAATATCAGAAATCCTGTTCCTTGACGCTCTACGCGTAGAGAAATTGGAGCTTAAAGCGTATGTTTCAATGTCTCGTGTAAGTATTTTCCGACGTTATGAGATCTATATAGCTGTGCCCAGCAGTAGGCCATAAAAATGGTAGCAGAAAGGATTTATAAAAAAATAAACATGTTTAAAACTACAATGCTCTTAAGCAAATTAACCAGGCATAATACGTTCTACACTCACAGCCACACATTAGGACTTTTTTGTTTCGTGAATGCCATGCACATACAAAGACGTATACACAAGCACCCAGACCCAGAATAGAAATCTAAATTCATTTAGATCTGGCCGGAAATTGTATCCAGAACCCACTGCGTGTCAGACCGGTTTAATAGCTCCACGTCCATTTATCCGTCGTCATATTATTTAAAGTGAATTTCTTAAAACTAGTCACCCGTCAAAACGGTCAAAATTAGACCTTAATTTAAATTAAAAAAAAAAAAAAACGTATTGTCCAAAGTAGCACGAATATTTCTCAAATTCAAATAAATTGTTATAATTTTTTGTTATTTTGAATGCACCCGTTAAAGCTACAAAGAGGTTTAATTAGCTAAGCTGCATTTAAAACCAATGGCGGGTATTTTGACAAAGACATCCGACATTTTTGACTTTATGTGTTTTCATAGTGAGACATTGAATGTTCTATTTCGTTTATTATATATGTGTTTGTGTCTAATGCAAGGTAGTGTCTGTATTGTGCTTTTGTTGATTTTATGTATGTTTTAATGCGTTATTTGAAAAAAACATTAGCATTCCCTAACCCTTCTCTCACAAGTTTTTGCTTCACGTATTAATATATAGATAATCGCTGCAAGTTTTGAATAGAACAAGTTCTGTATAGTCTAAACCCTAATTAGGTCACAGTACATAATTGTCCCGGTGAGGCAGGCCACCAATCCGCATGATTGCGCGCAAACGAACCTTTTTGTGGTATCGACCATTTAGATTTATGGCTCACAGCTAAATTAGGGTTGTATTTAGATTTTCTATAGGTATTCCAGTTTCTTATGTGTGAAAGTAGCCAACCCCGCGGTTTGACCTGGGTTAAAGGAAATATAATGTAAATCTAAATTGTAACAACTTTTTATTTTATGGATGAATAAATTAAAAGAGAGGCTGAATAATTATTACAATACCAGATTACTGGCATTGTTACATATAAAATAAATTATCAAGCTCCTAAATTAAACTTAGCACTTTTATCTCATTGATATAGCAAACATGCAAGCAATCCATTTGATGGTAAATGGCACTGCCGTCCATGGACATTTCTAAGTAATTTCACATAGAACATAAGTTCAATTTGAAGTCAGTCCCAAATGCGTTGCTACTCCCGAGGACTAAGATGGTCACCTCATATAAAAGTGTCCCGGCAACTACACCCTTTCATCGACACGTAAGAAATGCTTCACGATAGAAATAGGTGTGGCGGTAGTATCTCTCCGGTCCAACGACTCTAACTCTACCTGTAAGTTGTATGCGATGTTAAATAAACAGACAATCACTCAAACGAAAATTGATAAATATCATTTTAGATACACCAATAATATAAACATACAACATCGTATCGACCGTTAAAACAATCCACCTAATTTACTTGAAAATTGGCATAATTATTCATTTTGCGATGTAGATGTTCACTGAAAAGGGAATTTGAGATACTCGAATTATTGTTTGTTTTTGACCCAAGATAAATGTTACCTTAAAATTTTAGCATGTTTGAGATATCTTATACATACTTGACTAATTATATCTTTAGGCTGATGTCCCTGTAGTTCCGGGAACAGAATAGGGCTACGGTATCCTCTGCCTGTCGTAAGAGACGAGTAAAAGGGTCTTCCGGGGTTGCGGGCGGGAAGAGTGGGAGCTCGAACCGTCCGGCCAGGCGACCCCGAGAAGGACAGTGGCATGTATGGTCGCATGCCGCCGAAAAGACTAGAAGGTGCGGTGGGTATTTCAACCCCACCAGGGAAGAGCTCGAAAGGGGCATCGCGCTCGGAGGACGCCGGCTGTGTTCCGTTGGGGTCCTCCACGCAGTACTGAGGACCACCCTTGCGGTATGAATCCAACATAATCAGGTACCTTTTGAAGGTTTCCCGCTCGTAAAAAAACAAAAAAGGTGAACGAAGGCTTTAAACCTGTTTCTAATGTTTCCGGGAAAGAGAAACACTTTTAAATCCATCCAAGTTTAATTCGAAGTTAACAAGAGAAGCAATTTATCAGTCTTCTAAATTGTCCAGTTGGTTTTTCTTTTCTAAACATTGGTTTAAACTGCGAGAGACGTTTCAAAGACGTTATTTGTGTACTGTGTATATGTCCCGCAATATTCAAGATAGTATGCGAAATAACATAGATTCGATGTAGAGTTTTGTATCGAAGTACCGTATTATCGCGGTGATATGACCCTACAATATAAAAGACGTCACATTTACAATAATAGGAGTGCATGAAATAGGGATATCTGAGATTAGGCATAGTGTTTTGATTTTAGTACCTTAATTGAAATAAAAATAATACTTTAAATAAAATTATTAGTAGGTGATACATATATTAATTTGAGACATTTCAAATTATTCGTCATCATAATAAACCTAAAAATAAAAAATCTGAAAACAAGATAAAATGTTGTTAACATTGTTTTAAAGTATCTTCTGGGACAAATTCGAGTACCGTTCATTTAATCAAAAGTTCCATCAGGGGAGGCAATAGAGACGGAATTAATGAGAGATATTTGCATGAATTATATCAGGATTTTCGTGGTTTCTTGAGATATTTATGTTTTCACCTATATTTTACTTTTAAATTAAGTATGCATCTATTTGCCTTTTGAGGTCATCTCGGTGTAGGTCTCGACGACCCCCGTACCCCGGCAGAGCGGGCTCCTTAGACTATTGCCTTACAATACCGTGGCTGGGGGCGCCGCGGTGAAGCCAAGAGAGATCCCAGGGAGGGGACGCTCCGAGCGGGCTTGGCTGAGGGCCCGCTCCGGACGCATCCGAGGGGGCTGTGGAGGTCGGTGTTTTCTGGCCTCTGCAGCCAGGAGGGGTCGCGGGAGGAGAGGTGTCTCGGTGTGTCGTTGCCGTGCACCCTATCTCCCGCGACCGAACGGGGGCGCACCGTCAGATGCGTTGGCGGTGGGGCCGCAGAGGAAGAGGAGATGCGGTGTGTCGTTGCCGTCCTCCCTATCCTCTGCGGCCGTTTGGTGGTTTGCGGCGGAACCAAGGAACGGATCCGCCGCTGGGTGTGGTTGGTCGATGCCTGTAGGGATGCCTTGCGGGTGTCGGCTTGCCATGCCCACGGCCCCTGGGTGGCGGTCTCGGGGTTGGACCGTCACCCTGCGGATGGGGCCTTGGAGGTAAGGCGCGCCTTTGTGTTTTCTGGCGCGCCTTGCTGTTGGAGGGGAGCTTTATGCTCCACGCGAGGAGGGGCTGCGGGAGCGGCCAGGCACCGGCGGGTTCGCGGATGACTGCGAAAGCTTACCCGTGTTCCCGCCGTACGGTGCGAGGAGAAAACACGGTGGGGGTTTAGCCGGTAAGAGTCCGGCATAACCCATCTGCCGCCCCGGGTGGCTGGGTATCCATGAGGATTACCCACTTAAAAAAAAAAAAAAGACTATTGCCTTACAATACTCATAATCTTACCTTAAAATAACACGCACACGTTTTCTACACTCACAGTCTCACCCTAGGATTTTCTCCCGTTTCTTGGGTGCGATTGATACATAAAGTCGAACATACAAACACACATACTCAGAACAGAAATATAAATTCATCATTTAGATACCTAATGGGGCAAAAATCAAACCCAGAACCTGCATGTCAGACCGGCATAGTAACCGTTCCATCAAGCGGGTTCCGTTCCATCCACCAAAAATATTGCAAAGTACTTGTTTACAACGTTTCATCAATCGATGTTTACATTTTGGTCCATGCACTGCGTAAGCGTAAACGAGCAATGTACAGTACATTGCACGTTTACGTTTTACTGTTCAGACTTAATTTGTAATGTACTTTACAATATGTAACCAAAAACGTAACCAATAATTGTGACGCGTGCAGCCAAGCATACATTTCTAGCAAACTTTATCAAATCAGAAACGTGGGCTAAGGATTCGGGCATCCATTCGCTAATTCCACAAAGCTATTGCTCGTTCTTGAGCAAATACCGCCTATTATCCATTCCCTTTGATGATCTCCATTTGCAAACTTTGGCGTATCGTTCCTATTGAATATTATATCGTATTGAGTTTAACTCATTGTTTGTGTTAGATATTGATGCTGAATCGATTTTGTATCGAATGTCTATTAGTTGGGATTTCATTGGAACTTTTGGTGTTTTCGTGTAAATTTAAATTCAGCTTTGAAAATTTTGTTAATTTTATATCCAGTTTAGAGAATATTGTAATCTAACTTAGTTCAAAGACGGGCATTTCAGTAATGAGAATCCCATGTTTTGCTCAGGACATAAACCTGTAGTTCCGGAATCAGAATAGGGCTACGCTATCCCCTGCCTGTCGTAAGAGGCGATTAAAAGAGGGTTTTTAGGGTTGCAGGCGACAAGAGTGGGAGCTCGAACCGTCCAGGAAATGAAATGAAATGAAATAAAATGTCTTTATTTTGTATCTGCCTACGGATATACAAAATACCACCGGATCGGAATACGACCTCAACTGAGAAGATCCGGCAAGAAACTCAGCGGGTTTGTCTTTTTTCTTATTTACATACATTTTTTTTTGTATAATTACAATCATGTTTTTTTACATGGTAATGAAAGTTAGCTCCAGTATCTTGCCTTACAGTTCAGTAAAAGAGAACCCTGTTAGGACGTCCCATCCCGGGGAGGATGGCGATATACATGGTCTCATATCATCGTAAAGACCAGACGGAGTTGTTAGCCCAGCCGCTCGTCTGGGAGGAGCCTAATGGGGCAACGCTTAGAGGAGTCCAGTTGCGTTCCTTTGGAGACCCTGGAGTCTTCTTGGTAACGCCAAAGACGACCACCGGGGGCGTTTTAGTGCGGTAAGAAACCCACATTACCCGGCGTCGCTCCCACGGCGTCGAATACCTTTTGAAGTTTTCCCCTCGAATAAAAAAGGGCATAAGCTATTTGTGAAAATCATTTCAGCAAAATGCGATCTGTTGTTTTTGCGTGAAAGAGTAAAAGCACATAGATCATACATTTTTTTTCATTTACAATAGTAATAAGTATACGGAATACATATAACAAAATAAGGTCTTAAATTTCTGTTGGTTGGTGTTAAATACACAAAGACTAGTAACACAAAGTAGTTCCCTAGTGTGGTTGTTTTCATGAACCCGAAATAATAATTTCATTACTACAATATCTAAGGAAGCGTATAGGAATACATACAAGGACATACGTCTCAAAATCCGTCCCTAACAAGAATAAGCTTTGTGTAAAATATCCCATGTCGTTAGCAAAAGCTAATTTTAGCTTTACGGCATTCGCTAAGCTCAGTCGTTAAGTTAATGACATTGTTATGTAGGATCTCCTGTGCCCAAAATGTTTTATCGAAAAACCCGATGTAAAATGGTTGAAAATTTATTTGTGTATCATTTTGTCATGATTTCTCTTGACAATCCATTATAGTCCCACTGTTGGGCATGGGTCTTCTCTCAGAGCGAAAGAGTTTTGCTGGCCAAGTGCGAATTGGTGGACTTCACACACCTCCGAGAACTTTTTTTTTAAAGAATTCTCGGGTGTGTAGGTTTCCTCACGATGTTTTCCTTCACAGACAAGCAATGATAATTTATAATACTCAAGGTTCTCAAATTCTTTTTGGAAAATATACGATGTAAGGCCCACGGAAGTTTTATCCATATAATAATACGTGAAGCTAAAAATTGTGATTCGTTTTTAAGATACTTGTTACAGACTGAGGAGTATGAAATTACGCACGGTCATAGTTGATGTAGAGAAGGATTGTGGAATGCTATTTTTTTTCAAATAAAGCATTAAACATACATAAAATCATCTAAAAACACATTATACACACTACCTTGCATTTGACAGAAACACATAATAAACAAGATAAAACATTCAATGTCTTACTATGAAAACACATAACGTCAAAAATGTCAGACGTCTTTGTCAAAATACCCGCTATTGCTTTTACATGCAGCGTGGTTAGTTAAAAATGTTTTTTACCTTTAAAGGATGCATTCAAAACAACATAAAAAATATCACAACTTATTTAAATTATAGAAATATTGATGCTAATTTGGGCAATATGAAGTTTAGTTTCTAAATTTAAATTACGGTCGAATTTCTAGTGACTAGTTTCTTTAAATGTACTATTTTTTAATCAGGTGAGAATGAAACAAACACTTGATACACAGTAAGCATGCGTAAATGTTTCATAATAAAAAGCCTTATGAGTAAAACCTCCAGCGGTATTTTATTTCCGTGACAAGTTTATATATTTAAGAACCTAATAAACCGTTTATAGGAACACGTAAAAGACAAATACGTTTACGTGTCTTTTTCTTATATCTCTCGTCAACCCATTATTGTCCCACTGCTGGGCACGGGTCTTCTCTCAGAATGAGAGAGTTTTAGGCCATAGTCCACCGCGCTGACCAAGTGCGAATTGGTGGACTTCACACACCTCCGAGAACTGTTTTTTAAAGAACTCTCGGGTGTGTAGGTTTCCTCACGATGTTTTCCTTCACCGAAAAGCAGTGATAATTAATTTTTAATACCCACATATCAGTGGTGAGTGCCTGGGTTTGAACCTCGGACCACCCGATTGAGAGGGCAAGTTTCAACCATTAGGCTATCACTGCTTCTTATATAGGTAAGTATAAAACAGAAAACCAGCGTGCAGTGCGGCTGATGCTCTCTGTCGCTTATGAACATCTATTAGTAACATCATATAGGATAGGTGTCTTACCTTAGTTAATAGCAGATAATCTTACACTTCCACAGAAACGCAAGAACGGCTTTACGCTGGAAATAAGTGTGGCTGTTTCTTTTTTTATAAGATTGTAATAGCAAACCAGCATGTAGTCCTCCTGATGATAGATAAGTGGTCACTGCCACACATGGACATCTGTAAGCAACTTCATATGAAACATGAAGTTCTATCTGAAGTCGGATAATGTGTTGCTATTCCCGAGGACTAAGATTTTCGCCTCATATAAATGTGTGCTTGCAACAAAACGCACCTTTCCATCAAAACGCAAGCTGCTTCACGCTAGAAATAGGTGTGGCGGTGGTACTTCCCCGGGTCAACTAAACTGATTCTACTATCTAGTTGATACTAGTGGAGCCATAAACACTTTATCATCTTTTATAATATGAATGTCGTGATTTAAAATCGTCGTTGAAGCCGAGTGTCATAGATAAACAATGACCAGATTCAATTCCTATTTGACCTCCGATTCCAGGTCAAATCAAATCTCCGAGTATCCTCATAAGTTTTTTCGTTGGCTACAATTCTTATGTCATACTATTGGGCATGCACGGTTTGTATGAAGTTTCCAAGTGTTGTAAGAAGTTTTCAGATGATGGGCGGCGGTGACTAATTACTATCAGGTCGTCTGTGACTTCGATTTTATAAAAAAATTAAATGCAATTTTATTAGTTTAACATTTTAAAATTATTGCTGGCGGCTTGGTGTGCGTGAAGAATGGATAAAAACAGAATTATTTTTTTGCGTTTTTTTAAGTTACTAGATTAAACCCTATATTTTTTCGAGATTTAAATTAGCCTATGCCATTCTATGCCTACCTAAGAGTAGTTCACAAAAGCATGTCAATCTCTTTTACAGTAAGATACAAATATAAATATATACAACATGATACAAGATAAATATATTACTGCAATCATACATTCCAGAATAAAATGTGCCATCCCGAACTATAAGTCTATATTTGCCATATTTCATCCAGATCCGAGCAGCGGTTCTGACGTGATTGAGTGACAAACATCCATCCACCCAAACAGCAACGGATGTCGTTGTACTAAAGTGTGTGTGTTGTGTGCATATATTATAGTGAAATAATACTGCTAGAGCTACCTATGTATCGTAACTACATATATTATATTGATAAGGCTATTGTGAAGGCTATGAGATATATTGGCCACCAAAAATTGGCCCATACTCGTGATTTCATTTCCAGCCGTCTAAGAACGGAATAAGATATAATATATTTTTAGAGGCTGCTTCGCTCCAGTCTTACCACAGTAATTGAAAAGTAAGGAAGCTTCACTTTTTAAGGTATTGCTTCGTAGATCATGTAGATCACAAAAATGCACAGAGACGTGACTTAAAGTGAGATATATCTCATTGATAAGTAATCAATAAAATCATCAAAGTAATAAAATAAAATTTTGAATATAAAGTTTGCAAATAATTAAGTATAATGAAGTAATTATGGCAAAGTGGCAAAGTGAAAAGAAATTTCTAATATTTTTCTAACTTAAACGTTCAGTTTATTGAAATGAAAAGTCACTTACCTCAAATCCAAGACGTGTACTCAATTTTTAATTTCTGAAACACCACTGCACTTAAATTAAAACAATATTTTTATATAGAACAATACAATAAATTTTATTCGTATTAAAATCCAATTTTCGTAGCCAATAACACAGTTCGTAGCAGATGGAATCGAATCGTAGCGAGTAACTTCGCAGTTCGTAGCGCGTGAGGTCAGCGCGGGAGCTTCGGCTCAACTGAGCGTACTGCGCTCGGACCGTGTGTATCATATACATGTTAGTGCACTTACTCATGCAACAAGTTTTGATATACCTATATTGTTTTCATTTTTATATTATGTAGAAATAGCAAATGAACTTGAAGGCCACCTGACGGTAAGTCGCTTGTGCCGCTCATGGACAAGGGTAAATTAGATTATTAATTAAATGTAAATTAGACAATCCCAGATTAGCGACATTATTTTTACTTTAATACTTAGTTACTCGAATATCTCTTATGCTTTTAGATTTTTTTTATCTGACTGAAGTAGCAAACGAGCATGTAGTCCACCTGATGGTAAGTGGTCACTGCCGCCCATGGAAGTCTGTAATCAACTTCACACAAAACATGGGTTCCATCTGAAGTCAATCACAGATGCGTTGCTACTCCCGAGGACTAGTTGGTCGCCTCATGTGAAAGTGTGCCGGCAACCACACCCTTCTATCGAAACGCAAGAAATGTTCACGCTGAAAATAGGTGTGGCGGTGGTACTTCCCCGGTCGAACAACACTGCTTCTACCACCTTGAATCTTCAATGTAATTTACTCCCAAAACTTTTTCTTTGTCTGCTTTATAGTTTATTGTATGTATTTTCTATAGTTTGTTTCTATATGTTATAGAAAGAAAGAAAGAAAGAAAGAAATCGTTTATTCGTAATGCATACACACTCATACAGTTTATAGACACAATAATAACATAGTACATGCAATATGTGAGTGGTATACATCACAAAACGGACCCTTCTCAGCATTATGCTGGCTGATTATTTTCAGCCAGCGCTGGTCTTCCGAAGGATCCGAATGGTGAAGTCACGTCTGGTCAAGAACAGTACAATCAAAATATAATATAAACAGAAAATTATTAAATGACACAACTGTAAATATAGATAAAAACTAAAAAATAAAAACTTTAACAAATAATTAATTATAACTATTATAATAATAATAATTGTAAACAACTATTTATATGGCCATTCCCGATTTAGTGACAACTACACTAAGGATTAACTAAACAGTTGCCGCTGCACGTCAAACATCAGACAGGAACGGCGAATCTAGCAACAGGTCAGAAGTATTCACCCAACCCACTACAAAGGAGTAAAACACTGAAGGTGCACATTTGTTATTTAATATATTAATTATATGACGCTTATATCATGTAATAAGGATTCGTGATAAGATTGATGTTCCTGTAAAAATCTTTTCAGTTTTACTCTAAACCCATTTATGCTTTGCAGATTCCTTATTGGTGGAGGGATATTGTTCCAACATTTTGTTGCCGCATAACGGAAACTACCCCTGAAGGCGACAGATTTATGATAAGGCGTTGCAAGCTGTATAGAACGGTCTCGTGTGCCACAGGATCTCTGCTTAGTTACCCAGGAGAGCGTTTCGAAGAGATAAGCGGGAACTTGATATTTAAGGAGTCCAAATAGCATACAGGCCAGATGAAGTTTTCTCCGGTGTTTCATTTTAAGAATAGAGTATTTGTTTAAGAATGGAGTCACATGAGCTCTAAACGGAATATTAAAGCAGAAGCGAGCACACGCATTTTGAACACGTTGGATGAGCTTTTGAGTTTTCTTTAATAGACGAGGCCCAAAAACTATATCCATATAGTTCAGTTTTGATAAAACCAGAGATTCTACCAACTGAATACGCAGCTCTTCTTTTAAGAATGGTCTGATTTTGTAAAGAATTTTCAATTTATAAAAGCAGTTATTTACAGAATTTGAAATATGCTTTTCATAACGAAGGTTACAGTCCATGTACAAGCCTAGGTTCCGTGCCTCGTATACCCTTTCAACCGGTTCATTAAGGAGTAAAACATTTAGCTTTGGATTGACTCGACTTAATTGAAGCTTACTGCCGAATATTAAATATTTCGTTTTATTTGGGTTAAGTAGCAAGGAGTTAGTTCTGGACCAGTTAGAGATTCTCAACAAATCTTCATTCAGTTTGGTTATTGCATTATCAATTTCAGAAGGCTTGCATGAAATATATAACTGTGTATCATCTGCATAAATATGAAACTTACAGTGTTTGATATGAAGGGTAATATCAGCCGTGTACAAAATAAAGAGGATTGGACCCAACAGTGATCCCTGTGGTACGCCCCTGTTACATGCCCGTTTCACTGATACCATTGGCGATCCATCACTATGGCTTAACTTAACATACTGAAAGCGGTTGCTGAGGTAACTGTTAAAGAATGCTAGTGCTGCGCTGTCAAAACCATAGTAGCTGAGTTTAGACATTAATAGACTAGTATTAATAGAATCAAAGGCCCTGGAAAAGTCTAACAGAACCAGCACCGTACACATACCTTTATCTTGGGCACAAAGTATATTGTCGGTAACATTCAACAATGCAGTCACTGTGCTTCGTCCTTTGCGAAAGCCTGACTGAAAATCTGGCAGTATATTGTTAATTTCCAAAAATTCGGTTAATTGAAGGCATACAGCTTTCTCCATAACTTTAGATAGACATGGCAAAATACTTATAGGTCTAAGGTCTTTGAATTCTACAGGATTTGAAATTTTTGAAAGCGGACGGACAATTGCAGTTTTCCAACAATCAGGAAATTTTGAAGTATTGATGCAAGTATTTACTATATCTCGTATGATGTTAACGGTGCATGGAAAAGTCAACAACAGCATATCTAAACTTATAGTATCACATCCCTCTGCATTCGATTTTAAACTCTTAATAATTTTTATCAGAACATCTAAGCTAATCGGTTCTATATGGAAAACTGCATTACTAAATCTATGAAATTCAAAAAATGTCAAGTGCGATAATTGGAGTTCTTGAACTTCTGTAATATTTAAAAAGTAATTATTAATAGCATCCGGATCATTGAAATATGGTGGAAGTTCTATATTGTTTGAAGGTAATATTGTATTTTTCAAGTTAAACCACAACTGCTTGGGATCGTTAATTTTATTATTTATATGGTATTTGAAATAGGCACATCTTTCAAAATATAATGCTTTGTTTACTAATGATTTTAGTGATTTATAATATTCTTTTTTATCTAATGATTTAGTCTTGTTGTAAGCAGCGGAAGCCTCATCTCGTAGCCTCATCATAAGTTTAATTGTATCAGTAATCCATGGATGAGAGCGCTTCTTAATTACTATTGACTTTATAGGAGCATGTAAATCAAATAGAGTCACTACACTACTGTTAAATGCGCTGACCATTTCATTTACATCACTTAATGTTGTGATTGATTGCCACCTAACAGCTTCTAGGTGGCTGTTAAACTTTTCCAGACAAATACTCTTCTTGTCTCTGTAAGATATAGTATAAGGTGCAGTTTTTTCCTTTTTTATGTTAAACTCACAAACCACTAAGCAATGTCCTAGAAGAGAACCAACATGTTCTAAGTAAATTTTTTTCGCGCATAAATTTGTACATACAACATCTATAAGTGTGGAGCTAGATTCTGTAAAATGGGTTGGCTCAGTAACTAATTGTTGAAGATTCAAACAAGATAGGAAGGTTATAAACTTTTTTCTTTTATAATCGTTATTCATGGCGAAGTTAATATTAAAATCACCCAGTAAAATTAAGTAGTCATAATACGGAATTGAGCTAATGGTATCAGTGATTGCGTCAAAAAATAGATCCACATCCATCCAGGGTGGTCGATATGCCGTGCCGACTGCAAGCTTATTTCCGTTTAGAGTCATGGTAACCCACATTTGCTCAACTGACCTGTGTATTGGGTCCACTGGGTGAGGCCAGGTGCGGACACTAAGATTCCGCTTAATGTAGAAACCTACCCCACCTCCACGTGATCGCTCACCTTGCGGACGCGGAATGTGTAGCAGCCTGTGGGAATTCAATACGGGAGCACGCCCCTCCTCTCCTGTGCGGATCCAAGTCTCATTTATGGCCAAAATATCTAGATCATTGCGAGTTACCGACACAATAAAATTATCATGGTTTGTTCCGAGTGAACCTGCATTATACAAACCTATTTTAAGTGGTTTTTTAATCATCTTTAACACAGACAAAATTACAGTGTATATAAATATGTTTGAAATTGTTAAATAAATTTGCGCGCCTTATTCTTAAAGAGAAACAACCACTAGAAATTAATTTATGTAAAACCAAAATCATAATCATTACTTTTAGTATATAAGCACTGCTATTATTACTACTACCTATTTTACTATATGTTTCATTTATTTTAAAGTTAAAATGTTTTACTAGCATCATGAATGTTTTAAAATTTTTAGATATAGTTGTATATAGTTTTGAACAAAGGTAATTTAAACTTAAAATAAGAATTTTAATTTTATAGTTAAACTGTTCCACAAACATCATGCTTGTTTTTAAACTCTTAGGTATAGTTTTATATAATTTTGTATAACTTTGTATGTCATATATTTGTAATAATTTGTTATAGTTGTAATTTAAAATAAAAAATAAACTTTTAATTTTATAGTTAAAATGTTCTACCAGCAACATGATTTCTTTTAAATTCTTAGATATAGTTGTATATAATTTTGTATAGTAGTAACTTAAGATAATAAACAAACTTCTCAAACGGAATCCAAGCCAAAAATTCGTTGAAGATCTGAGTCGGAGCGAATAGGGTGAATCTGTGAACCCTCGCCCTGCCGCACAAAAACACGGCCTCTTTTAGTCCAGGAGTATCGCCATTGTCGCTTCGCACATTCTATACGAGCCCGATAGAATAGCAAGCGATTGGTTTTAGTCAGCCGCTCGTTGACGTAAACGCGTCGAGACGGACCCGCCAATCCGATATCCGTGGTGTTCAAGTTGCGACGCACGCGCGCCGCTCGCATTAATTCGTCCCGCAGCTCGCGCCGCGCTAGACGCACCACGACACGGCGGGCGCGCGGTCTCGCTCCGCCGTCATCGGCGGCAGTGGCGTTGATGTTCATCGTTCCAACTCTCTCCGCGTACACGATGTCCCGTGCCTCTAGGGTTACTCCCAATTTTGCCGCTAAGACAGTGACGGTGTGCGAGATATTTTCCCCCTTCTCCTCGGGAATGTGACCTATATCTAAGTCAGTTAGAAGTGCCTCCTGATCACGTTCGTTAAGTTCTAGCTTAAGTTTTATTATAGTTTGATTCAGCTCTGTAACTTGAGTATTTTCAGCTGCCGTAGATGTTTCGCGCCGCTCAAGCGCATCGAGTCTTTGCTCAAGCGCATCAACACGTGTTCCCATACGTGCCATTGATGCACGGAGCTCCTCGCGAAACTCACGTTGTTCGGCCATATATTCCGCCAGTTCTTGACGTAGAACGCGAACATCAGAATCTACAGGTGAAAGGGTACTGAAAGAATGGGTTTCGCAAGTAGGCGGTGAAGGTTGTGTGTCGGTGATATTTTTCACAGGGGTGGCATCATTGTCACCTTTACGCTGCTTTTTCTTGCACTCTGGGCAAACCCAGTCTTTCGGTGGTGCAGCGTAATCCGGAATCGCCACACACCCTTTGTGATACATACATGGGCATGACCTACAAGTAGCGGCACCTGTAGGCGATAGGAACCGACCACAAGCCGAACACTTCGCCATCTGTTTACGGCTAGAGGGAACAGGTAGCAGATATGTAGGTAGCACTCCACTAGATGGCGCAACAATTAGGTTAATGTTAATGTTTTGCAAGATACTGTATCTATTCTACCCACTGTTATAAATTATTGAAGTTTAATAAAAAGATGTAATAGATTATTCAGTATTCCTTTTACACTAGATTCACGTCACTACAGCGTTTGCGCACACTCACACGGCTGCCTAACGTTAAGTAGCGTACATCAAAAACACTTTCACAATAAAGTTCTTTGTTTTAATATTTTTTCAAGCACAGAAATAAGAAAACATGTACTGCCGTATGACCGTCCGTGACGTCACCCCTATATATATATATACCTATATGTTTATTTTTATATGTTATGGGTACAAAAAATAGTTTCATGTACATGGTACAATCATGGAACTATTTTTTACACCTTACCTAATTTTGTTCAACACTTGAACTCCGCACCGGAAGGTTGGTCGTCTGGAAGAAACCGCTGATAAGCGATACGACCGCCTTTTGTATTGTTTAAAATTTGTATTTGTATTGTTATTTTGTTTAGTTGGGTACAATAAAGAGTATTTTTATTATTAGATCACATTGCATGAGGTTAGCAACAGATGTATTGTTCTGAAGATTAAGTTGGAAAGCGTCAGTTAAGTATAGGTCCTACACACACAGAGTTTTAGGCCATAGTTTACCGCGTTGGCTAACTGTGATTTGCTAGACTTTACACACCTTTATGCAGTTTTTAAGAATTTCCAGAAATATAGGTTTTCTCGTGATGTTTTCCTTAGCGTAATATATAATACCTGTGCAATAAAAAAAACAAGCACCAAATAGGAAATTTTGGAGGAAAAAATTGAAAGCAAATTGCTCTTTGTAATACAAAATCAGTAACATTCTGCGATTTGAAATCATAATTAATTTTGAAGAGAAACTCAGCAATTATTGTAAAGAAACGAATATGTATATAGATTTCAATCTTAATCTTAAAGTACATAGGTTCTATCTGAAGTCAATCACGTATGCGTTGTTAATTCCGGGGACTAAGATGTTTGTCTCACAAAAAAGTGAACCGGGTAGACCCGGGTAGAATTCAAGAACTGTTTACTAGAAATAGGTGAGGCGGTGGTACATCCCCGGTGGAGCTTTACTGGTTCTACCACTTGATGGTAAGTCGCTACTGCCGCTCATTAACACCGGTAATTAATACCAGATTAGATCACCTTGCCTTAGGTTAGCCACAGATGCCTAACTACTCCTGGGGATTCAGTTGAAAAGCGTCAGTTAAGCATGAGTCCCTTACTGAACAGAGAGTTTTAGGCTATTCGCGAGGACTAAGATGGTCGTTTCATAAAAATTAAAGATCTGCTCACTAGAAATAGGTGTGATGGTGGTACCGGTCAAGCTATACTGATTCTAAAACCTGGCTTGGTTCCCTTCTGACACAGTCGAGGAAGTATACTATAGCTATATACCATATGTGTAATATAGATTTTTCAAATCTCCGCCACTACGGATATAAGCTGGCTTATCGTGAACGAAAATCGCATATCAACGAAAGGCTAACATGATTCGCATAAATCGATTTTGTTAAAAGCTGCTTACTTAGTTCAATTGCGGCGAACGAATTTGTGTACTAGGATTGAACCTAATCTTAAGTAAAGTTATATAATACCAGTTGTTGCCAAGTTCTTACCAAGTCATGTGACTTTATTCAATTAAATTTATTATACGCATGATTCCTCCACCAATTCGCACTTGGCCAGCGCGGTGGACTATGCCCTAAAACTCTCTCATTCTGAGAGAAGACCCGTATCCAGCGGTGGGACAATAATGGGTTGTACCATACGCATGATGGAATAAAATCTTTACTGTTTAGTAGTAGCAACTTTCAACAGTTTTTAACCCCCGACGTAAAAAGAGGGGTGTTATAAGTTTGATTAATATGTCTGATAGTGTGTCTTTGTGTCTGTCTATAGAAAAGGGTGAACCGAATTAGATGCGGTTTTTATGTTTGAAAGCTGGTTGCCGGGTCCTTAAATATATTATTATTATATTAATACGTGAAGCAAAAATTTGTGACGGATTTTTAAATAATATGCCGCGGACGGATTAGTATGAAATTTTGCACGGTTATAGTGGACGTAGAGAAGGAGTGCAGAATGTTAATATTTTTTTCAAATAATGCATTTTTCATACATAAAATCAACTAAAAACACATTACACACACTGCCTTGCATTTGTCACAAACACATATGTACTTAGTAAATGAAATAGAACATTCAATGTCTTACTATGAAAAGACACAACGTCAAGAATGTCAGATGACATTTGATTTTTAATTTAAATTACGGTCGAATTTCGGCCGATGCGATGGGCGACTAGTTTTACAAATTGGTTTAGCAATTTACTAGATATAGAGGGTAAAAAGGCGTAAGAAAAGGCGAATATTTTCAAATATACTCACGTGGAATAAAAAAATCAAAGGCAATTAATTTAAATTACAATTGGACATGCATTAGCAAAATCGGTTAAGCTATTTGAAATAAACCATGTAAAACTGGGGATAAATAATAAGTGAGGCATCAAATGAAAAGACATGACGTGTGTATTAAAAATATGTTTGTCAGTACCGGTTCAGGAATTTACTAGGTATGGGTATAGAAGTGGTGATGAATAATTGAATATTGTAAGTATACACGAGTAGGGAATGAAATGAAACGGAATGGAGTGTATATTATAATTACTTATGTATTATCAACATCGAAACAAATATTATATTTCTATATAATAAAAAGATATGTGCAACTCGCTTGAACTTGATGTCCATCTATAAATGGAAGGTGGTAGAACCAGTGTAGTTCGACCGGGGAAGTACCACTGCCACACCTATTTCTAGCGTGAAGCACTTGTGTTTGACTTCAGATAGAACCCATGTTCTGTATGAAGTTGATTACATATGTCCATGAGCGGCAGTGACCACTTACTATCAGGTGGACTGCATGCTCGTTTGCTACTTCAGTCAAATAAAAAAAAATCTAATTTTTTATTTTTATCTTTGTTCACTTATCTTAACAACGTTGGTAGTTTTTTTTTTATATCTTAAAGGTTGATTGATTTCTCATTCAGAGTATACATGTTCATTCAGCGTATACATGAAACATAAATGAACCCTTGAACATAATTGACCATTGAATGATTGTGGGTTTAATAATTTAGGTCCTACGAGGAATTATCAAATGTAAGTGTTATTTTGCTTTGATATTTGGTATCAACTCTAAAGAAGCTAAATATGGATTGTTTGTATATAATCGTGAGTCTAGAAACTCATAAGCACTATCATTTGCTCAACACAGGAGTAGCCTTGAATAGTGAAGTATCGAATATTCTCATTCGCAAAAAATGTTTTGCGAATATTGAATATCAGTAAGGCTTTCAACTAATTTTATTATATTGTTACTTATCTATAGCTTAAGACCTTATTGTGAGGGAAAATAAATGAATGTTGTTGATGTTGTTGTTGCAGTGCTTTGCAAAAAAAGGTCGCCAAATCTATACAAATTAATTCGAACTGCAGTTTGTCCGCAAAAAAAGTCGCCAAACTCTTGCACTCTATACCAAAAACTGAAAAAACAAAATTCGCGAATGACATTAAGGTACATTCGCAGTCGCATCACATTCGCGAATGTCAAATAATAACAGTCGCTACATCACTAGTCTATACGATGCAGTTTATACTAGAATAGCGTATGAGTTAAAAAATCGTAATAAAAATCTCAAACACGAATCGTCAGTTCAACTATCGAGAAGGCTTTCAAAAGGCGTTGCGCATATAAAATAGATAATAATTTTGCCAGATAGAATGCAAGTTTTTAAATAATAAATCTGTATATGTTTTAGATCCGAATATTCTTATTTTTGAATGTTTACGGTATCTTCAACTTGAGGTTATGTGTGTGAAGCGTGAAAAATTTCTCGAAATATTCTTAAAATATTTTAAGCCTTGTTATTCCATAATGTTCAAGGGCTGTAAAGAAATGTCTTGAAACTCCAGACATTTTGACCTACGTTCCTTTTAATGAGATTCAGAGAAGGTATTTTTATATTTTGAAGGTTCCTTAGTTTAAAAATTAGCTCCCATTCATGATTTCCTTAGAAAGCTATGAGATTTTAAATTTTTATTATGGTATAAGATTCATGGTTTCTTTAAATATAGTAACAATAGTAATAAGAGTATATAATTAATAAGTTTTACATTTGCATTTATTAGGAATGATCTTAGTTTTTCTTAGGCTGATTTTTTTATCTGGGGGGACGGCTGTGCTCCCGCCAAGTTGAGTAAATTATGTATGTTACCTTAAATAACCAAACTGCTTAAAAATAAGAAACTGATAAGGGAATGTCGTATTGACATTATATTAAAATAGACGTAATTTTAGATGGTTTTCTTGTGACTATTCTTTGTACTCCTCTTGCCTGCAGCACTTAATTATCATATATCTTTATGTATTTATTAACACATTAACAGCATAATACACAAAACTTTTACAATCCTTAATATAAAATATAGAATGGCATGTCTTCGTTCTGGGTACGGTATAAGGTTGTTTAGGGTTTTTAAGATTTTGCAGAGGTCTTACTAATTTCGTTGAATATAATACACTTTAATCTAATTTTAAATTGTAATTACACGAAAAAATGAATAATGGAATATTCTACCAGCTTTGTTTTCATTAAGGTATTATTAATTATGTGAAAAGAGACAAAAAATCAACAACTTTTCTATTATTTACTCCATAAAAAAGTCTTTTTACTTAATTTTTTATTAATTTCTTTTCCTTGTACGTTTTTTCTATTCTTCCATTGCGTTGTCGAAAGGTTTATGGAGTACCTTTTTCTATGACGTTTCCCTTCACTGTGTCCTTTAATAAAATGAATTTGGGAGAGAAATGTGTCACATACAACATACATATCAGAATAAATGCCTAACATGCTCGGGGGCAGCACGGTATACTCGGAATTAGAGCGGACGTAAGCACGCTAACATGAAATTCTGTGGAGTTTTGTCATGCTTTACATTTTATTCAGGTTGGCCTGCTAGTGTTTTAGTTTAAGTTTGACTCGACAACCCATTATTGTCCCACTGCTGGGCACGGGTCTTCTCTCAGAATGAGAGAGTTATAGGCCATAGTCCACCGCGCTGACTTAGTGCGAATTGGTGGACTTCACACACCTCCGAGAACTTTTTTTTTTAAGAACTCTCGGGTGTGTAGGTTCACGATGTTTTCCTTCACCGAAAAGCAGTGATAATTAATTTCTAATACGCACATAAATCAGTGGTGCGTGCCTGGGTTTGAACCTGCGACCTCCCGTTTGACAGGGCAAGTTTCAACCATTAGGCTATCACTGCTCCAACTCCAACTTTTCAAAAATCTTTTATTTAACTTACAGTGTATGTGTGTATGTGTATTTAGGTCGCTAAGAAAAAAAAATCAAAATCAAGGTGGCTGACAAGACAAACGAAGATAATATTTTCGTACAACTTCCCCAATATGAGTATCAAATGATAGGGTTTGTTTTATAGAATACAATACTCTCAAAAAAAAGTAAATTGTCCGTAGTAAATTTACTCAAATCTATGTCTGCGGTTTCCTGAACTATTCACGCGACAAGCTTTTATACGATACAAAATTGTACTATGCTACAAAATTATGTTTTTGACATACATACTATAGTACAGACATACTATAGTATTCATGCAGTATGTAGTCGTTTAAGGGTAGCTCAGCACGGATTCCCGTGGATATCCTTAACCACCTTAAGAAAGAATTTGATTCTTACATGAAGTCGCCCAAAGATGCATAAGCTTATAACTTATAGTACTCTTTATCTTTTAATAATAATATTAGGAATTAAGTATGATAGAAAAAATAAGTATACCCTCACACCTACACATGCACATGCACACACAGTCACACGTACACACTCTGGTAACACACTCTGAACGGACCTGTATTATTAATATTGTAAGTTAATGTACTGGTAAACTTTCAGACTTTCATCACTTATGTGTAAATGAAGAGTGTGACCTTTTGCGTCCTTAATCGTGTCCGACTGTCACCTTATTCATGCTAACTAGGCGGCTTCAAGAACTGTTTAAGCAATTTTATTTCACTCTGTAAATCGATAATTATAAAATTCACGAAATATACATTTTATTTTTATCTGTGACCTGGGCCCAGAAGCACACGAAAATCGTTTTTTATAATTTAATACGTGTACAGTTAATTTAATTTCAAATAGAGCGTGTATTTCGGCATGGATACCTCGGCTAATGGCCGACCGAGCGCATCGCTACCACAGTACAAATATGTAGTTACGCTTTATTAAGTACTTTGATCTAATTTGATAATTATGCATTATTTGAAAAAAATGTTAACATTCTGCACTCCTTCTCTACGTTCACTATAACCGTGCTAAATTTCATACTAATCCGTCCGCGTCATATTACTTAAAAATGCACCACAAGGTTGCTTCACGTATTAATACATGTATCGTACTTAAAAATGCACCATAAGTTTTAGCTTTGCGTATTAATATATAGATAATATAGAACGAGGAAAAATATATAAATTACGAAGTTCAAAATGGTATTTAAATCCAATGATATTGCAGTGAGGATACTTAACTCTCAGTCTAAAAGAACGATCAGAATAAATGTATCTGTAATATCTCACTACATCTGTACCCATATGGCGTTCGGGTTAAATATTTAACATCGCATACGAATGACTTGTCGCCAGAATTTGAATTCTCGAAATTATCCCACATCTAAGGACGGCAAATGTCTTCTGTTCAAATTTCTCGTCGAGGACAAATTGAAGACGAAATCAGCTTTGAATAATATATGTAGTTCGTTAGACGTCTTGATGTTGTATAAATGGTGGGTTTGGAAAAAAATGGCGTGACAGTGAGAAATTATCGTGTAAGTATAGTGCAAATTGTTAGTCGTGAGATTTTATGTTAGTCGTGTCATTTTATCAAAGAAAAACAAAAAATCCTTTATTAACAATAACTGGTTAGTTATACAATGTATGGTATCTCCCTTGGTAAGTTAATTAATAACCCGTAGTAGGAGAGTCCACTTTTCTCTGTGGTCGCCAGCCATATTTTAACAATTTAACAAAACATTCTTACTCAATTTTGAATTCCTTAAATACTATTATATTTTATTTTACATTATATTTAATTGTATAATTATAAATACTTATGCAAAATACATAAATATATGGATAGACACATATAACACATAATCATAAATTAATATATAAGATAAGCAAAGAAAACTTTATGTAACTTATTAAGGTAAAGTGATTTTACAAAACGATTGTCGATTTAAGGGAAAATTTTCAATGACGCGTTGGGCGATTTACAGTGGGAAAAAAAAGGATTCGTGACGATCGCGTTAAAAACAATCAAAGTTATACAAATTTTAAGCAGGAAGCTTTTTACGCAAGGATATTTATGTCATAGAAGATATATACACAAAGAATACATAACCTAGGAACATAACAGACATCGAAAGTTATTATTCAGATATCTGACTAGCCGGGAAACGTACCCGAAATCCATTTTAGTGGGTTATTGACGGTCACCAAACGTCTCGTCCGAACAGGGGCCGACGCGACTATAGTTATGTATGCAATGACTAGACATCTTATTATATGAATTTTTTAGTGTTATTGCATATTTTTATAGTGTTATTTCATACCGTCGTAAAGACTAGACGCAGCGGTGGGCCCAGCCGCCTATCTGGAAGGAGCCCGATGGGGCAACGCGCTCGGAGGATTCCGGTTGAAGTCGTTTCGAGATCCCGGAGTCCTCCTTTTTAGCGCCGAGGACGGCCACCGGGGGGGTTTTAATGCGGTAAAAATCCCACATAACCCTGCGTCGCTCCCACGGCGTCACGACGAGAACAAAAAAAAAGTACCTTTAATTCAGATTGACGACCATAAAAAAAGGAAGAATATGTTACTATCGCAAGACTTATAATAAACTAGTTGAATCCTGCAGCTCCATCCGCGTTAACGACATATACAT
Source organism: Spicauda simplicius (assembly GCA_949699795.1). NCBI lineage: Eukaryota > Metazoa > Arthropoda > Insecta > Lepidoptera > Hesperiidae > Spicauda > Spicauda simplicius. Next base: position 3,022,374 of record OX453062.1, read on the forward strand.
ACGCGAATAAGATATTTTCCTACAGTAAAAAGGAGTGTCAGCTAACATCCTACCAAATTTTATGAAAATTGATCCAGCCGTTTAGACGTGATGAAGTAACAAACAAACACATTCACAAAATTCACCTTTATAATATAAGTATGACTAGCTGTTGCCCGCGACTTCGTCCGCGTTTCCGTTGTTTTTCGTAAAAAAAAAGTAGCCTATGTCCTTCCTCACGGTTCAGTGGTTTTGATGTAACAGACAGATTAACTTTCGTATTTTAGTAGGAATATAATATGTCATATCTACAATACTGTTGAAAAATATCGCAATACGGAACCGCACAATATTATTGTTAATAGCTTTGCCCGCGACTCCGCCAGCGAGTAACTCCTTGTGTGTTATTGAGTTAATGTATTGGTAATATTGTTCAGATCACGTTCACATGAGGCTTAAGAACCTTTTTTATTTTTGTTTTCGAGGGGGAAACCTTCAAAAGGTACCCGACGCCGTGGGAGCGACGCAGAGTTATGTGGAATTTTTACCGCACTAAAACCCCCCCGGTGGCCGTCTTCGGTGCTATAAAGAGGACTCGGGCTCCTCCCAGATGGGCGGATGGGCCCACCACCCAATCTAGTCTTTACGGCGGTATGCGACCACACATATCGCCACCTTCCCGGTATCGCCTGGCTGGACGGTTCAAGCTCCCACTCTAGCCGCCCGCAACCCCGGAAGCCCCTTTTAGTCGCCTCTTACGACAGGCAGGGATACCGTAGCCCTATTCTGATCCTGCCGAAGGCTTAAGTACTTATATAACGAAAATACTTTAATGCAAAGCTTCCGGGTAAACTATGTTGAATGTTGATCCATCCGGCACGTGAACGTAAAGATTTTTGGAACTACTGACCCGGGAAAGAGCGACGTACAACTGACCATGCGAGAAACAACTGACACCGAGATCTACTCCAGCAACACGAAAAGTCTGCCCTTGAGCCTTATTAATTGTCATTGCATAACACACCGATACTGGGAATTGCGTTCTTTTAAATTGGAATGGAAAATTATTAGGTACTAAGGGAATTCTGGGAATAAAGACGGTTTCTCCTGCACCGCAACCTGTTAAAATTTGAGCCTCGATTATACTCGTATTTTGTTGCAACCGGGTTACTTTTAGCCGAGTTCCATTGCAAAGTTGTGGTGGTCTTAAATTTCGGAGCAGAATAATCGGAATGCCAATTTTTAAACAAATTTCATGAGAAGGAAGTCCGGGCATATTTAAAGAATTTAAAAATTCTATCGGGTAGTTACTGTTCACTGTTCACTGTTCACTGTTCACTGTTCACTGTTCATTTTTCATTTTTCATTTTTCATTTTTCATTTTTCATTTTTCATTTTTCATTTTCATGTTCATTTTCGTACAGATAGATGACTGAGTTAGAAACGTAAGAGTAGACAAATATAATCAGAAAGCTTTGAACTGCTAAGCTATCGGGAGTTACACGTGTTATTGTGAGTCAACCATAAAAGATAGACATATGCTGTCGTAGGATATTTTTTAGATAATTTTAAGGAAAATATTTCCCTCATACATGATTTCTGTGTAGCTTTAACCATTAAGGTTGCACACGCGACAGAAGCTTAAAAAAGTAACTTCTCCCGTTTTCCCAACATTTCCCTTTACTGCTCTGCTCCTATTGATTGTAGCGGGATGAAAAGTATACTATAACCAGCCCAGGAGTATAAAGAATAATCGTACCAAGTATCGTTAAAATCCACCGAGTAGTTTTTGTTTCTATAACGGTTATACAGACAGACAGACAGACAGACAGACAGACAGACAGACAGACAGACAGACAGACAAAAATTTTACTGATTGCATTTTTGGCATCAGTATCGATCCCTAATCACGCCCTGATAGTTATTTTGGAAAAATATTTCATGTACAGAATTGACCTCTCTACAACTTTATTATAAGTATAGATAAGTATAATTCTTGTCTATTAATAGTAAATGTTATTTTGATAGTGCATATTTTGTTTTTTTTTTTTTGGTGCATATTTGCATATATATTTGACTTTTTTGATAGTGCATATAATCCGATGTCTAATAATGACGTATAAAGTTATATATGTATATATTTAGAGGCCAGTCATAGCCCAATGGTTGAATCTTGCTCCCTCGAATTAAAAAATGAAAAAATTGTCGGGTAGACTTAGTTCAGCGGTTTATGCTGTGAAAAAAATCAGACATTTTACCGATGTAGAAATAACTAGAATAGTTTATTTTAGTTATTTTCATAGTATTATTTCTTACGGTATACTGCTATGGGGGTGGTCTCCATACCTCAATACTGTCTTTGTACTGCAGAAAAGGGCTATATGAGCCATTTATAACCTTAGTCCAAAATGTTCACTAAAATAATTATTTTAAAAAATAAGTATTCTTACTGTTGTAACCTAATTTATATATGAGAATTTGATGTACGTTAAGCAAAATATTAATAATTTTGCTAAACATTGTGATACCCGAGAGTTCTTTAAAAAAATCTCGGAGGTGCGTGAAGTCCGTCCACCAATTCGCACTTGGCCAGCGCGGTGGACTATGGTCCAAACTCTCTCATTCTGAGAGAAGACTCGTGACCAGCAATGGGACCATAATAGGTTGCTGTGTGTATGACGTTTAATGAATTACTCATAAAGATTAAATATAATTACGCAGATATATGTTTAAAATTTCAAATATTTATCATAGCTGAATTCATTACATTTAATGTATATTTTTGATTAGAATGTATTTCACATTTTTTCTCAGTATCTTCCTTTACAAAGGGACTTATCGTACCTTGTTCTCTTATTGCCTTTATTTATGTGATCTCTACCGAAATAATAAAGTCGAGACGTGCGCCGTGTGTTCCCAAAAGCTCTTTATTAATAGCCCTTTTAACCGCAATGACAGCATGTCAACGGAAAATTGGTTCTTTGACATTTTAGGCACTGAGTGTGCTTCAAGGAATCCAATTTTCGAAGATTTGAACTGAGCAAGGGATGTGGCACAAATTTTCTTTCCTCTTTTCAACGATTTGGGATTCAAACATTATATCTGACTTGACTCTTTAGTGGTTTAGTAAATATGTTCTGCGCTTTATAATGAAATTGATTGACCACGAATAAATTAAAACGAAATATCGGATAAGGAGTTCTAACTTAGAATTTAGGTGTAGGCGCTTTTTCCCTGTAGTTCCGGGATCAGAATAGGGTTACGGCATTCCCTGACTGTCGTAAGAGGCGACTAAAAAGGGCTTCCGGGGTTGCAGGCGGCTATAGTGGGAGCTAGAACCGTTCGGTCAGGCGATCCCAGGAAGGACGGCGGTATGTGTACCGTCGTGTTGCTCACTTTCATAAAATATACGAAAATCATGAGTTCTATCCAAAATAAACTGGAAACGTAATTATCTTCTGAAAGTACAGTATATCGTATTAACGGTTGTGCTGTTAAATTTATTGTGGCAGTTAACGAAATTGAGTGCACTTAACAAGTTTATGTTGCAGAAAATACTAATGCGATTTCCATTTTAAAGTAGTTAAATAAAGCAAATTGAGTTATATTTTCGTGGTCGCATATTGCATGGTTTATTTTATGAGAAAATTAGTAAGTTTTGGCACTTTTTAATAAAGAAAGCAGGCTGATAAATATTGTTGCGATTAAAAAAAATGTTTCTAAAAAATGTTTATTCTTGGCTTCTCTGACGCATGTCGTGTTACACTTGGCTACAGAGTAGGGAAAAGTAAAAGGCATTTGAAGATTGTGGAACATAAATTTTACACCCTATATGTCAATTTAAAAGCGAGTGAATTTGGTGTCCCAATAGGTCTGGTTCGAATCCCGTTTAATACTTTTTTGTTATTATGTTTTATTAAATGGTTAAAAATATAATTCTAATTGTATTAAATATAAATATAAAACATAATTTTAATAGTATAATCGAATTATTTATATATAAAAAGGATATAATCTGAAAAAAAATCCTGCGTCGTTATTATTTAATCATCCTATAATATTTAATCACCTGAAAAGCAAGTATGTTATTCTAGGATATAGAACAACAGATAAATTAATGTAAAGACAATATGATTAACATATAAAAAAGTAACTTACATTCTGTATAAAAGGTGAGACTTACTTAAATTAGGGAAAGCCTTTGGGAAAGAAATCCAATTTACGTTACATCAGAAATTGGGGTGTTAAAATTATAATACTCAGGCGAAAATAGGTGTTACAACACATAAGGATGTATACACATAGTTGTGCAATATTCTCTTATTCCAATTGTAAATGTTATTGTTATTTTAATACTGTAAACTGCGAGGCTTTTTCAGGCGCATGTGATTTATTTGATTTTGATTTACTTGTATAGAATTGTTTAGAATATTTACTACAAAACTCATAAATAAGTATGTCCTCGAATCGATAATACGCGTAGACTTTCTCTCTAGTAATACTACTCAAAAGGAGTAAAGGTAGCATTTTGGAGAGGTGAATGTTTGACCTGATGAAGACGGCGGTTAACTACTGGATTCCGATGGCTAAGGACTAGAGACGGCAATAATAGTTGAAAATATTTATTAGTTAATTGTTAAGTGATAAATATTTTTATCGATATTTTTGTTGGTTGAAAATATTAGTTGATATTTTTATTAAAGCACGAGTTTTGCTGAAGTTGAATATTTTGTTAATTGATTAATTATTTTAGTTATTTTATAGATTGTTTGTTCATTAAATTAGAAATATTTCGTGATTTTTAGAATTTTAGTTTACCCTCGATAAATTTGTTACTGTCACCTCACCAAACATTGTTATAAAAAGGCGAGCGCCTGTCGGTAGAAAAGAGATTCTTGTTTTACCGTCGAAGCGATCGGAGCTCTACAATTGTGAATAAATCGAAGAAGTTTACTCCTGTGTTTTACTTGAAATCTTCAAAAATGAATAATAATGAAGACTCCTGGCCTTCCCGACGTCACATCACTCATCCACTTCGTTATATACTATTATGTAATTTATGCATAGATTAACGGAACGCAGTTTTTTTATGCAATTAAATAAGAGAGACACAATTGTTTAAAATTAATAGTAATTTTTATGTATGTCTTTTAATGAAAATTTCAGATCATTTTTAGGAGTTATTTTTTAACAGTGAGTTCACTACTTTAGATGACACAACGCTTAAGGTGGCGCGATTCTGTAATATTTTCTCATTAGAATCGAATCTGTGACGGCGCTCGCATAAATTTAAGGAAAATTTTCCCTTGGTTAATGTTAGCAGACATTGTAGCTACAATCTACATGAACTTTGTATGTAGTCCCGAGGCTTTGAGTAATTTGAATTTATTTATTGTAATGAGCGTCAATTATGAGGGAATTTTAAGGAAAGAATCTGTTTTATCATGACTGGCATTTAGCAAATGAGCAAGCGGTTCACCTTATCATAAGTAAAAGTACTGTTGTTGAAAAACCTCTGTAATCCATCGCGGATAGGATACGATTTTTACTTAAAATTGGTCCCAGTCCCCTTGAGGATTAAGTTACAATCTTATCTAGTTAATATTATAAATGCAAAAGATTGAGAGGATGTATGTGTTACTCTATTTTTTTATTTATTTATTAAAAAATGTTTGCCAGTACCAATACTAATTTTACAAATTTGACTCTATTATAAAATAACTTACGGCCGAAGAGGAAAACGTGACTGAAACCGCGGTAACAACCTAGTGCCTCATATTCCCTTCCATATATTCACCTTTTGAAGTCCAATATCGGAAATAGGACATTTTTTCGTTTTCAAGGTGGAAAAGCCGACACCGTGAGGGTGACGTCTGGTTATGTAGGAATCTTGCCGCACTAAAAGGTGGCCGTCCTCGGGATTGCTGCTCCGCAACCAGAGTCTTCTGAGCACGTTGCTCCATCGGGCACCGCTCAGGTGAGCGGTTGGGCCCACCGAATTGACTAGTTTTTACGACGATATGCGACCACACATACCGCCGTCCTTCCAGGGATCGCTCCCGCTCTAGCCCCGATCGGATCTGTCCGGTTCTAGCTCCCGCTCTTATGGCCTCTTACGACAGGCAGGGGATACCGTAGTCACCGCGCCTATTATATACTCGTATGTTGATGAGCGCAGGGGATATAAATTTTTATACAGACAAACGATGCTAGCCATCAACTTTATTTTTCCCCCTTGGTCATCTTTAACGACACACACTCTTCAAGACTGACACCGGGTAGTAGTTGACACAAACTGTAGTTCCGGGTTCAGAATAGGGCTACGCTATCCCGTGCCTGTCGTAAGAGGCGACTAAAAGGGACTTCCGGGGTTGCGGGCGGTAAGAGTGGGAGCTCGACCCGTCCAGCCAAGCGACCCCGTGTAGGACGACGGCATGTGTGGTCACATGCTGTCGTAAAAACCAGGTAGGCGCACTGAGTACAATGCTCACTGGGAAGAGCCCGAAGCGGGCATCGCGCTAGAAGGACACCGGCGGCGGTCCGTTGGATTTCCCGGTGTCCTCTACACAGCGCCGAGGATAACCTCTACACAGTGAAAATCCCATAACTCGGCGTTGCTCCCACGGCGTCGGGTACCTTTCGAAGGTTTAATCGAATATCAAAAAAAGGCTTGGCGCTTGAATACATTTTGATGGAGAATTATGACTGACATGTTCAACACATATGTTAATATTGAATAAACGAAAGTACCTACTCCAGTTCGAGTTATATTCGAGCTTTGAAAGGGGAAGAGAATTATCCTCAAAGTGGTCCCAAATTGAATGAAGGTACGCAATATCACTCTTAAGCGTCGTCTGAGATATAACGAAGTTTTTCTCAGCAATTCTCCTACGTGATTTTGCTAACATGAATATGCGAGTATACTTTTTCGTTTCAGAATTTAAATTGACGTTATGTTTGCTAGTAAAATATTCTGTTATATCCATGCAAAAATACGCATAGCTTATATATAAAAAATAAATTTTATAAGAAAAGTAACAATAATTCAATGATATTTATTTAACAATATAAAAAAGTGATATAACAGAATAAACGGTCCATATAAAAATGCCTACGTTCTTACAAGTTATTATTCTACATTTGCTTTCAGTTCAATCTGGCTAGTTCCATTACATTCGTTGACATCTTTTGGTTTATCTGAAAAATAAGTTAATTGTATTAAACACAAAAGTTTTAGGCAATAATTTTTTTGATTATTATTAGTGCAATGAACTAAGGTGACAAGTGACAAGAGGTTAATGGTTAAGAGCAGTGATAACCTAATGGTTGAAACTTGCTCTCTCAATCGGAAGATTCGAGGTTCAAGCTCAGGCACCACTAATTAATGTGCGTATTAGAAATTAATTATCACTGCTTTTCAGTAAAATAAAACATCGTGAGGAAACCTACGCACCCGAGAGTTCATTAAAAAAAAGTTCTCGGAGGTGTGTAAAGTCCACCAATCCGCACTTGGCGCTGTGGACAATGGCCTAAAACTGTCATTCCGAGAGACACATACGCATTAATTCCTGCGAGAGCTATCATCTATGTTTATCCATCAGGAGGATTATATGCTTGCATATAACTTTAGTATTCATCAGCTTAAGATGTCAGTATGCCGGTGAAAATGTAAAATGTAGATTTTTGTACCCATTTACAGGAGGTATGCTGAGAGTATAAATATGAATTTATGAATTTAGAAAACATATTAACATACCTGTAACCTTATATTTTTGTCTAATAAGACACCCGAGAATAGATTTTCTTTTGATAACAAATATTATAATTGTCGTTCCCGTTATCAGACACACAAATGTTATGACAATGATCCAATAATAATTCCTGAAAATTGTTAAAAATATATTTTAAAGTTGAAAATAAAATGTATGTAATATTAATTCATTATGCGTATGTAATATATATTTTAAAATACTTAACATTAAATACGTTTATAAAAATCAAAATTTTACGAATGTTTTGAGAAAAATTTGGATCTTTATAAACGTATTTTAATGTTAAGTATTCTCTTTATATTTTTGGCAATAAATATGTAGTAGAAATTGGTATTATTTGTACGATGTGTTTATAAATTTGCATTCGAATATGCAACGTTAGTTATCAATAGTTTCATTAGAAGCTTACCATGCAAAAACAGTACTGAGAAAAAATAAATACATATCGATAAAATAAAATCTACCTTCCGTAAGAGTCAAAATTAACTTACTTGCCCTGTTGTTTTTCACTTTTCATATTTTCAACATCTTCATATAATCTCTCCGTTTCGTATATTATGTCCTTATTATGAATTTGTTGGGTACTTTTGCCTGCATCAGATATACTTAAAATATCATCTAATCTTGTCTTTTTAATTACACATTCACATACCCATGTTGAGTCTGGACAATTGTCACAGTCGCAAATTTTCCCATCGATTGTGGATCTTACGGCTTCATATGGAGGCGAACAGATACACGCATTTGGTAAAATGCATGAATCATTACAGTTTTTACACGTTGGTTCACACAATGATCTATTCTCGGATTTATTTGGTTCAATTAATTTGACGTGGTATCCAATAAAACATTTACACAAATTAGGAGCAATACATGTACCGTTCCCACATAGAGTAGAACAGATTGGCTTGCAACGAAGAAACGAGTCTTCCCATTCTGGCTGATATCCACTATCACACTCGCACGTGTCAGGTGCCACACATATTCCATGGTCACATTTAGGACAGTAAGGCTTACATGTATTATTTCTGGATAAATTATAACCAGCATAACATTCACAAATGTTAGGTTCAATGCAAGTACCGTTTCCGCATGCTGTGGCACAAACTGGCGCACATTTACCAAATTCATCTTTTTGATATCCTTCATAGCAATCACAAATTTCTGGGCTTGTGCAATTTCCATAATCACATGAATTTGAGCAATAGGGCGAACAATTACCATACTGAGAAATATTATAACCGATAAAACAATCACAAACATTGGGTGCAACGCAAGTACCATTTTCACAAGCTGGGATGCAAATGGGTGAACATTTGCCAAATTCATCTTTTTGGTATCCTTCGTCACAAATACATACATTAGGGCTTGTACAGTTTCCATGATCACATCCATTCGAGCAATAAGGTACACAATTACCATATTCAGTAATGTTATACCCCACAAAACATTCACAAATATTAGGTTCAACGCATTTACCGTTTCCACACGGTGGAGTACAAATGGGTGCACATTTATCAAACTCATCTTTTTGGTATCCCTCGTCGCATTCACAAACCTCTGGACTTGTGCAATTTCCATGATCACATCTGTTTGAGCAATAAGGCACACAATTACCGTGTTCAGTGACATTGTAACCAGAGAAGCATTCACAAGTATTAGGTTCAACGCAAATACCGTTTCCACATCCTGGAGTGCAAATGGGTGCACATTTATCAAACTCATCTTTTTTGTATCCCTCGTCGCATTCACAAACCTCTGGACTTGTGCAATTTCCGTGATCACATCCGTTTGAGCAATAAGGCACACAATTACCGTGTTCAGTGACATTGTAACCGGGGAAGCATTCACAAGTATTAGGTTTGACGCAAACACCGTTTCCACATCCTGGAGTGCAAATGCTTGCACATTTATCAAACTCATCTTTCTTGTATCCCTCGTTGCATTCACAAACCTCTGGATTTGTGCAATTTCCGTGATCACATCCGTTTGAGCAATAAGGCACACAATTACCGTGTTCAGTGACATTGTAACCAGAGAAGCATTCACAAGTATTAGGTTCAACGCAAATACCGTTTCCACATCCTGGAGTGCAAATGGGTGCACATTTATCAAACTCATCTTTTTTGTATCCCTCGTCGCATTCACAAACCTCTGGACTTGTGCAATTTCCGTGATCACACCCGTTTGAGCAATAAGGCACACAATTACCGTATTCAGTGACATTGTAACCGGGGAAGCATTCACAAGTATTAGGTTCAACGCAAACACCGTTTCCACACGGTGGAGTGCAAATGGGTGCACATTTATCAAACTCATCTTTTTTGTATCCCTCGTCGCATTCACAAACCTCTGGACTTGTGCAATTTCCATGATCACATCTGTTTGAGCAATAAGGCACACAATTACCGTATTCAGAGACATTGTAACCGGAGAAGCATTCACAAGTATTAGGTTCAACGCAAACACCGTTTCCACACGGTCGAGTGCAAATGGGTGCACATTTATCAAACTCATCTTTTTTGTATCCCTCGTCGCATTCACAAACCTCTGGACTTGTGCAATTTCCGTGATCACATCCGTTTGAGCAATAAGGCACGCAATTACCGTATTCAGTGACATTGTAACCGGAGAAGCATTCGCAAGTATTAGGTTCAACGCAAACACCGTTTCCACATCCTGGATTGCAAATGGGTGCACATTTATCAAACTCATCTTTTTTGTATCCCTCGTCGCATTCACAAACCTCTGGACTTGTGCAATTTCCGTGATCACATCCATTTGAGCAATAAGGCACGCAATTACCGTATTCAGTGACATTGTAACCCGAAAAACATCTACATAGATTTGGTTCAATGCAAGTCCCATTTCCGCAGGGCATAAGGCAAATTGGAGTGCATTTTCCAAATTTATCTTTTTGATATCCTCTGTCGCATTGGCAAGTTTCAGGACTAACACAAGTTCCATGGACACATCCAGTACAATAGGGCTTGCAAATATTACTCTCAGCTTTAGAGTAACCTTCCCAGCATTTGCAAGTATCTGGCGCTGTGCAAGTTCCGTTAATGCAAGATTTAGTGCAAACAGGTTCACAAGTTTCGTTTAGAAATTCATAGCCAGGATCACAGGTACAAACATTCGGTGATGTGCACCTTCCGTGTCCGCAGTCGCGTGTACAGAAAGGTAAGCATGCGTAATGTCTAAAAGGATCTTGAGTATATCCTAAGTTACAAGTGCATTCATTGGGTTCCGTACATTCACCGTTTATACAAGATGGACTGCATATTGGTTCGCAGTTGAGTCTGAAATTAAGAATATATAAGATCTATATAGAAAATTTATTAAAGGTTGTGCATAAATAATTATCTTTGATTGCTTGGGCTGTACTAATTGGATCTAGGCAGTACGCTGGACAAAATGTCTTGCTCTATGCTGGTTTGAAGTGACGTATTGAAGAGTAAGTTACTTTAGAGTAAGGTACATTAAGAAAGTAATTCTATTTCGGGTTGATTACAGATGAAATTTACGGATAGAAGTAAACATAAATTGAATAAATACTTGGTTTTTATGTCTACGTTATTTGATCTGAATATATACGTACATATTTTGTAGTAATTGTTAATAAACTCATATAGTTGCAAAGTTACCTATAAAAAAACTGCAGAAAGTTATTTTTAGTAAAACATAATATTTTGAATACGTTAATCATTTTAGAAAATATGACTGCTAAAATGTAATTGAATAACAAATTAATGAACGTGAAAGTCAAACAATGTTTTAGGGTCTGATAATGTGGGTCGGAGACAAAACGTGTTACTCCTTAACCAATAGGAATATAGGAAAATTGAGTTGTGTTTGAAGATACATATTTGGTGTAGGTTCTGATGAAATTTCAAAGGCAGTTCATCATCTACTATTTAAGGGTCTGATAATGTGCCTTGGAGACAAAATATGTAACTCCTTAACCGATGGCAATAATTGACTCGTGTTTAAAGATATTTGGTGTACATGAAGTGGCGTATCAACCCTTTTTCGACTTTTTTTTTAAATATAGTAGAATATGAATCGTGATATCTGCACGTTTTTAAGCGTCAAATTACCTCATCTACCGTCTTTGAGGATATGTGTGTAAAACGCTGGATAAAAGAGAAGATAGTCGTTTCGTACACCTCAAAATAACGTTTAACTTCTGGAAAATATCGCTACTTCAAAACAAAAGGGCCGCAACTCGAATAGACCTAATTTTACAGGAGAGCCATTTAAAGTTTTAAAAATCAGTTCTTGTAAAATTGCTCTATAATTTTAAAACAGATAAATATGTGTTATACACTGTTAGAAAGGTATTTTTATTCTTCTTTTAATGGTTAATTTGGATTTGGTTATTTTTTCTAAAAAATAGTTATGAGCAGATAAGTCTCTTTTGTATATAAATATGCGGTTTTGCACAGATGTTGCAGCGTAAATTCGAAAATACAAAAAAGACGTCAGTAGTGTTTTTATTGCTTAAAGTGTAAAATGCATGGGAATCTTTTTAAATTATGAAAATATAACCGACAAAATTTGAATTTTCACACTAAAAAGGATTTTCAATATTTTTGATTTGTGGTCCTTTTGTTTTAAAGTAGCGATATGTCTTATGAGCTCCTAATTCGTTTTAGTTTTTGTATTCATTGCGTTTAAGTTCTCTTAATAACAAAAAATAAATCGAAACTAGAAAGTTTTGAATAAGTTATGACTTTAGGAGTCATTAGCTAGGAATCTGGTGTGACACAGGGATTTAACTTACTCGCCATAGAAAGGTGGAACTTGTCGATAACCAGCACAGCAAATGTCCTTTGTTCGTTGACGTGTTATCTGAAAAGCACAAGTTAATGATAATGATAATAATAGTTCTTTAATCATTATTCCTTGCTCCACTACTACACGACCACGGGTCTTCTCTCAAGATGAGAAGAGTTATAGGTGTAGCCCTCTGCGCTAGCGAAGTGCGGTAAGGAAGATAGTTAGGGGGCATCCATTACTTATAAACATTTAGGAAAAGAAAGATGTCACGTCGAATCAATCAATCAATGTCATCCAAAATCACGTGGAGGTTGAGAGGGGGGGGGGGGGCTAGGTCTTAGTTTAATATCAAGTATTTTTATTCTCTGTAAGAGACTGAATAAAATTTACAAGATGACTGGTTTAAGTTAACGTTACGTTAAATCCAGATGAGGGAGCGGGGGTCAAGGTATCTAAAATCACGTAAATATACCTTAACATTTCATAGTACGATATTTATTTTTTCGGATTTTTTTCAAAAAACTCTGGGATTTGATATCATTGGGATGCATAAAAAATATATCCAAGTGGTTTGCTATCTTAAGGAATCCGCTATATTGGTTTGAAACCATAATGAATATTCATCATATTTGACCGATTACGATAATTATGGTGCCCTATCACCAACCTACAAAGGTATGCAAAATTTAACTAAGTAAAATTATATAGCACTCAATTTTTACCCTCACATATATACGAACTAATAAACCAAGTAATAGTTTTTTTTTTCTTTTTAATATAGGTTATTATATTTATTTATATGGTGTAAATATATATTTTAGTTTAAGTTAGTAATATTATTTTTTTATTAAAAGAAAAGTTGGTTAAATACCACTCATAAGAATCTTCATGACGTCTTACATTACCTTTAGGCAAATGATATATATATTTTTAATATGCACATGACTTAAAACAAGAAATTATTAGAAAAACTAATAACCCGACTGCCAAAACTATAATTTGTGCTCAAATATTTTCTTTTTTAATTATATTATTTGATTAAACTGTTTTTACTTGGCTGAAATACTGAGTCGATTCTGATGATAATGTTATATGTAAGAATCGGTCAGGCCATTTGAACTGTAGCGTATGTCAAAGAAATGGATATGACCACATATTACGTGACCACAATTATTAGGCGCATGAAAGAAAAGCAGTTCCGTACTCCGCACCTCGCTTCTATCCCCGCGCATCCCCTAGTGACGTGCAGTCATGTATCGTCTGTGTTACGTTAGCCAGCACGCGTTTAAGTTGCGCTTTGAAATTATATAATTTAGATTCATTGTTATACGTTTTTCGTTATAATGTTAGTTTAATAAGTGATTGATTTTTTCAAGATATTCTGAAGTTATTTGATTATTCGTCAATAAACCTTAGAATATATAGGAAAAAGACTATTCATGGAGGAGAAAAGACTCTTATTAATTAATTTAAAATATACATTTTCTAAAATAATTGAAGATGCAAGAGGTCAGTATTCCTGCCTCCCAAGTCGAAAATCAAGTGTGTGCTACAACAGGCATCAATCGCCGTACTCTTACAAAATATATTAAACATGAATGTGCTTTAATTAATACACGAGAGTACTTTACCATGTATAGTACTTTCGTGTATTTAATGAAGCACTATTAAACATCGCCCAATGGCGGATGTTTGATAATGCTACACGTACATTATCTTGGTAATTGGTAATAAAATATACTTTATATCGGAAGGGGAATTCCCTAGTTCTAATGACGTTTCAACTGTCATGCGCCTAATTGTTTTGGTCGAGTAATACATACGCTCGAAAAACATTATCACCTTCTAATGCAGCCGGGTAATAACTGAATGTGCGAGACTAGCAACGCATCTGTGATTGACTTTATATAGAACCTCTGATCTATATGAAGATGGTTTCAAGGTCGTAGAACCAGTGTAGTTCGAACGGGGAAGTACCACCGCCACACCTATTTCTAGCGTGAAGATTTTCTTGCGTTTCGATAGAAGGGTGTTGGTGCCGGCCCGCTTCCACATATATATGAGGCACTTTTATATGAGGCGACCATCATAGTCCTCGGGAGTAGTAACTCATCTGTGATTGACTTCATATGGAACCCATATTCTGTATGTAGAATGCATGCTCGTTTGCTACAACAGTCAGATAAAAAAATAGGGGAGCAGTGACCTCTTACTATTAGGTGCACTGCATTCGTTTGCTTAAAGCGGATAAAAGAAAAGGAGATATTTACCCAACCCCAACGAGTGCGTGGTCCATACTCTTGTCTCGTATATGTGCAAGTTTTAAGTCCCCAGTAACATTTTTTTGTGTAATGCGATATATAATAACCATAGTAGTGCTCTCGGCCATATTCAGAGAACCTGTTACAACGAAAAAAATATATATTAGTCGGACTCGCGCACGAAGAGTTCAGTACCATCATACTCATACTAATATAAGGCGAAAGTTTTTGAGTGTGTATGTTTGTTACCTCTTCACGTCTGAACGGCTGGAGCGATTTTCGTAAAATTTGGTAGAAAGTTTTCTGACACTCTGGATTAACATATAGGCTTTTTATTGTAGGAAAATATCTTATTCCTACGGGACAATCGATAGATTGCTTTAATTTAACGCGGGTGAAGCTGCGGAGTTGTCCGTAAACATCAGCTAAGTGCGAGTTGGACTTGCGCACGAAGGGTTCCGTACCATTATTTATGAAACGACGAAAAAATCTCGTTATGGAAAAGTATACGAGTCCCACTAAAATATTCATTTTATTCTGTACAAGCAGTAACCGCGAACTCGTCCGCGTAAACTATAAGAAAATCCGTCCTTCCAGCAGAATTATTATATACTCCGGTCCAGCAGTGCAGAATGTTTTAACTAATATTTTACATGTACGAAGCCTAAGCTCCCGAAAAAAATAATCTTATTTCTAATGAGAAGCCTTAATTTTATGCTTCTAACTTCCAAAATTTGAAATTGCTTTACAGAATTTCAACCCATTTTTTTAATTTATTGTGAAGATATGTGGCATGAATTTCCTTTTGTCATAGACAGTTAACTAAGACAGGAGATTGGTTAATTATAAAAAAAGGATGAACTTATCTTTTATAACTGACACGAATTGTATAGGAATCAGAGGACAGTATACATTTTATTTTGCAATATTTTGTTTACGATTTAAAGGCTAAAGGGAATAATCAGTCACCTACTTACGTTTCGGTCGTGGTACAAATTTTAGAATTTGCTGGAAAACACTGACAAATAACTATATACGAAAATAAAGCGTATTTAATGCCCATTTTTGCTATTTTGTAAATACTTTTGTTTGTTTATAAAATATGTCGAACGACCATCAATTGAGTCAGTGGAATAAAACATATTACAAATATTTCATTGTGTTAGGACGCACATACTATATCTATATGTATATATATTATGGTGACCATGTAAAAGTAAGGGACATAAAAAGGGTTCAACAAATTGAGGCATATCAACAAAGCTTTATAATCGAGGGCAAATCTGGAAATAACTACACACTTTAAATTAATCAAAAATAAAGTTTTACCCAAACTAGTAACATTGTTAAAACGAATCAAACGCTTTTGTTAGTTTTTGTTATAATGTATTTAATTTAACTTTTTTTATTTTGCGTCAAGAAGTAATAAAAAAGTGTTACAATGCATATATGTGAAGGTCTACCTATAATTATATCTCTCCTAGTGACGTGGCCGAAGAACTTTTGTATGCGACTTTGCACTAGAGCTGATAGTCGTACTCTTATGCCAAGTTCTTTACGTATACAGGCGTTTGTGCGGTGTTCTGTCCATGATACTCCGAGCATCCTCCTCCAGCACCACATCACTAGGACGTCAGTATTTTTCTTTTCGATTTCACACAGGGTCCACGTCGCCGCGGCGTACAGAAAGATAGAAAAAACGAGAGTTCCAACATGCCTTGTCTTAGTGGTCTTAGTAATGTTCCGATTTTTCCAGATCTTTTTTTGCATTGCAAACATTTGCATCAAGAGTTAATTTACAACTTGGCTTTACAAGGCTAAGTGCTCCAATCCATATTGAGCTGGTGCCTATATCGCCCTTTTTCCATCGCATCACTCGTCGACGGATAAGATTCTATCTGCATTGCACGTTCTTTCCTGCTACTACAACCAGCACAATAGCGACAACCACAGCTAAGGAGTTGTCTTGTCAAGCAACAGCTAAGGAGTTGAGTGATGAGCGTTTTGAGTTTCAATAGAAGGGTGTGGTTGCCGGCACACTTTCACATGCGACCATCATAGACCTCGGGTGTAGCAATGCATCTGTGATTGACGTCAGATGGAACCCATGTTCTGTATGTAGTTGATTACAGCTGTCCATGGGTGGCAGAGATTATTTACCATCAGGTGGACTGCATGCTCGTTTGCTATTTCAGTAAGAAAAAAATATATGAAAGTTATAAAATTTTCATGTCCTGATTTCTATTGTTGATTTATATGCATCGGACACATAACGTTATATCCGTACGATTTATTATTATGACATGACGAATCGCAGTTTCCGGTTTCGGTAGATAGATAAAACTATATATTTAAATATATACTCTAAATGTTCCACATATATGAGGCGAACGCTTCTCAGAAAATACCAACGTATTTGACATGGATTTCATGTAGAAACTGTTCTAAATGAATTTGGTTACGGATGTTAATGGGCGATGTCAACCATCAGGTGGACTACATGTCCTTTTACGACCTCTGTGTTAAGACTATTTAGCATTATGTTCAGAATTTCAATGAATTTTATAATGTGACTTGAAGGTATTATCAAAATATTAAAAACTAGTTGACCCGGCGAACTTCGTTCCGCCTAAATAATGTTAATTTTTTTAATTAGGGATGACTGAGAGTGTTATAAACGTAAGAGTAGACATATATAATCAGAAAGCTTCGAAAGCTAAGCTATCGGGAGTTACACGTGTTAATGTGAGTCAACCATAAAAGATAGGTATATGCTGCCGTGGAATATTTGTTATATAATTTTAAGGAGAGCATTTCCATCATACATGGTTTCTGTGTAGCTTTAACCGTTAAGGTTGCATACGCGAAGAAAGCTTAAAAAATGGAGTAACTTCTCCCGTTTTCCCAACATTTCCTTTCACTGATCTGCTCCTATTGTTTGTAGCGTGATGAAAAGTGTACTATAACCAGCCCAGGAGTATGAATAATCGTCTAGTCGTTTTTGTTTTTATAACGGTTATACAGACAGGCAGACAAAAATTTTACTGATTGCATTTTTGACATCAATCAGTATTGATCCCTAATCACCCCCTGATAGTTATTTTGGAAATATATTTCATGTACAGAATTGACCTCTCTACAGATTTGTTATAAGTATAGATAAATATTTCATAGTTTTGTATTAGATAAGCATTACTTTCATCAACGAATTCTGGTATGGCATTTTCTGTATACGACCTTTTAAGGGTATATTTCAAATAGCAAAAGTATATTTGTTCAATTTGGTGGTGTTTCTCTGTAAATGTTAATGGGGGATAGTGATCAACTTCAAGTGATCATTTGACACTATTTACTATTCTTATATTATATAAAAACCTGAGAGTATCTTAATGTTTAAGATCTTACTTTCTGTCCACATAAACATTGATGAGTAAGGTCTCACTTTAATATGAGGCGACCATCGTAGCCGTAGCTCGAGAGTAGCAACGCATCGGTTTTTGACTTCAGGTAGAATCCATGTTCTATATAAAGTTGCTTATAGATGTCTATAGGCCGCAGTAACCACTTACCATCAGGTGGACTGCATGCTCGTTTGCTATTTCAATATTATAAAAAAAAAAAAACTTGAGGACACATTGAAATATCATACATCATTCATCACATCGGAGAACTTGGGTATTACGGACGTTCATGGATGGTCGTGAGTACTTGCCATGGTAGTCTGCAAGCTCATTTGATACTTCTATTATAAAAAAAAAATAAACAATATTTTTATTATTAACTTGCAGTATTTATTAATATTTACATTTTTATTTCCATGTACAAACTTTATATTGTAGATATCGTGAAATAAATTATATAAAATTAAAAATAGTAACATAAATTATTCGTTGGCACTTTTTTATAAACTATTAACTCACATTACATGTAATTTATATTACTTTTAATTATACCTACTTACTTATTCATAGTTTTAACATTCTATATTTAACATTTTCTAACCTTAATACTTATTTTTTTATAATAACAAACAAAAAAATAAAATTATATACAACTTTATTACAATGTTTACACACAACATAATACGTGATTATGACGAATTTGAAATATATTACGAAAATATTTAAATGTTAATTTTAAAACAAATTGAACTGATAAAAACAATGAATGTGAGGAAACTAAATTTTATTACAATGTAATAAAAATAATGACAATGGCAATTGTTGGTTCTTTTATTTACTCCATGGATATCCACATAACAACCTTACCCTAATTTATCTTTTGGCACTTAGTCGGAAAAACACAGACCGATGAGTCAATAATCTTATATCTACCTACAATACTTATAAATAAACAAAATAATGTTCTATATTTTACACTGTAACGTAATATAGTAATGACTAATTCATTGCGATTATTCTAACAATGAAATTTCGTAAACTTGAAACATATTCACATTTCACATACAACCTTTGAGATCTTTCGAGAACTCTTAGGCATTTCACTATGTCTTCTTACACTTTAAAAGTAATTCACAGTTTATTTCATTCCCCTGTCTTTGCGGGCATTCAAACATGTTCTATAATTAAAAGTGTTAACACTAATCAGTCTGACACATTATTCCACTTTGCTCTTCTTAATTTCCAGGAGTTTCAAGGTGTGGAGGCACCAGAACATGGCCGATATTACGTAGGCCACTTGCAGTATAGGCATCGCTGGACTGGCGGATGAGATGCTTCTAGCGAGGAAGGCCAGAGCTGAACACCGGAGGACTTCCAGCATTGGTGCGTATTGTGAGTTGTCGAACAACATCCCGATCACGGTGAGAGATGCGATGATATACAGCACGAAGATCAACACCGAAATCGGAGTCATGCCCTGTGGAAGAAGGCCATTGGTTAGTTATTACACTCTCTGGTTACATTTTATGTTTTATTTCTACGTATTCAGTAATCATTATTAACAGAGTTGGGATAATGATAATCCTATAAATATTATAAACTTGTTGAATCCCGCAACTTCGCCTACGTTAACAAAGTTGAT
This sequence comes from Spicauda simplicius, assembly GCA_949699795.1. Lineage (NCBI taxonomy): Eukaryota > Metazoa > Arthropoda > Insecta > Lepidoptera > Hesperiidae > Spicauda > Spicauda simplicius. The sequence continues at coordinate 3,042,211 of OX453062.1, forward strand.
TGTCCCGTATGAATAAGATATTTTCCCACAATAAAAAGTAGCCTATATGTTGATCCAGAGTATCAGCTAACTCCCTACCAAATTATATAAAAATTGCTCCAGCCATTTACACGTGAAGAAGTAACAAACATACACACTCACAAGCTTTCGCTCTAATAATATTAGTATGATGATATGAAGAGCAAATTTGTCAGGATACACATAAGTGCGTTTGTTACTTTTTTATCTGATTTAAGTAGCAAACGAGCATGCAATCCACCTGATGGTAACTGATCACTGCCGCCCATGGACATCTGTAATCAACTTACCACAGAACATGGGTTCCATCTGAAGGCAATCGCCGATGCGTTGCTACTCTCGAGGAGTATGATGGTCGCCTCATGTGAAAATGTGCCGGCAACCACACCCTTCTATCGAAACGCAAGACATGTTTCACGCTAGAAATAGGTGTGGCGGTGGCACTTCCCCGTTCGAACTACACTGGTTCTACCACCTTCAACTCTTGTTACTCTTCCTTGTGAACCTACCGATCGGATTTTGGCATACAGGCATGACCTAGCTTAAGTATACACAAAGGATATTCGTTGCCGTGGTAGATGTGACCGAAGCGGAGGAATCCGCGGGAATAAGTGAGTAGAATCCGCTAGTACAATTTAATATCATCGAAATATTTTAGAACTGTTCTCTTTCATGATACTGAATTCAGATCACAGACTGAGGGAAATTTTACTAATATAAACACTAAATTTACTAATATTATAAAAGAGAAGTCTTCATAGTGTAAGTTTATTACAAATACTATGCATATTATTTCCGTAAATCATTTCGTATTTGTATTTGACCCACGAAACCCTAATACTAAAGATTCAAATTTATAACATTGTTATTATTATTAATAGCTGCGTTATTTACGTCAGTGTTATTTATATTTTAAAAGGGTAGAAGTCTGTGAAGTAATTGAAATATATTTTAGGCATAGTATCATAGTTTCTCAGGAGGTCTCTAGGGAGCCATAAGACTTGAGTTATAATAAGGGTCAGGTTGAAACAATATAGGTAAGACTTTCATTCTTGTGTTTGAATAAATATTTAATATATTTTAGATTGAAAACGCTAATGTAAGATACCTTTTAATCCTACTAAGTTACTCAGTACTCTTTTTGTTTATTTATTAGGTTTCGATTAGCTAACATCCTACTGACTTAGTTAAGTATTACGACTTATTGCTAAGTACTTCTTAAGTACTACTAACTTCTTACTAACTTAGCTTAGAATTAAATCGGGTTTGGCGTAGCTAAGTATTTTCATAGCATACTTTACATCAGCATAGCTTAGTAACTTTTCAACCTCGCACATCTTATTGGAAAGGCATCCCAAAAGTTCTTAAAAAAGTATTCTAAAAGTACATAAAGTCTGGATATCTGTACGTGACTAAACCCTAACTCTGAGAAGACACCCGTGCCCAACATTTATCAATATTAGTTTCATTATTCAAGTAATTCAACGGTTTGTTCCAGTAGAAACATCAGCAAAATAAAACATTTAATTTTAGAAGACTTATCGCAAGGAATTGAAAAGAAACACCATTTCAGCACAAAAATACTGTTTTTTAACAAGCATTTAATGAATCAAACGGACGAGCGTCAATGAGCCCGTTCTAATTTGTCTATAATTTAAATTGGAATATTAAAACTCGACCAATACCCAAAACGCTCCAGATTATTAATATCTTTTGAAGGAAATTTATATTAATTCCCACTTAGGCACAAGTTGTATTTGCGCTTGTCGGTTTAGGTTATCAGTAGATAGTCGTAAGACTGTTGGAAGCCTAATCTCCTAACCCTATCTCGCATCACCAAATCGCATTAAAGCAGCGATGTGTACTTATAGCATCTCCCTTGCAGGCCTCTCCCAACTATGGAGAGAAAAATAAGAAGACGTATAAGGTTGCACCATGCGAATCGATTATTAAATAAAAGAAAACGCCTACTAGCTCATAGCCCCACAGTAACATTTTCTCCTGTGTCGTGCCATGGACACATACAAAGACGAATACACAAACACCCTGACCCAGAACAAGAATCTAAACTCATCATTCAGATACCTATGTTGATGGAAATCTAACACGGGACCCACTGCGTGTCAGACCGGTATGGTAACCGCTGCGCCACGCGGGTCGTCAATTTGGATAATTGGACAATTGGATCATTGGAAATTGATTAGGACATTTAACAACAAGTTGGCTGCCATACTACCTGTTCCTACACCACCAAGGTATTGTGTATTCATCAGGTCTCCCAGGGATAGATTTTAACGCAACATAAAATATGAAAAATGACATGGTACCACTATATTAATGATATTTAAACCATATTACTTACCATGTATCTAGAAGAAAGCTCGAAGAATCCATACAGCACAAACACGTAATGCACGATGAGGTAAACGTTGCACCAGGTAGGGAGATGCATATCATACTTCTCTCGTTGAGTGATCTGCAACGAATACCTTCATTAAAATCTCTCGTAAATTTCATAAAAATTAATGCTGATCTGGAATGCGGTGGAACTAAACTGACCGAGTCATAATTACACGTGCAACTACCTTGCAAAAGGTATATATTTACATGAAGCATTCCACCTGATAGTAAGTGATACCTGCCGCCCATGAAGATCAACTCATCATCAACCCATTATTGTCCCACTGCTGGGCACAGGTCTTCTCTCGGAATAATAGAAGTTTTAGGCCATAGTCCACCGCGCAGGCCAAGTGCGAATTGGTGGACTTCACACCCCTCCGAGAACTTTTTTTTAAAGAACTCTCGGGTATGTAAATTTCCTCACGATGTTTTCCTTCACCGAAAAGCAGTGATAATTAATTTCTGATACACACATAAATAAGTGGTGCGTGCCTGGATTTGAACCTCAGACCTCCCGATTGAGAGGGCAAGTATCCATCTATTAGGCAATTATTATCTCTCAAGATCAACTATCCGATAACAATTCTACACAATACGGTTTTGACCGGGAAGATTACGCCCACCAGCACATCTATATGTATCGTGAAGCAACTTTCACGTTTCAAAGGTGTGGTTGCCGTTGCCTCACTTCCTTCACAAACGTATAAAAATATCCCTTACCACAACCATACCAGAACGCCGCAGTGCTAATATGATTATTACAAAGCAGAAATGCTAAGTAGTTTCATCTCACTTTACGATCATATTACAATAGAATTTCAACTAATTCTCCTAATTGCTGTTTATCCAACCACAAACCACCTTATACGTTGATTACGTTCATCAATGTCTAATCCCGGTTCTAATGGCAAATTAATTCTCTCGTAACCCCATAATCTGGTATTGGACGGAGAATTAATCAATGTCTACATTCGGTTAAAGACGTGATTCCATTTGTTACTCGCCTTGTATTTATCGACATTGCTAATTAGAGTGACCATACTTAAGTTTAACATAAAACTTGTCTTCATTTTTTTACAAAATAGGATGAATTAATTGGCAAAAAATATCTATTTTAATAAATAGAAGTTGGTAACGGTCATTTTTAGCAGTGAACATTTAATGTCAATTTAGACTTCACATAAACGAACCGTGTGACGAAGCGGTCATCATACCGCTCTGAAACCCAGTGGGTTCTCGGTATTAGATCAACAAGTTTTTTTATTTTTATTTGACTGAAGTAGCAAACGAGCATGCAGTCCACCTGATGGTAAGTGGTCACTGCCGCTCATGGACATCTGTAACCAACTTCATACAGAACATGGGTTCTATCTGAAGTCAAACACAGATGCGTTGCTACTCCCGAGGACTATGATGGTCTCATGTAAAAGTGTGCCGGCAACCACACCCTTCTATCGAAACACAAGATATGCTTCACGCTAGAAATAGCTGTGGCGGTGGTACTTCCCCGGTCGAACTACTCTGGTTCTACCACCTTCATCAGAATGATGAAGTTAGTTCCTTTTATTCTGGATCTGGGTGTTTTTGTAATCGTCTATAAGTGGGTCCGTGGCACCCACAACACAGCAGAAAATTCTAGTGTAGGGTTATGAAGAAATGCTTTTCATGCAACGTTTAATTTATTTAAATAAGGGTGGTTATAAGTATTTACGGACAGAAACTTTTTTATTTCGATTCCAGAGATACCACCATCACAAATATTTCTGTCTAGTAACAGAAGTGTTGCTACTGCTATTCTGACTTAAAGGGAGCGTTGTCGAAGAGATACATACAAATCTCTTCTTCAGTTCTTCAGTTTTCTGTAGCGACGCATCTATGCCCGATCTTCATCCGATCTTTTTCTCTACTTTATAAAAATGAATGTTTGTCGGCATGTCCTCTACAAAATCGTAAACTATTTATTTGATCATGTGATGAACTTTAGCAATGTTGTTATTCATGAGCTCGCGAAGGTTTCTGGTGTATTTTTTTTGTAATGTCGTAGAAATGCGCGCAGGGTACAGCTAGTCTTTTTTTTATAAACAAATGTCTGTCTGTATGTCCTCTATAGAATCGTAAACTATTTATTTGATCATATGATGATCTATAGCCAAGCTGTTATTCATGAGCTCGCGAAGGTTTCTGGTGTACGCGCAGGGTACAGCTAGTAACATATAAAAAAATACGTACATCTAGTTTCTTATCATCATCACCGAGACGGGGAGTTCCGGGTTCCCAACTCGGGCCGTAAAATACTGCTTTGAATTTGTGTTCCCAGGACTGTAGACTCCGGAATTTTTCTATGACGTACCGCGTGTAGAAAGTCTGAAAATATTCAAGATACATTAATTTAAAAATAAAATTACTAAAATACATTAACATAAAATAAGATTATTTCCATTTATTCTTGAGACTTAAATTTGTTTTTCATATTATTTACGCAATTATATAAGTTAATGAGTGTGTTTTAACTATGATATATATTTACACTTACAGTATTATACTTATATTTAAAATTCCAATCATAATTTTTTAACGTTCCAGTTTTTTTTAAAGCTATTTAGCAAACATAACATAACTGTACATATATACATGTTTATTTTTTAGCATTATTTGTACATTTTTATGATTGAAGCAAGTAATAATCAATAATCATAAAATATTAAAAATGACTGAATAGTCACCTGTAAGTATAAGGGGTTGAAAGAGGGTTGGTTATAGATGAGTCCGTAGATAATATCCACTTTGTCTGCCTCAGGTTTGAAGGTTCCGAAGATACGGTCCCAGATGATGAGGACACCACCATAGTTCACATCTAGGCAGTATTTATTGCTACCTGTAAAGATAGAATTAATACAATAAATTTATGTACATCAAAATGTGTTATATGGTTTAAAACATTCATTTAGTTTTAACGATCTGTTATTCAGATAGTTTTATGTCGCTTGTAAAATAAATATCAGTATGATGAAATTTTAATAGCGTTATGAGTCTAAGTCATTCTGTACTCGTCTGTGTTTGTTTAAGGAGCTTATGTTAGTGTAGATAGCCTCATGTGATTTCTTTGAAAGGCCTCAATTTACATCTTTATTAATAATCCTGTCAAGGGTTAAGCCTAATATGGATTAAAAAAGATGCCGAATTGTGAATTTTAAAATTAGTAACGTCGCGTTTCTCAAAAATAAGTGACAAAGATCTGCAGAAAATTTTAAAAGTTATAAAAAATGTTTGATACGTTATACACGCTTTCACGCTTTTTACACTCATAGCCCCACACTAGGATTTTCTCCTGTGTCGTGGGTACCATGGACACACACAAGACGAATACACAAACACCCAGACCCAGAACATGAATCTAAACTCATCATTCCTTGTCTGGGCGGGAATCGAACCCGGGACCCATTGCGCGTCAGACCGATATGGTAACCGCTCTGCCACGCGGGTGGTCAAATATATATACATAAGGTCCTTAAGACGAATACGGTTATATCGAATTAAACCCAACATTGTCGAAACACATCCTAACTTGAACACTTATTCGCAAGATAACGAGCAAACTTGGCGGCTATTAATATCGAAACAGCATTAAAATAAAGAACTTAAGAACAGAGATTTTAACGCAACTTTTGCAAAAGTTCTCAAATTTTAATGGCGTTCATACTCTGGATCGTTGAGCCAATTGAATTCGCAGTGCAAAGTGCGAAGTATTTCCAAAGAACGCTGAATTGAAATTATTGGAGCCTTAAACGACAAGTCACTGATAATTTTCGTCGAACGACTTTGCAATTATGGAAAGGGTCATCTCTCATTGTCGTTTAGACAATTTTGTTTTTAGCAAAGATTTTTAAGCTCTCTTACGCACTAGTGGTTAACCGCAGGTGCGGCAGGTGATTGTATTGCTTGTGCTAACAGTGCTTGTGATTGTACGCACTTAACCGCCACAAAATTGCAACCGCGGCGGTTGGAAGAAAAGCTGCGGCCTGCTTCACGGTTAACCGCTATGGCGGGTAATCGTGAAGAAACCGCGATAAAACCGCGTTAAGCGTTTGGATCGCTCAAATGAACCGCCTAGGCGGCCAACCGCTAATGCGTAAGAGCGCTAAGTGATACGAAATGATGTTTTCTTAGTTTAAGGACCTCAAACAACTTTGAGAACTGTTTTCTTTTCTGAAAGGCTTTCCTGTACGTATGATATAATAGGAGAGTGACGTGTACCATGCGGATAGTTGATTGATTGTTAAACTGAAGTTGGCTTAAGAGCCTTTATAGAAGTTATGTGATATCGAATCAGGTGGAAATGTAACTGATGATTATCCCGATTATCTTTTAGTAGCAGTCGTCAAATATTGTCAAAGTACCAGTTGGGGGCTAAAACATCTATGTTCGCCATTAACTATTTAGTGACAAATCTCTATAAGAGGTGCATGATGAAATGGGCTTCATGTTCTTTTTTTTATTATAACACAAAAACTCCACAGACTGATCCTTTTCCGATCCGTGCCTTTTGTCACAATTTTAACATTAACAATTTAACAAGTCTTTATTTCTTAGCTCCACGTTAGGCCACCGTTGTCACCATCAAACTGTCGTGCGCGGTGGTGGCAACGTTGGCAGTTAAAGAAATCTTACAATTACGCTTAATACCTATATAGGACCATTTATTTATTGATCTGTTTCCCTTTTTTATTTACGTGGTATGTTTAATTTGGTGCATTTTACATAAATGTTTGATTTAGTTTTATACGTATAATGTTATGCTATTGTATATAATTCTAAGGACACTACACTCAAATTACATTGTTATTACTTTAAGTTGCGATTTTAGTGCTTCGTGTTCATGTCTCTCTCCGTTACAAGGAATTCATATTCCAGTGACCAGAAATAAAAAAGGATTTCAACCTGATATTTCCAAATAAAAATTAAATTATAATTTTCTACACTGATAGTGACTCTTCACAGAACTGAAAGACACGTTCACACTTAAAGTGTCGCTATAGCAGATTTTCACCTAGGAATATTCGCACCCGTATTCCCGTACAAACAAAGTTCACATCTCATTACAAGATAAAAGTGGATAAAGTAAAATTATGAGGAAATTTCAAGAAATTCTAATAATGGGTTTCGATTGTTGGAAGGAATATCTTCTAGTAACTATAATGTGTTTGTATTAAGTTCCTTTGTAACTTCTGTATAATCACGTAATAATTTATTACACACGAGTAAATTGTTTTGTCCTATTATGTTCATACATGGTAACGTATAGTTCTATTTATAGCAATGAAATTTTGTAAGTGTATATTATGTTTTGTTTCATTTTGAGAGGTAGAATGCATATGAGTACTGGGAAGAATATATTGATTTAGATATAAAGATATAAATAAGATAATAGATAATAATAGATAGTAATAATAATAGATAATAGATATAAAGTATATACCTACGAATTCAATATGTGGGATTGTGATCAAGTACTTTTTTACGTGAAAGGATACCGTGTGGACTAGACGTATTTAAAAGTTCTGAATAATTAGTATTAAAAATAAAAAACTTCATTGGAATATATCACAAAATGTGATATATGATAAGATGATGGGATATATTATAAGAGGTGGCTGCCGACATAAATTATGAGGCATCTTTGTCATTTGGAGTTTTTTTATACTTAAACCTAACGATAAGGCAGACGGGCTACCTCATGGGAAGTAGTCACCGTCGCCTATGGACATTTGCAACACCAGAGGAGTCGCCAATGCCTCGCCGGCTTTGAAGGAGAGCTCTTTTCGCACCTTTTTGAAGAGCCCCGTGTCAAAACGCCCCGGGAAAATCTTGGGAGGAAGCTACTCACACAACTGTAATTGACTTCAAATCTATTATTCTATATGAAGCTTGTCGTAATAGTCGTAATAAAGAAGAACTTCTTTATTACTATTTATTTCTTTAAGAGAAACAACTTACCATGATGGACTCTATGGTGGCTCGGTGTGTTGAGGATATACTCCAGAGGTCCCAGGGTTTTGATCGTCTCCGTGTGAATCCAGAACATGTAAAGGTAGCTGAATTGGTGGTGCATCACGAACTGGGCTGGGGGGATCGCCAGCGCCAAGGGAAGGTAGAAGGCCTGCAAGAAGGATTAATTTAATTAGTTTTGCTATTTATTTATTATTTACGTTTCGGTAGAGGAGTTTAGTAACGGCTTCTTTCATAAGTGGCCTTCTTAGTCTTCGGGAGTCGCAAAGTTTGTGATTAACTCCAGAAAGATCAGACTATCATCTGTTCTGTACGGAGTTCCCCACTGATGTCCATGTGCGGCAGTGAACACTTTGCATTACATGGCAGATGTGCTTGTCTGATAGTTCAATCTTATAAAAAACTCAAACTCTTACTTTTTTAAGATACCTTTTAATATCATTAAAATGGCAATTTATTGAAAAATATTATCGTGAATTTCCACCAATTCGCACTTGGCCAGCGCGGTGGACTATGGCCTAAACTGTCTCATCCTGAGAGAAGATCCGTGCACAGCAGTGGGACAATAATGGGTTGACGAGATAGATAAATAATTGCGGTTTTAATAAATTAAATTCAAGCTATAAATTAAATGCATTGTAATGTTATGCTTGCGAATATCTATATTGAATACTTTATCGACATTTTGACCTCTGATATTTAGAAGAATTTGTAAATTTGCGACATAAAAACCGAATAAAAGCGTCTATGATTAATTATTCACAAAACGATTACCATTCATGCCCGCTTGGGTATGGCAAAATATATTCAAATATTGTATTGAGCGATATGTAGGGTAAAGGTCTGAAACGATCAGCATAATTTATGATTATCGAAACTTTCCTATAAAAGTTTGTCACGAGGAAAATAAGATAACGTTCATAATATATGGTTGAATTTATTTCGTGTCACATTTGCATGTTGTATGCGAAATACGTTCTTAAAACTTTCATAACTTAAATTACAGGCGTAGTCTTATTCTACGCAATGGAAAGTGTAGTAATTGAAAAATGATAACACTGGGACTCTTTTAAAGTGTTTTTCTTTAATCTCTACTTCACCTCATTGATGCAGCTATAAAAATATACGGTTAAATAATCGGATACGTTTAACAGAAGGTAAATGCTGCGTTTTATTCCTGTAAATGAGATTTATTGCATTGGAGTTAACAAATATCGCCTAATCTAGCGTAAGTACTGCTTTTTTGTTGTCTTGTCTGACATCCAGCAACTAAAATACTATTTATACTACCCACGAGTAGAAAAATTATTATAAAAACTCAATTTTACAAAAATATAATTTCAAATAACACCTTATCATTTTTATAAATCTCGTAGCGAAGCAGACGTTCATCAGTAAGTCTTACATATACATTTGAGGTTAAACAAAAACGCGTAATAATACTCAGTAATAATAGCATTATTATATATGTTACATCACAGTTGGAAAGCAAAAAAAACTGCAATCATAAAGTCCATATTACAACCATAAATAAATTGGCAGCCGCAAGGCGATAGAGGGACGCCAAACGGTAGCGCAGGTCGTTTTCGGAAATTTATTCGCTATCAAATTGCATTTCAAAGAAGTCGCTTGTGGGGAAAAGATATATTAGTTACCCTTGGTAAATGATTGCCGTATTTTTATTGCCGGCTTGATAGACCCACGGTCTATCATTCCTTAAGAGATATCAGAGATCGTGTTTATTATGTTGAAGGAATATCGCGATAAGAATATACAGGGCCCTTGCGATTAGCATATGTAAATGTGTTTTATATCAATAAAATATTTTTATTTTTTATTTTATTTTATATGTTTAGATACAAATAGAGACATACTTGCACATTAGGATGTTATTGAATGGAAAAGAGAAAGTTTAAAAGGAGTGTGAAGACAAAAAAATAAATGTGAAGACAGAATTTTCATGAATAACTAATTCCAATTAATTCTTGTAAGAGTGTTAGTATAACAAGATTTTATTTCATTGAAGTAACAAAAGAGTATGCAGTCTACCTGATGGCAAGTGGTCAGTGCGGTCTATGGACATCTGTATGTATGGTTAGATCTATAAAAATACGCTACGTTTTCAATGCAGTTTTTTTAATAGATAGAGTTATTCAAGAGGAAGGTTTTAATGTCTAATACATGTGTAATATAGCAGAGAAACACTGATAATTTGACATTTTTGACTTTTAGCAGAACGAAGTTCGCCGGATCAACTAGTGAGGGTTCCATCCGAGTAAGTAACTAATGCGTGCCCTAACAGGAATGTCTCGGTTAAGGTTTCCTCTTACTACATTGTTAAAATGAGAACACAAAGAGCATATATTTTACTGTAAGAGAATATAATAATAGTAATCTTGTTTTACCAACAAAACATCGATAATTTAATATCTTATCTTTCAGTTACGAGAAAACACACTTCAGAAAAAGGTCAATAGCTCTCGCTCCTGAGAATCGATTTGTATCCAAATATATAGTCCTATTTCTATCTTGTCTCATAGTATTGTTTTAAAAGTATTAAATATTAATGTACTGACCAAATTTGTAAGGGCTTTCTTATTGTTTTTTGGTGAGTGATTTTGAGGTTTCTATTTCAGATCAGTTTTTAGTTTATTTTGAAAGGTTGATGTCTATTTATAATAGCGATATCTTACGAACGTAAGGTAGATACGGAAAGTCAGTATGCTACAGTGTTCTGAATAAATGCGTGTGGCAACCCATTATTGTCCCACTGCTGTGCACGGGTCTTCTCTCAGAATGAGAGAGTTTTTGGCCATAGTCCACCGTGGTTACCAAGTGCGAATTGGTGGACTTCACACACCTCCGAGAACTTTTTTTTTAAAGAACTCTCGGGTGTGTAGGTTTCCTCACGATGTTTTCCTTCATCGAAAAGCAGTGATAATTAATTTCTAATACGCACATAATTTTGAAAAATTAGTGGTGCGTGCCTGGGTTTGAACCTCGGACCTTCCGATCGAGAGAGCAAGTTTCAACCATGAGGCTACCACTTGCGTGTAGAAGACTTTATGATATTTGGGGTTTACTAGATCGATAAAAAAAATGTCGAAAAATTAATAAGTTGTATCACACTATCACACCCTTCAAGTCGAAACAAATGACCTACATTTGTTCTAAGATGAAAAAATAGTGGAAATTGAAAGAGTTTTACCAACTTTTTGAACTAAGAAGAGCTTTACCACCTTTTAATATCTATTGATCTCTGTAAACAGCCTCAATACTTACAAATCCACACCATCCTTGCAACATAGACTGCCTGATGCCGACTCCCATGTTGAAGTCTTCTGACGTGTGGTGCACTTGATGTTGAGCCCAGAGGAAGTGGACCTCTGAAAAATAAATGGAGCCATGTAACTCTAATACTCAGTTGCTATGTTAGATAAAATGAAAAGTGTGGCTTCATAATCACTAACCTAACCTAAACTAACCTAACCAAATACAAATTCATTGTTAAGATGGAATTGTATAAATCTACTTTTTATTCTGCGTTCTTTAAAAGCAACGTCGTCAACCCATTATTGTCCCACTGCTGGACATAGGTCTTCTCTCAGAATGAGAGACTTATAGGCCATAGTCCACCGCGCTGGCCAAGTGCAAATTTGTGGACTTCACACACCTTCGAGAACTTTTTTTTATAAAGAACACTCGGGTGTGTAGGTTTCCTCACGATGTTTTCCTTCACCAAAAAGAATTAATTTCTAATACGCATTTTTTTTTTAAGAAAAATCAGTGGTTTGCGTTGTGAAAAATCAGAAAATCAGTGTTGTGGTTGCCTGGGTTTGAACCTCGAACCTCCCGATCGAGAGGGCAAGTTTCAACCATTAGGCTATCACTGCTCTACTTTAAAAGAAACGCAGAATAGTAATTATTTGGGTTTAATATTTTTTCCTGTCTTATTTTTAGTCTAGCAAATGTTTGGCGAAAAAGATGGACTACCTCTTATCTTTAGTTTTTCGAATGCGTTTCCTATTTTGGTATCATTCTATTTAGTTCTCATGATAACAACAAAATATAAAAGAAAAGATGAAATAAAGAATCTAAATTCAACTCACCATGACAAGCTCTATGTATCCAATAATAGCAGAAATCGACTCCCAAAGCCGCAGCATACCATGTCAAAGGACTATCCCACGGTAATTCAATCAGTCTATAGTGGGCATAAATCCAGGTATAAAGATAGGACTCCGCTCCTCGCCAAATTAACCTGAAAAAGAAATTTATGGTTAATACCGATTTCACCCAGAAAACTGGAAGCATCTATAAATGAAACGATGATCTATATTGCTGGCCATCGGTACATCCAAAAATATATAATGTTTCATCTTAAACCGATTGATTTTATGATACACACGCTTTCTACACTCATAGACCCACAGTAGGATTTTCTCCTGTGTCGTGGATACCATGGACACACACAAGACGAATACACAAACACCCAGACCTAGAACAGGAATCTAATCTCATCATTCAGATACCTGTCTCGCCGGGAATCGAACCCGGGACCCATTGGGCGTCAGACCGGTATGGTAACCGGTATGATGATATGATGACAGTAAATCCAAACCAAATTGAATTTGATTTGAACAAATTCGATTTGAAATATTGTTTCACGTCATTTATCGTGTTAGATCATGAGTGTTGTTTGTTTGAATCAAAATATTCCATGAATAAACCCTCAAAATACGTAATTATATCAATAAAAACTTCTTATTTTTGGAGGCCACACGTATACGAATATAATGAAGTATTATCTTTATTATGAGAGTATCGTGTATTCCATCATTATCTCTAATTATTCTTTGAAAATGTCCTTATTACTGTTATATATGTACGTACATATTTCGATGTATTAATAGTAAGTAATATTTAATTACAGAAAATATTATTATTCGGTTATAACAAAATATTATTGGCTTAACTTGTAAGTTAATTAGTATGTTTCTATATTTTTATAAGACTATTTTATAAGGCATTACTAATCTATTGTTTACGTCATCTCATCACATAAGTATTCAAGATACAAATGTCTTGTACTGAAACTGCATACAAAATCCGAGAATACTTATTAATGTTCTTAACAATCCATCTTAGCCGAGATCGACAAATATTATGTTATTTCTTGGCTTAGATAACCACTTGACAACAGAATTATCGAACTGGCGTCTCGGCATCTTTACTTATGATAATAACTGATAGATGGATTGATGAGGACGGCTTGTTTGTTTCCTTTTAGTTTTTTCCATCTTTTATATCACAAATATATTTCTCTAATATTTAAAGTTTAATAAAATTTCAATTATAAGTCGGTGGTCTTGCGATAGGATGTACACTTTTTTGGTAGGTATTTTTTTATTTGACTGAAGGAACAAACGAGCATGCAGTACACCTGATGGTATGTGGTCACTACCTCCCGTGGACATCTATAAGTAATTTCATATAGAAAATAGGTTCTATCTGAAGTCAATCACAGATGCGTTGCTACTCCCGAGGACTATGATGGTCGCCTCATGTGAAAGTGTGCCGGCAACCACACCCTTCCATCGAAACGCAAGAAATGTTTCACGATAGAAATAGGTGTGGCGGTGGTAGTTCGCCGGTCGAACTACACTGGTCCTACCACCTTCAGAATCCTAATCTTTCAACTTATAGGATGTACACTTTTTCGGTAGGTAATTATATTGATGATTAGATTGAAAGGTAGCAGAACAAGTATCATTCGTCTGGGTACCACCGTCACACCTTTTTAAAGCATTTCTTTATTTACAGTAAAGAGTGGTTGCCGGTTGTATGAAGTTGCTTACAGCTATGATGTTTACAGGCGGCAGTGATCACTTACCATCAGGTTAACTGCATGCTCGTTTGCTACATCTTTTTTATAAAAACATATACAATTGGGTGATACATTACAAATATGCCCAAAGATATGGGATTGATCACATAAAATACATAATTGTATAATTATATCAACACAGAATAAAAGACTAGAAACAATATATAATCCACTTCTTCATATTATAATTAAATGTCATACGATAATTTTACCGTTTAATTATTCTAGTTACAGGGCTATAAGAAAATATTCAACGTCAGTAATAAAATATTCATTACAACTATTTCTTCGAGCTTATTAAATGCATGAGTCTGTATTAATATGGAATAGTAGTTCAAGTTCGTTCAAACATTATTTATGCGATTATTGACTTTATGCTAAGTAAGTCACGTCGTATATTTTATGAGTCATAACCGTCTTGACTGTGACAAAGTTATGTACTATGTATATGTATCTGTTATTACTGAAAGCTATTTTTTTCGTTGGAGAACATTTACAGAGTAGCAGAATTAGTATGGTTTGATTGAGGAGGGACTATCGCCATAGCTATTTTCGGTACGATGCAGTTATAGCAATAGCAATTATTATTTCGGTGAAAAGTGTGGTTGCCATCACTTTCAAGAAATGCTTCACGCTAGAAATAGTTGTGGCGGTGGTACTTCCCCGGTCGAACTACACTGGTTGTACCACCTACAAGTCAGTCTTATCTGAACTTAGCAACAGATGCGTTGCTACCGCTGAGGACTAAGAACACCTCAGACAAGCATGTCTTTTTTACTATATTTTTCAGACCAAAACACAGCAACATGACAGCTAATAAGACTGCTGTCTTGGGCAGATATAGTTATGGCAATGGTGTTTTTGGAATCAAATAAAAAGAGTTGTACCACTTATAAATTCAATCTTATAAGAAAACTAGCTGCACCTGGCGCGCGTTGCTACGCCATCACAAAAAAAATACACTAGAAACCTTCGCGAGCTCATGAATAACTTTGCTAAAGATCATCACATGATCAAATGAATAGTTTACGATTTTATAGAGGACATCCAGACAAACATTAATTTTTATAAAGAAGAAGAAGATAAAGATATTACTCACCTTCCACATTCTTGGAAGAGTCCATGGGATATGCTAGTAATACCATCGTTCAACCGGATTCCGTGCTTTCCTTTTAACCTTAGCACTATGTGTTCTATTATCATGAATATTAGGAAGTATGGGTATGCCTGAAACAAAACAAAAACATAGATAAGTGATACGTAAACTAAATTAAACTTAGGTCATAATACTGTTAAACGAAGCAGATATTAAAACAACCGTGGGTGTTATAAGATCTTAGACTTTGTTAATATTTTTGATCCTAGACATTTTTCCAGACGTGTCTGTAAGTGTAACTGACACTAATTGGAATAAAGTCGGAACAAGAGCCATTATATTAGTAAGCTAAAAATACTGTTATTTACTTTGTAAGTCATAAAAAGTACAATAAAGTACACAATTATACTGAAAGAATATTATTATGCTTACAATTATTTTGTATAATTGAACGTAAATTACATACATTTCTAACATTTGTAGTAATGTTTTATCATTATTTAGTAAGATGGATCATTCTATCTTCAGCTACTTTTTCAATTAAGAAATAATTAAATAGGTTTTGTAATTCAAGTTTCAAAGCAAAATCTCCCCATGGGCTATACTGCGTAATAAGTATTGAAAAAATAAGAAATGAATACATAATTACATATATCCCGAATTTAAAATTCAAATTAAAACGTAAACAACATAACAAAAGTTGCTAACGTAACAAAGTCTACACTTGTTTGTTTTTGTTGAATGTTGAATCATTAAATGTTGTTTTATGAGATTGTTATTCGACTTTTGTTTACTTTAAACTGAGTATTTTCATTGTTGCGTATTTTCTTTTATAACATACAGTTTAAAAGGTATTCATACTGAAGGAATTATGTAATAGTTTTATTTTATAAATGTTTACGTAGTGTTTAATATTGGAGAAGTAAAAGAGCATGCAGTCCACCTGAAAGTAAATGACCATTGATGCCCATAGAAATGTGTAATCAACCTTAGATAGGATCTACATATAAGCTAGCCACATATGCGTTGCATATGCTCAGCAATACTGAGGACTAATTTGAACTTACTACAATTACACCTATTTCTAACGTGAAGCATTCCTTGCGTTTCAATGGAAGGATGTGGTTGCTGGCACACTTTATATGAGGTGATCATTATAGTCCTCGGGAGTAGTAATGCATCTGAGATTGACTTCAGATAAAACCTATGTTCTATATGAAGTTACTTACAAATATCCATGGGCAGTAGTGACCACTTACCATCAGGCGGATTGCATGCTTGTTTGCTACTTCATTATTTAAAAAAACAGACCAGAACACAAAAGCGCTATTTAAACTCAATTATTATTTGGCATTTTATTATTTTTAATGCAAAAAATCATTATCTTCGTTTATATTTTAATTTAATATTTATTTAACAAGTATTTTTGCATAATTTTATTACATGAAATGTCGATGTGGTTCGTCTTTTGTTTTAAGTAAGGAAATTTTTAAATTTAGAACGATGTCCGCACATTAAATGAAGTCCATTGTATTAAAGACATAACATTTAATCCACCTTAGAACTATTCGCAAAATCCAACGTGGAATTTACGTCTCGTAGAAAACATTCTCTCATCGCCTATTTATATGAAGTATTAGGGTCCACCTTAGCCCATTAAGAATTAATAGAAATTCCACCGGAGAAAATAATGAAAAGGTTTAATAATAATAACGGTAAATTCAACAGACATTATATTAGAAAAGGAACGTAATAATGAGCTTTTAGTATAAAATCACCCAATGATCACTATTACACCCAATAGTTACTATCAATTGGTTGTAAAATGCAGGTACATTTGTAATCGACCCGAAATAAGTAGAAGTCATAATTCTATTCGTCCATCAACCTTTTGAGGTACACTACTTGACGAAGGGCTCCCCTAATGGGGGTTTACCAATGGTCATCGCGCCTGGTATTAGAATTCGTGGCCACTGCTCTGATTTGCTTCACTCCTGTGGTAACACTGACGCTCCTGGGCACTTCAACTATCGAATCGATCGAGTCGACTATTTACCGAAATCAATTGACAGTAAACTCTTTCTATCAGATAGATTGCAAGCTCACCGATTACTTTATTACTACAATCTACTTCATAGATAGCACATACATACATAGATGGTCGACCAATTCGCACTTGGCCAGCGCGGTGGACTATGGCTTAAAACACTCTCATTCCGAGAGAACCCGTGCCCAGCAGTGGATCAATAATGGGTTGACCACATGGATGGTATATTTACAATTATTAAGTATAGAACTAGTTTTTTAATGAATTGTACACAAAAGTCACATACTTTTGTGTAATCATACCTACTCATTGTGTTTTCATCGTAACAATCGAAAACTAATTGTCGTATCGAATCGGTACAAATACCCGAGGCATCCGACACTGGGGCTTAACCTCAAATCTGCCCGTAACGCACACCGACGTGTTATGTTACGTTAGGTTAGGGCCGCGTCGCCGTAGTGAATGTTCGGGCACGAGTCTCAAATTACAGTGGTTACGCAATAACAGTGAAGCAACATCGCATACTTGGCTTTAATGAGGTGATCACGAAATATGCCATTCGTGACATTGAGATATCGATAATTGTGGTTGAGAAAGAGGTGGTCTCTTGAAAGTTGAATTAACAACAGTAGGAATTGGTGATATAAATAAAAAGACATTTATGATATAAATATATGAAAGTGTTTCTTGAAACCCAGAAATTGTAAAGTACATAACTTTTTTTTTGTGTATTATACAAAATACTTTATATCTGATTTTGTTTATCTATAAAAGAACTATTTGAATCGTTGTAATAAACTCAATACACCTATTACAAGATTATTCAGATACTCAGCTTATATAATTATAAATATCTTTAATGCAATCATATATTTTACGTAGATTGGTTATTTATGAACTAAATCTTCTATTTCTTAAGTTGTAGAATACTGGCGTTCCTATTACAGTAGTATAACTGAGACCTCTAATTATTCTTATATTTTTGTCTTATGGTTTGAGAAACGAAACCAGTGCTCTACATCAGGTCTCTACACTTATACAAGGCATATATGAATACTCAATGGTACCAACGCATATATAATGTTATAGCCAACAGAATTTTGGTAAAACTCCGATTCAATTTAAAGACGTTAATGTGATTTATCATTAAAAACAATATATACTCGTTAGCGTCTAATAGGTGAAATATTATGTGGAACGGAAAATAAAGAGCAGAAAATCGTGAATTTAAATAATAAATACTTATTAGCATCTAATATGTGAAAAATTATGTGGAACGGAAAATAAAGAGCAGAAAATAGTGAATTTAAATTATAAATACTTATTAGCATCTAATATGTGAAAAATTATGCGGAACGAAAAATAAAGAGAGGAAAATAGGCAATTTAATATATACATATACTATTACGACATGACATTTGTTTATGAATACTTATAGCATGAAATAAAGGATTAGTGGATATTAGTGGAGTCCTATGGGCAGAAGTGGACTTTTAGACTAATAGAAGGACTATAGAAGGAAAGAGTCTCACTCTTATAACATCATTTAAATATTATAAAGGCGAAAGTTTGTGAGTTAGTATGTTCGTTACTTGTTCACGGCTAAACGGCTGGAGCGATTTTAGTAAAATTTGGTAGAGAGTTAGCTGACACTCTGGATTAACATATAGGCTACTTTTTATTGTGGGAAACTATACTATTCTCACGGAACAATCGATACATCGATTTTCTTAACGCGGGCGAAGCTGCGAGGTTCAGCTGGTAATTTATAATCAGTTAACAACTGTTTTACTTAATCATAAATAATCAACGTTTTCATGGCGATAAAAGCGGTTAATTATGATATCGGTGATTAAGTGACATCAGTGTCGAGCGCCCCCTATTGATGATAATCGCATTACAATCCACGAGGCGGAAGGTTATGGTTAATGACCTCTTGTTGGAAAGGCGGGTTGCACACTAGGCAGTTATATGCCGATTTTCCCGCGGTATAAATTTCTGCTCGTATTTAATGCATAAAAGCAGTGATAGCCTAATGATTGAAATTTGCTCTCTCAATCGGGAGGTCCGAGGTTCAAACCCAGGCACGCACCACAGATTTTTCTAAATTATGCGCGTATTAGATATTAATTAACACTGCTTTTCGATGACGGAAAACATCGTAAGGAAACCTAAACACCCGAGAGTTCTTTAAAAAAAAGTTCTCAGAGGTGTGTGAAGTCCACCAATTCGCACTTAGCCAGCGCGGTGGGCTATGCCTAAAACTCTCTCATTCTGTGAGAAGACCCGTGCCCAGGAGTGGGACAATAATGGATTGTGACCCCATTTTAATGCATTGGCCTTGTCTTTACGTACAATTAAAATTATAGTCATAAACTTTATACTACGATATGATATAATATAACGATTCCTATGTTATCCTATCATACGAGTTTCTTGCTGAGTCTTCTAGGTTGAGGTCGTGTTTCAACCTGGTCGCAGTATAAGAAAAAAATTAAACTGGTAATTTGTAAATGCACGTAATAAACAAACAACGTATGCATATACAAAATAAATACATTAAATTGCATTTTATTATGAGCAGATTATATCATATACCTATACTCTGGTTGTTCCCCAGTTATGGCGAGAGTCCCGAGTACAGCAATAATATATGATGAATAATGAAATGAAGTTTGACTACAACTATCAATAATAGTCCTTGTGAACATTACATAGGCTTTTGTTTTTCATTGTTCACAAGTGATTATCTATAACACGAACGTTTTTCATAATTTTGAACGTCCTGTAATATGCAAAATCACAAGCGAAATTACATAATCTGAGTAGGGATATAGATTTAAGCCACAGTACCTACATCAACATATCCGATTCCTTAAAGATACAGAAAAAAATATGAGTATATAAAATAAGTTGTGAATTAATGTTTCACAAAAAGACCACATATAAAGGTTTGCTGCCAAAGCATATATTGTTATCTGGGGATATTTTTGGAAAGAGTATGATCTCTGAGTACCTACTACTATGTTTACTTAAATACTATTATAATTTGTTTTGTAAGCTGCACTCTTCCTAGTTATCTGATTTCTTTGACCTCTGTTACTTGTCTACGTAAAACGTATCTAATGGGTATTCGTTTATTAATAAATGCTTGTGATAACATAATAGATTGTCATACATTATTTTATGATAGCAAAAATCAAATTAATTCATATTATCTAGAGACTGTGGGTATAAAAATTCTCTATTTAGACTGCAAGTGGATAATTGATCAACGGAAAGAATCTTTAAAAATATTCGTTTATCTACCACATATTTATATGTATTTGATCAATCACAATGTCACCATTTCATCAAATACACTAAGACAAAGGACATCTAAAACCAACTACTAAATAGTCGCCTGGATTCAAACCTGGGTCTCTAATCAGTGAATCGTATCAGATTTATAATAAAGTACTCTTACTCAGGATTACATTTCCTGTTTTTAACCATAAAAGCCTTCGAAAGCAAACATTATTGTTTGTTGCATGCTCGGTGTATTACTCACGATTAAAACCAAATCGATCTCTTATAATTTAATGGGTTCAGTATATTTTATTGGCGCCATATAATTTTATGAAAAAAAGATTACCCAACCTTGTATCCATTTAAGTAAGAATCATTCAAATACTACATAGCTTATATGTATAGGTTCAATTAAAAAATACTTATCACTGTGTTTATTTGGATCGGGCCTTTTTTTACTAATTTAATTTTCAGTGATTTCAAATTAACTGACATATATTTGTTCAATAATCTATAGATTAATACGTTAATACGTGAAAGATACTTGCCGCAGCCGCAGGAGTATGAAGTTACGCACGGTTATAATCTAAATTAGGGTCGAATTTCAACCGTTACAACGGGTGACTAGTTTAAAAAAGATATCAAGATGGCATACGTTTCGTAGGCATGCTTTGATTGGAGAGGTATCATCGCTACACCTATTTCTCGCGTAACTTCATGTGTTTCTGTGAAAGTTTGTGGATGCCGGCTTATTTTATACGAGTCGATCATCGTGGTAGTAGTAGCAGACAATATTCAATTGAATTAAGTATATTAAAGTGTAGGTAACTTTATAATAACATATTATTATTGCATCATCGTCTTCAATAAGTTCAGCTTGTCTTACATTAAATATATACATAGATACAAGGAAAACGTGCAACGGTTCCCAGCCATCCAACGGTACTCTGAAAGCTTCGTGCCAGTTAAACGCACAGTACGACAACCTTGACGACTTTTTATTTTATTCATAGATTCGTATTCGTATTGAATACCTAATATCAAATCGAAATAATAAAATTGTCGTGTCCGCATTTCTGTAAATTACAAACTTTCTAACAAAATGTGTGAATCAGTTTTTGAAATGTTGCTTGTTTATTACTAACACTGCAGTTGGAATGCTGTAATGTAATCACCAACAGACCGTGCAACCGAAAATCCAATAATCTAATAATCTTTAATGCTCTCGATAGACAATATTAGGAATCAAGCACTGGGAGTCTTACCCGATACTCGTAGTTAAGGTGGAATAACAGTGATAGCATAATGGTTGAAACTTGCCCTCTTGATCGGGAGGTTCGAGGTACCACTGATTTATGTCCGTGTTAGAAATTAATTATCACTACTTTTCGGTGAAGGAAAACATCGTGAGTTGAAGGAAAACCCGAGTGTTCTTTAAAAAAAGTTCTCGGAGGTGTGTGAAGTCCACCAATTCGCACTGTCTATTATGGTGGACTAAGGCCTATAACTCTTTCATTCTGAGATCACCCGTGCCCAGTAGTAGGACAATAATGGGTTGACGACAATTTGGAATATACAATAATAATTATTTTTGCACTCATAACTTCTTTAGCTTCACTGGGACATTTTACTACATAGGATATTATGAACACATACAAATAGGAATTCGTGTACGTGAATTCCTACTTGTATGCAAGTCCACAATACATATAGTTGATAGAGATCTAAATCCAACTCCCTTTAAATACGCACATTTTGAAGTCAATCACAAGCGAGATACTTCTTCTGAGGATTAAGACATGACGCGTCCACGACCACGCATATTCGCACAAATGATTCAATTTCAACCCTAAGATTGGACTTGGACCTAGATTTGCACCTGATTACCTTGATACAAACAACAACACCTTAACATTGTTATTGTAACTTAGACCATTTATCATCACGTGTATTGCTACTTAAATATCGGAAAAAATAGTCAATTAATTAGATATGTTTTGTAAGGCAAAAATGTTTGTATCACGACTACTGCAATAAATATGTTTTGTTGATTGATTAGAACATTATACCTTTGTGGTTTGCAACAATAATACAATTTTTTGTTCGAACCACACCTTCGTAAGAATTGCAAAATCATTGGAGAGGCAAAAAATCCGAGCGTCATATATACGTGTGTATTTTTTATAATTTAGTTGATAGTTGCATAAGTTATGTTGATTATCAGGCTCAAGGTAAAGGTAGAGGACGCTTGGACCGAGGCACTTATCCGGAAGCTTTAATTCGTATGTATTTTTATCTTATTGAAGAAGCAAATAAGTTAGCATCCTACCTTTTAAATAAAATATTAATTATTTAAATTAAAAAAAATGTAAAAAGAAAAACAGGTTACAAAATGTACATATATAGGTACAAAAAAGAAAAACAAAAACATAAACAAAATAATAATTGTATGTAAATTTTCTAAATAGTTTTTCTTTTTATATACTTTTTAATTAAAATAATTAGTATTTCATTTTATTGGGAAGCTTGTGAATTAAAAAACGAAATATTTTCTATCTCAATACAATATTATGTGACAAATAGCATCCTATCAGATGTTGATGATTAAGTTTATCTATACAGTGTATAGACCTCTGCAACCGACTCTATTTATACAGACTTAAATATTCAAGGCGATTGATACTCGACATATTTTTTCCGTATAAGCCTATGGCGGCACTTACAATTTTCAGTTACAATATTCTTCTCTTACACTATCACCGGATCGGAACAAGATTCCAACTGAGAAATTCCGGAGAGAAGCTCAACCTCTGTTTTTTTTTCTTGTTTTGTGTTCTTCATTTTTTTTTGTTTCTTATACCACCTTGATTGTATACTAGCTTTGAACTTATTTATTAATTTATTATTGTCAAAAATTGACTTTTGAAAAGGACCCATTAATTTAAGGAACGGTATTAAATTTAATTGAAATTGGTTTGCATATAAACATATTATGAACATACGAGTAATGTACCTACATAGCAACGAAATGTAACTATGTAGTAGTTATACGTTTTTATTTTAATTAAATCGCAAGTCATAATGAAAAAAATTGCAATGTCACGTCATTATTTGCACGACTTTTTGTACGCATGTATTCGATGTTTACTTATTTAATTTTTTTGTGACTTTTTTGCTGTCGATAAATGCTCAGTATATCCAAGTAAAAAATGTACTTAACGTCCTAATTGCTGTCAATATTTAGTTTTTACAGTACCATAATCAATAATCATAAGCAATCCAGTACATGGCAAGTGCTCTAGGGTGATAAGTTTATTACTGGGCATTTACCTTTTTCTAATGAAAAAACGGGTATGAATTTTTAATGATGCATTTAGTCTATAATATTGACACTAAGATTCTGCATCTACAATGTGTATAGTATTTATAGTAGAAATCCAGAAAAATACTCAGATCGTAGGCTATTGCATAGCTTTTATCGCGGGCCTTGAGCGCGGTGAATCAAGAAATTCCGTAACGAGAAGACCTAACAACCACTTCACCTACCATATAGCGTAGCCGAGCGTTTGCTTAACGTGTAAGCAGCTGTTTCTGAGAAAGTATATAGTATCAAAGAAAAAAACTTAAATTAATATCAAAGAAAAAAAAATACTGCATAAATAAATAATAACTATTTATTTATGCAGTATTTTTTCTTTTGTTTAAGCATAAGTTGATAAAAAATGCTATGCAATAGCTTTACCACGGCAGTCTCCGAGTGCCACACGTTTTATTTGGATAGAAGTTGCAAATGAACATGCAGTCTACCCTATAGTAAGTGGCCACTCATTCCCATGGATATCTGTAATCAACTCCATATAAAGATTAGAGTCTAAATTGAGGTTTGGCATAGATGCGTTGCCACCTCTGAGGGCTAGAGTTAGATTTAAGAGTGCCACCACAGTAGACATTTTACACTGCGGTGCCACTGATGAGTAAGATTCCTTTCTCATTCTTTTCAGATAAGAATTTTACACAATAATGTGTAATCGTAATCTCAGTCTGAGAGAAGACCCGTGCCCAGCAGTGGGACAATTATGGGTAGACAACAATGTATAATAGTATTTCTATATAAATTTTATATTGCATTTATTTGAAATTTTCATCTTTCTTTAACCCCTCTATCTGGTGGATAAAATATGAGTATATAATTCTATTCTAATTCGCGTAATCTATGATTTGAATGAAGTCAGCAGTTTCGTCATTCAGTAGTTTCGAACAGTAAAAAAAACAAACAACAAAATATTTATGCCGTTTGTCAAAAATAATTTTGCATTATTCATTAGAATACATATTTTCCATGTTCACATTAGTATTGAGTATGTTTTGTGATATTTTTTGTGCACTGTTATGCGTGTTGTTTACAAAATGGCGTATTTAGAGTCTGATAAAAAATAATGCGTAGCTCTACGTTTGCGAATTTGTTTTGTGCAATATTATTGTCCTTGATCCTTCTAAATTGTATTTTTTATTCAAGATCAAAAATTCGTAAAACGTACCTATATTAAGGTTCGGTAATCGGTAGCCAGATAAATGGAAGTATTGTCCACGTTATAGCATATTAGTAACAAAAAGCACGAAACTCAAAATTTCGGAAAAGTGACGAAGTCTATCGCCTAACAAACTTTAAAGTTTCGTGCTGAAAAATACAAAAATAAATGTTACATTCATTTCATAAAGGCGCTGTAAGAAATTGCCTAAAATGGGAACAAAATTTTGTTATTTCCAAAAAAAACAGGTTTCACATTAGGTCTCTCTTATTTCTACAGCGCAATATGTAAATGATAAAAAAAACGAATGCTCGTATATTAATTTATATTTTACCTTTTTTTGATAAAATAGGTCATTAGTCTATTTTCTGGCGTTTTTTATAATTTTCGACAATATATTTGAATTCTTAACCAATACATTTGTTATAAATAATCATTTGAAATATAAGGAAGGTATATTATGATAATCAATACGTATATGCAATTTCACTATGACGTGATTCATTAAATTGTGATAAGTAGATTATTTGCATTCATGACTTCAGAATTAATGATTAATCGATCATTCATTTAAAAATATAAGGAAGGTATATTATGGTAATCAATATGGAATTTCACTATGATATGACTCAATAGATTAGAAGTAGTTTATTTAGCATTTCATGACTGCAGAATTAACGGAATAATTTAAGTTTAATATTAATTCATTTCAAATGTTTGATTGATGTAGACTTAAAAACAATTTAAGTATGTGTAATGTAAGATGAATGTATGTTTGACGAACAGAATAGACAATTTTTCATTTAAATTCATGAGGCGTAATTTGAATAACTAGTCACCCGTCGCAACGGTCGAAATTAGACCGTAATTTAAATTAAAAAACTAAACTTCATCTTGTCGAAGGTAGTACCAATATTTCTCTTATTTAAATAAATTACAATAATTCAAGTTATTTTGAATTGCATTTAAAAGCAATAGCGGTTGTTTTGACAAAGACATCTGACATTTTTAAAGTTATGTGTTTTCATAGTAAGACATTGTTCTATTTCGTTTATTATGTATGTGTTTGTGACAAATGCACTTTAGTGTGTTTTAAGTTGATTTAATGTATGTTATATGCATTATTAGAAAAATATATTAACATTCTGCACTCCTTCTCTACGTCCACTACAACCGTGCAAAATTTCATACTAATCCGTCCGCACCATATTACTTAAAAATGCTTCACAAGTTTTTGCTTCACGTATTAATATATAGATGTCAGTCGTATTTCTTATAAGATGTACCAACTTCTATAAAGTCTTATGGAAATTACAGGGGCAAATATAGGTATCCATAAAAGTAAATATATATATTTTTTTTAAAGAGTGAAATAAATAAATATTTCCTCGTTACTTATCGTAGTGCAATGCAGTATACGAAAATATATGATTCGATCATTGTTGAAGGGTGTTTAATTTAAGTTTTGCGCATGTTTAGAGGTTTGTCAAGATTCTCATTTTGTCTATACCTGTGTTTCTAAATCTGTGGTCCGCGGATCTTTATGAGTCAGCAAGTATATGAAAGATGGTAGGCAATCTCATATTGAACCATTAAATATATGCCACTGAAATTCCTTTGAAAGATCTCAATCCCATACCTGAACCAATAAATATATGCTGCTCAAATTCTTTTCTCAATTCAGTTTTTATACGTTAATTTTTGTGTTCATAAAATATACGATATGAGAACATTTTAAAAATAATCATTTTAACTTATTTTTAATGTGTAGTATTTAATATATATTTTTTTATTTGCAGTATTCTAATGTCCGAAGCTTAATGCTGTTTTTAATTACCTTGAGAATTGTGTTTGTTTTCTTAGCCTTCTGCAGGTGGAAAACTACGCTTTTTGCTTCTATAGTTATAGTTTTTATTAAATGAATAGGTATACGTTTTTAATTGTTTTTGTTGTCTTGTAATTAGTGTAGGTAATTATGAACTTATATTATTATAAAAACGACAAATCTGCGCGAGTACCTTAAAAATATAATAAAGCTCAATACAAAAAATACTACACTTTATTACCTAAGTTCCGAAATGAGGCAAGGAACGACTAATTTATTTTGACTAGATTTTTCGTTAGTGTGTTTTGTTGGGGATAATTCCTATTATATTACTTTGTAAGGGCTTTGCGTCAGACAAACACAGCCTTGTCCTGATTTTTATATACAAAGTTGAAGAAACACTTGCAAGTAAATCCGAGAGAAAAGGCTCATTATATATACATTTTTCAGAAAGCTCACCTGTTTACAAAAGTTAGGCACGTCTTCCTGTTTCTCATACATGGTATCCTTGGGGGAGATTATGTAAAACATCCTCCCTAGAGCCTTTACGTGGCCAGCGAACAGATCGGAGACACCAGTCTCCATGGTAGCGTTGGCAAACACTTCGGCCGCCATCTTTAATTATTACCTGAAACAAAATAATGTACTTGTGAAAATAAGTAATAATAATAACTTATTTGTTAATTAATTTAATGTTAGTGATTTTCTAAAAATAATTATAGTCTAATTAATAAATAATTACATGCAACATGTAAACAATCACAATTTATTAATTATCACTACATAGTATAAAACAAAGTCGCTTTCGGCTGTCTGTCCCTATGTACGCTTAGATCTTTAAAACTACGCAACGGATTCAAATGCAGTTTTTTGTAATACATAGAGAAATTATAGAGGAAGGTTTTTATGTATAATACATACATATTATAGTGGAGGAATATAGATACTTTTAGATTTTTTGCTTTTAGGCGGATCGAAATTCGTTGGGTGAACTTGTGAAAAATAAAGTCCTACAACTAAAATAACAGATAAATGTAAGATGGCAATAAACTATAGAGTATTCAGTATTTCTTTTATGAGCCAAACTACACGTCATTATGTTTCTGTAAATAATGTTCATTTAAGTGTTTTGCAATAATATCTTCTGACTCATATAATAATAATTGTAACACAACAAAAATAAACAATACGCATCATATTTCACAACTCGCGTGGCGGTGCGGTTACCGTAGTATAATGGTCTGACATGGGTTCCGGGTTCGATTCCCGGCCAGACAGGTCTGAATTATGAGTTTAGAATCTTGTTCTGGATCTGGGTGTTTGTGTATTCATGTTTGTGTGTGTCCATGGCACCAACAACACAGGAGAAAATCCTACTGTGGGGAAAGCGTTTTTTTTTTATATATATAAGTTTCCTTTAGTTTTAATAAGGCATTTAATCTGTATAGGTATATTATTTATAGTCATACGTTAAGAGTAAATAAAAGTCTCGTTAAAACGTATAACAAAACATATAAAACAGAAACACAACTGAGTAATAGGCCGGCTTATATCGAAATAAACACATGTGAAAGCGTGAGGCGCAAATTGTGAAGCGGTCGTATGTTTAGTTTACTGTAATAAAAGGAGACAAGATAAAGTATTACGGTACTTTAGCACTGTTTCCATGGAACAGTTTTATTAGGTTGATATAGCAAACAAAATGAAATGAAATATATTTTGTATAGGCCTGCGGGGGCACTTACAAATTGTCAGTTATATTTTTTTTCTTACACTACCACCGGATCGGAATACGACCTCAACTGAGAAGATCCGGCAAGAAACTCAGCCATTTTTTTATTATTATTACAGTCATGTTTTTTTTTACATGGTAATGAAAGTTAGCTCCAGTACAAGCCCCACCTGACACTGATCACTGTCGTCCTGTAACATCTGTAAGCAACTTCACGAAGAACAAGGTTTCTACCTGTAGTCAATCACAGCATGCAACTCTCGAGGACTAATATGGTCGCTACATATGGAAGTAAGCCGGTAACAATCAACTGTAGTAGAATTTTTATATGGGTCTTAATATGCAGTTTTTTTGGGTTTTGTTTTTTTTCTACAATAATAGAGAGTGCTAGATGGGAGAACGCGTACGGTTCGACCGTGGATGTTCCACCACACTTATTTTTAATGTGAAGGAGCTTCTGCGTTCCGTTGGAAAAGTGCGGTTGCCTTCTCTCTTCCATATGACGCGACCATCTTAGACCTTTGGAGTAGCAACGCATCAGTAATTGACTTTATATGGAAACTCTACTCTGACGAAGTCAATAACAGACGTTCATGGGCGGTGACTTATTATCAGGTGAACTGCTTCCTAGTTTGCTATTTCAAAAAAAAACTAAACAAGCATATTTCCGCGGCTCCGCTCGGTAGGCTCGCGGTCACCACGGCAAAAAGTGTCCTATGTGTGGTATCAAGGACATAAACGATCATTGTGCCAAATTTCATCAAATCTCGATTGTTACTTGTAGCGTGAAAGTAACATCTATCCATCCTTACATACTTTCTCCTAAATAATATTAGTAGGAAGTAAAAGTTGTAGTAAAACTTTCATAAGAGTCAATAAAAATGTCATTTCTTATAGAAGTGAAATCTAAACGAGGAACATAAATAGATTTTACTGAGATTGAGTGTGAAAAGCACGAAATGATAAGATAAATAATAATTAAGATACAAATTACCGCCAATCACTGCCTATTCGTATTTTGTTTACTTTACAATTCATTAAATATGATATGCGTAACTGAAACCCGAAACTTTTTTATCCGTTTAAAGTAGCAAACTGCCCACTAGATGGTGAATGGCCACTGCCACCCATGGACAATCTGTAAGCAGCGTCATATAGTGTCCTATAGAAACCCTGTTGGGTTTTTTTGATCAAAACTATCGGATATTTCTTTTTTTATCTGACTGAAGTAGCAAACGAGCATGCAGTCCACCTGGTGGTAAGTGGTCACTGCCGCCCATGGACATCTGTAATAAACTTCATACAGAACATTGGTTCTATCTGAAGTCAATCACCAATGCGTTGCTACTCCCGAGGACTATGATGGTCGCCTCATATAAACCACCACCACACCACCGGCAACCACACCCTTCCATCAAAACGCAAGAAATGCTTCACGCTAGAAATAGGTGTTGACGACATAATTCAATATCCACAACTTTATTTAAAAACATTATTACATTTATATACATCTACATTTAAATCCGATATTACATATTCATTACCCCAAAAACAACTGATTGAGAAAAATACTCATAAGTTTACTATAAGTTTAGTATCAGTCACGATATCACAGAACGAAATTTCGGTCAATGGAGACAATTCTTGAAGGTCCAACGATAAATGCGATGGTACGTAATAACTAAATGATTTGACAAACGGTAGCCCTTCCAACAAATAACATTACCACTCCCAAGTAAATAAAAAGAGGCTCTACCAAGTTAATATCAGTCGAAATTGCTAAAGTTCTGTTTACTTCACGAAGTTGGAAGCAGTTAGCAATACGCATTATAAAGCAATTTACGGTGTTCCTTTATCTAGTACTTCGTTTCATTTCCGTTATGCTAAAGTTTTATTAGATCTTCTTTATTCCCTGATGCCAGGACCCTTAATGTAGAAACCTCGGAGCCACCATCGCCAGACATAAAACACTCAGGTGGTAGAACCAGTGTAGTTCGACCAGGGCGGTAGCACCGCCACACCTATTTCTATCGTGATGTATTTCTTGCGTTTCGATGAAGGAGTGTGGCTGCCGGCATGCTTTTATATGAGGCGACCATCTTATTCCTCCGAAGTAGCAACGTATCTGTGAATGACTTCAGATGGAACAACTGTTCTATATGAAGTAGCTAACAATTCATCCGCCACTGTTACCATTTACTTTTAGATGTACTGCATGCTTTCTACTTCAACTTTATGCTAAAATATGTATAACTTAAGCACGATTATAATACTGTGTGATTACAGATATCTGAATATTTATTAAAAAACTCCTTCATGTTAACAAGAAACGGAAATATTTCTTCCTGGAGTCAGTTGTATAAGTTTTCCTGCTTAGTTCTTCAACATAAATGTGTTTTCCCTTTTCCAGTACTTTTAAATTGGCTTTAAGTATAAACGATGAAATATGGAAGAACTTTCGTATCGAGGATTCTGGATCCATCCACATTTGAAATTTAAATGTCGCGAACGAGCGGAAACTTTTTCAAATTATGGCATCGAATGAGAAATTTTAAACCGGAACTAATTTTTCATTTTTTTTGTTCGTGACCTTTATTTCAGCGCGATATTTGGTTATATTGTGTTATCAAATAGTTTTAATCTATATTAAAACTATTTAAACCTATGTTTAAGTAGTAAACAAGCATAAAGTCCACCTGGTAGCTAGCTAGTGGTCCCTGAAGCTCATGAACATCTGTAAGCTTCGTCTCACTTCTCATAGAACAAGGGTTCTATCTAAAGTCAATCACAGATGCGTTGCTACTTCCAAAGACAGAGGGCCGCCTCATATAAAAATGAATCGGCACCACGTCCTTCTACCGAAATGCAACGCAATGCACCTTTTTTATTTATTTTTTATTTTTTTATTTCACTGAAGTAGCAAACGAGCATGCAGTCTATCTGATGGTAAGTAGTCACCGCCACCCATGGGCTTCTGTAATCAACTTCATACAGAACATGGGTTCCATCTGAAGTTAATCACAGATGCGTTGCTACTCCCGAGGACTATGATGGTCGCCTCATGTGAAAGTGTGCACCTGTGGCCAGACTCAGGTAAGTACTGAATCTTTTAAGTTATCTTTTAAGAATCTTTTAAGTTATTGATTACACATGTTTACGCGCAGCATCTACATTAGGTGGACTGCATGCTCATCACTACATAGTATAAAACAAAGTCGCTTCTCGCTGTCTGTCCCTACGTATGCTTAGATCTTTAAAACTGAGCTACGGATTTTAATGCAGTTTTTTTTAATATATAGAGTGATTGAAGAGGAAGGTTTTATGTACAATATATGTAAAATATAGTAAAGATATACTGATTAATTTATATTTTTGACTTTTAGGCGGAACGAAGTTCGCCGGGTTGGCTCGTATACTATATTTTTATAATGAGAAAAGCACGGGTTTTTTCATTTTAATCTTATTACCTACTGTTACGTATCACGCCAGCTACTTTCATTATCATATAAATAAAAATATTATAAATATATAGGTTAAGTACAATATGTAAATACTGTCTTTAATAATAACCAATTTGTTTTGATAAAAATGGCAGTAACATTTATCACTTTAATAACAAATTTATAAATAATTTTGTTTTTAACTTCTGCATTTTATTCAGATTATTATCTATATTAATGACGGAAAACAACTATTCGACGGTTACATAATTAATAATGTAGGTAGATAATTATAAAATGTATGCCTTATCATCAGTAATACAGTTATTATTCACAGTAAAGTTTTTATTATGTTTACTTTTAGATCTATAATAATTGTATAGTAAGATAATTAGGTTAGGAATGAAAATTATGTTAATTATATTCAGATTTTCCTCGCGTTCTCATTCAAATTCAATGAAAGTCAAAAATCTGTCTTCATATTACAATTTTATTAGACTTTTCCTGTAGCTTCGTCCCTTTGAATTAAAAACTATTGTAATCATCAGATTAAGCGCCTTTTTATGGTATCCCTGACAATTATAAAAACGGCAAAAAAAAAGAAAACAAAAATTATATTATTCTTATGTATGCACCAACGTCGCATAGGTACTATAAATTTTATACATTTCCTTCTACCTTAGTACTAAATTAATATGTGCAGGCAACACAGCATAAGATCTCTAGAGACTATTTTATATTCTACAAACGGTTACAAAGAGTGTCTTGGGGGTACCAATGTCATGCCGTCAACGCCACAGTTGAATCCAGGGCCGGCCTTTATCCCGGTGTCAGTCAAGTTTCTAAGAGCTGTCACTATAAATATATCTTCTTCTAGGGACTTTATGAAAGCTTTTCTACTTACTAAAATTAATAATGGCTGAGATCCAACGTACAGTTAAGTGGGAACCGATTTTTTTAAAATATATAGTATTAGCTAGCAAATGAGCATGCAGTCCACCTGCTGTTAAGTGATTACTGTCGTCCATGGACATCATATAGAACATAACTAACTAAACATAACTAAGTAAGCAACTTCATATAGAAAATGCGTTCTATCTAATGTCAGTCATAGATGTGTGGCTACTCCCGAGGACTGAGATGGTCGCTCTATTATGTGGTTTGAGCCGGACCCACACCCTTTCACCGAAACACAAGAATCGATTCACGCTAGACATAGGTGTGGTGCTGCTACTTCCCCTGTCATAACATACGTGTTATCACCTCACTAAGGGAAGCGTACAATATGTAATTTCTTTGTTTATATTTCTAAATTGATAATGCACGTAACTACTTATTTCTTTCGAAAGTTCTCTAATGATCTACAAAGGATATACAGGGACAGGACTATTCATTTGCGAATACCTACCTTCAAACAGAATTTTGATTTTGTAGTCTCTAATATTTTTATTCTATCTCTAACTATCTATCTAACTCTATCTAACTCTCTATCTCTTATGTTTAACATAATTTCTATGTATACTAATAGGATAACATAAACATACATTAAAACTAAGAAGACTGTTATAAATTAAGATAATAGCGTAATAAATTAATTACAGCTCTTCAAGATAACATCATCTTCTGAACATTAAATATTATCATTATATAAGTTAGTCTGGAATATTGTATGTATTATATAATTAAGGACCTTTGTAATTGTATTAACTTCCAATTTGTTATTAATTAATATCGTACAATATAATGCTAGCGCTCACTTGATATCAGAAGTTTAAGTAAATTTTAGAAGTTTTTTTATAAAACGTAGAAAAAGTTACGTGATCTTTTAAAATGCTTATGGGGTAATGCTTAAAGGTTGACAATAACATTATTTTTGTTTATTAAATATTATAATTAAATGTCATAACTTTAATTCAAATTAAAATACGATATGAACAATATATGCAAGAAAATCATCACTGTGCGGATTTCTTGAAAACAAATTAGCAAGAGAATACTTAGTACTTCTCAATAATTAGATAAATTAACATTAATCGTATATTAAATGTTACTTCAAATAATATATGCAAGAAAAATTATGTTTGATAGGATAGTCTGAAACAAATCAGTTATCTAGTTTTAATAATACATACATACACAAAAAACATACAAAAAAACAGACAGACAGACACTTAATTTTATATATAGATGATTACATTGTGCTGTCTATCCTTGACAACTGTCGCGTCTTTCAGATAACCGTATGACATGAAGATCATTTACAAGATATATCACCCCCTTCACAGAACAATCATTTATCTTATTTATGTTCCTTTGTATGTATGTGTTAGTGTGTATGTGTATTTAAATGTTTCAGGTGCCCTCAGGGTCAGTACAGTTTCTTAGTAATGACGCTTTAGTCATCCCTCAACAGACATTTTTATTGTTCTTATGTGGAAATTTACGAAACTTTTGGACATTTTCATTTAAAGAAACCATTTCAATTTCGTATGGAACATACCTGTGATTGACTTCCGGTAGTACCCCGGTTTTATATGAAGTTGCCTATAGATACTAATGATTGACAGGAACCATCTACCATCGGGTATAATGCGTGGTCGTTTATTACTCGCGTCAAATTAAAAAAATATATCGATCTCTCTTCAATAACCTAAAGTTATTTTATAACATACTCGTATATAACCATTTTTTTAAAGTGGGTAATCCTAATGGATACCCAGCCACCCGGGACAGCAGCTGGGTTATGCTCTCCAGACTCTTACCGGCTAAATCCCCACTGTGTTTTATGCTCGCACCGTACGGCGGGAACACGGGCACGCTTTCGCATTCATCCGCGAACCTGCCGGTGCCTGGCCGCTCCCGCTAACCTAACCTAACCAAACCAGAATGGAGCATAACATACATAACTACACACAACGGCACACACTTAACCGCAGATGTAATAAAATCCTCCAATTAGGTCAGCTCTAATTATTACTCATTATGAGATTGCCGATCCACTTAGGATACACAAACTGTCATTAGCATTGGACGTGTTTGCGTGTTGGCAGGAAACCATTGCCAAACTCCCGGTTTAGAATTACCAAAACAGTTCCACTCACTTTTTCGCAATTATAATTACACAATGGTTTTAGACATAAACATAATTACATCCTGTAATTTGGGACTTAGTGTTATGTATTGGTTGTTTACACCTTTAAAAATGTAATACTATCCCACAATTGGGTACATTAGGAGTGACAGCGGTGCTCCAGTGAAAACATACTCGTTTCATAACCAGCCATAATACTATGAATTTTTGCATTAGCTTAACGTGGAGGTGCCTCCTCGAAGCCGAAGTTAATTTGACGACAAAAAAGGTCGCAAAAACAAAATATTCTGCCACTCCCTAAACGTGTTCCGGGTTCGCAAGTTAAGTTTCAAATTCCTACAGGAAATACCGGTTATATAATACGAAACAGCAGATCCCCAAGACGTGCCATCCGCAGCCATGTTCCACTCTGATCACCTCAACCTAAGACTGAATTCCTGTCTAAACCTACAAACTAACCCATCTTGACACGTACTTATCAATTCCAATGATTAAGATTGAGCTTGATATTTTTATTAAGATATCTATAACAATAAGTTCATTGACCTCATTTATTCCACTAATGAATGACGCATTTACTTAACAAATATATCTAAGTTAGTACCTACTTTCGCTATAATAATGTCAGTGTCGAATATCGCATATCAATTTTCATGTAAACAATAATTGTATCATTCCATCCAAGAATAATATTCGATAATGGAAATCGTAGAAAGCAATTCAAATTGTTGACTTTTTGATTGTTTTGGCAAAACGTAATAAGTTGTAGTAAAGAGCAGTGATAGCCTAATGGTTGAAACTTGCTTTCTCAATCGGGAGGTCCGAGGTTTAAACCCAGGCACGCACCACTGATTTATATGCGTATTAGAAATTAATTATTATTGCTTTTCGGTGAAGGGAAACATCGTGAGGAAACCTAAATACCCGAGAGTTCTTTAAAAAAAGGTATCGGAAGTGTGTGAAGTCCACCAATTCGCACTTGGCCAGCGCGGTGGACTATGGCCCAAAACTTTCTCATTCTGAGAGAAGACCCGTACTTAGTAGTGGGACAATAATGGGTTGTGCCACAATAAGTTCTTACTAAAATCATTGGTATGGTAGATTATTTTGTAAAGTGACGTTAGGTGCAGTCAAAAGTTAGATTGGTGACCGCATATTGCTTACATTGTTGCGCTTTCTGACGCAAAGATTGCATCCCATTTAAAATATACACCTAAATTTCAATTTATGCCGTCCGTTACCAATCTCGGCATATTATCGACGATACGTAGAAGGACTATTAGAAGATAAAATCTAATTATTAACCTAATTTATGTAAGCAAGAATAATAGAACCTCTGGGAATTAATTACTATTCCCAATACTGCTTTCCCAAGGTTATGGTCATATTACATTGTTTACTCCCCAGTGAATTTACATAATTACTTTGACCTCTGAACGCTGTATGATAAACGTTATCGCTTGAGCATAATTTTGTATTTTTAACTCGATTATCTGTTTTGAATAGTATAAATAATTCCATGCATTATTTATGCTAATTTGATAATTAATAACGCGTGTGTATTTGGTTTGATACAAAAATAACTTATTTATTAGTGAAGCGTAGGTCAAAGTAGCAGATCGAATCGAAACAATATCTTCTGATTAATAGTTTCGTATTAATTGTCAATTAATTATTTGAATTGTGATGGAAAAATTGCGAACAAATGGACTTCATGACTACATTACCATAAATATCTAAGCCTATCAATTTGAATTAAGACAATCTGGTAGCTGTGTTAATTTTTCTTACTTACCTACATTGAAATGAGTTATTAATGCTATTTTTATAAAAATGAAGTAGCAAACGATGTTATCCACATGTGTGTGACGGAAGTGGTCACTGCCGTCTGTCAACACCTCTAATTAACTATAGATAAGATAAGAGTCTTACACGAGGTGTGTGGCCACACGTGCGTTGCTATCCTGAGGACTAAGTATGTTTTCTTAAGCACACCTTTCAGACCTTGACACAGCAGCGTTTAATATTCGTACCTATTATAGACCCATAACATGAATCTAAACTCACCATTCAGATACCTGTCAGGCCGGGAATCGGAATCGAACCCGAGACCCATTGCGCGTTAGACCGGTATGGTAACTGCTCCGCCACGCGGGTCGTCATTTCTAGTTATAAGGCAAAAATAATGACATTTTGTTCTCCGGAATTCACTGGCGAAGGATTCTCATTATAACTAGAAATGGCAAAAGCTTAATTTAGGGGTTAAATTTCAGTTTAAATTTTCTGAAACTAGCTTTTCCAACAACAACTTTTCAATTGAGTTTCGAGCTAACCGCAACAAACACGAAAATTGAACTTCCTGTTTCTGGCGTGCATTTCGTCGTTAACTCTCAAAGTGGTTTCCACCCAACCGCTCGACTGACAAATCCTTAAGCCAAGGATACACTAGGGGACAAATGTCCTGCGACACGTGTTGCTAGCTATATGGGATGAGGTAGCGCGACGTTGCCGGACTTTGGTCGACATGGCAGGCAATATCTGACGTCGCTGCGCACATAAGTCGGTCGTTGTCGCCATATACTCGTATGTCAGGCGAAATCGGCTGGCTTCGCGAGACATGTCGTAGGACATTTGTCTCCCAGAGTATCCTTGGCTTTAGCAGCCTTTTTAGACATTTACAGCTAACATTTATATGTTTTTGGAATACCTATAAAAATGACAAGTAATATTGTCGTATTAATTTTTTTGCTCATTTATATATTTGCTTATTTAACTGTCTTTTTATTGTAGGTAATTTTGATAATAGTTATTTATAACTTTAAAATATTTCTTTAGCATATTTTGATAAAACAAAATATTGTGTATTTTTTCCTTTAAAGATATTTTTACAAATAAAAATTACACATGACCTCGGGGCGATAAACATATTCCTAACCTCAAAACCTCGTTCTAAATTCTAAAGTGTTTCCAGATTCCGAGAACTGTTTTTATAACGAGGAATTTATAAATAATGGAAATAGTTTGCATTAAATATTTGTTTAATTTAGGCGGATGTTTTGATTAAAATATCCGTGTTGTAAAGAATTACACATACTAAGTGATAGACTAAATAGCTATAAATAACTTTCGACGATTCCCACTCAGTACTCATTGCTCTTAGCAGGAGTTTAAACGATTACTCCTACGTTTTCGCCACATTATAATGT
Source organism: Spicauda simplicius (assembly GCA_949699795.1). Lineage (NCBI taxonomy): Eukaryota > Metazoa > Arthropoda > Insecta > Lepidoptera > Hesperiidae > Spicauda > Spicauda simplicius. The sequence goes on from OX453062.1 coordinate 3,080,776, forward strand.
AGTGCATTAATACATTTTGTCATAAATAAAATGTATATTAAACTGTGACATAAAAATTTTGAGTTAAACCGCGACTTATTCCTCTGTATTTGGGTTATAAGCAAGCGGTCTTATAACCAGTAAAAGTATTATGAATTGTATGAAAACTCCCCCAAAACATCTTGGTAATAACTGTACTGAAATCTCGCATTGTCTAGATTCTAGCATAGTATCCGATGGTTCTAAGCCGGCAACATATATTATGTAAGTATGTCCTCAATCGGTAAAGTCCTTCACGAATTAGAGGATCCCTACATATAAAATAAAAAAAGGAAATGTTTACTTATACGTTATACATATTATAAATGCGAAAGTTTGTGAGAATGTACGTATATTTGTCACTCTTACAAGCAAAAACTATCCGTCGGATTTAGCTTTTGATACATAAGATACTCTACGTTAAACCACCCGAGAGTTCTTTAAAAAAAGTTCTCGGAGGTGTGTGAAGTCCACCAATTCGCAATTGGCCAGCACGGTGGACTATGTCACTCTCTCGTTTCGAGAGAACACCCGTGCCCAGCAGTGGGACAAGGATACTCATTACTACGGTAGTGGTGACCAAAGCGGGCGAATTTTGTATACAAATACATTACGAGTGTGTAACGTGACAATTTTCACGTGCTATACAAGGTTAGCGCTACCGCAAAGATTGGGCATTCTCGTAGTATGCCCACAAATCAGACAGATAATGTGACATTAAAAATGATGTCAGTTGGATAATTATACTTAAGTTTATTAGTATTTTATGAAACATAATTGGTACGTAAATCAAATTGAAATCTGCGTTGTCTACAACTTAAAGATAAAAATACAAAGTTAAATTTTGAGTCAAATATTAACAATTGCATACCAATCTCAAATGTTAATTGTGTATTTAATTATTTCATTAAGTAAGTACCTGTATTGTTACCTAAGTTATTGAATAGTATTTCTCGACTTTAATATACCACAGAATATCGTGAAAGCAATATAGTATGAATGTGGATATCATTGCCATATATATTTCTAGCGTGAAGCACTGCAGCAAGCATTCCTTGCTTTTCGGTAGAAAGGTAAGCTTTGAGTGTCCTACATATGAGGCGACCTTACTCCTGAGGAGGGGCAACGCATCTGTGTTCAACTGTAGATAGAGCCCCTGCTCTATACGATGAAGATTTAATGTTAAGTGCATGCTCAATGCATCTTTGAACTCAAAAGAATATTAGAAAAAGGAAACGTTTTGATCGCAAATTTAGCTGATATTTGAAGATGCACTGCAGTATTAAATGCGCTGTCATCAACACAGTGTCGACAAAACGCTGAGCGGAAACTGATTTAGAAATCGCAACTCTGATAACAGCCTACATAGTTGTTTCAATGTTTTCGATACATATTTCACAATGAAGATATTTACTGCTTGGTTCCGCATCAACCCATTATTGTCCCACTGCTTGGCACGGGTCTTCTCCCAGAATTAGAGAGTTTAGGCCATAGTCCACCGCGCTGGCCAAGTGCGAATTGGTGGACTTCACACACCTCCGAGAAATTTTTTTTTTAAGAACTCCTTCCTTCACCGAAAAGCAGTGATAGTTAATTTCTAATACGCACTTAAATCATTGGTGCGTGCCTGGGTTTGAACCCCGGACCTCCCGATCGAGAGGGCAAGTTTCAACCATTAGGCTATCACTGCTTGGTTAGAATTTGTATAATTATCATAAAAATACGTATAGCGCGTGATAGACTATACATTTTGCTTATGTTTTATTTTGGCATTGGCTCAATTGTTGTTACTCGTTTATACTATTTGTTTCTTAATGAATAAAATTGTATGAGTATGTTATTGTGTATTTTATTTTTTATTCCCGAAATTTTCAATAATGTTAAGGAATGTAAAATGAAATTACGCCTGCGCATACATTACAAATTAACAGCCATACTTATTTCTCTTATATAAAAGTAGCGTCGATATATATGGTTTCAGCTGAGTTTGCTAAATAAATATGTATATTAATTAGCTCGACTGAAATGTTAACACAAATACAAAATAAATACTTACGATGTTGTCGCACGATGCAAAATACTTATTCGAAGAACAATCACATGCTCACAATAAACTATATAGATACGTATCAAATTACTAAAGAAATTTAAAATACAAGGTAAAGTTCAATATTACAAGTACTTTTCTATAAAAAATAAAGGACGAATATAGCAAATACCGATTTATTTTTATTTGCGATCGATTTACGGAGATCGATATACGAAGCGCGCGCGCAAGTCCGCGTCAAGTATCGAATGTAAGATTGGCGCCGAGTTGGTCGCATTTGTATAAATAGTCGGCTCGGTACATAAGGTAAGCAGATTAACCCTGCGCGTGAATTGTGTGGTTCTTTTTACCTATTAGAAAGTAATGTTTTTAAATGTATGTATGTAAGTTTGTATGTATGTCTATTTCTTTGGCACGCGCTACAGCCCAAACGGTTTGACGGATGGACGGACGAACATTTGAATTATCATTGGAATGGACTCAATTGAGAGTGACATAGAATATATATGTTTTTAATTTTTGCGCCTGAGATTACAGAAAAATGGAAGAGAAGGGCCGATTTTTTCTATTAACATAACAATATGAATAGAAATGAAAGCCAGTAAATAGATTGCTGCAAAAATACATAAATTAAAATACATCTATGTTACTATTTAGCGCAAAAAATCATTAAATTCATTTCTTAATAATAAACAAAAAAAACTTGAGTGCTTAAAAATAATCAACTGAAGATGAAGGCAATCGATTTATTTCATTCACTCGGAATTATGTTTCAATATAAGAATATGTAATGTTGTTTAATTAAAAAATCAAGTCAATTAAATGTTATACCGGCCAAACGGTCATGGGTCAGCAACCATATAAATATTTAATTTGACATTTAATGCATTAAGTATCATTCTTGATGTGTCCAATAATCTCCCAAATTGGTTAGCATTCTAAAATTTAGTTGTTTTATTAGTCAGGAATCAAATTATCATTTTTATAAGTCTGATTGACTTGCCGTTAGGCTATAATGATGTTATAAATATTGATATGAAATATTGATTAGTCTTATAACTAAATCCGTTAGTTATATAGTAGTACTAATAATAGTAATAAATGCACGTAAATTTCAAATATCTAATATTACTCGCATATATTTGTGATGGTAAAATTACAGCAGTTTGTATAGACTAAACAATCTATCTTGTTTATATCAAGCGATGAAACTTCAAAAGAATTTTACGTAGAATTGGACCGCGTGGAAAAATCCATGTCTTAATTTTAACAAACAACGCTTCCTGTATTCTTAGCCGCACTTTAATATTTTAATACCTTGGTTACTTTAGTTAGTTGCATAATGCACGTATTGCTCTTATTACATTCCGCACAATAAACGAATATATTTATTACATCTTTAAATTTAACACCGAAATTCTTCTTGTTTACATGTATGTATAGCAAAAGGGAATAATTGCGTGTTATCGGGCATAGCAATCTCTACGCCAATTAAATGCGGAATAAAACAATATCTGCTTCATATCGGTCTGTCGTACCACCTTAGCGTTTGAGTGTTGCACTCGGTATTAATAACACCGCGGTGTCACCGCGAGTTCTGTTTACAATACGATAATATTCTCGTCAATGAATTCGTTACGAAGGGTCTTAAATTGTTTTGTATCTTATTCTTCTTGTTTACATCTATGTACAATTCTACATACATGTATAGCCAACAGAAATAATTGCATGTTACTGGCATAGCAGCTGATGTTACAATCAAAACGTTAATGTGGTAAATAACAAGATCTACTTCATATCGATCTGTTGTACCACCTTAGCGTTTGAGGGTTGCACTCGGTATTAATAACACCGCGGCGTATGTCACAGTGAGCTCTGTTTACAACACGATAATATTCTCGTCAATGAATTCATTACGAAGGGTTTCAAATTGTTTTGTACTTTATTCGTTGCTTTATTCGTGACAAATCGTCATACAGGAGTGTGGTTTAAATTTAAGTATGAACTCGTAATAAAATTTTCAACTGTATAAATTTATAATTTTCTTCATTATTCCAATGGACGTGTCGTTCATAATGAGAAGGGTATTATAATCCATCTTGCTTAAATAAATATTACAGATTTCTTGCGTCCGTTTTGAGCGTGTAATATATGAACCGTGTGATGGAGCATTACCTTATAGGTTTTATGTGCAACGGGTTTTGGATTCGATTCCCGGCCAGATATATTAATGTGGAATTTAGATTTTGTTCTGGATGTTTGTGTATTTGTCATTCCTTTAGTTCTTGACACCCATGACTCAGGAGGAAGTCCTAGTGTCCCCCACACTAGAACTTCCACCAGCGTCCTGAAAAGAGTTTATTTATAATATAGTAATAGTAAAAGATCACTTAATGTAGAGTGGCCACTGATGCCCATGGATCAGATGATATCTAGCAAGTAACATCAAACTTACCTGAGGTTAGCTACTGATGCGTTGCCACCTTTACAGACTATGGTATAATGCCTCGGGTACGTATGCCTCTCTTATTTTTCTTCTTTCTTTCTCTCTCTTTTCTCTCCTTCTCCCACGCTTTTCAGAAATAAGGAGATAACATAGAGTTTTACCACCTTTAAATGTACATAAATATTACTTTTTTCTTTCGAGGGGAAACTTTGAACAGGTACCCGACGCCGTGGGTGTGATGACTGGTTATGTTGGATTCTTACCGTACTAAAATCCCCCCGGCGCTGCAGAGAGAACTCCGGGATCTCCAAGAAAATACATAAATATTACTAGCATGAAAAGTTGTAGCGTTTTCATGAGATGTGTGATATTTCTAGCGTGAAGCATTTCTTGCGTTTCGTTGGAAGGGTGTGGTTGCACACTTTTATATGAGGCGACCATCATAGTCCTTAGGAGTAACAACGCATCTGTGATTGACTTCCAATAGAACCCAAGTTCTGTACGAAGTTGATTACAGATGTCCATGAGCGGCAGTGACCACTTACCATCAGGTGGACTGCATGCTCGTTTGCTACTTCAGTCTGGTAAAAAAAATGTGGATACCGACTTAATTATCTATAATATCTTGATTGGCAAGATACCAGTAATCAACTTTTATTCGAACCCCTGATCTACAAGAAGGTTTCAATAGGTGACCACACTACTTTACCATGCATGTTATACAACAGGCTTCGAATGTCATTATTAATTATCTATTTGTGAATGTAAATAACATAGTCGAAAAGATTAATGAATTGAATAATTTCGAATAATATTAAAATGTTGACGAAATACAAAATATATGTTACAATAGTACATTTAAATAGGTAGTAATGTTTTTTACACATAAGTTACATAAACAAGTCGATATTGATACTTATTGACACCTGGCTATCAGTTTTCGGAGTGTTATTAAAGGAATAAAGTGCAGTAATTACATTGTTAATTAAATATTTGGTTAAACCGACCTTTCTTGAGGACGTAGGAAGTACGTAATTACCTACATTTCAGTGTCAAAGTTACAGGATCATTTTAAATAATGAATAAAAATATCATTAAATACATTTCGTGTATACATTTTGCGTGTTAATTAAATTTTCAGAAGGCTATTTTCTTCTAGGAAATATTAATTAACTCTGATTTATGAATAAAATGGATTCATTCGCTCATATGCTCGTTATGAGCGACTGAATCCTTGCAAATGCAAATCTTTAATTAAGGTTATAAAGGCTTAGCCTTAATTTGTATAGTGCAATGCGATTTGCGACTAGCGATAATGAAATTGCGATTGCCGGGATGCGATCTGGCACCTTTCATCTGCAAAAATATATATAATATATTTCAAATATATATGGCATATCTTAATGCATGTATGCGTATATATGCGTCTCTTCTAAATAAAAGCAGTCATTGCAAACATCAGTACGTGTTTGTCACGTGATTCGGAAGCTCCTATTATCGCAGTTAACTAGCGACTATGAATAATCTGACCTAGCGCGAACGTTAGTATACAACTCGGCCTATCAGGCGTCCGCCTTGTCGCGACCCGCGGAAGTTTAGCTTAATAGCTCGTGTGTATTTTAACGGATTTTAGCAGAACGCACAAATGGGTAAGTAAGCAATAGAACCGCTTTTGCTGCCTCCCATCAGTCATTAATATCAACTAGTTACTGTTGCCTTTTTAACAGTCTTCTCTCGGACGAATCAGGGTTTATGTCATAGTCCATCACGGGTTTTGTATGCATCTCTTATGGATAGATTTTTTCTTTTTTCCTTCATTGGTATAGCGATAATTATTTCACAGATACTTAGTTAGATTCATGCTTGATATTTGAACCGCAGACCTCACATGAATTGTTATTTATAAATTATTTATATTCTTCACCCGCCTGCTTTATAGATAATGGATTTATAGGCGCGGTAACACTTCTCAAGTGGATAATAACTACAAGCATTAAGACTTTATATATTAATGCCCCCCATTTAGTTAAATGCCGGCGATAAAACTTGACCTTTCTTATCAGTAAATGAATTTTAATGAACCGGTCGTAAACTATGGTATGTTGCGTAATGTTTTGCAATGTAACATACATTGACACTTGACACGTGTTTTTTTACTTTTTATGTAATTCGTAAAGTTAATACGAACTTATATGTTTATGTGTGCGTGATAATACCTTCTGCAATATTAATCTAGGTTATAAACTATGTGAGTGCAAAACTTCGGCGAAATCCGACCGGTAGTTTTTTGGGTAACGTCTCTGTAGTTCCGGGATCAGAATAGGGCTACGGTATCCTCTGCCTGTCGTAAGAGGCGACTAAACGGGGCTTCCAAGGTTGCGGGCGGCTAGAGTGGGAGCTTGAACCGTCCAGCTAGGCTATCGCGCAACGTCGTAAAGACTAGACGGAGCGATGGGCCCAGCCACTCATCTGGGAGGAGCCCGATGGGGCAACGCGCTCAAAGGATTCCGGTTGCGTTCATTTGGACATTCCGGAGTCCTCCTTTTAGCGCCGAAGACGGCCATGGGGGTTTTAGTGTGGTATAAATCTCACATAACCCTGCGTCGCTCCCAAAAATACTCATAATATCCTTACAAACTTTTACATTTGTAATATTCATAACATAAAAAGACCGTGCAGTTCACTTGCTGGTAAATGGTCTCTGCTGCCCATACACATGCTTCCACTAAAGCGAATTCCTTTACGCTAGAAATAGGTATTACGGTGTTACCTCCCCTGTGGAACCACACTGGTACCACCTATATAAATTAATCATGTTGTTCTTATATGCCAATTTAAGTAATAAAATTTACATAAAACGGTCCTTTATTTACATGAAGATAAATTTATCGACTTTTATGGTATTTTTAATAGTGATGGAGTTTAATGACCTTACTTAAATTGGCTCCAACATTTTTTCTATTGAAAGATGTACAAGTGACATTTGATTGCGCAATACAACCGGATGTTTTTGTTTTCCAAAATGAATTCATTAGATTATCTTATTTAATTTATTAGATTTATTCCGACTGTATTAGGAGATTAGTGTTTTTCAAGCATTTACTCGTATGTATAGGTGTGTCCATTCGGCACGTTTTGCAATTTTGCTTGACGGATTTTGACATGGTGAAAATCCGTCAAGGAATTGAAGGTGGTAGAACCAGTGTAGTTTGACCGGGGAAGTACCACGGCCACACCTATTTCTAGCCACGGCCACACCTATTTCTAGCGTGAAGCATTTCTTGCGTTTCGATAGAAGGGTGTGGTTGCCGGCATACTTTTATATGAGGCGACCATCATAGTCCTCGGGAGTAGCAACGCATCTGTGATTGATTTCAGATAGAACCCATGTTCTATATGAAGTTGATAACAGATGTCCATGAGCGGCAGTTACCACTTACCATCAGGTGGACTGTATGTTCGTTTGCTATTTCAGTCAGATAAAAAGAAACATGAGGTGTTGTTGGATTCGTCATAATTGTCATAGTCATTGGCAAAGTCAATATAAATTTATAAGCGCCTGATACTAAAATAGGGGAAACAAAAGTTTTTATTCATCATTACAGTGAGAACATCAAATGAACGGTAGTGAATAGATCATTTTCCTATATCACCACATAGCATAAAACAAAGTCGCTTCTCGCTGTCTGTCTCTATGTATGCTTAGATTTTTAAAACTACGCTTCGGATTTTAATGTATTTTTTTTAATAGATAGTGTGATTCAAAAGGAAGATTTTTTATATAAAAACATGTATAATATAGGAGATAAACACTGTTAATTTAAGATCTTGACTATTAGGTGGAACAAAGTTTGCCGGGTCCACAAGTCTATACTAATATTATAAAGAGGAAAACTTTGTATTTTTGTATGTTTGTTATGAATTAACTTAAAAACTACAGAACCGATTTTTAAAATTCTTTCACTATTTGAATGCTACATTATCCCTGAGTAGCATAGCTATATACTCTGCGCGAACGAAGTCACGTGGATTTTGCTAGTATCTTATAAATTTAACAGTATCATTGAAACCTATCCTTATTAAGCGAAGATGCAATGGCCAGTAATAAGACTTTATTGAGCTAATGAAGTTAAATGATAAAGAAGTAGCCACTTGTCTTGCGGTCATCCTGCTGATAAGTGGTCACAGCCGCCTAACAACTATAAATGGCATATGACTTATAGATGAATTTATAGATGAGTTGCTACTTTAAGAGAATGGATCTATGTGGCTTGTATAAATTGTTACTGATTTCTAAAGTTAAGCAATGTAGGACGCTGTTGGTAGTTGGATGGGTGACCGCTAGTGGCAGACTTCCAAGTAGGTAAGAGGTTCACGCTCGCTTTTGTGCATCAAATAGCTAGTAGCAGTTTAAAAACATCGTATACCTACGTGTTAGGTGCCCGCTACCTTCCATCCGCATCAACCCATTATTGTCCCACTGCTGGGCGCGGGTCTTCTCCCAGAATGAGAGAATTTAGGCCATAGTCCACCGCGCTGGCCAAGTGCGAATTGGTGGAATTCACAAACCTCCGAAAACTTTTTTTTTTTAAGAACTCTCGGGTGTGTAGGTTTCCTCACGATGTTTTCCTTCACCGAAAAGCAGTGATAATTAATTTCTAATACGCACATAAATCATTGGTGCATGCCTGGGTTTGAACCTCGGACATCCCGATCGAGAGGGCAAGTTTCAACCACTAGGCTATCACTGGTCTGCTACCTTCCATCATCAATCTACAATCGAGATTTCTGGTAGATGTTTCCGTTGTAAGGATGTCCTTTCCTCAATTGTGAGTAGAGACATCCAACCGTGTTTTTTTATCTGATTGAAGTAGCAAACGAGCATGCAGTCCACCTTATGGTAAGTGGTCACTGCCCTGTAAGCAACTTCAAATAGAACATGGGTTCCATCTGAAGTCAATCACGGACGCGTTGCGTATCCCGAGGACTAGGATAGTCGCCTCATATAAAAGTGTGCCGGCAACCACACCCTTCCATTGAAATGCAAAAAAATGCTTCACGTTAGAAATACGTGTGGCGGTGGTACTTCCCCGGTCGAACTACACTGGTACCACCTTCAACTAAATAAATGGGTTCTAAATGGGCTGCAGCTCTTATATCCTTGAGAGCAATTCAAACGGTTAATAGCTATATACCAGCACTTATAGGTAGACAACAATATAATCTTAGTAAAGGGTTATATTTTTATTCCTACGCGTTTGAAGTGTATTCACCGCTATTTGGGCGTACATCTTAATACATTTGGTATTCTGGTACAGCCTTTAAATAGCTATTTACGAATATAAATTCGTTCCTTAACTTGCTCTCGAAAATAACTTACATTTTCCTTAAGCGTGTGGCTGCAAAAGCAGCGTTTTAACTACTCTTGATTCTGATATATGTATATAAGGAAATTGTTGTACAACATTTCTACATACGTATTTTTGAAATTATAGGCGTTTTTAGTTATTAATGCTTCTGGATCAAGTACTCAAGAGTTGTGGTTTCCATTATAAGATTTAAGACATTTATTTCTCATTCGAATAAAATTCATTTAACATAAGAAATACAACTTACAAATAATGTTTCATTATCAATATAGGAAATTTATCGATGCCACGTAACTATTTTAAGGGGGTTCTAAATTTGGTCAGAGGGAGAAGTCATGAAGATCTAAACCCCCAACCTCCCGGGTTTAGGTCTTTCGTCACTTGCTCATTTTCCCCTAAAGGAAATCTTGCGCTTTTTCAACCAATAGTTTTATCAATAAACAGGCAGGAATGTACTCTTGGGGCAACGGGGTAAGCTCTCTGTTTATTATGAGCAAAATTATTATTTTTCAACTTTCTTTTTGCAAAACACGATGGAAAATTTTATTTATACATTATTTCGTGACATCTAGAGGGGTAGAGGGTGTCTAATTAATATTACGGATATTATAACTAATATTACGGATAGTCACCAAGGGGAGGGGCAAAAACTTGTCAAAAACTTGTCACGTACTTGGGCATGTTCCAATAAATTAAACTTACTTTTAAGTCAAGTCAAGCAGATCAATTTATACCATTTATTTAAAAAATATAGGGAGCAAGAATCAGAAACGTAGAGACATGTTGCATATACAGCGACATAACATTTTGTTTACATTTTTTTAAGTCTATTACAAGTAACAATTTGTTATATTTATGTATTAAATACCAAAATAAACATATATTTTTTTATTTATGACAATAATGCTAAGGATGAACTAAATAGCTATAATAAGGTTAGTCGTCAGATTACAAGTATTTCCTTAAGTACTTTTAATAAAAAACAAATCAACAATTAACATTAAGGAATATATATTAACTAAAGCCATATCGCTTATTTCACAGCCTCTAGGACAGTACCGAAACTCGCCTGACATATCTATGAGCCTGTGTTTGTGTACGCACTATGTGTGTGTGTCGTATCAATCAAGTAACTTCCGTTTCCGGTTGCGCGACGTCAATTATAGTTGTCCTTTTCCCTTTATCAATCTACTGTGGAATAGAGCGTACTCAGTTAATTGAACCTTTCTCTTTTGTCTTAATTTTACTAGGTTTTATCAGGCCTTTTTACCCAGCGTCATTTGTCACTTCTTTTTGGGGCGCGCTAATTCATGAAAGTTGTTAGTGTTTTTTTTGTACCCCTAACACACCTTATGACACTTTATTTTAAGAATTATAGTTTTTATTGCTTATAAATTTAATATATTTGGAAATAAAACGAGAACATATATTACCTATTCCTAACCCCTACCTATCGTAAGAGGCGACTAAAAGTAACTTCCGGGGTCGGAGGCAACTAGAGTGGAAGCTCGAACCGTTTGATCAGGCGATCCCGGGAAGGACGGCGATATATGTGGTCGCATACTGTCGCAAAGACCAGATGGAGCGGTGGGCCCAGCCGCTCATCTGGGATGAGTTCGATGATGCAACACGATTAGAGGACTCCGGTTGCGTTCCTTTGGAGATCCCGGAGTCCCCTTTGTAGCGCTGAGGATGGCCACCGGGGGGTTTAAGTGCGGTAAAAATCCCACATAACTCTTCGTTGCTCCCACGGCGTCAGATACCTTTTGAAGGTTTCCCCCTCGAAAAAAAAGATCATAAACTATTTGTACCAAATTTCAGCGAAATCTGACCAGTAGTTTTTGCTTAAAAGAGAAATATACACATACACAATATACACACACAATATACACAAATATACACATACATTTAAAAAAAACGTTCGAAATTTATGTTATTATTATGATAAGATAAATACAGTCCTGTCCTTCAGACCTTCAAAAGTTCTTTTCTTCTTAAAACCGATATCATCAGGGACTGCCATAAGAATCAACTACAGTGGACGAATACTTTTATAAAATCATGCTGTTGTCTCGCAGGATCATTTACTCTTATCCTTAGTCTCCTCTTAGGATATTGCCTGTGATAGGATAATATTTAGATAGACTTAGACAAAATAAGTATGTATGTATGTGACATATATGTATATGTGACTAAAAATCTGATATTATTAAAAACTAGGTTTTTGTAACATGGAAGCAGTGAACAAGTATGCAGTCTGATGGTTAGTGGCCACTGCCATCCAGATGTCCATATCTGTACTCCAGATCACAGTCTTATTTAAAGTTAGCCACAGATGGGTTGGATATATGTGTGTTGGATATACTACGATATATGTCTATGCCTTGACAGTCAGAACCAGTCCAGATCACCCCTGTAACATAACAACATTGCTGTTATTTGTTAAAATACGTATAACCGTGGTGTTTCTGAAATCGAATCATTAAGATTTCCTTTTTTTCATTTGATTGAAGCAAACGAGCATGCAGTCCACCTGATTGTAAGTGGTCACTGCGGCCCATGTTCAAATTTGGTATAACCGTGGTGTTTCTGGAGTCAAACCACTAAAAGTTACTTTTAAAATAGGTAAAAGTATGTATGTATGTATATTTTTCGGAAAAGTTCTGAAAGATTCTAAAAGTTTCGAGACACGTATTATTAATTGTTTTACTTTAAAAAACTTAATTATTTTAAAGAGAAGATGTGTGTTTTTATATTAAAATCAGCATTTTATCTATATAGATAAAATCCTGATAAGAGTTATAGGTAGGTACCAACTGTAAAATATTGGTCAAAGTACCTATATAAATTTCAGAAAAGTCAAAGTTATGCGATACATTTTGTTGTCTTGCTTTTAAAAAACCTTAAATACTTTAGAGAGAAAATGCGTGTTTTAATATCGGTAAAATCGTGAGTTGAGGTTATTGCTATTAGCTAAGAACTTATAAAGTTCTATTGAACTTCATCAGGAAATAGATTAAAAGATAAGTATTTCTTAGATATACCTTTTATCTTATTTTCCATGAACGTTTAATATGATCGTGCTGCAGTAATAAAGATGTACTGACGTAGTTACACCTCAGATCTCTTAGTAGATTTTTATAACCCTATGTTTCCTCATTAAGTTTACTTGTAATGGTTTTAAGTTCGGTAATACGTAGTTAGTTTCGCGCGGCAGTTTTTGCAACAGTTTTGAACTACATTTTGTTTGTATTGTTAATGTACCTCTCAGAAATAATATTTTGTTTTTTCCTCAATAATTCTAAGCCAACAAAAAATAGTATGCACAGTTTTTCAATAAAATTTATAATCGTAGGACCGGTTAAAATTAATAGAGTGGACCTTGAAAAAGTTCGAAACTAGTTAGATACTGAAACGCCTATTCCTTTAAAAAGTAGCAATATGTTTACATAATAGTATTAGTTACCAAATAGAAAATAGCTGACTATTTTATTTTTATAATATGGAAGTAGCAAGTGAGTATGCATCTGATAAGAAAAGCCTTCTTCAAGGATATCTATAATCATCCTCACATAAGATCAGTCTAATCTGACAACGTCAGGCTACTCCCGAGGACTATGATGGCTAACGAGACACAGATGCATTGTTACCCCCGAAGGAGTAGCTTGGAACGCCTCGGTTAAGAATATACCCATTACCAGACCTTTCAAATCTGAATTGGCGTTAACTCAGCTTTTATTAGGCAAAAATAGTACGAATAGTGATGATGCTTTTGGAGCCATAAAGAGTTCTACCACCTTTTTTATTTTGCAATAAGTAACTACTCGTATTTTTACTACACTAATTAAGGAGGTCTGGAGAGTTCACTGCCCCATCAAACTTTCATGCAATCTGATTCCTATTAACATTATAAATACGAAAGTTCGTGAGGAGGTATTTATTTATTTAGTTAATTCTTGAAACACCTTAAGCTAAGGGTTACAAGGGTAAACTTAATGCCTAATGGCATTCTCTGCCCATCAACCCTGGGCGATAGTGATAATTTTTATGTGTGATTGTAACTCTTTGACGCAAAAAATACAAATAGCATTTCTCAGAAATTTAACACACACATATTTTATTACCCACATTAACACAAAATACTCATAACTGTGGCAAACGTGACCAAGTAGGTAAAGCCGCGGGATATACTAGGGAATAAACTAGTACAAAACAGAAATTCTAGAACTCTCTTTTCGAACAACGAAAGTACGTGAAATTATCTGCAAAATGCAAATCGAATCACTTATTAATCTTATGTAATAAATACTTAAATATTTATTGCTAGTTGTCATGATTTCAACTCATGGTCAAGGCTTGTCTGACAAGTGCCGTTAACAACAGATATAGATAAGCAAGTTCAGTATATTTCCGGTCTAGGTTAACGTTATCAAGGTTGCCAGGAATTTATACAAGCTCTTTGATAATAGAATAGTAGTAATTTCTCGATGTAGTTGGATGACTAAAGGATTAAATATTTGGAAAGTGACACAACATGACCAGGTGGACCGATGACCTGAAGAAGACAGCGGGAAACCGTTGGATTCAAAGGGCACTGGACCGGTTTGAGTGGCGCTATTTAGGGGAGGTCTATGTTCAGCAGTGAACATCGAAACTGATAGATGGAAATAAAATTAAGTACAATTGTTATAAGAGCTGTGATAAGAGGTTGATACTCGGAGTTTCGAGTGCCCGAGGTATGAATCTCAAGCACGCACTAGTGATTGTTCTAAAATAAGATGCGCATTAGAAATTTACTGTCTCTGATAAAAATCTTGGGAAAACCTATACACGACTGAGAGTTCTCTGAAAGGAAAGTGTGTGAAGTCTACCAATTTTCAATTGACCTGCGTGGTGGACTATAGCGTGAACCCCTTTTGATTCTATCTGGAGACCAATACCTTTAAAAGTACCCGACGCGGTGAGAGCGACGCAAGGTTATGTGGGGTTTTTACCGCACTAATACTACCCCGGTGGCCGTCCTCAGCGCTACAAAAAGGACTTCGGGATTTTCAAAGGAACGCAACCGAAGATCTCTGAACGCGTTGTCTCATCGGGCCTCTCCCAAATGAGTGGCTGGGACCGCCACTGCGTCTGGTCTTTACGACAGTACGCAACCACACATACCACCGTCGTTTTACGAGGTCGCCTGACCGAATGGTTCGAGCTCCCACTTTAGCCGCTCGCAACCCCGGAAATCTCTTTTAGTCGCCTCTTAAAGCCATAAGTCGTAAAGCGCACCATCGTAAAGACTAGGCGGAGCGGTGGGCTCAGCCGCTCACCTTTGAGAACCACGATGCTGCAATGCGCTTAGCGGACCCCGGTTGCGTTTTTTTGGAGATCCCGGAGTTTTCATTGTAGTGCTGAGGACTGAGGAGGTTTTAGAACGATAAAAATTCCACATAACCTTGCATCGTTCCCACGACGTCGGATACCTTTTGAAGTTTTCGTCGTTGAGAAGAAAAAAAGCGAAGCACGATAGTGACTAAGAGCTTACACGTGTTTGCATATGCGACAGTAATAAACCTTGGGAATACAAAAAATCATCATAAATATCCTTTTTTTTAAATCTCGCCAATTTATTAATTTTATTAACATTGAAATGCTTATGGATTTGGTTTCCAATGACTAGCAATCATGCGAATAAATTTCGATTAAAAGGATTATAAATTTCAGATAAAACTGTGTATATTACCATTTATTTTAAAATTCTAGATAGACACACGTCTATCTAGTTTGTGTTGTATAAATACTACATTAGAAGAAATACTTAACATATTTTAGTCATCGTTTGTATCGAATATTCCAAAAGTAATATGTTAATCCGCAAATTAAACAATCACTGTATTTCATTATCTAAATAACTTGGCATTTAATTTGATAAAACGGCATTTCGACAAAAATATAGTTGTGATCGAAATGTCATTTTTAGAGTTCCGTGCAAAGAGTAAAAACGTAACCCTATTATTAAGAGTCCGCTGTCCGTCTGTGCATATGTTTATCTGTCACTAGGCTGTATCACATGACGTCCCTGTAGCCTCGGGGTCAGAATAGGGCTACGGTATCCCTTGCCTGTCGTAAGAGGCGACTAAAAGGGGCTTCCGGGATTGCAGACGGCTAGAGAGGGAGCTCGAACCGTTCGGTCAGGCAATCCCGGGAAGGACGGCGGTATATGTGGTCGCATACCGTCGTAAAGACTAGACGGAGCGGTGGGCTCAGCCGCCCATCTGGGAGGAGCCCGATGGGGCAGCGCGCTCAGAGGATTCCGGTTGAAGTCGTTTCGAGATCCCGTAGTCCTCCTTTTCAGCGCCGAGGACGCCAACGGGTGGGTTTTAGTGCGGTAAAAATCCCACATAACCCTGCGTCGCTCCCACGGCGTCGGGTACCTTTGGAAGGTTTCCCCCTCGAAAACAAAAAAAAAGGCTGTATCACATGAACCATAACAGCTAGACAGTTGAAATCACAGATGATATATTTCTATTGCCGCTATAACAAAAAATAATTGGAACAGAATAAAATAAATACGAGTATTTAGGGGGACTCTTATACAACTTTTTTTTTGTGTTTTTAAAGGTAGTGTGGAACCCTTGCGCCAGTCTGACACGGACTTGACTGATGTTTATCTTATATCTTGTAAAACTTGGTCATAAATCTACTTTTTCTACAGCGAATCAATTAGTCCACTCCACTTTACACCGAGAACCGGTTCGTCGATTATAATAATGAAGTAACGACCGCCTCATGATAATGAGGACATTTTGATCATTTCCGAAGGTCAAGTGATGTTTGTGAAATAACAGAAGTCTTCAAGGGAAATAGTAATGGTATTTTAACAAGTAACATTGTTAAATTATTAAAAAAAAAACTAATGCATGAAAAATATTTTTTATTATTAAGTTAACTTTTGCGCGGTGGACTAGGGCCTAAAACTATCTCATTCCGAGAGAAGACCCTTGCCCAGCAGTGAGACAATAATGGGTCATATCGTCAACCCAATATTGTCCCACTTCTGGACACAGGTCTTCTCTCGGAATGAGAGAATTTTAGGCCATAGTCCACCGCGCTGGCCAAGTGCGAATTGGTGAATGGGTTAACGATATAGAAATTAACGATATATGGATAAAAGAATCATAATATATATTTGTAATGGACTACTTACTAGCTTTCATTTGATACCCATATAATAAAAAATCATCCTCCCCTCTCCTTTACATGCCTACGTACGCTCGAAAAACATTCGCTTGCTTCTGACGTAGTCGGGTCGCAGTCGCAGTCAAAAAATTCATCAAAAATAGGAGTCCGAGTCGAAGATGTTATTCCAGTCTCTCAGTTTTTGTTTTGATTTCTGGCTAAGATAGAGAAGTTTAGAGAATTTAGATGTTTTTACGAGTGAGTTAGGATTTCTATCACCTATTTCCTTTCTAGTCTTACATGGGATTTATTGCAGACAAAACAGGTGGCATTGATATATAACATCATCAGGTGGACTGCATAATCGTTTGGGTATTTATATTATATAGAGCAGTGATAGCCTAATGGTTGAAACTTGCCCTCTCAATCGGGAGGTCCGAGATTCAAACCTAGGCACGCACCACCATCACCGCTTTTCGGTGAAAGAAAACATCGTGTGGAAACCTCCACAGCCCAGAGTTCTTTAAAAAAGGGTTCTCGGAGGTGTGTGAAGTCCACCAATTCGCACTTGGCCAGCACGCTGGACTATGGCCTAATTCCGAAAGAAAACCCGTGCCGAAGAAATCATATAAAAATAAATATATCTACATATTGTGCACATGCGACAAGCAGGTGCAATAAAGAAGAAAATAAATGTATGATGATAAAAGATAAATATAACAGTCAATAAAATACCTCGTTACTCGGTGCAAAAAGGTTTGCATACAAATTAGTTTAAAATACATAGTGGTTTGCGGTTTTAAACCACAAAACATTAAGGCGACTGCACAATAGAGGTTTTTGATTTTTATATGTACAAAATAAACATGATGTTTAAAGATTTTGAGAGAAATGTCCAGAGTGAAATAAATTAATTCTATTTGGGTGAAAGTCGTGAACAAATTTAATTTAAAAGGATTTTGATTTTGTTAAAGTTAAGATACAAAAACAATAGTTGATATTTATTTTGCCAATTAGGTACTTGATTACACCCATGATGAAACAACAGGCATCTTTTATTTTTTTAATCAGATATATTTTTTTGTATGAAGTAGCTTCGGTTAAAGTGTATGGGGATGAAAATTCGCCTCAGAAATGTTCTCCTTAAGAGGTGAAATTTTCATCTGAATTCAGTTCATTTGAAGGTAACTAAGCAGGTATCATGGAAGATATATATTTAAATAAAGTCATGTCTTAATTGCTGCTTTGATTGAATAATCGCTTAATAGAAAACACTAATTTTACAGGAGAGCCAGAATACTCATAACTAGTTCTGGGTTAAGGAGTAATACGAATATTAGAGTCCACCAATTCGCACTTGGCCAGTGCGGTGGACTATGGCCTAAAACTCTCTCATTCCGAGAGAAGACCCGTACCCTGCAGTGGGACAGTAAAGGGTTGACGATAACAAATATTACACGAGCGGTATAACTTTCACACGTATCCAATAATCAATGTGCTTAAACGAAAAATTTCATGTGGGAGCTTGGATGTGCTTAAGAGTAATAATTACAGATGTCAATAGAAAATTGATGACCATTAGTTCAACTGCATGCTACTATGATACTTGAATTTCATAAAAATACAATTACTACTTCAATTCCCGTCCCTGTAGTTTCGGGATCAGAACAGGGCTACGGCACCCCCTGCCTGTCGTAAGAGGCGACTAAAAGGTGGTCGCATACCGTCGTAAAGACTAGACGGAGCGGTGGGCCCAGCCGCTGATGGGGCAAAGCGCTCAGAGGATTCCGGTAGCGGTCGGACCGAGTTCCCGGAGTCCTCTTTTTAGCGCCGAGGACGGCCACCGGGGGGGTTTTACTGCGGTAAAAATCCCACATAACCCTGCGTCGCTCCCACGGCGTCGGGTACCTTTTGAAAATTTCTCCCTCGAAAACAAAAAAAAAAAACTACTTCAATTCTATTAAAAGTACAATTCGTTTTGTTAGTAACATTGTAACCTTCATAAAGGTATTGAGATTATAATAACAGAAGATTATTTGAATAACAGGTAAATCTTGTTTGTTATGAAAGTGTCGTAGGTTATTGCATCATGGGTGATCAAAATGCATAGGATAATTAATCTATTAGGTAACACCCATTATTATAGCACGTGTATGTTTAGATTAGTAAAATACTCAGTTTGTTTACGTCTTACGTCCTTATAGCTCTACGTACTTATATGTGTTTGTATTTTTTGTTGTTTTGGTTTGAAAGTTGTAGACACTATAGTTTCACAAGTACCCGCTTATGATTTCAAAGGTTTATCTTTCATTTAATTCGATTCTTCTTATTTTTCTGTTTGGATTTCACAACTTTTGTGAGCGTATCTTAATTCCGAAGTAATTCGTCTTGCATTTTATGGTTCGAAGATTTCTAAAGTTTTATAAGTACTCACTTTTTATTTCGAACATTTACTATTTCTTGTTTGGATTGGTTTAATTATGGGTTAGTTGATTATATTTTCATAGTATCCACTTTCAGTTTAATTTGGAATTTTACTCGTTTTAATTTCAATATTTTCTTAGTTTAATAGATGCACTGTTTCTTGATATTAACTTTTTTAAATTGCGCTTTAGCTTCTATGGTTTTAAATTTGCCCTTTTTTATTTTAATGATTCCGTTATTGCATACTGGACTGTCACAGCAACTCAAAATTACTCAGTAAATTCCTTAATTTACTCTCGTTTTTACTTCGAAACTATACTTTTTTACGTCAGGGTTTCACTACTTTCATTATTTCAAATTAACATCTATCACTTTATGCTTGAAATATCTCTATAGATTTTAAGTGATCGCTTTGTCTCGATGTAGAAGTTTAACTTCTTTAAATTAAAGTTACACTACTTTTATTGATTACGTTTAATTATGTGGCAAAGTAATATAAGTAAACCATCTGTGCTTAAAGGGCTACTACTATTTATGTATGAAATGCCCCCAAATAGAATAGAACTCTCTGAAGACAATTTGAAGAATGAAAAAATAAATAAATAAGTTTATTATTATAATACAACACGTGTTCTGATTTATAAGGGTTGTATCCTTATACACCCTTATAAATCAGAAAAAATGTTGTTAAGCATAACCAAAGGATAATCTTGTCTCAAGGAACCGCTTAGGATTTTTATTTAGTGCCTTTTTGTAATGATAAATTTATATTTATTGGTACTCATGGTTATTATTTATATACTCAATGAAGTATCTGTATTGTTTTTACAATACAGATACTAAGTGGTAGAACCAGTATTGTTCGACCGATTTCTAACGTGAATCATTCCTTGCGTTTCGATAAAAGGGTGTGGTTGCCGGCACACTTTCACATGAGGCGACCACCATAGTCCTCGGGAGTAGCAACGCATCTGTGATTGACTTCAGATGGAACTCAAGTTCTGTATGTAGTTGATTACAGATATCCATGGGTGGCAGTTACCACTTACCATCAGGTGTACTGCATGCTCGTTTGCTACTTAATAATTATAAAAAAAAAACGGTATTTTGATGACTTTGATTAGTCATCAAAATACCGTATCGAAAAAAGGTTTAATCAAAAATGTCTCACACGCAAATAGGTTTTAGACGTAAACAAGGAAAAATACACTAACTAATTGTTTAACCATTCATAATGATATTTGCAATTGCTTCTAATTTATTGGTTTATTTATAGTTTAGATGCAACAAACATCTATGTTGCATCATCTGTTTACTAATCTATTTTACTTGCAATCAAATCGATTATAACATGTACCTAGTTTATTTTTTTATTGTTTTATCAAAAACACACGTTAGCTGTAAATAAGGAAGTGAGCGGAACAAATATCAACATAACAACATAATAAATTATATTACTAATATGCTAAATGCTATGTTAACACAATGATTTTTATACGTAAGCTCTTTGATTGAGATCCTCTTCACTAAGATTCCTGTTGAAAATATCATATAATATCATATCATAGCTATGATGACAATTTGAGAGCTCTTTAACAGAATAGGGATGGGCTTTCTGGTATCTCTGACTTATCATAAAAGATTATGATAAGTCAGAGACCTGAATTATCATAAAAGAAATTCCCGAAAGCCCCATTATAGTACATAATGGGGCTTTCGGGAATACAGGCGGTAAGAGTGTGGGCTTAAACCGTTCTATTAGCCACCTCGTGAACGATGGTACTGGTGAAAAATATTGTCGTTAACATCTATATTTGCGATGCATACCTAAATCGACAAATTCCGTGCTAAAGGGAACAGCGCGTTTCATTGGAGATCCTGCAGTGGCAGAGCCCTAAGCTAGCCCGGTTAAGGATAAGTTAGCCCGGTGTGTTTGGCAGGATGAAGGAACCTTTTGTAGCCCTTCCTTCTGGTGAGAAAAATGGATTTTCCGCAGAACCGTAGACGCACAAACTCCTAGCTCAATTAGGCTTTCCTCTGGGGATAGAACCCAGAATCTTTACATATTATGTCGGAATGCTGATTATTTTATTCCATAAAATTTAAGAAGTAATTTTATTGTGCGACAGAATTCTTAATAATGAAATCCCGAGGAGAACGAAAGTTGCTAACATAGTTCTCAGGTTTAGCAGGCTGAAGTGGCAATAGGCAGGTCACATCGTTCGTAGGATAGATAACCGATGGGGTAGAAGAGTCTTCGAATGGAGCACGTCTGGGCAAAAGTAGTGCAGGATGCCACCCGACCACGTGGACTGATGACCTGAAGAAGACGGCGGGTAACCGCTGGATTCAGATGGTTCAGGACCGGTCGAAGTGGCGCAGATTAGGGGAGGTCTATGTCCAGCAGTGGACTTTCAAAGGCTGATGGAATTTTATTGTGATTAGTATTTCACTTCATAATTAAATAATTAAATTTAACGCACTTATTACAACATCGGTGAGGACTAGCCCTAACTGTATATATAATAATGAATTAGCGATAAAACGATTGAATTTTACGTCCAGTTGTTTTTTTATTATTGAAAAGAAGAACACGGTTATTTATAGCTATCCTCAAATTATGTACTGAATATATATTTGCAAAACATCGTCGTAAGAGTGGTAGTAATAAAATAAACATTCTTATGGCACTTTATTTTTATTTACTAAACAAGTATAAAGTGCACTTAATAGTAAGTGCTCACGGTTGCCCATGGACATTTGTCATAAACCCCGGATAAGAGAGTCTACCTGAGGTCAACCACAGATACGTTGCAATCGATGACCTGCGTGGCGGAGCGGTTACCATACGGGTCTGACGCGCTATGGGTCCCGGGTTAGATTCCCGGCCAGACAGGTATCTGAATAATGTGTTTAGATTCATGTTCTTGGTATGAGTGTTTGTGTACTAGTCTTGTGGGTGTCCACGGCACCCAAGACAAAATCCTAGTGTGGGGCTATGAGAGTAGAAAGCGTAAAGCGTAAAGCATTATCCATGACATAGTTGAAACGCCTCGTATAAGATCTTCCTAACCAAAAAACAGCCTCGCTTAATGTCAACGTACTAAAAGTTTTCTCCTCTCATAATCCCACAGTAGGATTTTTCCTGTGACGTGGGTGCCATGGACACACAAAAAGATGAATAAACAAACACCCAGACCCAGAACAAGAATCAGGTTATCTGAATGATAAGTTTAGAACCTGTCTGGCCGGGAATCGTATCCGGGACCCACTGCGTGTCAGACCGGTATAACAACCGCGCCGCCACGCGGGTCGTAGTGATGATACCTCACGACTTGACCTACAGTGTGTTATGTCACCTTTAATATTTACTTAATATTCACATTCAAATAACCTTTAAAACATATAATCGATTATGGGTTGTTCAATAAAAATACATCGAATATTTATTTTATTTACTTCGTCATTGTTAACAAATCTAAACGACAATATTATAATGTGGAGACAATCGTATATTTTTACACATACTTATTATAACATTTTAAAGAAGACAACGATGTGGATATTGTGGATACAATTATTCAATAAGTTTGAATCTTTATAAAGCCTCTAAGTAACAAACACAATATTATTACTATCAGTCATTCTGTACATATTAATGCAGATATTTATTTGAATTCAATTTCCTTTTTTGTCTGCCTTTATTTCAATACTTCTATAAACAAAGAGCAATGAAAACAAACCAGATAATAAATAAAACAGTTGAAGTATCGGTCCAAGAGGGGACACCTTGAAGAACGCCAATCTGTCTGCGAGTACTAATATAAAGCAACGCATGGTTTCCAAGAGAGGAGCATTTGGAGAAGCGTCCAGTATCATCCCGAAGACAGTGAGAGACCCGATGATATACCCCATTGACAGTGATACGGTGATTGGTGACATTGACTGAAATAAAGATAAGTTAATAATAAAGTGGATATAGCGACATCTATCGTCACATTCAAGAAACGTAGTATTGCAATCTGTTGATCATCCTTGCATACTCATGACATGATTTCAAGTTTTTTTATCTGATCGAAATAGCAAACGAGCATGCAATCCACCTGATGGTAAGTAGTTACTGCAGCCTATGGACATCTGTAATCTGTCTGAAGTCAATCACAGATGCGTTGCTACCCCCGAGGACTATGATGGTCGCCTCATATAAAAGTGTGCTGGTGTGTGTGTGTTATGTGTATTAGTTGCAGTATAAAGCTACAAAAGTATTTATACTAACAAATTAAGTATGGAGATTTAATGTGTAAAATTCATATTCAATGCATCTCTAGAGCCACAAATCATTATTGAACATAACAGTATTGTACGCAACGCTCTAAGGGCCAAAGTAACTTTGCAGTTCTCCGGAGATTTCACTAGTCCAATTCTATTGTGTAGTTCTGAACTTGAGCTAAAGTTTGGGGAATTTTCTTGTATTGTACTTTAGGGTCGTGAGCAACTTAATGAACTCGAGTACAATATTTGTAATGTTTTGTATATAGAAGCAGGACAAAAGTAGGATATTTGTTAATATGAACTTTAAAAAAAAAAATTAAAGTTAACTTAGATAAACAATTTTATTTAATAACCGCACAGAATTAGGTTATTAAAAACTGTTAAATGATAAAAATAGCTGTGTCGAATTTCACACACTTGTAATACTCAAAGTATGATGGATAGCAGAATAGTCCGTTACATTAAACTTACATTTTCGTCTCTGTATAAAAGACATGGAAAATTAAGTATTACTATGTTTTTTTTTTGACTTTTGGAAAACTACGTGCGTGTAAATAGTAAGAACGTTTGATAGAAAATTGACAAGACAATAAACTTAACCGAAAAAGCACTCCAAACTATTTATTTCAATTCCATATGTACGCCCATTAAAATCTCGATCAGAAGTGCTATCCAAAGTTGAAGCAACTCTAAATGGTAAAGTATGGTAGATGGTATGGTATGGTAATGGTAGATGAACGTTGAAATTGAATTATAGCTATTTGTGTTAATTAAAATTATGTCGATATAAATGTCACTATAAATCGTATATATCGGCCGTGCTCCGCCGTGCTCCAACAGTCGTTGTTCGGAACTTGTATTTATGCGGGGTATTGAGAATACTTCGATAGCGTGTTTCAGAATACTAGTAGCGCCATCTCTTGATGATTGCCACAGCTCTATAGTGTTCTAATTAGCCAATGTAACGTATAGAAAGAATGTAAATGGAACGCAATGCTAACGAAAAATAATTGTAATTTTCTGATTGTCTTAGAAGTAACTTTAAGATCTTTCTGAATTTAATAACTACTCTTAGTTTATTAAATTTTAAAACATTTTTTGAAAAATAATACAAATTATATTATGTAAATATGTATTATATTTACATGCGTATAAAGTCTAATATGTGTGTGGTCTGGACAAACATGTTCATATTTTTATAAGTAATATTAAGAAAATAAACTAATACCTTATTACAATATATTTTGATGTAGACAGGCTAATGTCTATCAAATTTCTAACATAACAAAATTCTAGGGAACGATTGCTTATAACATCAGAGATAATTGAATTTTTCTGTACTCCGTATGAAATTATAATATTAATGAATTCCATTTATAGCAAAAGGAGGTACTACATTTTGTTAGCGACATCGCTTGGGTCTCGATTTAACTTCAAATTGTTTAACTAATAAAATAAACTTAATATAAAAATTCAAATGAATAAACTTTATTTTTAACTGTAACTTTTGTAACTTAATTTAGAAATGACTTCATAGCTTTATACTATTTTTTTTGTCTAGTTTCACCCAAAATTGTTCATTATGGTCACTTCAGTAAGTGAATAATCGAACTTTCGCTAAATTACTACGTGATACTACCCTTAAGGAAGTAAGTGCATTATTAATTTATTAGTACACTACGTTTTGAAATAGTTTAAGATTGATGTATTGATGTAGCTCAAAATCTATTAGTGTAGCTGTAGATATAGGCTATTAAATGTTTAGAAACTTTAGTTCTATGTTCTGTGTCCCTTGTTCGTCTGTTTTTTTTCAATTTTTTGTATCTGACTGAAGTAGCACACAAACATGCAGTCCACCGTAAGTGGCCACTGCCGCCCATGAACACTTGTAATCAACTTCATAGAGAACATGGGTTCCATCTGAAGTCAATCACAGATGCGTTGCTACTCCCGAGGATTAAGATGGTCGCCTCATGTGAAAGTGTGCCGGCAACCGCACCCTTCTATCGAAACGCAAGAAATGTTTCACGTTAGAAATAGATGTGGCAGTGGTACTTCCCCGGCCGAACTACACTGGTTCTACCACCTTGAAAAAACGACCTATTCAATACGACCTAAGAAGTGTACAGCCATCTTTACACTTATTTCTAGCCTTTAGGTCAAGTGTCTTGTTGAAAGTTGTGGATTCCTGCTGACTTAAAATACGAAGCAACCATCTTCATCCTTAGGAGTGGCAATGCATCTATAATCTACTTAACGTAGAATCCTTGGTTCACGTAGAACGACTTTGATACAAATAATCATTAGCGGCAGTACGTACTTACTATCAGATAGACTAGTTTTCTACTTAAATGTTGTAACAAAAGACGTTTATTGACTGTATGCCCAGAACTTATACCTTAAATTATAGTTTGCAGTCACCCAAATTGCGTTTATAAAAAGTTTCCTGCCAGAACAGACAACTCAATCAATAGCCCTTGAAAGTCGTAGGCAGTTCGGAGATCAAGGGAAACTTGGATAGATAATGATCGCGGTGCCTTCGGGCACTTGGAGGTGTTTATGGTCTGAGTTTGGGAGTTTGCTACCAAAGAAAGTGTATTCTCGAAAACTTTCGTGAACTGTTCGATTTGTTCGGGTTGAGAGATTTTACTGCAGAAGTTAAATAATAAACTCATTAATTAAGTAATCAGTTTTTCATTAGAGATATTGAGTTTATTGACCATTTTAAGTAAGCAACTTTATACAGAACAAGGCTTCTGTCAATTTTACCAGGTGGTAGAACCAGTGTAGTTCGACCGGGGAAGTACCACCGCCACACCTATTTCTAGCGTGAAGCATTTCTTGCGTTTCAATAGGAGGGTGTGGTTGCCGGCACACTTTCACATGAGGCGACCATCACAGCCCTCGGGAGTAGCAACGCATCTGTGATTGACTTCAGATGGAACCCATATTATGTATGAAGTTGATTATAGATGTTCATGGGCGGCAGTGACCACTCTTACCATCAGGTGGACTGCATGTTCGTTTGCTACTTCAGTCAAAAAATAAAAGGAATTACAGAAGCGTCGCTTCTTCCGAGACCAAAGATACTCGTCTTATTTAAAAGTTATTTGCGTAAGGATACAGTTAATTTTATACACACCGGACGTGATATGAAACCCACTAATTAAACGTAGAGTAAATAAGTCTATCACTAATACTCGCCAACAATTAGGTACTTTCTAGTACCAATGTGTCGCCATAATCGCACCATGCAACTGGGTCAAAATACTGACAGTACAGAATTTATAACCATGTAACAAGAATATCCGTTACTTGTTAAAATGTGGCAAGTCCGTTTAATTAATGGAACTTTTTTTACTTTTTTTCGGCACACTTTTATTTGAGGGGACCATCTTGTCCTCGGGAGTAGCAACGCATCTGTGATTGACTTCAGATGAAACCCACGTTCTGTATGAAGTTGATTACAGATGTCCATGGGCGGCAGCGGCCACTTACCATCAGGTGGACGGCATGTTTGTGTGCTACTTCAGTCAGATAAAAAAAAATGAAAAAAAAAACAAACGAACAAGGGACCCAGAACATAGAACTAGAGTTTCCATTCATTTAATAGCCTATATCTACAGCTACACTAATAGATTTAGAGCTACATCAATAAATCAATCTTAAATTAAATCGTAAACGTAGTGTACTAACAAATTAATAATGCACTTACTTCCTTAAGGGTAGTACACTTCAGTCTGATAAAAAAAATAACTTTCTTGCCTGGTATTGGAACCCTGGTCAACCGCGTGGGAGATTAAAATTCATACTATCGATCTATTTAACAGCAGGAAATAATTGTTTTTTATTCAAATAATGATAGCAATTTGTATTTCGACTATCTATAAATAAAACACACATTTGGGTAAAGGTCAAGTTTCAGATTTTAAAATACAATTTCACTCTACATTCAAAAAGGGACAGCAAATTCCGGAGGGATGGAATTTCAGACAAAATCTTCACATAAACTGAATTCTAGACAGCACAATATTGTTGGGAAAACCGATATGTCAAGGGCGTTAGATAAATCTGTCTCGTCAGTTTTAGAAATTGATTTTTAGATTGATGTCAAAAGAGTTGGGTTTTTGAATGAGAACGTGACTTTGAATAAGAAAGTTTGGTTGGTTGTTGATATTATTTAAATCCTTAGAGATATCGTTACTAAAATTAGGTTGTAAATACTGGTATTGTACAAGTATTGTCTTGGACGTGAGTTACCTCTAAAAATGAGATAAGTCTGGGTTATCTTTTATTACACGAGCCCAGGATAATTTTGTTTGGAGTTGCCTTTAATTTTTTTTATCTCTCCGATGCGTTGATACAAATTTAGAATATAAACCTCGATAATTTTAAAATATATTTTTAAAAGTGAGAATACACGGACATATGTAAGCAACTTATTTTATCCGAAGTCACAGATGCGTTGCGCCTCCTATTACGTCTCTTAGAAAAATGAGAGCGTTGCTGCTAACTCTTCGTAAGCCCAAGGATTACTTGACAAATACGGTGGCCTGTTATCTTATCTTACAAATCGTATTTTATAAATGTAACTTACCAAATGACTGTAAAACAGCTGGTGGAAACCGTACAAAACTAATGCGTAGTGGGTTAGAAGGTACACACTGCACCAAGTCGGTAAGACCACGTCGTATTTCACTCTTGTATAGATTGCCGGCTAGAAATATAAAATGTGAAGATTATTCCACATAGTTATTCTATATATAAATTATTCAATCCACTAACGACAATTCTGATATTTTGTGTGCGACTGTATTTTAGGTACATGTTTATACCCTTTATAATATAATTATCAATCAATTTATTATATTCCTATAATCACGATATATTTTGATATAAGCTAAATTTTTTGTCACATTACAGTAACAAAAAATATATTTTAAATAATTGCATTATCCTGGATTATTTAAAGTTATTGGAAAGCAAGTTTATTCTAAAAGAAAGAAACTATTGATATATAATTATGATAAAAATGTTTTGTTATATGTTTTATCTTGTGTGTATTTAGTTCTTAATTTATACTTTGCCTAAGTATAAATTAAGAACTAAAAACCATTAACCTTATTAAAACATTGCCAAGTAATGTGGAATATTTCTCTTCCATTACATTTTTATGCTAGTTTTTCTGTCAATTGATTTTTGTTTATTTTTTTCTATTATTTATTTATATTTACCATTTCTATTGGAGTTTATTGGAGTTTACTCCTAAAGAATCGATTTGCGTATATAAAGGCCCGGTATGAGAA
This sequence comes from Spicauda simplicius, assembly GCA_949699795.1. Lineage (NCBI taxonomy): Eukaryota > Metazoa > Arthropoda > Insecta > Lepidoptera > Hesperiidae > Spicauda > Spicauda simplicius. The sequence continues at coordinate 3,109,828 of OX453062.1, forward strand.
AAATGTGAGGAGTAAAATCTACTGAAGAATGACTGCGTTACGTTTTTTTTAGTTCTAAAGTTTTAACTAGATGGCGTTATACTCAATAACGCCATCTAGTTAAAATTTAGAACTATATTTCGTGTTTACGTTTTACCGAAATGTCAATTTAAAATAGTAAATCGTCAAGTATAAGTAATGTAAATACTCTGTAAATAAAATATGAATATATTAGATATAATTTTTCAGACTGAATCATGTATTAGTATTATTTATATCTTTAGTGTGGGAGTATGGCGCCGTTTATTTTAAATGCTTAGAACTATATGTTTAAACAAAATATTTATACAACAACGCTCTAAATGGCATTACAATCAATTTATAAGCATTATGCTTTATGATGGTGACTTCCCGCAACTCATCAAAAGGAGGGGCAGTACTTCAAAATAAAATAAGATATTATGTTTTCACATCATTAGAGAAAAGTCCAGTTAAACTCAGCTCTTTGCTCTGTTTAGACAATCGGACTCCAGTCGGAGTAAACTCCAGTCGTGCGTCGTTGCTGACAAACATTTTTTTCAGTTTAATGCGTTTGATACTCGTAAATTTCCCTACCTCTCTTTACTAACCCTGTGATAAATCGGTACCGCTGTCATTAAACTTTAATACTTTTGGTATTACTTACATCTTCCTTCATATCCTTGAAGCGTATATTATTGACGGGCTTCCAACTCGGTCTATTGAACACCGCGTTAAGTTTATGTGACCACTTGGTGTATTCTTTGAACTTCTGGACTACATAACGGGTGTAGAATGTCTGGAATATAAGATAACCAATGTATTAGTGTTATGCCGCGTGTTAGTTTACTTAATTTATAAGATACTAGTTTTTACCCGCGGCCCGCACGATCAAAGGGAATTAACATAAGCATTTGATAGCGTGATTCAGAACTTGCAAATGAATTTTATTAACGCCATCTATTAACAATGTCTGAAACTACTACATATGTATCAACTTACAAAACATCGATATTCTCATGGGGATGAGAGAGCGCGGTACAAAGTAGCCTACGTCACTCTCCGCCCTCCTAACTATCTCCCAGCATATAAACCATATCATTTAATAGCTATGTGGTGACGTGAAAGAGGAACAAACAAATACACTTTCACATTTATAATATTAGTATGGATTTATAATTTGCCGCATGGTGTCGGTTTTGAATAGCATCACTAGATCTTTCATAAATATCGTAGAATGAGTCTAAGGGAAAAAACTGGCGGCATATTGTATAAAACCAACACTTACTGAAGTCACGCATGCCAGGGATGGCTATTGGCAAAGGCCCCATCAGGGGAGGCTTATACCTATCAGAAGTGGACTTCAAAAGGCTGATAGACGTAATACAGACATATTTAAACAATTATTACTGTAGTGCTAAAATTGCGCTTGGAATGCGTCGTTATTCATATGAAATCTATCTTAATATTTCTGTATTAAACGTTGCAAATTTGCAGCACGTATTATGAGGTAAATATAAAATATGATTTAGTTATCTTAGTTTTTAAAATAACCGACACATCCGTAGCCAAACGAGTTAAACGGGAACTAATTAATCTTAGGTCAAACGAGAAGATCCATATAATAATACACAACGTGTTTTAGCAAATATTCCAGATGGCCTTCAAAACGGCTAATCCGTTTATCTCAGTGCTTCATAGATCTAGCAGGTTCTGTTTAGTATAATTGTATAAAACACTAGCAGAATCGACGCGACTTCGTTCGCGCAGACTGTAATGTAATGTATCTAACCATTTTTTTTTTCATATCAGAAATGTAAATATAGCATTTATTTTTACATTTTTACATTTGAGCACCATTCCTGGACATGTCTCTCCCCCCATCCGTAATGGGGATTTGGTCAGTAGTCATAGTCAGCTGTGGATATTGATGCTATATCGATAGTAGTCCCAAAAAAATTGCGGCTGCTTTGCGTAAGGGTACACTTATCATTTTGCGGCGGCGGTGTCATAGTCTTTCGTAGATATCGATATATTCTATTAAATTGTAGGAATTTTTTTGTTCCATTATCAATAGGTATCACAGTGTATGCAATGAAAAACAATTTTTGAGCAAAATTTTTGACACTTTGAATCACATTACTCATCTTTTAGCAAAGACGCCTTATAAATTATAGTAATAAAAATGTTTCTCAGGGATAATGTAGTATTCTAATGATGAAAGAATTTTTAGAATCGGTTCAGTAGTTTTTAACTTAATTCATGACAAACACAAAAATACAAAGTTTTCCTCTTCATAATAATAAAGTATATAAGAGATAAACGGTATCTATGGAATGTATATGGAAATTTATTAGAAAATAGAACATACTTCTACACATAAAGTTAGTCAAAAGGTCGCGTTGTTTATTAAAACTTGAATAAACAAATGAGAAACGGGTTGGATTCCAAAAGTTTTATAGTCAAACCGAAATTAAATTTCAAAGTAAATTTAAGCGTAATGTATTCAGAGACGATCTCAAATTACTTTGGAAAGATAACGAATTGCAATTTACATATAATTATCGTACGATATATTCCCTTATCCGTAACATTATGTTTTAACTGTAATGTATTGCTTAATAGCTCTTCAAAGTGAGTTAATTATGCTTTTATTAAAATGTATCGTTATATGGTTTGTTTGTACCTTAGAATGTACGTAAATAGACGTAACATACATTTGATTTATGTGCATATATATATATTTAATATATCTAGTCATACAGTTTACAAACTTGCTAGTATTCGGGGTGTTTTTCTAAAGTGTGTCTAAACGACGCAATTAATAGTGAAGTTTTCTTAAGTTATTTTGCATGTATTGTAACTTATATACATTCTTTATATTGGGAGTTAAGATTTTTTCTAACAAACAAAGCTTTTAAATATTGTTATATTTAAAAGTATACATTTTGTTACATACATCATCATGTATACATCAAGCCTTTTAGTCTTAGCCAATCCAGTACTTAGTTCGGATAATCGGCGCGCAACAATTACTTGCCGAAAATACTATTTGAAAAGTCACAACTATGCTCCTTTGCTTCCTAAGATTTTTTTGATGATACATTTTCTATCCTCTGTATCATAAGTATATGAATCGCGGCGAAACTACAGTGAGTTGATTCACGCGTGCGTTTGACAACCGCGTGACAGGTAAACCACGCATAAGCAATAAAGCATTAAAAAATTCATAGTTACGCCTTTTAGTCTCAGCCAATCCAGTACGTAATTCGGATAATTGGCGCGCAAGAATTACTTGCCGAAAATACTATTTAAAAAGTCACCACTATGCTCCTTTGCTTCCTAAGATTTTTTTGATGATACATTTCCTATCATCTGTATCATAAGTACGCGAATCGCGGCGAAGCTACAGTGAGTTGAATCACGCGTGCGCTTGACAATCGTGTGACAGGTAAAATACGCCTAAAGCAATAAAAAAATCATAGGCCTTTTAGTCTTAGGCAATCCAGTACGTGATTCGGATTATCAGCGCGCAACAATTTGCCGAAAATACTCTCTGTAGAGTCATTCTTGAATCTTTAACTCCTAAGAGTTTTTGATGATACTTTTCCTATCCTCTGTAACATAAGTACGCGGGTCGCGGCGAAACTACAGCGAGTTGATTCACGCGTGCGCCTGACAGCCTCGTGACAGGCAAAATACGCCTAAGGCTATAAAATTAGAATATTACCGATAATGATATGCAAATAATAATCATATATCAGCGATATTGAAACAACCTCTTTTCTACAATCAAGCTATTTTCTGAATAATTAATAGTTGATATATGAGTTCGTATGATAATTCGCTCGTAGGACCGGTAACCAATGGTCTGGCACATGGCATGGCACAGGTCCCGCAGGTGGACCGATGACCTGAAGAAGACAGCGGGAAACCGTTGGATTCAGAGGGCACACGACCGGTTGGAGTGGCGCCAATTAGTGGAGGCCTATGTTCAGCAGTGGACATCAAAATACTGATGGATAGAAGGATGGACATTTGTAACGTATGGATGGACGTTTGAGTTCATATTGACAGACATTAAACTTAGTTATAAAATATATGTAGGTATATCTTTTTCCCGGATGTCGGCGATGAGACAACTTCAACTATTCAATTAATTGCTGCTAATTAGACACTAAATTACGTCATACAAAAATTTGTATATTTATAAACTTTTATGACTAAATTAAGACTATCTATTATAAAAAGATTAACGTTCGAACTGCGTCAGTAATGTATTTTTACTATTATCATAACATTAATTCTTTGAAAAATGTTTCCTTTTTACATAATGTCCCAACAAACGTAATAAGTTGTGACATTTAAGTAATTTATATTAATACGCGTTTTATAGACTTGTGCATAATAAAATGTATTGTATAATGAAATAGATTTTCGATATAAAAAGAATTTAGCGTGAATTTATTGACTCTTCTAATATGAGAATATGGAGCTGTGTTGTTTTACCTACAGAGCGACTCGGCAATATTGAATATGGGGTGATAGGTTACCTCCTTCCTAATGTCTAATATTAAGAGTAATAAAAATACAAGATATAATTATTTTTGTAAAATAACATGAACATTTAGGTATTTTAAATCTCTGATCATTCGAGGTGAAAATATGAAGTATTTTTTTAGAATTAGGAAACGGGTTCGGTCTAACTTGGGTTGTGATGCCATCCATGGATATTTAGAATCAGCCCGAATGTGGCAGACTAAAATACTATATTTTAGTCGGCCACATAGACTTTTTCATCTTTGAGAAGTAAGTTTTGCACCAATCTTATCATTCAAATAATCAGTATCCTTTTTTTTATACGTGGGGAAACCCATCATGGGTTCCTCTCTGTGCGGGGGCAGCTGAGAGGACATGCGGGACTCCTACCGGCTAAAACCCCACGGTGTTCCTCTATACGCCCTATGCCGGGACTGCGGGTACGCTAGTAACATTCTACCGCGGTCCCGACGACGTCTACCCACGAATAAAATAATCAGTATCCTAAAGTAACCGGTAAGTACTATTAGAAAATATCGGAAATTCAATTCAATTACATTCCTGATCACAAATTAAGCTAAGCTAAGCTATGTATAAGTAAGTCAACTAACTAACGTAAGTATTTCAGTCTCTAATTTCAAAACCTTAACAGTGGGATTATTTTAGATTTCATTCAGAATCGAACCTGGAACTGTGTTGGATATCAAATAGTGACCGATACTCTACATGTGTCATTCGTCTAATTTAATGCTAGGGTGGTAGAACGTATATACGTCAACCGGGAAGGTACTACCGCCACACATATTTCTGGCGTGAAGCAGTTCTTGCGATCTGGTGGAAGGATGCGGTTGTCCGTTCACTTTTATATGAGGCGATCATGCTAATCCGCGGAAGTAGCAACACGTTTGTGATTGACCTTTTTTATGTGATTGAAGTGGCAAATGAGCATGCAGTCCACCAGATGGTAAGTGGTCACTGCTGCCCATGGATATCAGTAAGCATCTTTAAATAGAACATGGGTTCTATATGCAGTCAATCACAGATGCGTTGCCACTCCCGAGGACGCGATGGTGGTCGCCTTAAATAAAAGTGTGCCGGCAACCACACCTTTCAATCGAAACGCAAAAAAATCCTTCACGCTAACAATTGGTCTGGCAGTGGTACTTCCTCGGTCAAACTACACTGGTTCCCTGTTCCGAATCCCTATTCCATCTGAAATTTCTTACGGATATCCATTGATGGCCGTCCTACTAGTTTTGGTCACCTGGTAGGGGCCCGAAGGGGCAACGCCCTCAGAGGACTCCGGTTGCGTTCCTTTGAAGATCCAGGAGTCCTCTTTGTAGCGCCGAGTAAAGCCCATGCCTTAGTGCGGTAAAAACCATAATAGTAATTATAGCATCAATCCATTATTGGGCCAGTAACTGCTGGGCACGGGTCTTCTCCCAGAATGAGAGAGTTTAGGTCATAGTCCACCGCGCTGGCCAAGTGCGAATTGGTGGACTTCACACACCTCCGAGAACTTTTTTTTTTAAGATCTCTCGGATGTGTAGGTTTCCTCACGATGTTTTCGTTCACCGAAAAGCTTTGATAATTAATTTCTAATACGCACATAAATCATTGGTGCGTGCCTGGGTTTGAACCTCGGTCCTCCCGATCGAGAGGGCAAGTTTCAACCATTAGGCTATCACTGCTCTAGTAATAATAGTAGTAGTAATAGTAATTATAATTACCTGTAAATGCAAGGGATTAAATGACGGCTGGTTATAGATCAGGCCGTAGACAATACGATCACCTTCTTTTTCTTGACGGAAAGTTCCAAACAGCTTATCCCATATAATGAGCACGCCTCCGTAGTTGACGTCGATACAAAATGGATTGCTCCCTGGAAAAAAGAGTAATAATACCAAGAATGTTGTCAACAGGCCCAATAAGACATAATCTGACATACGAAGGGTGTTATAGAAATTGGCGAAATGAACTTTTCATTATATTTTCTATTATTTCAGAAGAATACGGCAATTTTATCAATACTCAATCTGTCCATTTAAATATAAATAAATAAACATTTTATTTTAAATATAAGTAAATAAACGTTTTCTAAAATAAAACGTTTATTTATTTATATTTAAATGGACAGTTAAAGCTAAATCGGGAATTTAAAAAGTCTTTCGGTAATATTTTATAATATATTTAATACAATTAAATTTAGTTTTAATTCTTTTTACAGTTTAGAAACGTCCATTTGCTTTATCTTACATAAAATCTAACAAAATAAGTGAAATTCGCCATCTGTTCATTCCAGTATAAGTAAAGTTTGCCTTTTAGCAGACTTAGTGCGAGTATTAATTAAGAATTTAAGAAAGCCTGTCTTTAATTAACTTTGAATATATTTCGTATGGTTTATATAGAACGTATTTCAACGTACAGATTAAGTGATTACAGTGTGTTTAGAAAAACTGAACGCCCACATGTATCTTTAGAAATAAAAAGCGTTTTCTAACAAAAAACCTATCAAGTGCGAGTCGAACACACGCTCGTGGGGTTCCGTACCATTATCTTCAAATATGGTAAGAAAATCGTATGGTACGTTTGTTGTTGTATTTTGTTAAGTATATAAATCATTCTGCTTTTTAGTATTTGTTGTTACAGCGGCAACAGAACGCAGAAACAGAATGAAATTTATACAGACAGATGTGTCTGTGAAAATTTCAACTGGCTAGCTATCATGGTTCATGAGATACAGCTTGCTGACAGACAGACCGATAGACGGGCAGACGAACAGACAGGCAGGCGGACAATGAATTCTTAGTAATAGAAATCCGTTTTCATTCTGTGGGTATGAAACCCTAATTAGTGGAAGCGTGGATCATATCGCAGAATTTTACCATGATGAATCCTATGATGGCTTGGTGTGTTCAACACGTACTCCAACGGCCCCAGGGTATTCACAGTCTCCGTGTGGATCCAAAACATGTACAGGTAGCTAAATTGATGGTGCACTATGAACTGGGCTGGTGGAATCGCTAGCGCCAGTGGGAGGTAGAATACCTGAAAAGTATTTATTGATTATGTATCTTACAATAATGTACTAGAACAATGCGTTTAATTGTTTATGGCTACAAGTGTTTTTAATTTGAGCTTGAAGTGAAATAGGTATGTGAGCAATGTAGGGACTGCGTGCATTTTTTTTAATTCGAAAGGTATGCATCATTCATTATTATTAAAAAGATCAAATATTTCGAAAAATATATTTTATGTTCTTCTATCTAGTTATCTTTTTAAATTATTAAGCTTTATTAGGACTTATTGAGAAGGTATTAAGGCACTTTAATCAAGCAAGTGCTGAATAGACGAAGCGAATATACAGAAAAAAAACTCCTTGGCGTAACGATTTATCACAGTGAGAAGTAATTAGCACAAAGAACTTCAGAAAAAGTTGAAAGCTCGTTATTATGAATCGTTACTCATAAACCTAGATATATAGTCTGCGGTAATCGTTATGTGCTCTGAATGATATATAGTCCAGAACAGTGGCGTAACTATAAGGTTCGAGGCCAGTGGCAAATTCATCGGATGGGCCGACTCCCCCAATATAAAAACCAATTTTTTTTTTTTACAAATGCTTTGAATTTTTAATACATTTTTTACTTGTGTATGCAACTGAGTAGGGAACAAAAATAAATCAAAGATAACACTTTTTTACTAAACATACATATTCTCTGACCGGGGCCTCTTTCGGCTGGGGCCCGTGGCATTTTGGCGACTTACCACCCTGTAGTTACGCCACTTACGTGTAACTCTGGAACAGTTAAACGAGGCTCTTCTTAAGTTAGATCAAGTTCCAGGGTTCGTAATATGAAGTAACCTTATAACATGTATTGGTCTTAGCAACTACTTTAGAAAAGTTTTCTATGTATTTTAAGAGTACTTTTCCTGTCATACGAGTTGGTGCTCTCATACGTGGCATACGTACGTACTTCTGCTATGTTTAATCCTAATTTTTGTTGCATATTTTTATTATTAAAAAGGTCCTTAAGTATATTGTATTTTCAAATTAATTCCTTCGTTTTTCTGGTCAATATTATGCGTATAACTTAGGCAATTTTAATAAAATATAGTGGTAACAGGTGGTTGATTAATATAATAAGTATGTTTGTATACTTACAAAGCCACACCATCCTTGCAAGATGGACTGTCTGATCCCTACTCCCATATTGAAGTCTTCCGAAGTATGATGAACTTGGTGCTGAGCCCAGAGGATGTGAATTTCTATATGTATAAAAGAGGGTTAGACATAGTATTTATAGTTGTAGGTCATAGGAACACTAATGCTTATCGTCATATGGCTATATATTTAGTCCTTGGCTGTCGCAGCGCATCTGTGATTGACATCAGATGGAAACTGTTTAACATCAGAAGGATCGGATTTCTGGAAAATAGTCATCAATTGCAAATCTAAGTTGAACTTAAGTTTGTCGACAAAAAAAATGGTCCCCAAATCCTCCGGCCCTCCTACACCAAGGAGAGACGTCACCAAGGAGGGCCCTTTGTAGCGCGAGACGTAAGACGAATACACAAACACCTAGACCCAGAACATGAATTTAAACTCGTCCTTCAGATACCTGTCTAGCCGGGAATCAAACCCGGGGCCCAATCCGCGTATTGGAACCGCTCCGCCACGCGGGTCTTCGTGATGGATAGTCGATTTTAGTCAACCAGAGTAACTCTTCTGGAAGACTTCAATTAGCAGACGAGTGCGCAACACAGAGGAGGTTAGCTCGTACTAGGTATACAACATCGCGTTCATCAAAACGTCTCAAAACATTTTACCATGGCAAGCTCTATGCATCCAGTAGTAGCAGAAGTCCATCCCCAAGGCAGCTAGGAACCATGTGGTTGTGTGATCCCAGGGCAAGTCTACGAGCTTCCAGTTCGAATATATCCAGGAGTACGCATAGAATTCAGCACCTCGCCAGATTAACCTGCGGTAACGTAATAATTAGAAAGAAAGAAAGAAAATACCTTTTTTCTGTTCAATACAGGAAGTTATACAAAACATCTAATAGCAACTATGCTTTATTATTATTAACTTAATACTTAATGATGTTAAGTTACATTACATTGACCGAAAGGGTCTCCACTCAGCTTATTGCTGCAGGCAATCGAGGTCACCTGCAGCACTGTTATTCTGTGGAGCCAATAATATATCTTAACCAAATTATTAAAAGCTGTGGTGACGTCCCATAACACCAAGAATCTGCTGCCCACCGAACATTAGGTATTAATTAAAATAGGGTTTAAAGTAGAACGTTTTGTAGTACGACTCTGGAGGTACTATCTTCTTACCTATATCTGGTTAATAACAGTAGTGTTATGGTCTTGTAATGGAGGCATACTTTTCCAAAGTTTGGCAAACGGATATCCCCTGCCAGGCTAGGTGATCATGCCTGGGAAGCGGCCGTGATCCGACAGTCGTTGTTCAGAACTCGTATATATGCAAGTTCCTGAGAATACTTCGATAGAGTGTTTCAGAATACTAGTAGCGCCATCTCTTGATGAGTTGCGGGACGTCACCACAAAGGTATTTCAACTACAGAAATCCTCAGGTAAAACTCTAAACTTCGTCTTTGTAGTTCCGGGATCAGAATAGGGCTACGGTATCCTCTGCCTGTCGTAAGAAGCGACTAAAAGGTGGCTTCCGGGGTTACGGATGGCGAAAGTGGGAGTTCGAACCGTCCACCTAGACGAATCCGGGAAGGATGGCGGTATTAGTGGTTGCATATGAACGTAAAGACCAGACGTAGCGGTAGGCCCAGCCGCTCACCTAGAGGGAGCCCGAAGGGGAAATGCGCTCAGAGGACCAGTTGCGTTGCTTTCGAAATTCTGAAGTCTTCTTCATAGCGCAGAGGACGGTCACCGAAAGGGCTTTATTGCGGTAAAAATCCCACATAACCCTGCCTCGCTCCTACAGATTCGTACTTTTCGGAGGATTCCTTCTCAGGAACAAAAAACCTAATCATATCTGGGATTGATAACAGATATCCATAGCAGAGGTCGCTTGCCATTAGGTGAACTGTATATTCATTTGCTAATTACATATAAACAGATATAAAAGATAGTAAACTAAGCTATAAAAATAACATACGTCCATTGATTTTAAAATACACGCATTAAGAAAACATGGGTCTATGAATAAATGTTTACGTAATTTCTAACATAAAATTTATATTTTTCCTAAGAGATTTAAGCACGGGTCGCAATTAACTAAAGAGGCTAAGTGAATGAACGTAAAATTCCCGTTTGGAAAATAAAATTAAAAATAGCCCTCTCAGATCCGCTGAAGCCTTAAATTAGTTGCCATGACGCTTTAATTAATGTTCAAACAAATAAGAATTTTTGCGCTGCCGATAAATAAATTTTGTGTTCCCTCAAAAGAATCTTAATTAAGAGCAGGAGTTTGGTCGAAAATTGTACCTATGATTTATTTACTTTTAAAGCAGACGTGAGTGTGTCGCTGTCACAGCGGTTGTAGCTCTAAAGCCGATTTTCAACTTTTCATTTTAAATTCTCTTTAAAATCGAATAAACAAAATGTAATGTGTATTTAGCGCGCAATATAATATGGCGGTTGATTTAAAAGCGTTCATATTCCTTGTAAAGATACTTTTAATCGTTGTTTTCAGTCGTGGTTTTCCGGGTCTTGTGCAGCCCTCTTTTATAAATTTTTGTAATGCATTAAGAAATTCCATTTCCGCTCTTCTTCTAATGTATATGCTTATAATATAGCAAACGAGCATGCAGTCCATCTGATGATAATTGGCTACTGTCACCAATAGACATTCGTAATTGGAATGGGGCAACGTTATTTCCTGCCTGTCATAAGAGGCGACTAAAAGGGGCTTCCGAGTTGCGAGCGGCTAGAGTGGGAGCTCGAACCGTTCGGTCAGGCGACCCCGCGAAAGGACGGCGGTAAGTGTGGTCGCATATTGTCGTAAAGAAGGCCCAGCCGCTCATCTGTGAGGAGCTCGACGGGGCAACGCGGTAAAAACCCCATATATACCTCGCGTCGCTCCCACGACGTTGGATACCTTTTGGAGGTTTCCCCCTCGAGAGAAAGAAAACAATGTGAAGGAAACGAAAAATGTTTTCCATTCCAGGTTTGGTTGCATGTATAATCATCTTTGCCTTCATCACACTTATTACCACTGATGGAAGAAATCCCCGGTTAAGAAAAGAAAAAAATGTTTTATTTTTTATGTTTATATGACTGAAGTAGCAAACGAGCTTGCAGTTCACCTGATGGTAAGTGGTCACTGCTGCTCATGGACATCTGTAATCAACTTCACACAGAACATGGGTTATATCTGAAGTCAATCTCAGATGCGTTGCTACTCCCTAGGACTGTAATGGTAGCCTCATGTGAAACGCTAGAAATACTTCACGCCACACTAGCACCTTAATAATATTTCTATAGGTGATTAGAAGAGAAATCAAGTCACGATAGAAATTAGTGTAATATCCAATTTTTATTTTTCATTCGAAAGTTCAAAAATATCTAACAATTTACCCTCTATAGGTAAACGTGAATTCAAGAAAATAGAAATTCTTATGCTAATATAATCTATCTATACTAATCTATACTAATATTATAAAGAGGAAGTTTGTATTTTGTATTTTTGTATGTTTGTTATGAATTAACTTAAAAACTACTGAACTGATTTTGAAAATTCTTTCACCATTAGAATGCTACATTATCCCTGAGAAACATAGGCATTTTTTACTAGATTTTTACTAGATTTTTTACTAGAATATACTAAGCCTCGTTGCTTAAACTTGAGTGACGTGATTCAAAGTGCCAAATATTTTTTCATTGCCTACACTGCGATATCTATTGATAATAGCACAAAAATGTTCTACAATATAAGAGAACATATCAATATCTACGAAAGACTTGGACGCTGCCGCCGCGCAATTAGTGTACCCTTACGCAAAGCAGTCGTCGCAAAATTTTTTGGGACTACCATTGGAATAGCATTTATACCCACTGCTATGACTATTGACCAAATCACCATTACGGATAGGGGGTAGGGACATGTCCAGGAATGGTGCTCAAATGTATAATAGTTGGATAAACTACATTATAGTCTGCGCGAACGTAGTCGCGTCCATTCTGCTGTTAAAAAATAAAGGCAGTGTTTCTAACTCGCGACATTGCTATAAACTATAAAAAACAACGCCTAATGGTAAACAAAATGCATAGATGAAGTTCATTAATTTATATAAATACTAGCTGTCCCGACAAACGTTGTTTTGCCATATAAAAAATAAAAAAAATGTTAAGGGTGGACAACCCTTAAGGGGTATGAAAAATAGATCTTGGCCGATTCTCAGACCTACTGAATACGCATATAAAATTTGGTAAAAATCGGTCAAGCCGTTTCGGAGGAGTTTGGCAACAAAAACTGTGACACGAGAATTTTATATATTAGATATAAAATTATAGGATATTTTAAATCTTACCTGCCACCTTCATATAATATGCCGTTCGATATACTGGTAATGCCATCGTTTAGCCTGATTCCTCGTTTTCCTTTCAGCTTCAGTACGAAATGTTCCAACAGCATGAACATGAAGAAGTAGGGCCATGACTATAATAAAAACAAACTATTAAATGAAAAATCAAGCACAAAGACAACAAAAATATATAGTTAATATTTTTCTTTCAATCTATTGTATAAGTTGCAGTATGCGGCTGCATCTCTAGTAGATTGTAAACGAACTACAAAGTTAAGCGACATTGGTCGCTAGATGGATGGGTGACCGTTAGTAGCTACACTTCATGCGCGTTTCCTAACCTCGATTGGTACGTTAATCTGTCGGTTCCTGTCGTAATCAACGGCCTATATTAGACTCGGTAAAATTTGTCTAACGCACTTTGAGTGGATCCGACAAAAGTCTGATCAATTGTACGTCGTCGTCAACCAATTATTGTCCCACTGCTAGGCACGGGTCTTCTTTCAGAATGAGAGAGTTATAGGCCATAGTCCACCGCGCTGTCCAAGTGCGAATTGATGGACGTACGTACGTAAGAGTCATTAATTATTTATTAAAAGATATAAAAACAAAGTAAACACATAGAAAAACATTTGCTAAATACACTTGCTTGAAATATATATAAATCAATTTTAGTCAAAATATTAAAAATGTTACGTTTCTAGAAACTCATCACATATTTACACAAAAAATACTGTCTTAAAATTTCGGGTGTTTAAAATTTTCACAAATTAATAATTATAATCCACTCACTTGCACATAGAAATTCGGCACTTCATTTTCACTTTCGAATAGAGTTTTCTTAGGGTTTATGATGTAGAACATACGCCCAAGTCCCTCCACGAACTCCCCGGGCCTCAGGAAGCCTGTCCTCTCGTGCAATGTGCCATTCATGGTTGTCTACAAACATAATAACACCGTTTCACAACGTAGCGTATATATATACATAAATTTCGGAGTAATTAATTGGTAATCCATTAGTGCAACACACCTATTATCGTTCAAAATTATGATTAGAGATGTGACGATTATAAGTTTAGCCGACGATTATAAGATTAGCTGATCACATTATTTTGTTAATAATAATTATTATACTTATTATTATTTTATTATTTTTATAAAGCAGTAAATTATAACATATTTTTAGATATATCTGCAACTTGCTCTGATGAAGAAATAATTATGTATATCCTATGGAGATGAGAAGGTAAAATGTTGTTTTTTATTAATAAGAAAATTTTAGAATAGATTATCAAATGAAAAGTTTCATTTATCTTACATTTTAAAATGCTTAACACAGATTATAAAATAAAAAATGTCATACACAATCAAGATTTAATTTAATACTAGCTGTTACTACGCCATCACAAAAAAAAAATACATCAGAAACCTATAACAACTTTGCTACAGATCATCACATGATCAAATGAATAGTTTACGATTCTATAGAGGACATACAGACAAACATTCATTTTTATAAAGAAGAAAAAAGAAGATAACTCCAATTGCATACATTTTTTCAAGAAATATAAAAGTCGCGCTTTTTATCAAATAGTCGCTGTTTACGATAGTGGCGTCATAGAGCTGGCTTTACCGACTAGTCTCCGACTAGTTGGCACATCTCTAATTATTATTCATTGTATTATAAATGTAAAATACGTTTCAAAATTACCGATAAGACAGATATATAGGTACTCAAAATAAGATGTCATACGTATTTTATGGAAACAAGATTTTAAAATAATTTACTCGGCGGTTATTTATCTATGTCATTAAAGGTATATTTATGTTACCAAATGCCAAAGTATTGCACAATTATATGTAAAGGTTGGAAGATTAATGATTAAATAGGGTTAAATTAACACGTGATGAAGTTAATGAAGGAAGTCATTAGAAAAATTCAATTTACAAAAATTGCGTAATATCTCTAAAAAGTGTGTCAATAGTGCATTATTTTATGCGAATGTTTGTGATAGTGCAATGAAAAATAATATGCAATATTTAGCAATTTTTTGTATCTTACCGAAATATCTTTCGAAACGGTAGAACAGTGACTTCCAAAGGAATTTAATAATAAATTTGGATTAATAAAATTTAAATTATTTAGAGGTCGTTGCGTTTTGGTTGCGGAAGTGCATATACATAATCACATCTACATTTTTCGTGAATATTTATCGCCATATTTATTGTTTTCTAAAATGATGTGTTTAATAAAAATTTGCAATCACGTCACGATTTATGTGCGTATTTGAAGTTAGATATCACTGCTTTTCGGCGAAGGAGAACATCTTGAGGAAACTTACATGCCCGAAAGTTTTGTAAGAAAAGATGTATGAAGTCTACCATTTCGTACTTGGTAGGCTACGACCTTAAACTCTTTCAGAAAAAAATCCCATGCCCAATTGTTTCTATTGGGCATGGGATAATGGGTTCATGATGATTTATGTATATTCATTTCGTTTTGGCTATATAAGTTTTGAATTTATTTAAGTCTATTAACAAGTATGTGTCCTTCGGTTTAACCCTTGTTGAAAATGTTTCGTAACTATTATTTGTAACAACTATTCATAGATTGTAATGATATAATCAAAAAATGTTACCAAAAGATACGGACTATAAATGAATATTAAAAATCAGCAATTTTGGATTAATAATAATTCGAAACCACAAAAAAAAAACAGACAAAAAAAGAATAATATAAATATCTATTATAGCTTATTTACAGTCCTAGATTGAACTTTTTTGAAAATATAAGCGTTGTATGAACACGAAGAACTTAATTTTTTTATTCTATGGATTGTGTTTTTTATGCAATCAAACCTATTACTGTCCCACTGTACGCGAATCCTCTCAGATGGAGAAAGTCTAGCCCTTAATTCATGACGCTTCAAACGTGAACGAGTAATTAAGCTACTTCAATTAGTACTATCTACGGCGTTAGAAAAACAGAGTTGGGAAGTAAACTAAGTCACTCCCACCCCTCCTAATGAAGAGTAATCCGTACTCAGAGAAAAATCTTATAATTTTTTAAGATCGGTACCCAATAACATTAATAATAATAATACGCTTTCTACACTCATAGCCCCACACTAAGATTTTCTCCTGTGTCGTGGATGCCATGGACACACAAAGACGGAAACAAACACCCAGACCCAGAACTTGAATCTAAACTCATCATTCAGATACCTGTCTGGCCGGGAATCGAACCCGGGACCCATTGCGCGTCAGACCGGTATGTTAACCGGTCCGCCACGCGGGTTGTCAATTAAATAATAAACAATTAAATAATAAAAATCAAAATATAGATGAAATTTGTATAAATTAAAGTAACATAACTATTTACCACTTGTAGGGCTAAGATGGTCGCCAGACGGCATCCACACCTTTTCACCGAAACGCAACAACTGTTTCGCGCTAAAAATATTTTTGCCGATGGTACCTCACTGGCGGAAGTTTACTGGTTCTAATACATCTCAAATGTTAACATTGAGCAATACCAATATATATGTATATCAAGTATTGGTGGGGTAAAATTGTAGGAGCAACATTACCATATATCTATTATTCATAAGGTAAAAACAACGTAATATCGTTATCGTAAATCAAATATCAAAATAAATTACCCGAATTTTCCAGGACAAAACACTTAAGACAACAATTTGAATAAGAATCTGTTTAAAGTAACAGTTGGTTATCCGTATAACATTGCGATTCTATAAGTTCAAGTGATTTTTGGGCAAGAAATTGTCAAACTTCGGTGAGACAGTATAGCACAGTGGCCAAGGACCAACTGATAGACCGAACCCACAGTTTGATCTTAAGACAATAATGCACTTTCTGCATAAAACTAGGACGTTAATCGAGATATCAACTACATAACCGTTCTAATTAGGGTTGATAGTCTCCGGAAAAGGCACGTATTTTTCTATATACTTTGTGAGTAAGTGAGACAATTATTGTTCTCAGAATATACTTGCAGTATGTTCACGGGCTTTGAGCGCGGCGACCGAATCAAGAAATTCCATAACGAAAAAACCTAACAACCCCCACTCCGCCTCCCATGTAACGCGGTCGAGCTTTCCCTTAACAGTACGAAGCTCACACGGATCGAGACGAGCTGCTCGGAAAACAGATGAGATATGTAAGCAGCTGTTTGTGAGAAAGTATATATTATCAAAGAAAAAAACTTGAATTAATATCAAGGAAAAAAAACTGTATAAATAAATAAATAATTACAATTACATAAGTTGATAAAAAATGCTATGCAATAACATTTTTTATCATAAAATAGTTGTTAATAGTTAATAATAAATAGTTGTTATCTTGTTATTTTGTTGGTCACAAAGGATGAATATAAATTCTTTGAATTTTATCACTTCTTTCAAATTAGAAAATATAAGTCCTTCTCTGGTGCCGAACACGGGTCTTCTCTCAGAATGAGAGAGTTTAGGCCATAGTTCACTGCGCTGGCCAAGTGCGAATTGGTGGATTTCACACTCCTCCGAGAACCTTTTTAAAAGAACTTTCGGGTGTGTAAGTTTCCTCACGATGTTTTCCGTCACCGAAAAGCAGTGATAACGAATTTCTAAGACGCACATAATTTTAGAAAAAGCAATGTTGCGTGCTTGTGTATGAACCTTGGACCTGCCGAGAGGGCAGTTAGGCTATCAATGCTTTTAGTGCTTATCACTGCTGACATTACGCAGAAATAAACGTGGTAGTGGTGTCTTTGCAGCTGAATTAAAAGGCTTCAAAACTCTTTTACTCAATATATAATATTAAAAAAAATGCCCATTCTCGCCCTATTTTTGAACTTAAGGTCTTCAAAAGTGAATGTATTGCCAATTTATCAATTTATTACAAAGTGAGCTGCCCCTTTTCCTCCATTTTTCTCCAGTATTAAAAAGAAATACATAGTTTAGGTCATTCTGACAACCGAGTGGATTCCGATGTCATGTTATAATCTGTCAAGCCGTTTGGGTTTTAGCGCGTGGCAAAAAAAAGACATACACATACATACATAATTATGTACGTACAGACGTTTTTTAACGCAGTTAAGTAAAAAAGCGATATTTCTAAGCGGATATTGCATGGGGCGACTTTAAATGTTCAGGTATTTAAAATGTCCTATCCATGGTAATTCAGATAATTAGTAACTGTCATGTAGCTCAGTAATCTCATCGCTATAAAATATGCATCAATGTCAGTATCAAATATGATTTCGTAATATAGTAAATTATCATCATTAAAATTACCTACGCTTCCGTGATTTTGGTCGGTGTTTTTAGGAAAATAATAAAATCAATTAAAACGGTGTTGTTGTTTTAACTACATATATATTCTGTATATATATTTTTGTAATTTTCCACGCCAAAAACCTTATATTTTTGGCCCTTTTGTTTGATAGTTTGGAAATATGTTGTATCTGTTTCAATTTCCGATTTTTAAATATAAAAAAACTACCTTGTTCTTGAAGTATATCTCTTTACTGAGGATTTTGTAGTATCTGTCAACAATCTTAATAAAATTGTCCTTTCAATTTCAAGAAATATGTACTCGAGATTACACTCTGAAAAATTATAAAGCATACTGAGCTTAAAATTCCGGGACTGCAAGATTGCCTCTGTAACAGCTTAGAGTATACCATTCCTTCAAAGATTTGCGAAGTAGCTAAAATACGAGACTAAGTGGTAAAAGAAGATAGTACATAAAAAAAATGATTGAAAATAAAAAAGACAAACACACTGAGTTTCTCCCCGGGTCTTCTCAATTTAGATCGCGTTCTGATCTAGTGGTAATATAAGAAAAAAAATATAAAATATACGTTTAATGTCATTTCATAAGATTGGCAATAGAAAAACCTACTTACATCAGTCACTATGCTTAGCTATGTAAGTAACTGTGTGAAATGGATGTGCGTTTAACTTGTAGTTAAACAAAACATGCTTGTCTTTGGTTTCTCTTCTCTATAATTCACTAAGTAGGACGCACGTCATCTACTCTATATGCTAAGTATTCCGTCTTGGATTCTTAGCTCTAATGTATAGCTCAAATTATTAGGTATTCAGAGTTCCAATTCTCAGCACGCATCTATAACTCCAATCTTCAGTTTACATATTTCCTTAAAACGGCACATCTTTGGAAAAAGTACACCCTGTAGTGCCGTGCAATTGCAAAGCACATGATTAGTTCTACCACTGATTACCTACTCCCAAGCTTCCAAAAAGTAATCAAAGCTCGATTGGCTAGTAGTCATGTAACTATCTTTTAACAAACCCCATAGCAACTATCTGTAGTTCATTACTTAGCTGACATCCTTAACTCCAATCATCAGCTCACATATGTCCTTAAAAACGTCATATCTTTGAGAGAAATACAGAATATAGGTACACACGCACACACATATAACATATTTTGAAGGTGGTAGAACCAGTGTAGTTCGACGCATTTCTTGTGTTTCGATAGAAGAGTGTGGTTGCCGGCACACTTTTATATGAGTCAACCATCATAGTCCTCGGGAGTAGCAACGCATCTGTGATTGACTTCAGATAGAACCCATGTTCTGTATTAAGTTGATGTTGGATGTCCATGGGCGGCAGTGACCATTTACCATCAGGCGGACTAAATGCTCGTTTGCTACTTCAGTCAGATTAAAAAAATATAGAAATAATTTGTTTCTGAAACTGCAAAGTACATGATTAGTTTTACCACTTAAGATTACCCACTCACAACTCTCACAACACGGCTTCAAATACTAATTAAAGGTCCAAAACTTTTACCGGCGAGAGTCCACAGCCCTAGCAGTCGGTAATCCTACCCGTAACGCGAGATCGAATCCGACGAGCCTTGAGGACTTAGCCGCAACGCTATTAGCTACTTCGTAGTTAAGAGAATGTACATAGCGTCAGTCTCCTTTTACATACACATTCCTTTATATACATATAAAATTAAGACATGTTACACACAAACATTGTGAAAAAAAACACAAAAACAACGAGTTAGGAAATGAAATGTCTTTATTTTGCATAGGCCTACGGAGGTACTTACAAATTGTCAGCTACACATATATATTTTTCCACACTGCCACCGGATCGGAACACGACCTCAACCGAGAAGGTAGGTAAACCATTGGTACTCTTTCTGGTTTTAAAGTTAACACAAAAAAAACATCGAAACCATAGATTCTCGCTCGGTATGAATTTAAAATTAAATCTTCTGTATGATTCCAAATTTGAAAAAGATAGTAACAATATTCCATTAACCAACTGGCGTTTTAAACGCAGCAGCTACCTTTTTCTCCTCGTTTGTATCATTTATAAGAGTAGAGCCTTGTTTATTATATTATCTCATATCACAGCTATTTGGTTAATCATTACTTTCAAACGAAGTTGATATATCTACCCAATTACTTAGAATGTGTGATTGCATTCAGTTTCAGTTAATTCTTTTTTATTGTGCATCAAAATAGTAAAATAGAAGTATCAGAATATTTTAATTTTTGTTTTAATTTATTATTGGCTTACGTGTCTTATCTATTTTTTTATGTAGTTTATTGTTATAAAAAATAGTATACCTACTCATCGTAGGGAGTACTAGTTTGTGATTTTTAGGTAAAAGTGACGTCAATACTTACTAAGTCGCTTCTAAGTTAATTTTCTATGAGTAGACAGACAAATACATTACATTTACGAGTATATGGATCTTAGTTTACGAGCGTTGGCGTTCGTCCTACGTCTGTGCAGCGGCGAAGCTGCGCAGACGCGACGTTAACGCTGCGATTGCAATGAACGCAACGTTAACGTCTCGCGCATGCTACGATTGGAGGCGTACAATGAGAGACAAAATAGATTCCGACGAGGAAACACTACTGTTGGCGTTGCTACATCGACGAAAATTACGCAAAAGAAAAAAACTATGTCAGTTTTGGGAAAATATATAGGCCAATCGATTTCAAGAAAGTGAAATTTCGCAGTCTACTCTAATCGTATTAAAAATAGTGAACCGGAAATATTTGCGAATGCCTGAGACTACATTTGATGAACTTTTAAAAGTGATTCAAAATGACATACAATATTTAGACACTAATTTAAGAGTTCTTGTCACCAGAAAAGAGGCTTGTTATAACTTTGAGGCGACGACGTGATTGTACCTGTTCCTAAAAAAGCGCCACACAAACGTCGCTTCAACGCGACGCTAACGTTGCGGCATCGTAATATCAACGCTTGCCAATAGAGACTTGTGACGTCAACGTCATGTCGACGCAGCGTTGACGTCAGAGAAACGCTGACGCTCGTAAAACGCCAGTGGAATAGCGGCCTTAAAAACATCATTCATTTATTCAAATGGGTTTTTTGCTGTCATATCCATTTTGTCTCTTTCGTTTGAGAAATGAACTGAAATAAAGTAAGTACGCGTATAAATAATTCCTGTACATAAATATTTAATATTCCATTTGCCATCTACATATCTTCTTCTTTATAAATTGAATGTTTGTCTGTATGTCCTCTATAGAATCGTAAACTATTCATTTGATCGTCTGATGATTTTTAGCAAAGTTGTTATTCATGAGCTCGTGAAGGTTTCTGGTGTATTTTTTTTGTAATGGCGTATCAACGCACCCAGAGTACAGCGTTTTGTATAAATGATACACCTTGTGCTAGTTGTTTCTTTTCTTAAGATTGAAGTAGAAAACGAGCATATAGTCCACCTGACGGTAAGTGGTGACTGCTGCCCATAGAAATCTGTATGAATTATATTACAGAACACGGGTTTTGTCTGGAGACAATGGTAGGTGTGTTGCTACTTCTGAGGACAATATACTATATAGCTTTATATAATGTGTTCTGGCAAACGTATCATTTCACCAAAACGAAAGAACTGCTTTACATTAGCAAGAGCGGTATACCGGTAGTATATCTCCGTACAAATCATGCTTGTTTTACTAGTTTGCAAATATTCCAGTTTATCTACCTAAATAATTACATGTTAACTATTCGCAAAGATTTTTGCCGGATCCTCCCAGTTGAGGTCATGCTCCGATCCGGTGGTAATGCTAAAGATAAAATGTTGTAACGGACTGTTTGTAAGTGCATCAGTATTCCCTGTCTGTCGTAAGAGGCGATGCGGTAAGAATCCCACATAAACCTGCCTCATAGGGTAACTTTTAAAGGCACTTACGAAACCAAAAACAGACCTATACAAATTAAAGATATTTAACTAGTAATAAGGCAACTATCATAATACTTGGGAGTAGTAATGCATCAATTATTGACTTCACTACTCGGCAGTAACTACTTATTGACAGATGAACCGGATTAAATACTTCAATATTATAAAAAAAAGTGCGGCACTCAGGCACTGCCGCGATAAAGGTTTTGCATAGCACTTTTTATCAACTGATACAATAATTATAATTATTTATTTATTTATACAGTATTTTTTCGATATTCATTCAAGCTTTTTTCTTTGATACTATATACTTTCTCACAAACAGCTGCTTACATATCCGTCCAATTTCTGAGCAGCTCGTATCGATCCGTGCGAACTTCGTGTTGTCTACCATATACACACGCGTTAAGCGAAAGCTCGGCCATGCTACTTGATAGGAGGAGTGGGGTGTGTTAGGTTTTTTTCGTTACGGAACTTTATATGCTATGCAATAACTTAAAAACTCGCTACAAACACTATCATCGTCTCATTCTATGTCACAGAATCATATTAAGACGATAATTAATACGAAGCAGATATTCTATAAATACACTTTATCGCTTGATTACCTCTGAGTGATAAAGCGATCACTGTAACAGCTACTATTTTTAATTGGGACTATTAATTTTCAAGATTAAACATATTAGTAGATATAATATTACAAATGTGAACGTTTGTGTCATGTACCTATGTAGGTTTATTTTTAAATTTGTACCTAATGATAAGGCATACGGGCTACCTAATGGAAAATGGTTACTGTCGACTGTGGACTTTTGCAACACCAGAGGAGTTGCATCGCCGAATTTGAAGGAGAACTCTTTCTGCAACTTTCTTGAAGAGCCCCATGTCATAGCGCTCCGGGAATACATCAGGAGGAAGCTAATTCCAACATCTCGCACATTGCTAGCAGGAAAAACCGTGCAGACAGAAACGTGGAGGCCACTACGAGTCAAGTTGATGCTGATGGAACTTTTACCTTCGGCGAGTGGTGCAATTGAGGAAGAGTGATGTAGGCATCAGGACCTAGGAAATCTCCTCCAAAAATCTCCTAGGAAAACTGTCCATTGTGAAGCTTCCTACGCAAAAGAAACCTATAACCCTCTGTAAGCTTAAGGGTTCTAATCTTTCGGAGATTCTTAGTTCGTTGACGATTCGGACTGCGCGCTTCTATACGGAGTCAATTGAGTTAAGTTGATACTGTAGTGCTCCTGCCCGTACATGCGAGCAGAGCCTCGAGGTATACCGGTGGCGATTATTTATTCTTTCACGCAAAAACCACTGATCGGATTTAGCTAAAAATTTTCACACACGTACACAGTCCATGTCAATACCATGATAGACGTAATCAAAATTAAATATTCTCAGTTAATATCGTGGCTGGTAGGCCAATACAAAAGTAAAGACATTTCATGTTTCCCTAGCAAAAATAGTTATTGCTATCATAGATTTCAGATAGATATGAGAATACAGATATCTATTTTTGGCAGTGACCACTCGAAATCAGGTATGCTATTTGCTCGTTTTATACTTTAATCTTTAAATAAACGCCAATTAAACTTTTTTTAATATCGCTATATTGGCGTTTTATGAAGAAATATTATCGTCAATTTATTTTTTATTGCAAATAGAATTGGTTTTCAACGACAAATCATTAAAAAAACTTAATTCAAACTTTAAATTACAACGATGGCTAACGTAATGTTTAAAATTATTAATACTTTATTGAAATTATGACCTTCGACCTTTAGAAGGATTTGCAAATTTGCAAAAACTGGTCGCGCATCGCAACGGTCGAAATTCGACTGTAATTCAACTCGAAAAATAAAATTCATATAGTCCAAAGGAGCACAAATAGTTCTCAAATAACTTTGAATAATTTTCGAGTTAGTTTAAAAACAGCCATTTAAAAAAAAGAGAGGTTTAATTGACTAAGCTGCATTTAAAAGCAATGGGTATTTTGACAATACCTACATCTGATCATTTTTGACATTATGTGTTTTCATAGTAAGATAATAAAAGATTTATTTCGTATAATATATTTGTTGTTTGTGTCATGATAGTGTGTGTGATGTGTTTTCAATAGTTTATGTATGTTTTACGCATTATTTGATAAAATGGATTAGCATCATGTACTTCTCTGTATAAACGATAAAAACTGTGCAGATTGTTTTCTCCTCCGTCCGCGTGATTTGCTTTAAAATGTGATCTCAAGTTTTTGCTTCACGTATTAATACGAGTATATAGATATTTAGACTTTTTTTTATCTGACTGAAGTAGCAAATGGGTATGCAGTCCACCTAATGGTAGGTAATCACTGCAGCCAATGGACATCTACAGAACATGGGTTCCATCTGAAGTGAATCACACATGCGATGCTACTCCCGAGGTATGCTGGTCGCCTCATGTGAAAGTGTGCCGCTATTGCTGTAGCTCCATATAGACAGACAAAAATATAAGATTACAAACATTTAATTCATATTAAACTCCCTTAGGGGTAAACAATCGTAACATTATTTCTTATTTAGTGAATGGGTAGTTTATAAAAATATGTCATTTCAAATTGTAATACAAACAAGTGGCAAGGGTTTACTTAGTGGTAAGGGCAAGTTTATACTTAGTGAACCTGTCTCACTGGGAGGTACTCTTCAAACGTAGACAATATTAACAATTTTAATTCTAAATGTGTTACAGTTTCATTAACTATCATTAATATTAGATAGCTAAGGATGATAATTATCTACTAATCATCCGTCGAAACGGTCGAAATTCGACCGTAATTTAACTCAAAAACTAATGTTTTATGCGTTATTTGAAAAAATATAAACATTCTGAAATACTTCTCTACATGAACTATAACCGTGCGTAATTTCACTAATTACGCCCGTAAAAATTACGCACGTAATTTTACTCCTCCATCCGCTTCAACAATCTTAAAAATGTCTCATAATTTTTTGCTTCACGTACTATTATAGAGATTCTTAAGTTTCAAAATGTTTCTTATGAAGTATGAGACGTTGACTCTGCGCGACTGCGATCGCACCAGCGTGTGTGTGTGTGCATATATATATTCGTGTGTGTGTGTGTGTGTGTGTGTGTGTGTGTGTGTGTGTGTGTGTGTGTGTGTGTGTGTATTTACTTTAGCATGGCTCTGATGATTAGTCAAAAGTGAGTGAGTGATCATTTCGCTTTTGTATAAGTAGATAACAAAAGTTTAAGGTTGAACGAGGGTTCTATTGACATCAATGCCACAGATGTCTTTGCTTCTAAATATTATAATTTATTTAAATTCAAGCAGTGACTTGCCATTTTACCCGCTTTTAAAAATGTAGCATAACTTTATACGGTCGTAATTTTTGATAGCGTTGATCTATTTTAATGAAATGCAGATTAAATGTTACCTTAAGATACGCGTTTAATTAGAATTTATTAGTTTTGGATAAATTCAATATTACTCACAGAGACTAAAATTATAATAAGTACAGAAACGTCTATGAATATTTATTGGTGTGTTGAAATATTTTTGCAAATATTTGCGATGTGAATATACACGGATATTTATTTTTTTAACAGATGAAGTACCGACATTTCTTTTATATTCCATTGAAAAAGAAACGTGCATGCAGTCCACCTGATGATAAGTGGCAACCACTGCTCATGGACATCTGTAAGCAACTTCATTGGGAACAGGGGTTTTATCGCAGGTTTGATCGCAAGAACTGATTCACGCTAGAACTATGCCGGTTCTACCACCTTTTTTGTTCTCGAGGGGGAAAAATTTAAAAGGTACCTGACGCTGTGGGAGCGACGCGGGGTTACGTGGGATTTTTACCGCACTAAAACCCCCCCGGTGGCCGTCCTCAGCGTTACAAAGAGAACTCCGTGATCTCCAAAAGAAGGAACCGGAGACCTCTACACGCGTTGCCCCGTCGGGCTCCTCCCAGGTGCGTAGCTAGTCCCACCACCCAATCTGATCTTTACAACGGTATTCGACCACGCATATCGCCGTCCTGCCCAAGGTCATCGGATCAAACGGTTCGAGCTCCCACTTTAGGTGCCCGCAACCCCGGAATCCCTTTTAGTCGCCTCTTACGACAGGCAGGGGATACCGTAGTCCTATTCTGATCCCGGAACTACAGGGACGTGGTTATACCACCTACTAACGTATTTATAAGTGAACATTAACGGACATTTTATTTAATGTTTAGGTAGAGTTTATCTACCTATAGATCTATGGGTCCCAGTGATTATTAGGCTGACTGCATAATCGTTTGCTTTATATATCATAATTAGGTAGTGACGTAAATAATACTTCAAAGCGCGTATCCGCGGAAATTGTTGACAACTTCTGTTGGATATACAGACTTTTTACAACTCTTCGAAAAATCACCAAGTTTCGTTTCAAATGCGTCTCAACACCACGTCTCCACCGAAATTTTTTGTCACTAACACGTGTTGACATCATAAAAGGTGGCAACTTTTGTTCGGTGAAGACCCGGCTTTACTTTCTTACGAATATATTAAATACATGAAAGTGGTTTAACTTGATGAAATGAAATGAAATGTCTTCATTTTGCATAGGCCTTCGAGGGCGCTTACAAATTGTCAGTTAAATTTATATATATTTTTTTACACTACCACCTGATCGGAACACGACCTCAACTGAGAAGATCCGGCAAGAAACTCAGTGGGTTTGTCTTTTTTCTTTGTATATCTTTTTTTTATTTTTTTTATTTGCCATCTTGTTTTTACTGTTAATATGTAAGCAGTTACATATATCTTGGGAAACAATTATCATTCGAAGATAGAAACGAAGAACTAGAAGTCGATAGACGCATTAATATGAGCTGGAAAAAATTTTGGACTCAAAAGGAAATATTAAAAGGCGAATTTCCCCACCACCTGAAGAAAATTGTTTTGGATTCCTGCATTCTACCTACTCTTACATATGGATGCCAAACGTGGACATATAACTCAAAAATAAAAACTAAAATAGTAGCATGCCTGAAAGCAATGGAGAGAAGCGTACTTAAAATAAGAAAACTACAAAAAATAAAAAGCAAAAAATAAGACGAAAAACTAAAGTTATAGACGCCCTACAACATGCTCTAAAACAGAAATGGCAGTGGGCAGGACATATAGCAAGATGTACAGACAAAAGATGGACTTTAGAGACAACCATATGGGAAAGTCCACATGAAAAAAGGAAAAGAGGGCGACCGAGAAAAAGGTGGATAGCAGATATAAAAGCCATAGCAGGAAGAGAGTGGAGAAAGAAAGCTATGGATAGGGAGGCTTGGAAAAAGCTGGAGGAGGCCTTTACCCGAGAAGGGGTTCCAATCAACGGTAGTGAAGAAGAAGAAAATAATGATAGCGAATGAATTAGAAATTAGAACTATAATTATTTACCATTTTCCTAAGTGTAAAAAAAAAGTAGATTGGAAATAAATGGGCTTTATTATTATTATTATTATATCTTGTTTTTACATGGGTAATAAAAGTTAGCTCCAGTATCCTGCCCTACATTTGGCCTAACAAGGAGCACGTTTGGCAGGATACGCTACACTTTGACATTTTATTAATTACGTATTGTTCAGTCCCAAGCTGTTTTATCATCTACATAGATCAGAAATTTTGTAATATGCTTTACGACTAAGCTTGATCTTAATAAATGCTTTAAAGTTATTGATTGACAAATTTCTGATTTGAATTGGTAGTTTATTATAAAAGCGTATACATTGACCCATAAAAGAATTATTAATTTTGTAGAGACGATTTGATAATTACATACTCTTGATAATTAGTAATTGAAAATACTTCCTATCGGGATGGGAAATCACTAGTTCTAATGACGTTTCAACTGTCATGTGCCTAATTGTTTTGGTAAAGTAGTACGTTAAAAGCTTGCTGAAAGCTTCCAACATAGTACAAAAACAACCAAAGAGTCATGAAAGAATAAGGCTATGGTGAATTCTACTTAAGATTCCAACACTGTACAATACAACTAGTCGAAGATTTTTCTGAATGATACTAAATTCAATAGGTATCTCAATTCTTACAAAGCACAGGAATAATGCTGAATGAATAAAGTGCCATCTATCGAATAATTAACGTACTAAGTGAGGCTTTCGCGAGCTTTATACTGTAAAGAGTAACGTCTAGATGTCTTGCACCGTTCTGCATTGCCATATCTTTCGATAGATGGCAGTACACGTATACTCTAAATTAGGTAGCACAAATTGGTGAGTTAGTTACATTCTCTCAATAGGTTCAATTTATTACGGATTTATGAAATTTCCCAAAAAATCATTGTTTTGTTATTGTTCATACATTGCACTGCATAAACATGTTTCTTTTAAACCTAAATATCATTTTTGAAGACCTTTCTATATACATCCCACACGTGTAGCTAAAATGAAAACTTGTTTATAGTCCAAGATCCCAGGGCTGCCAGACGTCATGTATTTTCTGACGGATGAAATGTGGACGATTGAGTAGTGTTAGTATGTACTATGATCGTATGCCTACCTGCTAGCTTGGTCAAACGGCCAATTTCCAGGTATCAGGTAATCAAGGTACATAAAAATATTACTTACTTCACGTAAATTCTCATGGCTGATTTTCAAATATGTTTTCGAGTGTATAGTTAAAAATAAATTGTCAATACTCCCAGATACTTTCCGTCGGCCATATTGCTTGGGAGACGCCTTAAAGGTCTCAAAATAATTAGTTAACTTCACGGAAATTCTGACGCTCCATTTTTGTATATGTTCATCCGACAACTATTTTAAAACCTTTGACAAGAAGACAGACCGATCCAAGGGGCCAATCATCCCCTAAACTAAATTTTAATATCTCTGTGAGTGGGAGCGCGAGAGCATTATCTACGCGCATGAGACTGAGTGAGACCCACTGCGCTGTTAAGGGCATGAAAATTACTTAAACAGATATTTTATAATTTTTAGAACTTTTGTTGACAAGTAAATTATGGCAACAAAAATAAAAAAAAAATTGACATATAATAAATAATACTAAAGTTAGCAGACATTTTTAATTTTTTTTCTATTTATTTATTAGAAATAAAAAATATTTTTTAAAAATACGTGACGTCTGGCAGCCCTGGGATCTTGCTCTATTAGTATTGTTTCAGTTCTACATATATATGGGAGCACATTAAATTGAATATATTTTGGTACATAATTCGGAAAGCGGTTTACAGAATACACTCACCAGCTAGTATTATATATTTACAAGTGTATATTTATTTAGACTTCATATTAGATACTATAACGAGTGAAACCATGGTCACCAGTCAGTAAAGTTTAAGTAAGGTAACAATATACTTCTTTCTTTCATCAGCATACCTACAGTAACAGCTGTTTATTATTGCATAGAAGCAGTTGTATCTGAAACAAAGGAAAATTCTCATTAAGACTAGGCAACACAAACACTCGGAACGTAAGATTGTTTAGAAGGTGCCTACAAATTATAACGAACAAGTTGACCCGGCGAACTTCGTTCCGCCTAAAAGTCAATAATCTAAAATTATCTGTTTTTCTCTACTGTACTTATTATACATAAAAACCTTCCTTTTAAATCACTATCTATTAAAAAAATCGCATTAAAATCCGTAGCGTAGTGTTAAAGGTCTAAGTATACGTAGGGACAGACAGCGAGAAGCGACTTTGTTTTATGCTATGTAGTGATACGGCGTCCGTTAATGTCTTCTGGCCATCATTATTTTCACAGCTAATATATAGCAGTTTTAAGTATATATTATGTATGTTATTACAGATAAATAATCAATTTACCATGGTATACGATCTCATTCATATTTTAAGAATGTTTTATGTTACCACGTCAGTTGTCAGTGTCAGAGAAACAGTCAATAGCGCTTGTGATGGTTTTGTCAATAAATACGAAAACTGATTTGGAATTAAACAAATATCGATATGTTGGACGACAATGGCAACCATTCGATAACAATCCATTGGATTCTGCGACAGTACAACCTGTAGGAATATTTATTTATCAGCGACATAATTAAATAAGAATAGTAACAGCAGACAGAATAGTAAGAGCAGTGATAGCCTAATGGTTGAAACTTGCCCTCTCGATTGCGAGGTCCAAAGTTTCAAACCCAGGCACGCACCACTGATTTATGTGCGTATTAGAAATTAATTATCACTGTTTTTCGGTGAAGGAAAACATCGTGAGGAAACCTACACACCCGAGAGTTCTTTAAAAAAAAGTTCTCGGAGGTGTGTGAAGTCCACCAATTCGCACTT
This sequence comes from Spicauda simplicius, assembly GCA_949699795.1. Lineage (NCBI taxonomy): Eukaryota > Metazoa > Arthropoda > Insecta > Lepidoptera > Hesperiidae > Spicauda > Spicauda simplicius. The sequence continues at coordinate 3,140,408 of OX453062.1, forward strand.
GGCCAGCGCGGTGGACCAGGCACGCACCACTGATTTATGTGCGTATTAGAAATTAATTATCACTGTTTTTCGGTGAAGGAGAACATCGTGAGGAAACCTACACACCCGAAAGTTCTTTAAAAAAAAAGTTCTCGGAGGTGTGTGAAGTCCACCAATTCGCACTTGGCCAGCGCGGTGGACTATGGTCTAAAACTCTCTCATTCTGAGAGAAGACCCGTGCCCAGCAGTGGGCCAATAATGCGTTGATAAGAGAGTAACAGCAACAGTTTTTAATCGTTTTCTACGCGTTTTTTATCGTGATTCTTGTTTTAAAAAGTCGTTGAAATGTAAGTCTTATACATAGAATGATCTTTTCATTCTATGCACTCGTGACAATTAATATCCTTATTTATTTATTTATTTATTTGTTTATGCACACACATAGAAATTGAATACAACAAGACCTTAAAATTAACATTAAGTGCAAAGGTACTGCTTATTTCTAATGAAATCTCTTCCAGCAGACCTGAGACTGGATATAGGTTAACACATGGTAAGAAGTGCGCGCACTATACTGTGACAAATAAATACAAATAAATATATACACTCATAAAAATAGTCATAAACATGAATAAGGATAAATATATAAATATAATAATATACAAATATAAAATACGATACAAAAATAATAATAATCATATACTTTAGCAATTTAAGTTTAAATATATAAATACTTGACAGATACTTATATTATCAAGGACAGGTTCTTTTCTTAAAGAGAGATAAACTCTTTGAGTCACGAATATTGGGTGGTAACGTATTCCACAATCTGACTGCATGAACAGTGAAGGAGTTGGAATAGGAACTGGTTTTGTGCAACGGGAATTTAAGGAGAGTTTTTAAATGAGTTCTACAGGGAGCAATCGAAGGACGAGCAAGAGAGAATCGATCACGCAGATAGGATGGGGAAGTTGGAGTGTGTAGGATGTTATATAGCAAGCATAGAATTCTAGTGTTTCTGCGAAGTCGGATTGGGAGACACTTGAGATCCTTGCGGAACTGTGAGACGTGGTCAAACTTACGAATGCCAAAAATGAATCGGATACAAAGGTTTTGCAAGCGCTCAAGTTTGTTAAGTAGCTCCTCAGTAGCATCCAGATAGCAGGCGTCAGCGTAATCTATAATAGGTTGTAATAACGTTTGAGCAAGATAAATTTTAGTTTTAAGGGGCAGTACACCTTGTAGGCATTTTAGCGAATGAAGAGAATGGTGCACCTTCCGACTGACTTCATTGACTTGAGCATTCCACGAGAAAGTAGAGTTGATGATAAGTCCCAGGTCTTTGACGGTTTCACTAAAGGGTATATGGGTACCATCTAAAGTAATAGAGCGTAAAGTAGAAAAAATTATGAGGCTCCGCGCATGTCTACTGCCGATTATGATGGCCTGTGTTTTTAGCGGGTTAATCTTAAGACCAAATGACTTAGACCACTCGACAATACGGTTCATATTTTCATTGACAGTAGTAATAGCTAAGTCACATTGCGCCGCAGAGAAATGATAGTAGAGTTGCAAATCGTCTGCGTAAAGATGATATTTTGAAGAAATGACAGAAGTGATGGAATTGATAAAAATCGAAAACAATAATGGAGAGAGAACGCCACCCTGAGGCACGCCCGCATGCAATTCACAAGTTCTTGAAAAGGAGTTGTCCAGACGAATACGCTGCGAGCGGCCCCGAAGATAAGAACCAAACCACGAGATTGCGGTAGAAGATACGTTAATAGATTGGAGAATTCCCAAAAGAATATCAAAGTCTACTGAAGAAAAAGCATTACTAAAATCCAGTAATACTAAAAGAGTTAATTGTTTATTTTCTATAGCCCAGCGAATATCCTCTGTCACTTTTAAAAGACTCGTAACGGTACTGTGGCTTTGACGGAAACCTGATTGAAAATGGTTAAGAATTTGATTAGCAGAAAGGAAAGAAGATAATTGAGTATGGACAATATGCTCAAGGACTTTAGAGAGAAAAGGTAAGATAGAGATAGGACGAAAGTGAGACAATGTAGAAGGAGAAGCAACTTTGGGCAAAGGAATAATGTGTGCTTGTTTCCAAGTTGTTGGAAATGTACCAGAAGATAAGGAATAGTTAAATATATGAGTGAGTACAGAAAGAACCGAGGGAAGAATTGGTACTATCATCCTTGAGCATAGATTGTCGTTCCCAACTGAAGTAGAAGAAATAGAGAGAATTGATTTTTTCACGCTTACTTCAGTGAGCGGAGAAAGAAAAAAAGAAGGATAAGGTGGTATTGGCAAGCCTGCCAACGTATTTAGAGTCTTAGATGTAAGGATCAATTACTGACGAACGTGAGAAATAATTATTTAATTCACTTAGATCAATATCATGACATGACGCAATGGGAGTTTTGCCAATATCAACAGATTTTAGGAATTTCCAAACATCAGCAGTGCTTTTATTTGTAAGAGAATCGTGGAAATAGCGTCTCTTTGCATCTTTACACAGACGGTTGCAACGGTTGCGTAATGCCTTGTAACCCGACAGATTACGATCTGAAGGACACCTCTTAAATCTTCTTTTCGCTTTATCACGGCGAGCCATACATTCTTTGATCTCGTTTGTTAGCCAGGGTGCTGGTTTACGTTTTATTCTGACTCGACGGATAGGGGCGTGCTTATCATAAAGTTCGAGGATGGCAGCTGTAAAAGTATCCACTTTCCCATCAATGCTGCAGTCGTTGAACACTCGAGACCAGTCCAGGGTATCAACATCACGCCGCAATGCCTCCAAGTCAATGCCCCTATAACTGCGAAGGAGAAGATACTGAGCGTTTCGTTTTGGAGGACGTATACGGTAAGAGATATAGACCAAGTCGTGGTAGGAAAAGGAAGCAGTAAGTTGCCCATGCCTGACAACATTACTAGGAGAAGAAACTATAATCAGATCAAGTAGAGAAGGGGTACAATTAGGAAAGTGATGAGTAGCAGAAAGAGGCAAAACTTCGAGATTGAAAGAGTTAAGAAGCGATGTAAGTTTGTGGGAGCGAGAGTCATTTTTAAGTAAGCATGTATTAAAGTCGCCCATAAGTATTATATGCTCATATAAAGGGCACAGGTCATTGAGAAGTATATCTAACTGTTCAAAGTAGTCAACAGTGAGATTTGGGCTATAAAATACAGAGAGTAAAACTTTTACTTTGTTGACTAATATTTAATATCCTTCTATCTTGCTCTTTCATAATTTTAACGTACTTCATGTTTATGAATTTTATCTATTCAGTTTCAGTAATACCAATTTTTTATCCTTTTCTTATGTAGGTATTTTGTACGTAGGCGTGTTTTTTATCATAACTAATTAAATAAATAATTATTATATTAGAAATCGAAAGATAATATTATATTCATTTACAATTTTCAATACCTATATAAATGTTCTATTTTGGGAACAATTTCCCGATTGGTTCATTCAATTATTTTTCTCCATATTGACTACTAGCTGGTTGCGCCTTTTCAACTATCAGGAGCAGAAATTTCCTAAAACTTAAACATGGAATCCGAATCACCGAAACGACATCCATACGTAAATGTAATAATTAAGAAAAATGACAAAGAGTGCTGATTTGGCGTCCAAAAATTGCGACACAATTGTGCATTTAATATTCCGTTTTTCTTTACCATTCAGAGCTAAAACATAAATAAAGAAAAGGTAATTTTTCCTGTTTCGTTTAACGTACCTCTGCAAAATAAAAGCTGGTAAAATGGTTTCGTGTACTGAAAAGCTGAGGTAGGTATAAAAGTTTCTTCAGCCGTGTAAATCCAAACAGGTCAACTGTGTTGCTTTTAAAAATATTTATATAGCTACATAGATATCTTTTTAAACAACAAACGTATTCTCGGGAATTATTTTTTATCTGACTGGAGTAGCAATCGAGCATGCCATCCACCTGATGGTAAGTTGTCACTGCCACTCATGGACATCTGTAATCAACTACTTAGAGAACATGGGTTCCATCTAAAGTCAATCACATGCGTTGCTACTCTCTAGGACTATGATGGTCGCCACAGGTGAAAGTATGACGGCAATCACACCCTTTTATCGAAACGCAAGAAATGCTTCCCTTGATAGTCTTGGGAGTCTTCTGAAAGTTGTAAATTGAATTTGTTTTTTCCCAATCCAATTTTTCGAGACCTCCCTTAGGAACTATTCAGGTAAGATTAAGTCGATAGTAATCCAAAATCATGCATTTGCCGTCCATTTTGTTACCCATGTAAAAACAAGATGGCAAATAAAAAAGATAAACCCACTGAGTTTCTTGCCGGATCTTCTCAGTTGAGGTCGTGTTCCGATCCGGTGGTAGTGTAAAAAAATATATATAAATGTAACTGACAATCTGTAAGCGCTCCCGAAGGCCTATGCAAAATAAAGGCATTTCATTAGCAATCTACTTCTAAAGACGTGACTGTTGTTGATTACGATGCATGTATATTGCTGTTGATCTCATGCATTGATAACGTTGTCGTCAGCAAAATTATGAATAACTCCGTGAAAGCTTCACTTCTGCACCCTTAAAAATCTTATTTATTTATTGCTATAATTGTTACAACATTGAAAAACAGTTCACCCGAGTAGGGCATGCAATTTTTAAGCAGCTTTTTTAAATCAATCATTTATACAATGTCAATACTTAAAATATAATAAATTTAATTTGAATATAATGTCAACATTTAGCAAACTACTTATAAGAATATATTTACAATTCATTGAGAAATACTATTTATAAATAATTATTTGATGTCAATGTTATTAAATTTAATTAAACTTAAATGTAAGATATTTATTAATTTCATAAAAAAATATTCTGTAACAATAACTTTTTTAATTTTAATTAAAAAATTTTTTTTTGGCGCCACTTTAAGTTCTATGGGTAACTTATTATAAATCTTAATGCACATGCTGTATGCATTATTTTGGAGCAAGGACGTACGTGGTGGTTCCGTGAATACTAATCTTTCCGGATTTCTTGTATTTTTATTATAAATTTCCTTGGCTGTTTTAAAAATATTTTTATGCCTTCTTACAAATGTACATGATTCAAATATATACATATTTGTCATCGTCATTATTTTTAATTTTTTGAATAATGGTCTGCATGATTCGTATGGAGGGGCGCCATAGATGGCCCTGACGCATTTTTTCTGTAAGACGAAAGCCCTGGAAGAGGAGTTACCCCATAATAGAAGACCATATCTTAGATTTGAAGCAACATATCCGTGATATGCTGCTAGAGCTGTATCTAATGTTGCGGTTTGCCTAAGCTTCCTTAGTACAAATACAAATCGGTTTATTTTATTACAAACTGCTTCTACCTGCAGAGCCCAATTTAAATGTGAATCTAGTGTTATTCCAAGGAATTTTTTTTTTTTTTTTTTTTTTTTTTTTTTTTTTTTTTTTTTTTTTTTTTTTTTTCAGCTACGCCTCCACAGACAGATCGTCCGTGCCCTTTTTTAGCATGGTTTTATTTTTGTCTTCACGTCATTATTACAGCTCCACTATGAGCCTTCGCCGTCGACATCGCCCACAACTAGGTAACAGTGTAAGCTGGGTCCCAGCTGTGTGCGGTGGCGGCAGCGGCGGCTTTACAGAAAACCTTATCTATGCTTACTATATAGGACCAAGTTTTTTTTTTTATTTTTTTTATTTATATATATATATATATATATATATATATATATATATGTATATATATATATATTTTTTTTTTATTTTTTTTTATTTATTTTTTTTTTTTTTTTTATTATGTTTTATTTTGTTTTGCTGTATACATTTTGGGACATCTTAGGACTTGTTTTTTTTTTTTTTATAATTTATCGCACGTCAAGCCATTGACGGTTTCGACTCCAAAAATATTTTTAATTCACATCGAACGAGTGCTTGCCGATGTATTGAATTTTTTGCCTTTTTTTAAAAAAAATATAAATACTTTATGGCAGTCTTCTCTCTCTCCAAATGTTGAGCCGTTGCTGTCTTGACGTGGCGTGATTCCAAGGAATTTAGTATCGTCAACTTCTTTAATAATTTGTCCGTTGTTTGAGCTATATTTAATTTATCAGTAATTTTATTTTTCGTTTTAAATTGAATTAGATTTGTCTTTGGTATATTAATTGTCAAATTGTTATTAGTCATATATGTAATATTAATTAAAGCTATATTTTCTTCAAAGATGACTATGACATGTAATATTGTACTATGTTATCTTTTTATAACATCTTTTTCTGTATTTCATAGTAATATAACGAAAAAAGAAACGTGGTTAATAAAATGCGTTCCCTTGTACATGTGCCCTTGGCTGATGCCCTTCTGGCCAACTCTATTTATGGCACTGGTTGCATATATATTTTAATCCCTTATTCACCACATTTATGGGATGACGACATTTGTTTGATGGCACCATAACCTACAATAAGTTACATCCCTACTGTTGCAAATAGCTCAAAGCGGTAGCTAATTCAATTTTATGGTTCAATAACCAGACTGCTCGCTGTAAAGCTTATGAACACTTGATTAACGTTAAATCTATTTAAATAACGCCTAAGAAAAAAATATACCGTAATTGGTATATAAAGTTAATTTGCGTTTTTGTAAAGAGTACATATAGTAAAGCAGAGGGGCTACGTAATAAGTACTGTACTGTTTCCTTGACGTTTGCAAAACTAAGTTGTTAAACATTTCCTACTTTGAAAAAAGACCCTTATAAAGTTAAGTAAAAAAATATGTTTTAAATAGAAACATTGTATTACAGCAATGTTTGACAACCCGCGTGGCGGAGCGGTTACCATATCGGTCTGACGCGCAATGGTTCCCGGGTTCGATTCCCGGCCAGATAGGTTCATGTTCTTTGTCTGGGTGTTTGTGTATTCGTTTTATGTGTGTCCATGGTACCCACGACACAGGAGAAAATCCTAGTGTGGAGCTATGAGTGTAGAATGCGTGTAGTGTGTATTTACGTCACTTTTGTGCGGAATATACCTATCGACAATCGGAAATCTAATTTTTAATACAAGTCTATTAGCATCTAAATTCTTCACATTTCTTCAAAATAATACTTCCATTCTTTACACTAGCTCTTTAAAATGTTTTATATACACGGCTATTTTTCATTCGTGAGTGAAAACTAAATCATTACACACAGTCAGTTCATTGATACCTAAAACGCAGAGGACTATTCTGGACATCCATGAACTAGAACTCGAATCCGTGCGAAAATTTTCACAATTACGCCATCATCACATTAACTAATCAATTAAGTATGTAACGTATGGTGACGCTCTTGAATATCTCTCCTATATTTATTTATTATTTGAATCACCAACATAAGAAACAATGTTTACAATCACATATGAGAAAGGAATTAATTGGATACATTTTAATTGTTCTTACACTTATAGGTAATCACATAATGCATTATATTAAAAAATATGTGTTTTAAATTAACATAAAGTTTGAATATGCCAACAATTATACAATTATACAATTATTAATATAAAATCAATGAAAATAATAATAATACATGGAATGTCATATAAGTAATAATATTAGTAATTCAATAAATATTTATAATTTCAATACTTTGCATCAACCCATTATTGGCCCACTGCTGGGCAAGGGTCTTCTCCCAGAATGAGAGAGTTTAGGCCATAGTCCACCGCGCTGGCCAAATGCGAATTGGTGGACAGTAATTTCAATACTTAATTCATTGCTATTAATTAGGAAAAGTCAGTATTCTTCAATTTCGTCACAAAAGTAAGGCTGTCAAAGTGAATAATATCGAGATCCGGGGATTTTTATAACAGTATCTTTATACATTCGTGATACGCGAACCACCGGTGATGAGCTCCCAAGTTTCGTTCTGCAGAATTTCGTTGCGAATAATTTGTACGGGTTTCTAGGAACTCTTGTGGGAACGTTATATTGAAACTTGCCTAAGAAGGCTGGACAGTCAATGCCGCAATTTATCAATTTGTGAAGAAATGATAAATCTAACATTGCCCGGCGCGTGCATAACTGATCAAGATGAAAGTGCTTTGTTCTCCACCTGATGGTAAGTGGTCACAGCCGCCCATGGACATCTGTAATCAACTTCATACAGAACATGGGTTCCATCTGAAGTCAATCACAGATGCGGTGCTACTCCCGAAGACTATGATGTTCGCCTCACGTGAAAGTGTGCCGGCAACTACACCCTTCTATCGAACGCAAGAAATGCTTCACGCTAGAAATTGCTGTAGTGGTACGGTATGGTGGTACTTCCCCAGTCAAACTACGCTGGTTCTACTAGCTTGGCAAAAACCCCCGTTAGAGCTCAAAAGGCTAATGGCAAGTTGTAATATTAGTATCTGATAAACATTTGTCCCATGAGCCTTACATGGACTGTCGAACATGCGATCTTTGTTAACAATTCTGTTCAAAAATCTTTTATATTTCTCCGTCGTGAAATATGACTATGAGCCATTTAAATCACTGTAAAACATTTTTTCAACAGGCTTAAGCCATTTTAAATATTTCTTTGTTATACATGTTATTGTTTATCAAGCTTATCTACAGCATGCGTTTAAAGTTACAATAGTAGACGTACGAATTTTCGTTCGAAACTGAATATGCACAAAATAGACCCCTTGGTAAGTAAATTTAACGGGATTTTCCGGTTATTAGTCACTGATGTGGCTTTATGTTCACCCGTTCAGTTTTATGTAGATACATTTATGGGTGTTACGAGTTTATTTATTAAGGCGGTTTATTATGGGCTAAATAGATTCAGCAAATTGTTTGGCGTTTATTGCACGTTGTGGACAGATTGGCGGCATTATGTTATGTTACAAGATAATTGGTATTATTAGCGGTAACTGTATTGTTAATATATGCTCTGGCCTGTGAAACGAACCAATACATCTACTGTGAAACACGTTAGCATAAAGACCCGATAATTGGTAGAGTAAGGTAGAACGAAAAAGACGCCGCGGCCGATCACCGAGTAGCGACGCGTCTGTGATTGATTTCAGATAGAACCCATATTCTATATGAAGTTGCTTACGTATGTCTATGGGCGCCAGTGACCACTTATCATCAGGTGGGGTGCATGCTCGTTCACTACTTCAATCAGATAAAATAAAAAAAAACCTACACGAAGATGTGATCCAGCTAATCCCACCGGACTCTCTATAACAACTGCCCTCAGAACAGTGGAAAACGACTTTTAGAAATGAATGTTATAGAAATTATGATATTACAGGCGCATCGGAACTTTTTTGTATACGAGGGGGAAACAGTTAAAAGATACTGTGTACTGTAACTGTAAGGATGCTGTGAGAGCGACGAGCGTTATTTGGGATTTTTATCTCACTAAAACCCCACCCGTCCTCAACGCTACAAGGAGGACCCATTGATCTTCAACGGGACATAAAAGGAGTAGGTGCATTGGTACCTATGAGATCTATGTTAAAACGTCACGTAAATACCTGCCCACTTTATGTACCCAAAAATAGCAGTAGATAACATTGTTATAAGGTAAAAATAGCCACTACGGTAGTGCCCCTAGAGTCGAAACACGAAAGATTGTACCTTCAGTGTCATTTTAATTAATATAATAAAAATAATGTTATGAACATTAATTCTAGTATTCCCTAAAGATGTTATGACCTACATAACGTTTACACAACAATACAGGCTGCTAAACAAACTCATATCATGTTTAACGTAGCCCTAGTGTACAGGCGTTGCTAAATTAATCTCAGTTCTTTTCCGGGTCAAAGCGCATTGCTTCAATCACCTGAGGGGTTAATAGCTACAGGTAAAATATCCCTTGTAGGATAAATAACTGCATTATTATTTTGTTAAACATAAATGCAATTTATAATGAGTCACTTACCTAAAACATTTTTTTATTGGATTGAAGTAGCAAACGAACAAGTAGTCCTTATGGTAAGTGTGCACTGCTAGCCATCGTCGTCGTGAACCCATTATTGTCCCACTGCTGGGCACGGGTCTTCTCTCAGAATGAGAGAGTTTTAGGACATAGTCCAGCACGCTGGCCGAATTGCTGGACTTCGCTCACCTCCGAGAACTTTTTTTTAAAGGACTCTCGGGTGTGTAGGTTTCCTCACGATGTTTTCCTTCACCGAAAAGCAGTGATAATTAATTCGAATACGCATATAAATCAGTGGTGCGTGCCTGGTTTTGAACCTCGTACCACCCGATTGAGAGGGAAAGTTTGAACCCTTAGGCTGTCACTGCTTGCCATGGACCTCTTTAATTAATAATTAACGTTATATAAAACAGGGGTTACACCTGAAGTACTCCCAAAGACTAAGAAAGAATTGCTTCACGCTAAAAATAAGTGTGGCGGTGGTACCTCTCCAGTCGAACTACACCGGTTCTACCACCTAGACAACCTGTTTTGGTTACCATCGTAACTTCTACAACTACACGGATTTTAAGGGTTTTATTTTATATGAATGAAGTAGCAAACGAGCATACAGTCCACCTGATGGCAAGTGCTCACTGCCGCTCATGGACATCTGTAATCAACTTCATACAGAACATGGGTTATATCTGAAGTCAATCACAGATGCGTTGCTAATCCCGAGTACTATGATGGTCGCCTCAAATAAAAGTGTGCCGGCAACCACAAGGGTTAAAACTCTTTCTGTTTCACTTGGGAGGCATCACCGCCATAAGTGTTTCTGTCTAATAGCAGTGTTAGTCGTTACTGTGTTCTAGTCGGAACGAAAACGTACTTATCGAAGCCCTCAAATTTAGTCCTCAAGAGATAGGAACGCATCTGGAGGTAAATTCAGATAAGGCTCTAATCTTGTCTAACTTTAACAGTGGGCACACATCATTTAGTGGACTGTATGTCCGTCTGCTACTTTAATATTATAAAAATCTATTTTAAATATTAAGTACCTCAACACACATTTACGTCAAAAATAACAAAGTGCCTATTTAATGCAGTATTTCTTTGTTCTCCACACCCATTGCAACGTTAGAACATTTTCCCAATCAATTATAGTATATCCATACGATTCAATTCCCCTCACCGACACAGTTCGTCCTGCAATCAATATTACAACGACCACTACCGCAATAAATGCGCTATAATCGATATGCGCCATTTTAGGAGTCCTTAGAGGACTGGAAACTATGCTTTCTTTTAATAATGCAACGTTCAAATACAGATAATTCATATACAATGAAAGATAATAAGCTTCCTTTGATTTCTTGTTTTTTTGTATTCGTAAATTTTGTGGCTTTTTTGTGTCAAATGAAACAAGAAGCTACACAAGTCAAGCCTATATTAGCCCATGTAGTGTAATTTACGCATATTTCAACACCATGTAATGTATTAGCCACATCTGAAAGAAATTGCGTATGATACGTTGATGTGTATGTGTATGAGTTTTGGAGCTACTCTCGATATCCCCATAAATTACATTCTAATAAATATCAGAATATAAAAAGTAAATACAGCCGAAATAAATGCGCTTAAAAAGGGATATGTGCAATACTAAAATATATACTTAGGAGGCTGAAAAATAATTCAAATTATAATTTACTAGCCTTTGCCCGCGGCTTCGCTCGCGTGGAATTTAGTCTGCCACAAAAGTAAAGTGTGCAAGGTGGTAGAGCAATGGTTCAACCAGGGAGGCATCACCGCCGCACCTATTTCTACTGTGAATCAGTTCTTGTGTTTCATTTGAAGGGTGTGCCTGCCGGCTCACTTTTATATGAGGCGATCATCATAGTCCTCGGGAGTAGCAACGCATCTGTGATTTACTCCAGATTGAACCCTTGCCCTTCCTAAGGCGATTAACATTCACAGCCACTGTAGGCGGTGAAGCGAATCTCATGTTATATTGGGGTCTAATAAATCCGTTGATGCCTCACAAACGTACACCGACTGGCCGCGCGGTCCAGCGGTGTTCTCATCACCACCGTGTCTCCGCGCGAACGACAGTGCGGGGGGTCGGCGCCTCACACACGGGCTGGCGCCTAACCGCGCGGATCATCGTTGAAGCAAAAATGCATTTCGATGTCGAAAAGTTTATTTTGATGATCGGTCCATCCGCGCGTACAGGTGCGTAAACCGCCTTACCGCGCGGGGCACCGCTATTCGCGGCGGTGCGCGGTGCCGTGTGTTAATCGCCTAAATCAGTGTGTTCAAATTTCAAATCACAGGCACGTATATTAAGTTGAATTAGTTTTGTCGGCAACAGATATTAATGCTTACTCTGAAATTAAAAGTTTTAAGAAAGGGTCTCAAAACCCGTGACGGTTACCAACGCGCAGTTGGCTAGCGTGGTCAACTACGACCTAAACTACTGCTAATGTGACATATGTGCCGAGTTGTGTTGCATTAAAAGGTCGATGACGATTGAATAACATATTTAACCTTTCCGCTGTTTCATTCTCATTGACTTTTTTTCTTTTTTGTCGAGGGAGAAACCTTCAAAAGGTACGCCGTGGGAGCGACGCAGGGTTATCTGGGATTCTTATAGCACCAGGACTCCGGGATCTTCAAAGGAACACAACTGGAGTCCTCTGAGTGCATTGCCCCATCGGGCTCCTCCCAAGTGAGCGGCTGGGCCCACCACTCCATCTGGTCTTTACCACGATATGCGACCACACGTATGCCATCGTCCTTCCCGGGATCGCCTGGCTGGACGGTTCAAGCTCCGTCCATCCTGGCTCTCACGATAGCATGCGACCACACATGCTGACATCTTTCCCGAAGTTGCTGACTGGGTGTTTGGACCTTTCCTAGCCGCCCGCAACCCCGAAAGCTCCCTTTTAGTTGACTTTCAGCACAGACAGGGGATACCGTAGCCTTATTCCCGTAACTACAGAGACGTCATTGTCCTTTCACATTTTGCTCCGTGTTTTATAACCATTCAAATATTAATATCATACAACTTCGTTGTATATGGCGGCGGCGCACGGCGCGTACTGCCGGTCAATCAATTGACTACGCAATATGTTATACTCGTAGTATCTTCTAAACTACTTATCCAATTTACATGGTGTAAAAGGCAGATTCAATCTTTATTAGATGCTTGATTTTTTGAAATCATTTATTTTGATAAGGATTAATATTTAGTTTGTATAAAACCCATGGAAACATAAACTTGATATTTTTAAAATTTTCAAAGTATAAAAAGAGTTATTGTGGGTTATACATAAAATATAGACATATGCTGTCGCGGACTTTTATTTAAATCTATGTGAGCCAAACAATCCCACGGTACATTATATTTGGATATCTCCAACGGTTTAGGCAGCGTACGCGAAGATAGCTCTCAGAGCACAACTTTTTTTCCGACTAACCTGATATTTCTCGTTATATTATAACCTTATAAAAAAAAAATCATTACAAATTATAGCCCATGTGTTATTCTGATGTATAACCTATACTACTGTAAAGTTTCAACCTAATCCGTTGAGTAGTTTTTGCGTGAAAGAATAACAAATACACATACATCCTCACAAACTTTCGCATTTATAATATTAGTAGGATTTAAATAATTATATATCGTTTTTTTATTTAATTCGTCACTTACGCAAGGAATTTATGGTTACAAACATTCAATGATTATAAAGTGTATATATACTTAAAATATTTTAACATATGATTTTAATATGATTTTGACATACGAATTCCTGCATATTAAAAGTGTAAATTTGAAACTACAGATTTAACATTAAGTTAAAGATATTAAATATTCCTGACACTTTTATTAATGAGAATTTAGATACAACACAGTAAGTAAATAAAATTAAATAACATTAACTAGACTAAATAAAAACTAAACGTATAAATAAATAACAACAAGGAACTTATTATTATAAATAAAACAAGCCATACACTGACACTTAACTATTTGTTAGAAGCAAAACAAACAGCTGGAATTGCAGCTACGATTCACCAATTCCCCTCAATACGCAGCCCACGTCCTGCAATCAATATTACAGTGACCACTGCCGCAATAAATGCGCTATAATCGACATGCGCCGTTTTAGGAGTCCTTATCTCACCGACAACTACCCGACTACATATTTTTGTATTATGTTATGCGAAATATGTTCACTAAACTTAATACTATGACTATAGCATCAAGTCCATCTTTGTACGATATGTATAAGGTACTACATAAAGATTAAATTAACAAGTAATACTCAGCCCATACATACAACATATTCCTATGTGATTTCCTGATATTTTCGGGTGTAAGCCGAATGCTTTGTTTTGAGTAGACGTAAAGTGTTTTTGACTAATTTCTAAGTCTATTTCAGTTATAATCAGTTATGGTGACCAATTATGATCGATACTTTGGATTTTTTTAGTTATATTTCAATGGAAAATTCTTTTTTTCAATATTACGGAAAGGTTTCTGTATTACTTCTATTAAAGCTTCTATATTATTCACCCTTTTTATAAACGTTCTACGTTACCAAGTTCATATCGACTTTACCATAAACACTAATATGTATGTAAGAACAGCGGGAGAACTTCGTGTTTCGACTTTGGAAATATAAATTCCATACATATTTCTGCATAATAAGCTACATTTAGCGCTTATATGTACGTGCCTATCTCAAACCAAATTTGAAGGTAAAGTTAGGCATTTTTTTAGACATTCCATTTTAAGGGCTTAGTAGTAGGTCTGTATGCCGGTTAATTATATAATAAAAAAATGACTATTAAGTAACAATAGTAGTAGTAGATTTACTTTCACCTAATGCCATGATTTTCGTGCCTATTTTAACTTTTCACTATACATTGGTCAATCATTTCATTTCAATTTTCATTACCATGTAAAAAACATGATTGTAATTATATTTAAAAACCATTCGCAATTGTCCACCAATTCGCACTTGGCCAGCGCGGTGGACTATGGCCTAAATTCTCTCATTCCGAGAGAAGACCCGTGCCCAGCAGTGGGACAATAATGGGTTGACGACGATATTTAAAAAAATGGACATAAATATTAAAAAAAAACAAATCCGTTAATTTTCTTTTCGGATCCCCTCAGTAGGGGTCGTATTCCGGTGGTAGTGTAAGAAAAAAATGTAACTGACAATTTGTAAGTGCCCCCGCAGGCCTATACAAAATAAAATCATTTTATTTCATCAATTATTATTATTATTATTTCGATTTTTTTGGTTAGTATATATGTATACATGTCATAACATTTATTTATGGATTTATATCTTTGTGTATTATATCATTAAATAATATTTAAAAAAAATAAGTTGCTTCAAATTTTTCAGTTAATCCGCGGTGACTAAAAACGCCATCAGGAGTGTAATTTCACCTTTTGTTGTTTTATTGTATAGACGTGCAATACAAAAACAATACATGCACTACTACTACGGAACCGGTAGTCTCCAGGTCGTATACCCTTTACTCTTGGTTTTCTGAATATTGTATGCTTGTCCGGTATTCGCTGGAAGCATACACCGCCATTAGACACCCGAGTTTCCCATGATGAATCTATTATGTGGTAAGCGGTACTGAGAAACAGATATCTTTGTTCTTTTAATAGTTGCACTAGAGTACCCTTGTACGAGGCGTTCGAACTAAGACTTATGGGTAGCAACCCATCAGTGACTACCTTGAATTCTATTGCAAATTGATTAAATATATAACTTTTTATCTGACTAAAGTAGCAAACGAGCATGCAGTCCACCTAATGGTAAGTGGTCACTGCATTCCATGAACATCTGTAATCAACTTCATTCCGAACATGGGTTCCATCTGGAGTCAATCACACAGATGCGTCGCTAGTCCAGAGAACTATTATGGTCACCTTATGTGAAAGTGTGCCGGCAACCACAGCCTTCCATTGAAAAACAAGACTTGCTAGAAATAGGTGTGGCAGTGGTAGTTCCCGGTCGAACTACACTGGTTCTACCACGTTCAAACAGTGCATAATTACATTACCGTAAAAAGTATTATTATTTTGCTATTGTTCTCGTGTATTTCCTGCCTATTTCTAGTGTAATAGAACCCTTGCATATTGGTGGTAGGGTTTCGGTTGCCAGCTACCACCATATGAAGTGACTAAATGTCCATGGCCGTCAGTGATCAATTACCATCAGGTGAACAGTCAGCCCGTTTGATACTGAAATCTTATAAAAACATATTATCGAGCAGATTGTTCATTAACACCTAACGATAATACATATGGGCTACCTAATGAAAGTTGTCACCGTCGCCTATTGATTTGCAACACTAAAAGTTAAATTCAAAACCTCATTCAAACCCGCGACGCTGACGACCCGTTGACGACCCGCGTGGCGGAGCGGTTACCATACCGGGCTGACGCGCAATGGGTCCCGGGTTCGATTCCCGGCCAGACAGGTACCTGAATGATGAGTTTAGATTCGTTTTCTGGGTCTGGGTGTTTGTATATTCGTCTTGTGGGTTTCCATGGTACCCACGACACAGGAGAAAATCCTAGAATGGGGCTATGAGTGAAGAAAGCGTGTATTAAAAAAATCGTACAAACTTCCATGATCGTCATTACTATCTCAATTTTATAAAAATAAAACGGCTTACATGGAAGACTAACTGTGTCATCAAAGGCTGGCTGTGACATGAAAGACGGTGATGAAAAGCTAGATGCCATAAATAATAAATGTAGTTCTCAAGGTGACAAGATAAATCTTTACAGTACATTCACAATACAAATCTGAAGTGACGTCACTAATGAGATGCCCAGCTTCAGCGCAACTGCGAAGGAGGTCAGCCGTCTTTTAGTTAAATAACTACAAAGGAAATATTAAGTTTAGCTTTAGTAAGATTGGTGCCAACCCATTATATTCCCATTGCTGGGGAGGGGTCTTCTTTCAGAATGAGAGAGTTTTAGGCCATAGTCCACCGCGCTGGCCAAGTGCGAATTTGTGGACTTTAGTAAGATTACAAGTAGTTTGCTGCTAAATAGCATAGCAGAATTTATTGATTTGTTTACCTGTCCTCTTAATGAATTAATAAATGCTTCTATGTATGTATTATGCTATTAGTAAATCATTTTTTTTTGTTTGTGTGACCACACTGTCGCATTGGGCAAAACTGTAATGGTACCCACGACACAGGAGAAAATCCTAGACCTTGGTATAAAATAAATAAATAAATAAAATTACAAATTCAGCGTGTGTTCTATTGTTTTCGCTACTGTTCTCTGAAGACACTGTTGCTACTCCGTAAGAAGTTTGGAGAAGGTATCTCTATAGGACAGGAGTTGTTTGTGAGTTTAGGTGCATTGCCACTTCCGAGGACTAAGACTGTCGCCTCATATGGAAGTTAGTTCGCAATCTCATCTTTCCCAATAACTGCCTCACAAACATCGTTCAACTATACTCGTTCATAACGACGCGCGTGGTCTAGGTGTTACCATAGTGGTCTGACGCGCAATGGGTCCCGGGTTCGATTCCCGGCCAGACAGGTTTCTAAATGATGAGTTTAGATTGATGTTCTGGGTCTGTTTGTGTATTCGTCTTGTGTGTCCATGTTACTCACGAAACAGGAGAAAATCCTACTGTGGGGCTATGAGTGTAGAAAGCGTGTTTAAATTTGAAATTAGGGGATAAATAAATGGTAAATGGTATTAGTCCCAGATATGACTGTTACTATACGTACGAGTAAATTGATAGATCAAGCACGACTCCTTACTTTTAAATATTAGGTTGAAATTTCTCATACGCCTTCTATTGGATCAAAGTACTGATTAATTGGGTCTCAGCTCGATATGTTAGCCGTTTGAAGCCAAGAAGCACTTAGTACTTTACGCCCGAACTTGTGTCGATGTAAAAGTATTATGAGCTCCTGTGAAATGTAGCGTAGTTGCTGATTATTTTAGGATGGTCCGAATTAGTGATGTAACGAATTCGCATTCGCATTTGCGACTATTCGCATGTTTCTATATATTCGCATTGGCAAGAATTGGTACGAGTATTGAATTTTGCAAATGACGACCCGCGTGCCGCAGCGGTTACCGTACCAGTCTGACGCGCAATGGGTCCTGGGTTCGAATCCCGACCAGACGGGTATCTGAGTGATGACATTAGATTCCTGTTCTGGGTCTGGGTGTTTGTGTATTCGTCTTGTGTGTGTCCATGGTACCCACGACACAGGAGAAAATCTTACTGTGGGGCTATGTGTGGAGAAAGCGTGTTTTCTTCTTTAATGCTTCGCAAAAAAAGGTGATAAAGATGATTTAATAGGATTTTTTTTCTTTGCAATTACACGTCATATTTATGGCAAGTGTACACGCCTGTAATTGGTAAACATACCAGAAAATTGTTATACATATAATAATTTACTACTGTTGGTGTGTCTTAAAATAAATAAATAACGACAAAACATGTTTATAACATAATTATCTCATGTTATATAAATTAACAGTAGATTCTATCGAAATACTGAAAATGTAATGTAAGGAAACAAATTCTCTTTGTACCTTTATAAATTCGTAAACTTTGCGCAAATTTAATTATAAAGTAAATCAAAATTTCAGAATGTAAATTTGCGTGATTTCTATTTACAGTTTTTTAATAAATGTATAGTTTTTGTAAAACATTTTATATTCGAAATAATACCACAAAGTGTCGAAATCATGGTCATACACTATCTACTACAGTTTTTATTAAACAATATTTTATCGGTTTTTAATAAAAAAATATTGTAGCTTGTCTATGATTTTTGTACAACAAACTGTAATCTATGATCAGATATATTTTATCTTTATATCTGTAATAGTAGACTGCTTGTTTTTACAATGTAACATGTTAGCCTAAGGGCCGGTTCACATTAGGTCGGCCTGACAATTTTAAAGTTTGTCGGAAAGAAATTTTGCTATTCATACTAAGCGGATAATAAATAGGTGTTATTTTTCCCCTTTGGGACGGCTTATCACTCTTTCGAGACTTCAACAGTGGACTCTGACCTCTCGTAATGGGGATTTTTACCCATAGTCACTGTGCCTGGTATGTCGGTGGGGGTTGCTTATAATTGAACCTGGTGATAAGACGGACGGGCTACCTGATGGAAAGTAGTCACCGATGCCTATGGACACTTGCATCACCAGAGGAGTTGTTGTTATGTAATTTTAATATTTTCTCCAACTTTTATGCTCTTATCGTACGAAAATCTAATAAATATAAAAGTGTATTATTTTGGAATCATTAACGTTAACCTCAATTCATCATCATCATCAAATAATCTAGTATAAAGCGGTTGCTACCAGTTAGGTATATATCTGTCTGTATTATTGTACATTTACCTCATCCATATAAAAAGTTCCTAATCAAACCTTTTCGGTTAAAGTCGTGTTTTGATCCGATGGTAATATAAGAAAAAACATATTTAAGAACCCGGAAACTAACTGTCTAACAAAAAAAAATCGCATCCAAATCGGTTTACCCGTTTCGGAGCTACGTGTCCATAGACAAACACAGAGACAGACTTACCAATCAAACTCATAACACCCCTCTTTTTGCGTCGGGGGTTAAAAATTGCTAACAATATCTAAAGGCCTATTCTAAAGACATTTTATTTCCTTCCAATAAACACAAGGATTGGCATACAATATAACGACGCAATGTTGCAATCTCTATAAACGAGTGACATATATCTAGTTCGTTGAACTCCCATTGAGTTGCGAGTTACCCTTACAATTTTTTGTCCTTTTACGCTTTGACGTAACACCTTCATAAAGTAAAGGCATGTGACTTTATAAAGTTGGATGCCTACATGCAATGAAGTATGCACGCTTTGTGAGGAAGGAATGTGGAACTTATTGACCATAGTCATGCGTGGTATAAGATTTCTAAGTAAACCTGCAAATAGAAAAGAGAAACTTTATGATAACAAAATGGATGTTATATGAAAAATTACAGAAAACATTACCACAACCACCTTCGCTACCGCGCAGAAATAGAACTTTATTATTTCTATACCAATTTATTTATTACTGTTATTATACCAATTTATTTATTATTGTTACTCAATTCACGATACCCTTAGAAGGTCCTTTGAAACCTTTTCGGGCCAGGAAAATCTTTATTTTCCCGAAGTTTCCCTCTTAGAGCTTAATATTCTTAATTTATATGCGGCGCGTGTTTAACGGTTCATCGGAATAGTCTAGAAGGAATATTTCCGATACCAACGAGGGTTGGTATGCTCGCAGTATTGAAGAAGGTTGTGTATTCTGTATTAGAGGTCGCTTATTAATTTTAAGTAGGGTCTCATTAAACTTAATGTTTCAATTAGGTTATAAGTTTCAAAATAGGAATATCAACACTTTAGTAATGTACTTAACCAATATTTAATAATAATAATCAATATTTCGCATTTGCATTCACGGGTTTTCGCATTCGCATTTGTAAGTATTATGCGAATATTTTTTGAATATTGAATAGCAGAGCTTTGCAAAAAAGGTCGCCAAATCTTATCCAGATATAAATAGAATTGAATTTCATCGAACAAAAAATAAGGTCGTTAAATTAGACGCTGCGGCCTCTTCACCAAAAACTGAAAAAAACATCCGCATTCGCATTCGCGAATATCCAAAAGATAACATTAGTTATATCGCTACTGCAGTTATTATAAAAATAAAAGTTGCGTCTTGTTGTACCTATAGCATATTTACAATAATGACTGTGGAGGACTGAAAATAAGATATAATAAAAGTGAAAGATAAAATATAATTTTGATTTATTTTGGATTTCGAAATGGCATCAAACCAAAACTATCAGGTTGACTTAAATACGAAGTGATTATTTTAGTCCGCGGGAGTGGCAACGCTTCTGTGATAGGCTTCTACATATGCGGTCCTGGTTGCAGGCAATAACCACTTACTATCAGGTGGATTGCAAGCTTAAGCCGCTCAAGTTCATAAAAAAAACGTATTCTTCTGCTTTTTAATTATAGAGACAGTCGTACCTAGCAGATAATATTATTTTGTAGTCAGCCGACAAGTGAAAGACAAGTAAAGATATCAAAACCTAAAGATTTCTTTACTTCAAAACGTACTATTGAAAGAGATTTCCGTCATTGTAAGCATTTCTCGACCCATATTCTTACTTTATATTCCTTCTTATTATCCTAAACAAGTATTCTCACGCAGAATTGTCACGATTCTATACAACAAGGCAGTAGATTTAAATGCAAAGAAATAAAATTGCTCCAAGAAATGATTGCCGTTTTAGTCTTTAATGTTATGAAAGCAAAGTTTATTTACGAATGCTATCGTAAGGGTATTGTCGTGACTCCGTCATGACCCAGTTTATAATTTAAAAAACATTGCCTTATTTTAAAACGTTCAAATTCTGATTAGATGTTATAAGATAAAAAGTATGTTATGTTACTTACCCGTTACCCTATACTGAAGGTTAACTCTTTAGTATTTGTTTAACTTTAAAAAAACTTTAATTTGATTGTAATGTTCAAATTTTGAACATACGATTTCACGTCACCATAAATTGTGGTGTATAAAAATTGAGTGAATATTATTAATACGAAAGTTTGTGATCGTGTTTTTGTGAGGTTTTGACGTACAAACTATTAGGCGGATTTCGTTGAAACAGACACACAGAATGTTTATGAGCTTGACTAATACATATGATAGTCATTACGATGATAAAAGCGTTTAAAGCGGGCAAATCCGTTAGATTAATAAATAATAACTTATTTATTCAAGTAACTAGACTCAAAATTACATTTACATCATTTTTTTATACTACAAAAACTCCACAGTCTAATCGTCCTTGCCTTTTTTTACGATAGTTCTTTTTCACAATATATTTTTTTAACTTAATTAGTCTTTCTCTCTTAGCTCCACGTTAGGCCATCGCTGTCACCATCACCCTGTCGTGTGCGGTGGTGGCAACCATTTTTGTACGTGGTATGTAGTATTGAAGCATCTTGCATTGGTCGAATTACATTTACATCATATACAACGTTTTTCATGTCTATTCTTATGCGGTGATTAATCACTACATAGTATAAAACAAAGTCGCTTCCCGCTGTCTGTCCCTATGTATTCTTAGATCTTTAAAACTACGCTACGGATTTTAATACATTTTTTTAATTAATGGTTATTCAAGAGTAAGGTTTTAATGTGTAATTAGTTGACCCGGCGAACTTCGTCCCGCCTACAAGTCATAAATCTAAAATTATCAGTGTTTCTCTGCTATATTCATCTCATACATGACATCCTTGGTGTACCTACTACAATATCTCCATAGCCCCATCAGCATCCTAAAACCACTATTAATTTAGACTCGAAGAGCATTGTACTTAAGTTTTTTGGGTGGAGTTGGACTAAAGGCGGCTCGTGTAAAATGATGTTGAAAATGTGTTAAATAAAGTTTTTAAATTAAACTTATACATTGCTTCTGAATTTTCAGGGTTTCGAAACTGTCTGTTAGTCTGTTGTCTGTGTAACTTATATTTGTATAACATTATATGTAGAAACATTTAAATCCAATTATTAAGTCCTATCTTTGTTGTTAAATACTTTGCTACAAAACTTACCGAAGCTTAATGTGTATAATAAAATTGAAAGAAACAAGAAATTGTTGACATACACAATTTTAAAGAAATAATAAAACTTAAAATGCCATACTCCATATTTCTAGAACGATATGAAAAACAGTTTCTAAGAGTTATTTTAATCTAAAACATTTACAGTTGGGAAAACCTTTTCAATTGAAATCAGTCCGAGGCTTATAAAAATGACACAAACAGTTTGCAGGCTCTTTTAAGAACAGAATAATCTTTTGAACAAGATGGATGAAGTTGTTTCACTATGAACTTATAAATTATAACGACTATGTTATATCGTATTATATTGTTAATATAATAATGTTAGTAAATCATGTAGCAGATCATGTTTTTAGCTTAATGTAGTTTTTAACGATAGTATAACTCTTTCATCACTGAGTCTATTGAGATAGTATCATACTTTTTATATTTTTAGTCTTCACAAAGTTTGCGTTATAATTGCTGAGTTAAAATCCTTTATATTTTTGTATTATCGATGTGGTAAAGCTAACATAATTATAAAGGAATCATTCCAACTAAGCTCTCAAGGACTTATTATACCTGCGGCTAACGTTTGCCTACATATATTTAAGATAGATTGAAAATGCCTGTAGGCGGCAGTGATTATAATTACCACCAAGGGTCAAGTTTTATCATCAAAAATGTCTTGCATGTCAGACATTTCTTAATAAATATTAAGAAATTCTTTCTTATAAAGTGTATTTTGGTAGTATACTTCTCTTAAACCACGCGAATACTAACTTAATTATGTAGTAACTTGCAAGTAGCATAATACATTCATGATCAATCTTGAAAATTTCTGTGATAACTATCATACAGACAAGGATACGGATGATTTTTCGTGTTCGTTCGTTCGTTCGTTCTTTTAAAAAATAGGAGTTAACATTTCTTTAAGTATTTTAAAAAATACAGCGTGTTATTAATGTAATGGATGGGAAAGAAATACAACCGAATTGAAATAACAACAAAGCTGTACAACAAACAAAAATATACGTTTTGGTCAAGTAAACGTTCTATTTATGTCAGAAACAGAGCTAAATACAAATTTCTGAGAGCCAGAAAACATGTGTCTAACTGGTATTTCGGCTCCATTTTTGTGAAAGCTTTTTAGGAATATAATAAAAAAATATTATTTGAATGTACCAAAAAATGGTTAAAGTGACGTCAATACGTACTGAAGAAGAAGTATGTGATTTTAAGTAGACGACTTTAATCTGGATAACAATTTATCTCCTTGTGTACTAGTGACCTCTTTTGTATCTGACTGAAGTTGCAAACGAGCATGATAAAGCACAAAATGCATCACAAATTATACTGGATCTAAGGTATATAATCTTCAAGGTGGTAGAACCAGTTTAGTTCAAATGGAAAAGTACCACCGCCACACCTATTTCTAGAGTGAAGTATTTCTTGCGTTTCGACAGAAGGGTGTGGTTGCCGGCACACTTTCACATGAGGCGACCATCATAGTCCTCGGGATTAGCAACGCATCTGTGATTGACTTCTGATGGAACCCATGTTCTGTATGAAGTTGATTACAGATGCCCATAGGCGGCAGTGACCACTTACCACCAAATAGACACAGCAACTGATTTCACATAAAACACCTATGCTATATAAAGTTGCTTACAGAAGTTCATAGGTGGCATTGGCCCTTTTCCATCTAGACTGCATGTTTGTTTGCTATTTCAATATGATATAAAAATAAGCATATACCCTTTTTTTCGAGGGGGAAATCTTCAAAAGGTATCCGGCGAAGTGAGGGCGACGATTTGATGTGGGATTTTTATCGCAATAAAAGCCCTTCGTCGCCTTCCTCACCGCTACGAAGAGGAAGGACTCCGAGATCTCCAAGGAAACCTAACCGGAGTCTTTTGAACGTGTTGCTCCATTGGGCTCCAGCGGCTGGGCCCACCACTCCGTCTGGTCTTTACGACAGTATGCGACCACATATACCGAAGCTAGTGATACATCAGTTAAGAAACATACAGTACAGGCGGGAGTCCCGCCGCACTGCAGGACGCAGTAACGTGATGCGTTGCACTCAAACACCTGTAATGTATCTTCTACTTAACATAAGTGTGAGATTGCATTATACAGATAAGAAACATGATGATGTAACACATTCTAAATCTGTGCTTGATTATTACACAGTAGTTTTAAATGAAATAACTATGTAGTTACTACAATTTATTGTTCCATTTTTTATAGTTGCTCTGTCTATAAGCTAGACCGTTCACCTGGGGGGTAAGTGGTCACCTATGGACATTTGTAACACCAGAGAAATCTCCAATTCATCGCCGGCTTTGATGAATCCCTTTTTTGTACTTTTTTTCGTCTCTTATATAATATTTTGACACGAAACAAAATT
This sequence comes from Spicauda simplicius, assembly GCA_949699795.1. Lineage (NCBI taxonomy): Eukaryota > Metazoa > Arthropoda > Insecta > Lepidoptera > Hesperiidae > Spicauda > Spicauda simplicius. Next base: position 3,165,401 of record OX453062.1, read on the forward strand.
TATTTAGGAATTGAGTGGTTCAATGCATTATGCATCTATATAAAAGTGGAGGTAAAGTATTGTACACCGTACACTATTTGTCATAACGTTAGTAGTAAATATGTCATGATACTGCGCTCTTGCAAAGAAATATAATTCACTGGGGAAAAATAAAGCAAAGGAGTTTCCTTTTATAAGCATTCACACAACTAAGACTCTTAGATCTTTAGAAAACCTAGTCAAGTTTCTGCACTTATTTTAACACTTCAAATGTGTATAATACATCTACATAAATGTAAAATTCAGACATATTTAAATGTAACAAAAATAAAATGAGATTCGAAAAACATCACCGATCTGTCATAAAGAGTTTTGATACCTCTATCGCACACGTTACAAAGATTTCATAAGCCGTGTGTAACTTCGACATACTGCATTGTATAGTAAGCCGAATGTATAATTTACCACAAAGCGAAGACAGTTATTCCAGTCTGCATATCTGTTCGACGGCGCATGTGCAGTAAATTTTGTTTTGTCTAGTGATGTGCTCTAATCGACGGTTCGGTATCGATGTTTGATTAAATTACTGATGCAATGTTTGATACCGTTGTGTATAAACACCAACTCAAATTTGACATAATGCCATATCTTTGCCTCGTAGATAAAGTAAAAATACAATTAAGGAATTAATGAATGTTAAAAAAAATGATAGCGGCGATTGTAAAAGTTTGGAATCAATCGAAAATCGAAACGATTGGAGATAAACATATTTTTTCATAATCATAAATATCCAAAGATATTATATACCAGATGCACAATATGTATTTTTATTTAATCTACGTGAACAAAAATAATATATTTGAATGCATACACCGTTGCTATATATTGTTCATGTCAAATATAGTAATTTAAAATTAGTTAAATTTAAGTTCTTATAGCGATCAGAGTTCCTAAACTAAAATTTATAATCGATCATATGAATACCGAAAAATCCTTAGCAAGTTTAAAAACGTGATAACACGTTCAAGCGAGCAGTGTAAATATACGTCAAATGATGGTAGACATGGTGAAGCACAGCGTAATATTACGTTCAGCTAATAAGTGGTGTATGGTTCACAATATCAGGCACAGTGCCTGATCAAACTAATCTCTATTAGTTTGCTTGCTGTTGGACAACATTGTAATGCAACACCGCGTCGTAAAATTTTACACATCTTTAAAGGCTCCATGCACTGGCAGTGATTGTCCGGCGCAGGTCACACAGTCAGTCACCATACAGTCACCACACGGTTAGTCAACCTGTGTGAGCCGCGGAGACGTACTAAGACTTAAGTGCTTTATAGGAAAGGACTGTCTCGGAGCGTCAATTCAGTTTGTATGAAAAATTATATGCGGCACCGCATCGGGTTCAGAAAATACCATGTTTGCGTGAACATGTTGAAAATGTTTTTTAAATACAAAGATAAAAATTATATTGGTCAATTATTTAATATTTAGAACTACTACTAGTATTTAATTAGTCCTACTTAAATTAAATAGTTGAAAAAATCTTTCCCAAAATCGTTTAGTGTCGCGGCATGATCAATGCACCGTTCTGAAAAATCGCACCGCTTCCCGCTGCGCTCGTTGCTTAGCCCGATATGGTAGCCAAGTGGCAAAGCTTGTCGTAGCATCGAGCAACGTCACTATCGTAGCGCTACGAGCCCACCCCTACGCTACGAAACGCCGTAGTCCGCGTTCGAAGCTACGCGGGCACGCCCGTATCTCCGCCCAACGCCGATCCGCATTTACACCAACTTCGAAACTTCGGAAGTTACAAACGCACTTATATCTATGCGCGTGTAAAATGCGCATTGAGTAATAACTGTCCAAGTGCTATAAGGTGTTGTAAGGACACACATGTGGCAAAGAGGCATCAGGTTTGATACCGCTTGGCACAAGCCTGGCTAGTTCGGTGTGTCGATACCCTTTGTGCGCCGGAATGACACGGTGAGTCAGTTTTCTTTGGTATTCGTTACTTATATTTCCGCTTATAAAATGTATAAATGTAAGCAATACAAACCAAATGCATGATTTACTTTATATAAATATTCTCTTTGAATTTGCCACAATTTTTCGTTCAGAAACATTGAAGCTATAACAATACTTTTGTAAATTAATATTGTATCCAAATTTGTATGGTATTATATTCAAATTTTAGTACAAACGAAAATAGAAAGCTTTCGTTTCTAGATCATTTTCTTGAATTTATTTCGTTGGCCCCGCTTTGTGTTCTCGGGAACGAACCGTTAACTTTTATGAGTGCGGTAGTTTTGAGAAATGGCCAAGCAATTCCGAGTCTTATTACTTACTGAAAAACGAGCACTTATTTCTAACTGTAATGTTATGTACAATTACAGTTATATTTCTAACTGTAACTGTCCATAAATTAACCTATTATTGGAAGAATAATGGAATTGTAATTTTAACTATGCAAAAATGTGCTACGATTACGGAGATATCTCTTGCGCATCCAATCATGCGCATGCGCATCTGCGGCTTTAAACAAATACTAGATTTCAGGGTCAAGAAGAGCTTACATATATTTAAAACAACAAGCATACATCAATATGGCGGTCCAAGATAGCGAATTTGTCATAGATAATTTGCAAATAAAGATCAATTAATTCTAAAATGTTCAGAATGTTTTATAATAATAATAATCTTTATTTGCAAGAACACAGTAATTACATTGGTATTATATAAATTGTATAGCTCAGTGTGTCCTGCATATAGAAAGGCATACAAAGTATAAAATTCGTCATTGACAATTTCCATTTTTTATTAAAGTTACAATCATGCATTTTAGTTACATGCATATAAAATGTGTTGCAACACTACACATTATTACAAAAATATACGATACAAATAAAATGGAACCTTTAATCAATAAAACAACATATTCTTTGAAAACCATACATACAAGTAGTTATACCAACATAATCTTCAATTTCGTTGAGATTAAAAAACGTAGCTATACATATTATGTATAATTCATTTCAAATCTCAAATCAAAAGACACAGTAATGAAGATTTGCACTAGAACAAAGGACAGATTAACGTCAATGTTTTCTTTGAAAATATTACCCTCTAATACTTTATGTCTACCGTTTGCTATCAGTAGACCTTTTAGGGGTTTGCCTTTGGGAAATTCCGTATGTTATCCGCCCAGTAAATCTTGTCGTGGTCAGCTTTGAAATCCTACTGAATACCTTTATTTTTCGTTTTTTATTTGTCATTTTTTGCGTATATTAAGGTCCCTTATTATTACCATTATGTTCCTAAATAAAGTTTGAGTAAATAATACTATGATTATAAAAAAGAAATATATATTTTTTGACAACAACGGACAAATGCTTAACTTATTATTTTTTTTTTTTTCAAAGTATAATAGTGTCTTAGGAGCCATCCAAATTTCTTATGCTCATTATTATGAACATAATTAAACGGGTTATTTAGGTGGTAATTAAAGGTGGTAGAACTCTTTGTAGTTCGACTTCGGTGGTAACAGCGCCATAACTATTTCTGCTCAACAATAATAATAGCTGTATTAAGCGCTAAAGCATTTAGGTATAATGTGGTAAGGGACACAAACTTCTTCGAGGCCTTCACTTTTAGTTCCTAAGGGTAGCCATGCATCTAGGTTACCAAGGTAGGTTAGTAATGTTTGTCCCTGTAATTCCGGGACCAGAATAGGGCTACGGTATCCTTTGCTTGTCGTAAGAGGCGACTAAAAGGGGCTCCCTGGGTTGCGGGCGGTAAGAGTCTTGGACCGTCCAGCCAAGTAACCCCGTGAAGGACGGCGGCATGTATGGCCGCATGCCGTCGTAAACACAGAGGGGCACGGTGAGCATCAATCGGTCCCCGGAGAAGGGCCCAAAAGGGCCATTGCGCTCGGAGGACTCCGGTTGTGTTCCGTTGGAGATCCCGAAGTCCTCCACGTAGCGCTAAGGACGGCCACCGGGAGGGTTTTATTGAGGTAAAAATCCCATATAACCCGCTCATCCCAATCCCATATAATTGCTCCCATGCCTGCGGTTACCTTTTGAAGGTTGAGAAAAAAAAGGGTTACCGAGGTAGTAGATTTCTAATCTTATCTGGGGTAAATAAAAGCTGGGTAGTAGCGGCCGTTTACCTCCAAATAGTCTTTGTGCTCGTTTGTTACTTTAATACTATAGATAATGAGGCCTTCAAAGAAGTAGTCAATCTGATGATTCTGTTTAAATATAGTCGGACGGTGACTGTGGCTAAAAATGCATTGTTCAGACGTGCAAAATCAATAATCTATTTTTGTTCTATCTTCCAATCCGACTAGGGACATTATATAACATAATAGTAGGTTTAGTGGACAGCTTTAAAAAGCCTAGAATATAAATCTAGCTAAAAAGACCCAGCTAGTTTCGGAACTTTGTTGTGGTTTATTTAAACGCTGGAATGATTAAACACTTTAGTTTAGACGGATAGCAGGCTTGTTTGTTACGTAACTAATGTTTAAAGAGATTATCTGGGATTGGAGTAGAGGTATTCGCCATATTATATGGAAATAGCTAGACGATGTGAATTAAGTCTGCACTGGGGGTTGGAATCCTAGGCATGCATCACTAGCTAAGTTCGTAGAGAATCCAATTTCAAAGGATATTTTTTCACAGACATTCGTAGGTATGTCTTATGTTTACCCTGTAGTCGGGGAGTAGAATACGGCTACGGTATCCCGTACATGTCGTGACAGCCGACTAACGAGGCCTCTGGGGTTGCGGACGGCTAGAGTGGGAGGTCGAACCGTCCAACAAGCAACCCCGAGAAGGACGGCGGGATGTGTGGCTGCATTTCGCCGTCACCCAAGCGCACGTCTCCCAAGAGATGAGCCCGTGAGGGGCGCTGCGCTAGGGGACACCGGTTCGTTCCGTTGGAGTTTCCGAGTCCCCTACTACAAGCGTTGAGGAAGGCCACCGAGGGAAAAATCCTACATAACCCGGAGTCTCTACCAAGACTTCGATGTACCTTTTGAAAGTTTCCTCCCCGTAACAAAAAAAAAGAAAAGGTATGTCTTATGTTGGCTTTAGACTATCCATGACATTACGGATGTGCCTGCACTGATCCGCGTGAAATTGATATTGGATGTAGTATGACGGATTAGCCAAACAACTACAGGAGTTGTGACACCTCTTTCAGTTTGTATTTTGGAATGATGAAAAGACTTCCATCTCAAGACTGGCAGACCAAAGTTTTATCTTTTAATACTCGTAGATAAATACTTCATTGTTTACAATGGCCAATTTATTTTCAGATCTGTGCGTTTTAGATTTTTTTATATACATGAAACTTGTAAGGTTGTAAGCTTAACTCTTCCATTCTTTTTATATACGGACACTTCCACTTGTAGTTAAATCCTTTTGTTCCAAAAAATGTGGCAATGGGCCGGCCACATCGCTCGTAGGACCGATAACCGATGGGGAAGAAAGGTCCTCTAGTGGTGACCACGTTTAGGCAAAAGGAGTACAGGTCGCCCCCCTACCAGATGGACCGATGACCTGAAGAAGACAGCGGAAAACCATTGGATTCAGAGGGCACAGGACCAGTTGGAGTTACGCCATTTGGGGGAGGCCTATGTTCAGCAGTGGACATCAAAAGGCTGATGGATGGATGGTTCCAAAAAAGCAATATAACATTCTTCTTAAATGAATATTCCACTGAGATGCCTTTAAATTCACTCCAATTACCACTAGGAATTTATAAAAACAATTCACTGCATCGTAGTCTTCATTACAACACAAACAACATCGAAGATAAACGAAAGCCTATAACGAAAGGCGCAAGCAATAAGAATACAAATATCAACAGTTCAATATTTGTAGGACAATATCGTGCACTGCTTTGACAATCTAAAAAGAAGTTACACAATAAGTTTATTGATTCGATTTTAGTTATTTAGTTTTTGTATTTGCATTTACATTTCTGCTCTGTTTTTGCTGCGGGTGGTTGTGTATTTGTCTTCTTTTGTTCAACGTTTATTATGAGAACTACGAGTAAAAGGCATAGCAATAAAAAACAAAGAAAAAGTAACTTGCTTAATACAAAAATGTCTCCGAATCTTTTACGCTTTTTACAAAAAGCTTGACTTATGTACTCGTAAAACTGAGTATAGCGTAAAAACCTGACACACGTTTTCAGGTCATAAAGTTTTTATAAACGCTTAAAAGGCATGTTACACTTGACAATTTTGCGACCATAGAACCAGATTTGCATACGTATAGTTGCAATGCGGACATTGTTAAAAATACACGTAAGTGCAAAAGCAGCGGCCGGCTAAATGTTGTAATAATAACAGTGATCCAATTATTTTTTGTCTGACTGAAGTAGCAAACAAGCATGCAGTCTACCTGATGATAAGTGGTTACTGGCGTATTTAATAGGTTAATAGGTTTGGCGGTGGTACTTCCCCAGTAGAACTACACTGGTTCTAACACCTTATTTATTTAATGATAGATATTTATTATTTAGATGTATATCTTACAATGTCACACCAGTAAATTCACTCCACAACTATAACATACTCTACTCTGTCTTTAAGAGACATAACTGAGTAGGTACTTACCATTCGTTCAATAGATAAAAATATGAGTTAAATTGAATGTTATCATATGTATTTTATTAACATTCTAAACTTCATAATCAATTATGCGTAGGTACAGTATACATCAAAATGAATAACTATGTGCATAACACATTGTATTTTTAACATCCGATACAAACAATCATGTAAACCTAATTTAAACGGCACAATAAACCTAAATAAAGTCGTAGCGTCATTCGACACTGCGTAATCCCGTATGTTTTCTACACGTACCATGCGTTTTTGTTGGCAGCAGTCCAACTGACAGCGCAGTAGAACCGTGGCCCGATTACGAATAGCCTTAAGGCAATTAGGCTATGAGGGATTGCATTGTTGCACAATTGTGTATGAGAATTACCGCGTAAATTCTAGGAAAATGTAATAAAACGAATAATAAATCCCCTTAAATACACCCATTTCGTTGCAATCTTTTTAATGTGGCATTTGTGGTACTGTTTACAATCGGAGGCCTGTATGCTCTATGGAACGTGGAATCCTATTTCAAAGTATTATTGTACGTAATGCTTCCTAAAGCTTAAGTTAGTACGCTCTTTATTTGCTGGGTTGGCGTATAATATAATAAAAACGACAATAGTGCCATTGCAAGATAACTATAAAGGGTCTTATGATCTATATTAGACCACGTTAAAAAAGGAGTATTTGCTGAAGGTTAAGGTATTTTGTTGAAGGGTACTTTACGTTTTGCTAATACCATGTTTTTAATTACGGTGGTAGAACAAGTATAGTTCGGCCGAATAGGTTTCCTGTCACACCTATATCTAGCGTAAAGCAGATCTTGCGTTTCTGTAGAACGATGTGTGGACCGTCTCGCTTTCAGAGAGACGACTATCGTATACTTTAAGACGAGCAAGGCATCTGTGATCAACTTTAGGTAGCATTCCTATATTTTCTATGGTTGATCGCAGTTATCCATTGGCCACTTACTGATAAGTAGTATGTAGTTGCAAGATGTGGAATGAGCTTCTGATGTTATAACATGGGGTTCTTCAAGAAAGGTGTAATAAGAGCCCTCCTTCAAAGCCGGCGATGCATTGACGGCTCCTCTGGTGTTGCAAATGTCCATAGGTGATGGTGACTGCTTTCCACCAGGTGGCCCGTCTGCCTTATCGTTAGGTCCAACTATAAAAAAAATCTTTGCTAATTCCATAATATAAGCGTTTAATATTTATCAGGTGGTAATACCAGTGTAGGTCGACCAGAGAGGTATCACCGCCACACTTCTAGCGTGAAGCAGTTTGCTTGATACTTCGATCGAATAAGAAAAAATGAAAAGTTGCAATGCTTTTGTTCCATCTACTGCATGATATACAAACCTATACAGGTAGACAGGGAGTTTTATCGTCAGATATTTTTTATCGCTATTGTAGCGATGATCGGAGGCTGTGAACGAGCCATTTGTGTTTCACGATAACAAAGGGATGTTACAACAGAATGGCATATGCAATATAGTACGTACATCCACTATTTGTGATAGGTACTATAACAATGAAATGCAGGTTATTTTTTTGTTGATTATAAATGAGAAAGTAGGTTAGGAAGTATGTTTGTTTGTTATTCTTTCACGCAAAAACTACTGAATGGATTTCGCTGAAAATTGACAAATATATAGTTTGTGATCTGGATTAACACGTAAAATATTAATTGCTTTGATATACGTAATTGAGGAGTGATGCCGCAGGATTAACCTCTTCTTTTACTAGTTTGATGTAGAAGTTCGTAAGATTGTAATAAAACAACGCTGTAAACGTTAAAAGTTTAAATACATATGTTTTATTAAAATGATTATAATATTTTAATGTACCTAAATGTTTATATTTATGAACGTATAGTATTTAATATAATTAATACATCGGAAGGTCGACAGTATAATGTGTACTAATAAATATACAGGTCAAGACTCAAGACTAATATATATTATAGAACATTGTTAAACCGTAAAAGGTTCTATCACCCTTAATATTCGGAACAGACGAGAGTAAAATCAAACAGATCGGTTACACTGAATTTTATTTTAGCTCCAAAAATTTTGTACTGTAGCGATGAAATGGCACAAATATGCCAGGTTTTGTATTTCACGATAACAAAGTTTTATTATAGAGGAATAACAGTTGCTTCGATTCCCACGGGGCTCGACAAAGGAACAAGGAAATATTTCCGACTGCGTGGAAGGGCTTAGTCGTGATTGTAGGGTCGAAGAGGGCATAGGACTGAGTAGCTTAACATACGGAAAAGTAGCAATAACGTTAAATCTATTGATTTACTTTTATTGTGCTTTCACATCTTATTTATCGTGTGCCATTTGTATTACAATAGCTATTTATAGCTAGCGTTTCTTGCGTTTCGATGTATAGGTGTGGATACTGGCCGATATGAGATTCCCTACTTTTACGAGCATTAGTTAAAATGTCTAAAGGCCGTAGTGATCACTTATCACCAGTTGGACAACATGAAGCTAAAAAATTATAAATACAAACCTAATATTGGCAACCTATAAAAAACGCTTTCTACACTTATAGCTCCACACTAGGATTTTCTCCTGTAGCGTGGGTGCCATGGACACACATAAGACGAATACATTAACACCCAGACCCAAAACATGAATCTAAAATCACCATACAGATACCTTTCTGGCCGAGAATCAACCCGGATCCCACTGCGTGTCAGGCCTTTATGGTAACTGTTCTGCCACGCGGATCATCAAACCTATGTGTCAGCCTCAGATCGGTCTAAAATGCGTAGAATTCAACCCTTAACCAGCACTAATAAATAAATAATAAAATTGGTTTTGGTCCGGTCTTTTCTGTACTCATCGCTTTATCTATTCGTGGCGCCTAGCAACCAGAAACTAGTAATCTGTAAGCACAATCAATTGTTTATTATTATAATAACAAGCTATTCCCGCAGCTTCACCCACTTTGGACACGTCTACCACGGTAACGAGTATCGTATGTGTTAATACATTCAAATTTCAGCAAAATCTGACCGGTTATTTTGCGTTAATTGGAAAATACACAGATACCACACAAACTCGCATTTTTAATATTAATAATATAGGAGCAATACACCAGATGGAACAGGGAACACATTTATTTCATACATGTCAGAGTTCATCAACCTCATTTACAATAAGCCTTAAAAGAACCCGATGAATAATTACAAGAGCAATGCACTTGTATGTATGTCATTTGGCAAACGGGTTTGTCAGGATGCCAGATATATGTTGCCAGGACATTTGCTGTAGAACGAAGTACCGATAAAATATAATGTTGGTATGTGGTTGTAAACTATTATGCTATTGCATAGTTTTTGTTGCGGGCTTTGAGCGCGGCAACCAAATCAAGAAATTCGGTAACGAAAAAAATCTAACACATGTCACTCCGCCTACGATTTTAGCGCGGCCGAGCGTTCGCTTAACGTGTATGTATATGGTACAACAGTACGATGCTCGCACGGATCTAGACGAGCTGCTCAGAAATCAGATATGTAAGCAGCTGTTTGTGAGAAAGTATATACATATATAGTATCAAAGAAAAAAGATTATAATCGCATAAGTTTAAAGAAAAATGTTATGCAATAGCTTTACCGCGGCGGTCCCCGAGTGCCGCACGTTTTTTTATATATTTATCCGTTTAAACTAGGTGCATATATACACAAACGCATGTATAATAATAAAAAGAAGAGATTTAATAAACGAATAAAACTTTCACGGTCTTATTACAAAAAACTTAGACCCAGTTTTAAACCAAGACTATGTAGTTCGGGCCTAACTTTAGTACTATAGTATAAACCTGACCCTATTACAATAGTAAAAAGAAGCATTGACTACTTAGTTCCTCTGGATCGAATCATGTCTATAGAACGATAAAAAACAGACACTTTCCTATCTAATGAGTGCGACGTTCCATTTCGTGAATTTGGTCATAAAAATAATGATTTTCTTATAAAATACCACATATTTATAAGTTACACCTAAGGAAAAATATCATTCGGAATACTTTTAAATTGTTTTTATTCTATTCTTATTACAAAATTATTGTTATTTTTTTTTGTTAAATTTCAACCTGGACCAAACTTTGACTTGTAAAGGAACATGCATGCTAAGTTCGAAACATTAGAAAAAAATCATCATCATTCAACAAAAAATCATCAAATGGGTTAATTCTATTTCGGTGTTTATTGGCTTGCCGAAATGTTTACAATAAATCGATTTCTTCCATGTCTCCTACACCCAAATAACTTTCGTCCGTTTCCAATATGTTATTAAAATTCAATAATATAATTTATGCAAGAAAGAAGCCTGAAATTATTTTGTTCGCTTTTGACATTGACGTCTAATTTAATATCTCAATCGGCTTAAACTGCGAACTGAAATGTGTTAAACAGGTATTTGGTCGGTGTAATTATAGTACCAAAGTAAAACCAGATCTAAATGAAAAAACATCGTTTGTCATAAAAAATTGAATTAAACTTTTGCTTAAAACCAGAACTATCGCTATAGACTAGCGATTTGTAATAAGGGGGTCACTTACTTTGAAAACCCATAGGTACCGCTAAAAATGTCAATTTCTTTGTCGAAACGAAAACTGTGAAGGGTCTTTGATGTACACAAACAGTACAATCCATTGTTTTTTTATAAGATTCAAGTAGCAAATGAGCATGTAGCATGGATGGTAATTTACCAACCTGAGGTCACTTATAGATGCCACTCATGAGTAGAATGATTACCCTGCATTCACACCCATTCACGATAACGCTAAACTGTTTTATTCCAGAAATAAGTATGGCGATGGTACTTTAGTATTAAGTACCATCTAGTTGGTCCTTTCAGTAAACTATATAACGCTACTCTGGTCTAAGCGTGGCTACAACCACAGTGCTACTATTTATTAAAACAATTATATATTTCCTACATGAGTAATAAACATACTGCATTTTCTTTAAAAAAAGTTGAGAGGTGTCAATGGACAACCAGATGGAACAAATTTCCTTTCGATTAATTAGTGAAGGAATTGTATTTTTTTATTCCGCTTAAGATATAAAACATTTTTTTAAATTTGTACAAAAAACCAAAAACAACTTTTCGTCAGATTTTTTCCGTCTAGCCTCCTTCGCAACGCGCGATAAGGAACTTCTTTCCAATAATTTCGCTTGATCTCAATTAGACGCGCTTTTTAAAAAATAGGCATTTAAATTGGTCTATTTACCTAAAAGCTTTGATGCCATAGATAGATATACAGATACTTAGATACACACATTAAATCCCCCTCATATTCATCATTAGACACTCCGTATTTTTCCACGGGAGTTAAATAAAAAGAAACGTTAGCAGTTTAAATTACAATCTTTGTCGAATCAAGTTACTTACGAGAACTTATGAATAATTTTGAAACTTGGTATATTTTATCATATTTTAGTTCCATATTCCTTAAGTAACTAGTAAATAAGTAATACAATGTATAAGGTAGACGACCCTCCATACACGTATCACGTCCCGCCCTTCGCCTGTTGTGAAATTCAACACTAAAGGGTTACGACTTTCTGTGAGTACCTTACACTTATGCATGTATGTGATGGAAAATATGTGTTACATATGATATTAGGTATGCTGCTGTGAAAGTAAAATAAGTGTAGTCGACTTTAAAAATGGGTGATTATACAGCAATAAAATATGACGTCATCAACCTTTTTTTATCTGACTGAAGTAGCAAATGAGCATTCAGTAGACCTGATGGTAAGTGGTCACTGAGAAAACAGCGGTGCGTGGCAGGTATTTGAATCTTGTACGTCCCGTTCGAGAGGACAAGTTTGAATCATTGGGATATCATTTCTGTATATAAAATCCTATATAAAATATATAAACCTTATTAAATACTAGCTGTACCCTGAGCGATTTGTGCCATCACAAAAAAATACTCCAGAAACCTTCGCGAGCTCATGAATAACAACTTTGCTAAAGATCATTACGTGATCAAATGAATAGATTACGATTCTATAGAGGACATACAGGCAAACATTCATTTTTATAAACAAGAAGAAGATATTATTTATTCGGTTAAGTTCTTCACGGTAGGTGTGGGGATGGTACCTCTTTACCACCTGTCTTGCATATCTGATGGTATCTGGTCACTACCAACCAACACCACATAGCAAATGTATCATGTTATATTTTTTAATTATTATCTACCACTACTGGTATATTTGGTCGTACATATTTAGTTAGAAGTTAGCTTCATTATTATAATATGCAAAAGCTTGCTTAATAAATGACCTCAAATGACACGGTGTTGTACAAATTTACATATGAGTACCTTTATTAACGTAATTGCTTTGTAATGCATTTTAAATTGCTAAAAATGGTTTCAACTTCTAGGGATCCGTACGCAAAGACTAAAAGCCGAACTCTATTACAGACTCCGCTGTCTGATTGTATTTAATGAACTGTGCTAGACAATTAAATTAATCACAAGTTATGTATTTTTGCCGTTAAAACAATAAATACTTACCAAAACAGAATAAAATTGATATTTATGGGGGCTGCCATACAACAAACATGTTTCTTTGCCTTTTTTACAGACAATGGTACTGAACCCTTCGAACGCGAGTCTGACTTGCACTTGGCCGGTTTTATTGTAATTATTTAAAGAAATTTGAAATCCATTTTTGCCCTTGATATTTGAGTCACGTTGAATTAGAAAGGTTGAATGGTGTCTAAGATTTTAAAATAAAGGGTTAGGTAAGGACTTTGACTCGTAGCTGATGACTTTGGAATACACTACAGTTAGTAAATGCTTTTCTTTGGTAGTTATTTATTTAAAGATGGTAAAACCCCTCTAGTTTTACTGCAGCCCTCTACTGACTTATATTTTCTATCTTTTAACGTTAGCGTTAATTGCAACAGACGGACAAAAATGGTTCGGTAGGAAGAGTAAATTTAATCTAATTTAGTCTTCAATTGGTCTCAACTTGCGGCCGACCCATGTATTATTCTAATTCTACTTTTATGTTAACCTTATATGTCTGTTAGAAGTAGTAAATACTTAATAACATGTAGTTAGCATAATGTTTTTTAGTTTTCCGTACCCAAAGCATAAAAACAAAACCCTAACATAAAAACTACTAAGGGTCCAATGTCCGTCTGGACTGCTGTCTGTCTCTAGGCTGTATCTCATTAACCATGATTGCTAGATAGTCGAAATAATTACAGATTTTATATTTCTGTTGCCGCTATAACAAAAGATACTCAAAACAACAAATAGTTATGGGGACTACCACAAAACTTATGTGTTTTTCTGCTGTTTTTCATAAACAGTGGTACGGAACTTTTCGTGGGCGCTTCTGACTTGTACTTGCCCGGTTTACATTAATTCAGTTTTGTATAAAAATAATGAATTTTAATTAGAAAAAAGTATCTTATATATGTTAAATATTCCCATATATTTTATTTAGGACACATAAAACAAGGGTTTTAGTAAACAATTAGATACTACGTAGCTTCAAGCGTAATAGACAACTCATTTGTAACCAAATCGGTAGTAAACGATCCGAATACAGGTACCTCTAAATTTGAATTGATTGCGATTTCGTTTGGATTTATTTCAGTGGAAAGCTAATCATTGAAAGAGCAATACATAGACATTTTTGTGATTACTAATATGGGATACTTCTAGCATTATAATACTAGTGAAGTAGCGTGGCATATACCACGTCTAGCCGGTAAGGTGTTTATATGAGGTAAACGAGCTTGTAAACCAATGGTAAGTGATCAGTGCCGCCCATGGACATCTGTAAGCCCTCATACAGAGGTTTTATATGAAGAGTTGCATTGCTACTCCCGGGAACTAAGTCTCTTATCCCATAAGAACGGTTCCACCGTCCTGTTCAAAAATCGTGGTCTTGCTGAGATTAATTCTAATAATATTGTAAGTAAATAGTAACATAAGAAATTTCTGCTTTAATTTGTTAATCAATTAGAAATTTTAATAATGACCTTAGACTATCATAGTACAATGGTTTTCCACAAGGCCATCAAACAACTGACAGACGGAACGTAGTTGAAAAAGTACCGAATACAATTTAAAATTAGTCGAACCTTTTGATTCCAATTGCTTTGTACGAGTACATAAAGATGGATTGTCACAAAACCTTTGTCTGAATGTTGCGTCGTGAGTGAATTGTTACGTTTTTGCTATTTCACATTGGTATAATACGTAAAAAATCAGAATTAAAGGAAGGAATAAAGAAGAAATATTTTGTAGGTAGCCAAAGATTTCAAATACCTACGTTTAATACATGTTCTATATCCTATTATAATATAATAGCTGCCAAAGTATAAGTCAAAAATTTAAAATTATGACGTCAGCACATAATTTTATTCATCCGAAAATCGGACGAATAATTAATTTTATTCATCCGGTTAGCGGACGACTAGCAACAGCCATAACTGATTTTATCGTGACTGAAAAGCGTGAAAAAAAAAATTTTAAACAAAAAATACAACCGACTTCCATGCCACATAAAAGTAAAAAATAATTTTAATACATGTTGGTTTAGAGCAAACACAGTTCTTAGTACATAGTCCCGAAGTCGGCGCTCATATAAGATACATGTAGTTTCGTCATGATCCAGCAAAATATGGTAAGCGCCGACTTCGGGACTATGTACTAAGAACTGTGTTTGCTCTAAACCAACATGTATTTAAATTATTTTTTACTTTTATGTGGCATGGAAGTCGGTTGTATTTTTTGTTTAAATTTTTTTTTTTATGATCTGGACTTAAAAATAGGACATTTTTACAAGGCAAACATGAACCAAATGGGTAAATGGGACCCCGAAAAAAAGATAGACCGACCATATAATTATATACCCTTAAAGATTTTGTTAAGGCAGCTTTCTGTCTGAATTTTTTTAAATGCTTTGTTAGTTCGATGCTATGTCAGAGTAAGGTCTTTAAACAAAATTTTATAATAGCGACTAATGAGCGGTATGATCAATTGATCTAAGATAGCACATACCTACAAGATTAATTTAAACGACTATTAGTAGACATTATTACAGATTTAGTACAGAAGGTCTAAAATGGCGGACTAATTAGTTTAGAGGCATCCTCACGATATGTGTCTAATGAAAGGCTTTTTGAAACAAAAACAAAATTATTTTTAATATTAAAACACTTTCTCAATATAAATATATTATCTATCTTGAATTTTGTTGATTGATGTACAAATAAATAATATTTACAGTGTAATAAATTATATCTCATCGTATAATGTCTTTACTTATACGGTATATGTTATCATAGGTAGGTACATATATACCAGTAACATATTATTTCCAGACGGTTCCGCATCTTATAAAATAACATGACACAATATAACATAAGCAAAAATCCCACTAAGCGCCGGATATTAGTAAATTTACCAAAGAATCTCAATCATGAACAACCTTTATCAAGTCTGCTCCCAAAAACAAGTTCATTAACTCTCAGCTAATTACAAAGTCGGGAGGAAGTGGGGGCGCTTTAGGGGTTACTCGCAGCGTAAATTAATGTGAAGGGCGTAATATTATGACACTGGTAAATAATATGTTCTTACGTTCTGCGGGTAATTATGTAGATACGAAACTTAATTATTAAATACTTGTATTAGTGTCGTATAATTTGGTGTGAGCCAAGTTATTAGATACGTGAGTTTCATATTTTATTATTCACTAGCAGAATCAACGCGACTTCGTTCGCGCAGACCATAATGTAATCTATCCAAACATTATCTATATTCTCTCTATTCTATTATCAATAGATATTACAGTGTATGCCATGAAAGAAATTTTGACACTTTGAATCACATTACTCAAGTTTAGCAAAGACGCCTTCTATATTCTAGTAATAAAAATAAGCTTATGTTTTTCAGGGATAGTGTAGAATTCAAATGGTGAAAGAATTTTTGAAATCAGTTTAGTAGTTTTTAATTTAATTCATGACAAACATACAAAAGTAAAACGTTTTCCTCTTTATAATATTAGTATAGATATAGATATTATAAATTTGTGAAGATGTAATTGGGTTGGTTCGTGTTTCACGGATAAACTGCTAGTTACCATGTACCAATTTGAAATATAGGATACTCGACGACGACGATAGACGTAAAAGAATCGGCCAAAGCTGCGGGTATAGCCTACTCTTCTTCTTTATAAAAATGAATGTTTATCTGTATGTCTCTATAGAATCGTAAACCATTCATTTGATCACGTGATGATCTTTAGCAATGTTGTTATTTATGAGCTCGCGTAGGTTTCTCTTTTTTTTTGTGATGGCGTAGCAACGCGCGCAGGGTATAACTAGTAATATAACCAAATTATTTCAAAAGACATATACCTAATATGTCTTCGTTAAACTGTTCTACTGATTGGGACTGTCATGCCAGAGGGA
This sequence comes from Spicauda simplicius, assembly GCA_949699795.1. Lineage (NCBI taxonomy): Eukaryota > Metazoa > Arthropoda > Insecta > Lepidoptera > Hesperiidae > Spicauda > Spicauda simplicius. Next base: position 3,182,476 of record OX453062.1, read on the forward strand.
GGTTTAGGCCACGGCGCTAGTAAAGTGCGAATTGGATACCACACATCGCTTTAAAAACTTTTTTAGACTTTTTTGTTAGACGACTTCGACGTGTAGGCTTTATCAGGATGTTTTCCTACCTCTTTAAGCAAGTGATCATTAATATACGTGTATTAATTAATCTCGTGAGATTAAGGGAAATAAAATGCATTTAGCCGTTGATTTTTATTGAGCACATGCATGATTTGAAGTTATCGTAATTTTAAGTACTGTTACACGTTTTTGATTACATCTTATTAATACTATAATTGCGAAAAACCAATTCACACAAAAATTACCGGTCGGATTTTTTACAACATACTAGCCGATCCGGCAAATATATTTCCGCGTAAAAGTAAAAAATCTAAAATTATCAGTGTATCTCCACTACAATAAGCATATTATACATAAAAACCATAGTCTTGAGTCACTCTATCTATTAAAAAAACCGAATTAAAATCAGTATCGTACTTTTAAAGATTTAAGCATACATAGGGACAGACAGCGAAAAGTAACTTTATGAGTAAGTGAGTAAAGTAGCAAACGAGTATGCAGTCCACCTGATGGTGATTGGTCACTTCTAACCATGGACATCTGTAAGCAACTTCGTACAGAACGAGTCTATCTGAAGTCGCTATAAATAAGATTTCACTTAAAGGCACAAGCATATTTTATGGCGTAGATTAACACATGGGATAATCATTACTGTGGTAAGAACCAAGCACCCGCCTTGATGAGCCACGAAACAACGTGTACAATATATTATTCATATACTTAAATTATTGGAACGAATTTCCTTAGCGCACGTTGCGAAAGAGGCTAGACGGAAAAAAATCAGACGAAAAGTTGTCACGACACTTTTTGCTATAGTGTAGTAAGCCGCGGCGTGCGTTTCTCTGTCTGTCAATTATTTCGTTTCGTCTTTCTATTTTGCTTTGAACAGTGTGGTGTCGCAACACTAATACGACACATATGTTTAAATATACGTACAAAACAATATAAACCATGCTTTTTCGAAATTCAACACAAAATTGTATTTTTTTCATATAAACACAAAAAGTTTTACCAATAACCAGAATTAGGACACAAACAATAATATGATGCCAAATTAACATTAAAGTTGCTTCTCATGTTTCGAATAAAGTTAAAACAAGGAAAGAACTTCAGTAAGTATCATCAAGGCGAAGTTTCCAACTGTGTACGTTACAAGAATTAGTTACAAAGAAATCGAACCCCGCACGGAACTAGAAACCTTTGTTCAGTAAAGTAGCTAAATCGCAAACATAAACAAGGTTAACTAAAGTCTTGTAGAATTTAACATAATATTTTATAGCTTGGTATATTTTTGTATGTAAATTATATAGATCAGGACTTTCTATATCCATCAGGAATACAAGCTGGAATCATTTTTATATCTTGCTTGTTATTTGTCTATATTAAAGAAGGTGTATTAACCAACCTACTTACGGTTAAATTTGAAAATTTATCTGTTCAATTTTTTTACTAGCACAATATTAAGAGACCTTACTACCTTATTATGCGTTGTCCGCCCGTAATCCCGGGACAAATATTCTTCCAGTATTGGTAAGGCTTAGACTAGTGTATTAATATTATTATGTTTTTCTTCATCGTTAAATAAATTGGTGATTAATTTCGAATATTAGCATAAGTAAAAAAAAAACGCAAAAAGTTCAAATCCTCAATTTGAACTATAGACTTCCAGATAGACTGGAATTACTAATAATATAATCTATAATATATTCCTATTACAATCTTTATAATTAAATAAAGGCGGCAAAACAGATGACAATTTTCGGACAAGAAATTAATTTATTAAATACAGTTTTTAATAACATTTATGGTGCTTTATGAAATATTAATGTGTCCATATATTTATTATAGACCCTTCATGTTAGATCTTCGAAAACAGCGCTACCCGGACTTTGAAACCTGTCGTTAAGTTAACCATTAGTCTGCTAAACTATTAAAATAAAAAATGTTAAACTTAACTATTGATCGACTTTCTCCATTTTGTAAACTGGTACACTAAAACAAAACTGTCGTTAGGTTTGAAAACTCCATATTTCATTGACTATAAAATGTCCCTGTAATTATCAGGTTGTTAAAACCGTATCGTTTGGTGCCTGGTGTTTGTTAGTACTATTTGAGTGACGTCATCGCATGCAGTGTATAGTAACGGATTTTGACCTTGAGTTTGATGCGCTGACTTGACAATATTGCTAATCCTTACTAATCCTATAAATGTGAATGTAATATTGTTACCATTTCACGCGAAAACTACTCAACCAATTATCATGAAACTAAGTACGTATATTCTTAGAGCCATTAGAAAAAACACAGAATACTTTTTATTAAAAAATAATTATTGTTATCTGAAAATTTTGGTGTCACCGCGAGCGAAGCCTTGGGTAAAAGCTAGTATTATAAATAAGTTTGTGATTATGCATGTGTGCTTGTTACTCTTACATGCAAAAACTATGGATCGCATTTAGCAGAAAGGCACACAGATACTTGAATTATTACATAAGATACTCATGATTATGGTAAAGTGTTCAAAGCGGGCGGACTGCGGGAACAAGCTAGTATTAAAATACTTTATGTGTATATGTTAATGATTATAATGACATTACTATCTGTTCTGTGTTATGAATTACAACCATTTATAAAAGAAAGTGTATTGCACGTTCCTAACGCGAAGCGTTTTTGACAGTGCTGTGATCTCACCTCGTCAATGGAACCAATTATCTCAATCTGCATTTGGATTATCACACATCAATGTTTTAAAATCTTACAAAACTACAATTTATTAGTGGTAGATTGTTGTATTGTTCGACGGCAATAACCACTTGCCATCAGGTGGACTGCATGCTCGTTTGCTGCTTCAGTCAGAAAAAACACCGTTACCTAATTGTTATATACTAATGAGATAATAAATCATGAGAGGAACACAAAGTTAGAATCGATACTGAAAGACACTTGCGTGACAACGGGACACTTATTATCAATTAATTTCAAGTTGTGTAAAGTTGACGATTAAAGAATAATATCAAAGATTTAAAAATATATTTTCGATTTTTTTTTTCATTTTCTTTAGTTATTTATTTTCTCCTCGTCTTTACGTCTCGTCCTCAACAAAGTTAATTCTGAAGACGACAAAACCTTATTTCCCAAGGGACGCTTCACGGCAATAGCAAGATGTGACACAGAATTTATACATACTTGTTGCTACTTCTACTATAGTGTGGTTACTTCCCCGTGGCGTCACATTATTGCTCACTTCACAGTTTTTACTACGCCCGTTCTAATTTACACCTCTGTTGGTTCATGTTTATGTTCTATCAAGTTTTATGGATCATATTTGTTATGGCAAAGGAGCATCTTTCCTGGTGTTAAGTGGTCACTGGCGACTTTAGACATTCTTCTCGTCAACCCATTACTGTCCCACTACTGGGACTGTTCTTCTCTCAGAATGAGAGAAAAGTAGGCGATAGTCCGCGGCGCGGTGTCCACCAATTCGCACTTGGCTAGCGCGGTGGACTATGGCCTAAACTCTCTCATTCTGAGAGAAGACCCGTGCCCAGCAGTGGGAGAATAATGGGTTGACGAGAGTCCACGGCGCTGGCCAAATGCGAATTGGTAGACTTCACGCACCTCTGTGAACTTTTTTTTAAAAGAACTCTCGGGTGTTCTGTCCTTACGATGTTTTTCTTCACAAAATAGTTGTGATCATTAATTTCTTTTATTCTTAATCAACACCAAATAAGATTAATATCCTTACGTTACCAGGTGAAGGAATCAATGCAATTCGACCGGGGAGGTATCACCGTCATATATATTTCGAGCGTGAACCAAATTATTTTGGCATTCAAATTTTAAATATCGGCAAAAAGAATTCTTAAAGAATTCAAAAACCGCATACCGTGAGTACCCATTAATTATTAAAATGTATCAATTCTGTGATAATACTAGTCTTAAATCACATTTTCAAATTTTATTTTAAGCGTTCGGGATTTTCGTGCTCATAATAATTTCTTGTCTTTTTATGATTTTTATTTTATAATTTCCATTGTACAGGTGTAAAGACGAGCAAATTTTCAAAAATGTAATAAAATCCTTGGCTTCAAGTTGCTTTTTATTTAAGCCCCGATAGTTTACAAGCTCATTATCGTGTACAAGACGGTTATGTACCATTGCAAGGAGACTAGCGTCTGGGCAAGTGCCAAGTTTTGACGCCAAGGGTACCGAATCGATAGGAGTTTAAGTATAAAGTGTTCTTTGAGATATCTTGTTCTATTATTGGTTAGTTTCACAAACGTATTACGTAATGGGTCTTTACATTATTTATTCAATCCGTAATGGAATTTATTAGTGCAATCAAGAAGAAGGGACAAAAGCCGGATTTCCATACCAACTAATAGTTGTAGTAGACCTTGTATTATACAACTCTAAGGTACAATAAATACCTAATACGTTCAGAAATCCAAAGAAAAAAATATATCAAAATCATATACTCGTGACATACTATTTTAAGGAAGATGGCTTTAATTTGCCAAAACTTAATATTTAACAATTTGACGAAACTTAACAAAAATTCAAATTGCTTGTGGATACATTTACCGTGGTATGAAACATATACGCATATATATTTATATATGTATGTATATAAATATATAGGTGGGATCATGGTGTTTCCATTAGATATTGATCAGTGTACCGTAGGCAAATGCTTTAGTATTTTTTTAAGATTAAAGTAGCATATGAGCATTTTTTTTTTATTTCACTGAAGTAGCAAACTAGCATGCAGTCCACCTGATGGTAAGTGGTCACTGCCGCCCATGGACATCTGTAATCAACTTTATACAGAACATGGGTTCTATCTGAAGTCAATCATAGATGTGTTGCTACTCCCGAGGACTAAGATGGTCGCCTCATATAAAAGTGTACCGGCAACCACACCCTTCCATCGAAACGCAAAAAATGCTTCACACTAGAAATAGGTGCGGTGGTGGTACCTCCCCGGTCGAACTACACTGGTTCTACCACCTTTAAGCATGCAGTGGTTACTGTCGTACATCGACTTCTTTAAGCAACTTCATACAGAATTAGGGTTGTATCTCATGTAAAACACAGATACGTTGCAGTCACCTAGGACTAAGATGCTCACTTCATATTTAAGTAGTATTTAACAGGTGGTAGAACCAGTGTTGTTCGATCGGGGAAGTACCACCGCCGTACCTATTTCTAGCGTGAAGCATTTCTTGCGTTTCAATGGAAGGGTGTGGTTGCCGGCACACTTTTATATGAGGCGACCATCACAGTCCTCGGGAATAGCAACGCATCTGTGATTGACTTCATCTAGAACCCGTGTTCTATTTGAAGTTATTTACTGATTTCATGGGCGGGAGTGACCACTTATCATCAGGTGGACTGTACGTTCGTTTGCTAATTCAAACAGATAAAAAAAGTAAGCTGGCAACTTCACCCTTTCGCTAAAATGCAAGAACTTTACGCTAGAAATAGATGTGACCGTGGTACCGTCGAACTATATACTTAAAAGAAAAAACTTGAAACGCTTTCTACACTCATAGCCCCACAGTAGGATTTTCTGCTCTGTCGTGGGTGCCATGGACACACACAAAGACGAATACACAAACACCCAGACCCAGAACAAGGATATAATACTCATACAGATATCTGTCTGGCCGGGAATCGAACCCGGGACCCACTGCGTGTCAGACCGAAATGGTAACCGCTGCGTCACGCGGTATACGCTCTACCATCTTAATATTTAATTCTTACACATAGTATATACTCACAAACTTAAGTATTCGGAATAAGATATACATAGGAATACGCTTAACAATTCTTTAATGACTCTCAAGGTGCCAAAGTTCCTTTGTCCTAAGGATTACATCTCGCAATGTTGGTTGAGTGCCAAAGTTGAGACACTTTTGGACCACTAAATCTTCTACAGAGTTTACTTAAATGTTTTGAAAACTTAAATTTGTCTGCAATACATTTAAGACCCACTTATGGGTAAGGTTTCTTTTTTATCTGATTGAATAGCAAACGAGCATGCAGTCCACCTAATAGTAAGTGGTCACTGCCGCGCATGAACATGTGTGCAACTTCAAATAGAACATGGGTTCTAGCTGAAATCAATCACAGATGCGTTGCTACTCCTGAGGACTATGATGGTCGCCTCATATAAAAGTTTGCCGGCAACCACACTCTTCCATCGAAACGCAAGAAATGCTTCACGTTGGAAATAAGTGTGGCGGTGGTACTTCCCCGGTCGAACTACACTGTAGAACCATTGTAGTAGTAAGGTAAATTCCCATTGAAGTTTTTGCTAAGAAAGACATATATTATACCTCACCGTACTCTTTAAATTAATCTGTGCCAGGTACTGATTTCCTCTCAGAGGGAAACATTAAGCCTACCTATAACACTGACTGCTTATTGGACGACTTGACACAGACCTTTAAAAACTGTTTTAAACTATCAGGGAGCTGTATAAACTGGTGTGCCGGATAAATCAAAATTGTGTTCGTATATTCAAACTAATATATTTTTTTATAATAATAAAGTAGCAAACGAGCATCCGGATGGTAAGTGGTAAATGCCGCCCATGGACATCTGTAAGCATTCACAGATGCGTTGCTACTCCCGAGGACTAGGATTGTTGCCTCATATAAATTGTACCGGCAACCACACCCTTCCATCGAAACGCTTTGCTTCACGTTAGAAATAGGTATCATACCATTGTGATGGAAATGACATGCTAGTGTTCTATTCACGTCAGATGTTTTCTGAACGAAACCCACTCGTAATTGCTGGAACGTCGACCTTGTACCTAACAACTTAATAGAACTGGCTGGATAAGGTCAACAAAGGATTGAGCATAATTGCATATTTTAAGCTTTATATTATTTTCGTGAGCAGTAATAGCCTAATGGTTGAAACCTTTCGATCGAGAGGTTCGAGGTTCAAACCCGGGCACGCTCGATTGATTTTTCTAAAATTATGTGCGTATTAGAAATTTATTATCACTGCTTTTCGGTGAAGGAAAACATCGCGAGGAAACCTCGATAGTTAAAATAAGTCCCCGAGTTGTGAGAATTCCACAAATTCGCACTTGGCCAGCACCGTGCGCTATGACCTAAACTCCCTCATTCTGAGAGAAGACCCGTGCCCAGCAGTGGGACAATAATGGGTTGACGAGAGAGTATTTTCATACGTCTCTGAAACAACAAATTTACCAAGTGCTGTCATGCTTTCACATGATTAACTGAAATAATTTCAAATAAACAAAATTAATTATATACGTTAAGTAATCGGCTTAACTATTAGTGAAAATGAGCGTTGAATTATAAACAACGTATGCACATTAAATGTTCGTTAAATATGTAATTTGCATTTCGCTCTGGCGTTAATATTTAATTGCAGCGATTAACCCTCAGTTGATGTCTGATCTAAATAGGCTTAAATCAACTAAGCTTATTGAATGGTCTAATCTGACTATATTATTAATGGCTATAAGTAATAAATTGATAGAGTTTAGGGTTAATTTTTGGAATAAATGTGCGAAGTCATGATGATGTTAAATGATGACGTTACTAGGCAATTCTTGTTTTTCCTTTGACTAAAAATTACATATATTTGTTACTTATTAATATATAGACGATTTTTGCTTTATCTTTTTTGTATTTTTTATGGACCTTAGCACAGACGCCAAATTTGGTACATTTTGAAGGTGATAGAAACCTTTGTCATTTATAATGCAGTGTTAAGTGCTGTTTTGTTCTATTTTGAAAGGTTTGATAGGGTAAATAAACTTATTGGAGGCATTCTAACTTAATCCACACTCATTCACTTCTCAGTGTCCGATTGAGTTGAAATTTGGAATAAGCTTGTCGCGAGAAGATAGTACACATTAGATTTTGTCCAGATTAAATATAATCGTGACAAGCTTTTATATAATAGAAAATTGTACGATGCAATTAAATGATGGGTTTGACTACTATAAAATATATTTTTTTACTTTTCAGTGCATTGAAACAAAGTTTTAAAAAATATTTTTTACATTCGTCGACAATCCATTATTGTCCCACTGCTGGGCACAGGTCTTCTCTAGGAATGAGAGAGTTTTAGGCCATAGTCCACCGCGCTGACCAAATGCGAATTGGTGGACAAACATAATATACATACTTACATACTTTTTAACATTATTTTATTTTAAATTAAAATGTTTACAAGAAACAGAAATGCAAAAGTGGAGAAAAGCAATAAATAGAGAGAAACGTTTTTTGTGAGAAGAACGTAGATGAAAATTTATAAGTAACTTTTACATACTTAATCATAGAAGCCTACCGTCATATCCGGTAATAACACAATTTGAGATAACATAATTACCGGTGCCCGGATGCAGGCTGTATCCGGCTTTCTAAAATTTAATAACATTATGTCTGTTAAAATATTTTAAGTACACTTTAGCAAAATTCCTTTTGTTACACAAATTGTGGCATGCTACGAACTCATGTAAAATTTTGCGAGGTTAAAATGTGGCGGTAGCAATAGTCTTTTTCTGAATTAAGATCGCTGTAGTGTTCTGGTCTGAAATAAAATACAATAAATAAATGACGACCCTCGTGACAGAGCTGTTACCATACCGGTCTGACGCGCAATGGGTTTCGGGTTCGATTCCCGGACAAACTGGTATCTGAATGATCAGTTTAGATTCATGTTCCGGGGATGGGTGTTTGTGTATTCGTTTTGTGTGTGTCCATGGTACCCACGAAACAGGAGAAAATTCTAGTGTGGGGCTATGAGTGTAGAAAGCGTGTCTATCCAATCAACCAATCGACCCTACAGTCCACCTGGTGGTACGTGGCAACTGCAGCCCAATGTCATCTGCAACTTAATACATAAAGGTTTATAAGGACTATGGCCTAAACTCTCATTCTGAGAGAAGACCCGTGCCCAACAGTGGGACAATAATGGGTTGATAAGATGCGAATGTTTGTGTAAATGTAATGTGATGTATGTGAAGACGTGACGTAGCGAGCGACGCCGCGTGCATAACCTAGTAAACTGTAACGAAAACTTTTGCCTTTTGGTAACAAAAAAGAAACTCCTATGCGTGCTCGTTTGCTTCTCCAATGGATATCGGATATGCTCCGGATATTGAGTTACTTGTGTCCGGAAATCCACGATTGCTGTTGCTCTTTGCAGCTGGTTGTGTTGTTTTTGTACCTGACCTTCTTTTCTTTTATCTTTTTTCTTTTATCTGACCGAAGTCGCAAACGATCATGCAGTCCACCTGATGGTAAGTGGACACTGCCACACATAGACATCTGTAAACAACTTCATATAGAACATAGGTTCTATCTGAAGTCAAATACAGATGCGTTGCTACATCCGAGGACTGAGATGGTCGCCTCATGTAAAAGTGTGCTTGCTGGCAACCACACCTTTCCATCGAAACGCAAGAAATGCTTCACGCTAGAAATAAGTGTCCCCGGTTGAACAACACTGGTTCTACCACTAACTTAGTCCGTGGGAGGAGCTATTATTCACATCAGATAGAACCCTTGTTTTAAATAAAGTTGATTGCGGATATCCATAGACGGCAGTGACCATCTGCCATCAGATTAAATGCATGTTCTTTTGTAACTTCAAGTATATATAATCAGAAGAAACCTTATGAACACACTGAGGATAAGTAAAAATTCGTCAATCATGCCCAAGATTTTATGTAATATTCACAAAAGAAAACGGAAGTCAAAACGTGAACGCTACCAAGGCGCCAAATATATTTATTTAACCATTAAAATGTAGCATGCATTTGGCACGTTCTCTTGAAATAACATTTTGTTGAAAATTTCTTAAATCTTAAATCTCAAAGGCTGTGAATTGCAGCGCTTCCTTCAGGCCTGTCTACATCCGCACCCGATGATAAACGACAACCTTCGCTTCGCTTTATCGCGAAAAGCTCTGCTCCTCGCAACAGCTTAGAAGTAGGTTCTATTATTACTTACATTTTGCAATATGATATTATTTTATATCTTGCTTTTTTATATTTTAACAAGAAGTTTAAAGAGAAGTTTAAGTATTTTGAGCTTCCTCCTAAGGTATTCCCGGGGCGCTATGACATGGGGTTCTTTAAGAAAGGTGTAAAAAGAGCTCTCCTCCAAAGCCGGTGATGCATTGGCAACTCCTCTGGTGTTGCAAATGTCCATAGGCGACGTTGACTGCTTTCCATTGGGTGGCCCGTCAACCTTATCGTTAGGTTTAACTATAAAAAAAAAGTTTACCGCGGTTTCTCCTACGTTTAAAAAAAGTTTTTTTAAAGTGGATGATCTGTTTGATTGAGAATTTTTGTATGGGGAGGGGTTATGAAGTGAGGATATTACAGGTATTGGAAAAATCAGGATCTAAACACCTGAAAGTTCTTTTAAAAAGAGATCCTTGCCGATCAGATGAACATTAAAGTGTTACTGACCATTAAACTAAAAGATGTCAAGCTCCACTCTTCGCATTTACCTAATCTCGTCTTTTACGGGAACGGATAATATATTGCCTATGTCACTTAAACAAAATGTAGCTTCTATAGAAACAGACACTTAGAAACTGTCATCCGTCATCCGTCAGCCTTTGAAAGCCCACTGCTGGACATAGGCCTCCCCTAATCTGCGCAACTTTGGCCGGTCCTGAGTCATCTGAATCCACCGGTTAATCGCCGTCTTCTTCAGGTTTTTAGTTCACCTGGTCGGGGGGCCGCCTGCACTCCTTTTGCTCAGACGTGGTCTCCATTCGAGGACTCTTCTACTCCATCGGTTATCTGTCCTACGAACGATGTGGCCTTAGAAAACCTTTTTATAATACTAATATAGATTGACATGCTGTTTTTTTACATTTAAGGTTTAATATACATTCTAATATTATCATTCTCACAGTTTATTATTAATAAGTAATTGAAGTTTTGTGTCTACAGGCTAGATAAATTAGAATATTTAGACCCCTTTCTTAATAATTATAATAATTTGTGTGGTGTACTCATTCATATTTCAAAAAATATGCTATGTCTTCCTTATCTAAATAATGCTACTTCCAGTATTGACCTAAATTTTACGTAGGTTGTAGGTGTCATTTCAGGAACTATCATAAATGAATCAGAATATGATAAATTTCACACAAATAGAAAGAAACGATGAAAACAATTTATACATTTTGTATTAATTGTAAATAAAATTTCGGAAAGTTCGTTCCTATCGTCCAACAAAGATTATACCATGAAATTCAGTATTGTTTAAGTTTCCGTTCTCTCAATGAAGCAATTAAAACTTGAAGAAACTTTGATCCAAAAGAAACAAAAGTTTTTCGATTGTCTCGAATGGTCTACTCTTCATGGTTTTGATACGTTTTGGAAGAAAGCAAAAGTGTTGTATTTATTTCTATGATGGTAACGTTCCATAATATTTATTATCTATTTTTATATTAATACGTGAATCAAAAAAATGTGTTGCATTTTTAAGTAATATGCCGCAGACGGATTAGTATTAGAATTTTGCGTGATTATGTGATTTGACGTTCATCTACATAGTTTTGACGCTACTGCATTATGCTGCCTTTCAATGTCAGATATTTTTGCTGCGTTCGTGTAGTCAGATATTATTGAACTCCTTCTTGGGTCAGATACTTTTGCCAATCTTCCGTAGTCACATCTTATTGCTCGTGACTGTACAATTCGGAAATTAGAATAGTTCTGCCTTACTATTGTGCCTTTGTACTAATCATTAACAACACAAATATTCAAGTTACTTTAACAATTCTATAGATATTATTATAATATTTTACAGCTGCTGTACTCGTGAAGGCCGGGGCTGGTCACTAATTACATCATTAAATAGTAATCGTTAATAACTATTCATAGTTCTATAAGTTGAAAAAATATACCTGGTCAGGGTACTTCCAATTATGGAACATGTAGCTGAGGACTAACCTATGTTCACGTTACCGAAGCGTTATGTTATACTTCACATCTTTACCAGCATTTTTTTGATTTGACTGAAGTAGCAAACTAGCATGCAGTCCGCCTGATGGTAAGTGGTCACTGCCGCCCATGGACATCTGTAATCATCTACATACAGAACATGGGTTCCATCTGAAGTCAACCACAGATGCGTTGCTACTCCCGAGGACTATGTTGGTCGCCTCATGTAAAAGTGTGCCGGCAACCACACCCTTCTATCGAACCGCAAGAAATGCTTCAAGCTAGAAATAGTTGTGGCGGTGTCACTTCCGCGGTCGAACTACACTGGTTCTACCACCAAATGAAGAGAACTCTGTGCAGCAGAGGAATGGAGCAATGTTAGTTGGAGTATGATGTTTATACTATGCTTGCGACGTATAAATCGAAATTTCGTAAAACGTCTTCTCTGCTACAATATCAATTATTATCTCATTGATGTTGCAGCGACAAAAATATGTGGTAAAACCTTAAACGTGTGTATCATAATACTTTACTTTCCAAATTGCATTTCATTACGATGGCTGAATGTATTTGTAATTCGCCGACAGATGAAGTTCAATCCGCGTCAACTGGACCCGAACACTTCACGGTTCGGTTTGCGCGCTCGTTCCTCCCACGGACGTGCAAGATGTGGAATGAACTTCCTCCTGAGGTTTTCCCGGGGCGTTATGACATGGGTTCTTCAAGAAAGGTGTAAAAAGAGCTCTCGTCCAAAGCCGGCGATGCATTGGCGTCTCCTCTGGTGTTGCAAATGTCCATAGGCGACGGTGACTGCTTTCCATCAGGTGGCCCGTTATCGTTAGGTCTTACTATAAAAAAAAATGAACCCCAATGCTAACGTTGGCACAATACCTTTATATATTTTGGCATGTTAAAACTTTTCTTGTCATACGATATCTAAGTTCAGAACAAATGTTTACACAAAATATTTCATTCACAACAGCACGTTGGCACGTCGCTCCGTAACGAGTGTAGCGGGACGTCATAACCGTTATGACATGGAGATAATGCGAAATGAGAAGCAGTTATGTTATACACATTTTTTCGGAATAAATGTATAACGTTACTGGAGGCATTTATTGATGATTTTAGAGTAGATACGTATATAGAAGCAATGATCGCTAGTGATGTAACTGTTACTCCTTAGGATGCCGTTGTGTCAAAGATGTATGTGAAATACACAGATGAAAATACTTGACTTTACTTCTATTTGCTTGGCTCTTTTTCATCAGAGTTTAATAGACCTGTTTTTTATGGAGGACACATCCCCTCGCGCGCACAGATAAGGGTTCGAGGATACGGATTCGAGCAAAGCATAGCTACCAATTTTCATCCTATCTTACTGACTTAGCTTCTTTTTGTAGCTGAGCTTTCATCTTGTATACAGTTTAGGTCTCGCGAATATCTCTTTTTTGGTTCTTGAGGGGAAACCTTCAAAAGGTATTTGACACCGTGACAGCAACGCAGGGTTATGTGAGATTTTTACCGCACTATAAACCTTCGTGGTGGCCGTCCTCGGTGCTACTAAGAGGACTCCGGGATCTCCAAAGGAACGCAAACGGAGTCTTCTTGCTCCTCCCTGACTGCTGGGTCCACCACTCCATCAAAATTCCTCTATCTTCATGACGCTATACAACCACTCATACCGTCGTCCTTCTCGGGGTTGCCTGACTGAATGTTTGGAGTTCCCACTTTAGCCACTCGCAACCCCAGGAGCCCCTTTTAGTCGCCTCTTACGACAGGCAGAGGATACCGTAGCCCTATTCTACATGGACGGTGCAGCCACGCCTAGCAGTCAATAGAAATGTTATAATATAGTTTTTTTACAATGGATGATAAAATATATTTATTCAGAATTATCAGAAAAGCAGAGTCGTAGTAGGGTATCAGACTATCATCACCTGATTCCACTTGTACATAAAAACATGACTTGATTTCAGCAGATCCTTGACCAATTTGACCGCTTTCATCCTATTTGATTTGGTTTGTAATAACAAATATCACGAGCACCCGAAAAGGGTTTCCATCAACGTTATTTTTTCAAAATACTCTAAAGCCTTTAAATGCAACACCATGCGAATTTAAACCAGTTGCATTTAGCCAAAAATAACAACTCTTTTAGGCCTATTCAGTTAAATCTAAAGATGCAAAACTGTTTCTTTCAGCCGAGAAACAAAGGCGAAGTTAATGAGATCGTTTTGTTGGATTCATTAGTTGCTGCATGTATAAACTTGGCTTAATAAACCATGAGAAGGGTCGCATAATAGTCATACGGTAAACTATTTTTAATCTTTTAACATTAATTTATTTTGAGTTGCTCCTTTTTATTTTTTTGTTCTTGAGAGGGAAACCTTTATTCGTCGCCGTAGAAGCGATGCCGGATTATGTGAGATTCTTACTAAAATCTTTTTGAGGTAGTAAAACCAGTATAGTTCGACCTGGGAAGTACCACCGTCACACCTATTTTTAACGTCAAGCATTCTTTGCGTTTCGATCGAAGGGTGTGGTTGCCGGCACATTTTATATGAGACGACCATCTAAGTTCTCGTGAGTAACAACGCATCTGTAATTGACTTTAAATAAAACCTATGTTCTATATGAAGTTACTTATAAATGTCCATGGAAGGCTGTGACCACTTACCATCAGGTGGACTGCATGCTACTCAGCGCTGCGAGAAGTACTCTGGGATCTTCAAAGGAACGCAAACTAAGTCCTATGGGTGCTATTTTCCGTTGGGCTCCACTTATTTCAAGTCTCTATCTGGTGTTTAGGGTCAAATATACTGCCTTCCCGGCTTCATAATTATTGTATTGCTCTTGTTGACTATTCTAAGTGGAGCTTAAATAAATGTTTTTTCTTGTTACCTTTTCTTTAATCAATATAGTATTATCTTATTTTAAGTGACCCTGGCCGCTTCCGGACATTTCTAATGACCTCAGATAACATTAGATTTACCTAATGTTGGTCACATATGCATTACTATGGCTGAAAAATAAATTAGAACAAATAAATAGGTACTCGTATATCTCCAACACCGCACCCTTACAACTAAAATAGATCCGGTAGTGGAGCCACCGAAGTCGAGCCATAAAAGATTAGTACTTTCGTATATATTTCCTTTCAATATAGATTTGTAACATGTTGACTCTGCACAGTTGAAAAGGATTGTGATTGATTACTATACATTTTGTGCATACATTGTCTTGTAGTGAAGTGGTCACTATACCGGTCTAGCGCGCACGGCGTTCCGGATTCAATCTACCACCTGACTGTATGTGGAATTAAGATTTTGTTGAAGACCTGGGCGTTGTGTATACGTCTTTGTGTGTATGAAGTGCAGAGCTACAAGTGAAGAGAACATCACTACATAGTATCGAAATACAAATATGTATGTCTACTGTGATAGTACGTACAAAACAAAGTCGCTTCGCGCTGTTTCCCTGTGTATGCTTAGATTTTTAGAATAACGTTGCAGATTTTGATTTAAGAGAAAGGTTTTTGTAAAATACATAATATAGGTAGTGGAAGAACACTGATAATTTTAGATTTTTAGGCGAATTATTTATAATCCCTCGAAAATATTAAATTCTATTTAAAGACAATGAAAGGATACTCAATTATTTCATTTTTCAAGTAAATTTCTCTGATATTTTTATCAAACCAGAATATAACAATACGAATATAAAACAGTAGTCATCGCAGCAGAATCACGTAGAGATCAAAAACATTTTCATTTTGGAGTTACAATAAACAAACGTGAATCTGAATTTACTGCGAAATACTTGTTACTAACAGAACAGTGAAATCCAGTTCCGTTTGCTATCGGGACAAATGTTTGCGCTGCGAACAAATATTTGTTTTGGCTCAGATTGTTGGCCTTACATTGGTAACTCGACACTGGTACATTCGATGAATACAACGAGTCACGATTTTTTTGTATTCACGAAACTTTTGAATATGTATTTGAGTAAGTTGAGTATAAGTATTGAGTGCGTAATGTGCTTTGTTCTACCTATTCTTGTAATACAGAGTTTGTAAACGGTCACCATACAAGTCTGACACAGTTAATGTCACAAAACATTTCGACACATCGACGATCCGCGTGGCAGAGCGGTTACCATATCGGGCTGACGCGCAGTGGGTGCCGGGTTCGATTCCCGGCCGGACAGGTATCTGAATGATGAGTTTAGATTCATCTTCTGGGGCTGGGTGTTTGTGTATTCGTCTTGTGTGTGTCCATGGTACCCAGGACTCAGGAGGTAATCCTAGTGTGGGGCTATGAGTGTAGAAAGCGTGTTTATTTACTTAGGGTAGTAAGCTTCAGCGTTAAGCAAAATTTCGTGGCCTTATAAAATCAGACCAGGTATATATTTATTTTTAATGCTTATTTCGGACGATTGCAATGCAGAGCGGCTGACTTTTAAAGTAGATGTTACGTATATTGTCATTTTTAGCATAAGAGATTAAGGGTGGGTAATTAATTTGGGTCCTGAAATATTTAAATGTTTTAATCAAGAATCTGAAAATCTTGCTGGATTGTTTTATTTTCAACATGAGAAATATTTTCTCGTTTCCTACTAGGATTAAAGTAGGTAGAAGTAAAGTTATGTAACATTAGACATATTGTAAACTAGCTGAACCTCGCAACTTCGCCCGTATTAAAAAAAAACGATGGGTCGATTGTCCCGTGGGAGTAAGATATTGTCCTAAAGTAAAAAGAAGCAAATATTAATCCAGAGTGACAGCTAACTTCCTTCCATATTTTATGAAAATCGTTCCAGCCGTTTAGACGTGAAGAAGTAACAAACATACACACTCACAAACTTTCGCCTTTATAATACTAGTATGACTAGTATGATGATGATTCTAGCAATAAATTAAATAATATGTGGGTGACGCGGGAGGCGTAAACAATACATATGCATTCACTTAGCAGAGTTTGTATTGGAACTGAAGGATTATTGTAATAACACATCCAATGGGTCTTATAACTATTCATCGCACATCTAAATAACGCTATATACTACAAATAAATATGTCTGCAGGGGCACAATCGCTTGCCTGCCTCATAATGGCAGTGCTAAGCGCTGATATGTTCTGGGTTGAAGGCTGCCAAAAGATAGATTTTACTTATTCCGAGGTACCCGACGTCGTGGGAGCAACGCAGGGTTATATGGGATTTTCACCGGACTAAAACCCGCTATACTACACTAAAGCTACACCTAGAACTCCGAGATCTCCAAAGGAGTGCAACGATGGCGGCTGGGCCCACCGTTCCGTTTGGTCTTTACGACGGTATGCGACCACCGTCCTACCCAGGATCGCCTGACCGAACGGTTCGAGCTCCCACAGAAGCCCCTTTTAGTCGCCTCTTACGACAGGCAGGGGATGCCGTAGCCCTATTCTAATCCCGGAACTACAGGGACGAGGCATAGGAGCTTTTGAGAGGTAGTTTTGATTAGCATTACTTACGTTTCGGTGGAAGAGCGGCTCACTTTTGTATGACGCGAAAATAGCGCGTAGTCTTTGGGAGTAATGCGTCTGTGATGACTTCTGATAGGACCTTTGTTCTGTACACACTTGCTTACAGATTTTCATGGACGAAATTGACGACTTACTATTAGGTGAACTATGTACATGCCAAACATAATATATAAGCAACCAGATTAAAACCCTAAGTTTATGATTTAGAAATCTTGTTGAGAGTCGAACCTGTGAGAGGATCATAAAATCGATATGAGGACTGATCCACGAATCAAATACTAAATGGAACAGTCATAAAATAAATTTTATCCAATAGTAAAAAGTATATTAAAATTACTATTTTTCTGTAACATTAATAGACATGTCAACTTAGATATTAAGATTTGAAATATTAAAGTCGAACAAATATTCAGCTTTTCTTCGAGCTATAAAGCTTTTCTGTAAAATGTCTTCCATTTGTTCGCCTCAACAATGACTTGTTGAACTGTCCCTTGATGTCTTTTTGTTGAATAAATGTTTGAGAATTGAACTCCAATCTCGACTCTCGTAGCTTTAAATGTATAGATTTACGAACAATGCTTTTGTTTTGACTGTGTTTCGAAAACAAATTAAACGATACTCGTCTAATTCGTTGATAAAAATATAATCGGTATATAATTAATTAAGATTCAGTATTGCAGAATTCATAACAGCAGTAACCCTTTATCATTTGACGACCCACGTGGCGGAGCGGTTACCATACAGGTCTGACGCGCAATGGATCCCGGGTTCGATTCCCGGCCAGACAGGTATCTGAAAGATGAGTTTAGATTCGTGTTCTGGGTCTTGTGTGTGTCCATGGTACCCACGACACAGGAGAAAATTCTACTGTGGGGCTATGAGTATAGAAAGCGTGTTTACTATTATACGAAAATGTCTGATTTATCGACTTTACTTGTTTCCCGAGGCATGAAAATTCTTGATCAGGATGATTTTGATTTCTCGACTCTATCGAGAATTTTTGCTTCGAGATTTCTCAAGCATTAGACCGTTCGTTGATTAAAGCTATGTTTCATGAGATTAAAGCATAAGGCCAAGTGTCTGGGCTTATAATTAACCTAGCATTTCATAATGAACATAGAAAATGTTTTGGTAGCTAGAACATTATCTGAGCTGATTGCTAACTGATGCCAATCATTACTATCGATTCTCTTTGATTGGAACCTTCGGGTCTCAATTCAGACAAGTAGAACTCTTTTTTCGACAACTAGGCATTGACAACTATGGCTTTATGCATTATTTAAAATTGTATTGTTAACTTATTTGTACAACATTTAGCACGTTTTTATCGTATCTCTCGTTATATCGTATTGTATTGTAACATCTTCTAACAAAATCTGACATAACTTTTATCGCATTTGATGCATCGCATGCATGCGAGGCTTAGAGCAGTGATAGCCTAATGGTTGAAACTTGCCCTCTCGATTGGGAGGTCCGAGGTTCAGACCCAGGCATGCACCACTGATTTATGTGCGTATTAGAAATTAATTATCACTGCTTTTCGGTGAAGGAAAACATCGTGAGGAAACCTACACACCCGAGAGTTCTTAAAAAAAAGTTCTCGGAAGTGTGAAGTCCACCAATTCGCACTTGGCCAGCGCGGTGGACTATGGCCTTAACTCTCTCATTCTGAGAGAAGACCCGTGCCCAGCAGTGGGACAATAACGGGTTGACGAGATGCATGCGAGGTTTACTTACTTATGAGGTGGCCATCCTTCTTACGAAGATACTCGTTTGTGATTATCTTGATATATTAATTATGGTTGAAGGTTATTCTTACTAATAGGACATTTATTTAACTAAATTAAATACATACAAAAACATTTTAGAATAGTTTATAATTATTTCGTGGTACATCTAATGAAAATAAGTAGCGACAGTAAAATATTTCTTCATTATTCTTATTTAGATACCGTCTCTCTCCGTCAAAGCCTGGAAATTACTTACTTATATTATTTGCCCGCTGCGTATATTTTACCCTATTGCTTCAACAGAGTGTAGGTAATTATTTTATAAGCCAGGCTTAGTTTCCATACTGTTTCATATTAGTACTGCGAGTGTACTTTGACCGAGAGGTACCACCACTACACCTATTTCTAGCGTAAAGCATTTCTTGCGTTTCGACAGAAGGTTGTGGTTGCCGCTACACTTTTATATGAGGCGACCATCTTAGTCCTCGGGAGTGGCAACGCATTTGTGATTGACTTCAGATAGAACCCTTCTTCTGTATAAAGTTTCTTAGATGACCATGGCAGTTGCCACTTATTCGATCTAATAAAAAAACCATAAACTATCAGTATCTCAATCTATAAGTAATTAAAATCCAATTAGTTGTTTTTGCGTGAGATATTCACGAAAATCCTCATTAACTTTCACATTTATAAAATAAGTATGATAATTACAGCCTTATTAGACTGTCATTTCAGTTCTGCTACAACGTGGACAGTTTAATTAATACCACGAATTAACCACCGGCTCCACTCTTTGTTCGCGCTACAATTACGCTGTTAAAGCTTCTGGAAAGGATTTCCACCGAAAAGCCCCAAATTAATTGTGCCCCGAGACTACTACGAGACATTAAATACCAGAGAAATTTTTATTTTGCCGTATTTTTGGTGAAATTGTCGAATGCAATTAAATAGATTGCAAGTTTAATTTTGTAAAATTCTATCAGGTTTCCAAAAAATACTCGTATTATAGAAGTAAAATGCAATATATATGGTAAGTCAGTTTCCCCAATTGACATCGTAAACAACCCCAAATAGGATTAGACCCTTACTTGAGGTCAGCCACATTTGACCTGCTACTTTTAAATATTAATTTGCAATAGTGACTGTAATAATAATAAATCAATTGTATGAAGAAGTTATAATATATAATAAAAGATTAACATAAATAAAAATAATAATACAAAAATAGGTCCTACATAGTAAGCTTACATAAGGTTTTCTGTAAAGCCGCCGCTGCCGCACCGGGCACAACTGGGGCCCAGCTTACATTATTTCTAATCGAACATGGTATGAAGGTGGTAGAACCAGTGTAGTTCGACCGGGGATGTACCACCGCCACACCTATTTCGAGCGTGAAGCATTTCTTGCGTTTCGTTAGAAGTGTGTGGTTGCTGGCATACTTTTATATGAGGCAACCATCATAGACCTCGAGAGTAGCAACGCATCTGTGATTGACTTCAGATAGCACCTATGTTCTGTATGAAGTTGATTACAGATGTCCATGGGCAGCAGTGACCACTTACCATCAGGTAGACTGCATGCTCGTTTGCTATTTCAGTCAGATAAAAAAAAACCTGAATTCAGACATTGATGCGTTGCTATTCCCGATGACAATGATAGGTATGTTTCTCTTCCCTATAAGACAAGTGACATCCTACAACCTTGAATAAATAAATAGATATAGAATATTTTCAGAGATAGATAAAAAATAGAAGATAGAAAGATATTAAGACTATTTTTATACTTTAACCTAACGATAAGACGGGCTACCTTATGGAAAGTAGTCACCGTCGCCTGTGGACATTCGCAACACCAGAGGAGTCGCCAATGCATCGCCGGCTTTGTAGGAGAGCTCTTTTCGCGCCTTTCTTGAAGAACCCCATGTTATAGCGCTCCGGGAATATCTTAGTAGGAAGCTCATTCCACAACTTGCACGTCCGTGGCAAAAACGACTTATAGGCCGATAAGAAGGATACCTAAGTAATATATAAAAAGAACCGACAGAGTAGCGAGGCTACCAAATATAAAGATGAAAAGCACTGTAAGTAAATAAATAACACTGATAGTGTAGCATACATTTAAATATTTAAATTATTTATGTTTTGTCATAAAAAATACAAAGCAGCTGAAATTTCAGACCCTGTACAATTTAATACAACAAAATAGATATTTAGTATCAGAAACTAGACGGCAATGAAATAAATCGTAAAAATTTATAGTTAGACAAAGCCATTTTCAAAATATATACTAAACATAATGAGAAAACTTTATCGTCGAAATGTAAACGTATTATGAATATAAGTGTTATTTATTGTTTTATTGAGTATTGATAATTTGATATAACATTTGATATCCATGTTTTTATTTAGCATTTCGATGTTCTTGATGGAACGTATAACGTATAACGTATAAATTTCGTTTCGACATAAAAGATTTTTCTTATAGAATTAATGTAGCAAATAAACATGCAGTCTATATGGTGGTCATGGACACCGTAGCAGTGTTACAGTAGCGACATTATTCTTCCACTGCTGAGCGCAGGTCTCCTCAAAATTAAACGAGCCTAGACTTAAAACCATGGCGGTCTTAAATAGTGTAAATAAACAGAGTATTATGTGAAAATTAATCATAGAAACAATAAAAGCTGTCCTATTTTATTAAAAACAAAACCGCTGAAGCAGTAAATTTCTATATGGGTTACTACGGTTACTACGGAGTTTTTCAGCATAATAAAAACTATATAACATAGTTTTGTTGCAATAAAAAGTAAAAATGTTTACAAAAAAATACAACGTAAATCTTTCAACGGTTTTAAACGGAAAGCAACAATGAATCATTAATGCTGCATAATTATTCCAGTTCGATACACAGTTCAACGTCACAGCACACAAACATTTGCGTATTTGGCAAACATTAACAAATGACGCGTTTTTCGGGAAATTATTCTTTTATTGGTTTTGGCCAGACAGAAGACTCGTTAGGCAATGACACTGGGTAATACTTTTATTTCTATGTATATTTTTATACATATTACATGGACAATTTAACATTTAATTCTAGCACAGTGAAGTTATTACTCAACTATTTTTTTTTCTGATTCAAGATGTTGTATAAATGTTTTTCACGAGTTTAGAGCAGTGAAAGCCAAATGGTTGAAACTTGCCCTCTAGATCTGGAGGTCCGAGGTTCAGACCCATGCACGCACCACTGATTTATGTGCGTATTAGAATTTAATTATCACTGCTTTTCGGAGAAGGAAAACATCGTGAGGAAACCTACACACCCGAGAGTTCTTAAAAAAAAAAAGTTCTCGGAGGTGTGTGATGTTCACCAATTCGCACTTGACCAGCGCGGTGGACTATGGCCTAAACTCTCTCATTCTGAGAGAAGACCCGTGCCCAGCAGTGGGACAATAATAGGTTGATGAGAAACAATTTGATAATTTATTGTTTGTAATGTCAATTGTTACGTTAAAAATTACAAACTGAATTTAAACCGACGCATCGTAAGTGTTGGCTCCAACATTTGCTAATACGTCACGAGTAGCAACTTTTTTATTTAATGGGAAAACCTCACGCTTTACATTCGTCTAAGAGGCGCCGCGCACTGCGGTATCACCACCACGCATGCGTGGATACTTCAAGCGACTTCCACCCATATTGCCTAAGTATAACGTGCAATGTGTAAACAAAATCCCGTGAATATTGTCACTGAAATGATTCCGGTCAAAAAGGTAGGCTTGATTGAATGCAGTCCAATGTTTGAAATCACTTACGTTTCCCGTGAAAATTACCTTCGTGTTCAATTTCGATATTTGTATCGAAACTCGTTGAATGGAAATCTTCGATTTTACTTTGCGATTTGTGGAATGCTGAATGTATTCATTAGATGCGAGTGCTGATGGGCCATTAGTAGGCAATCGGGTGGTAATAAGTTCTTTTTGTTATCTGACTAAAGTAGCAAACGAGCATGCAGTCCAGCTGGTGGTAAGTGGTCACTACCGCTCATGGATATCTGTAATTAACTTCATACAGAACATGGGTTCTATCTAAAGTCAATCACAGATCCGTTGCTACTCCCTACTCCCGAGGACTTCGATGGTCGCCTCATGCGAAAGTGTGCCGACAACCACACCCTTCCATCGAAACGCTAGAAATAGATGTGGTGGTGTTACTTCCCCGGGCGAACTACACTGGTTCTACCACCTATATTTGAGTTATTTGTACAGAATTTTATTGCATCCTTTGCATAGTCTATCGGTGTCTTTATTTGTTTTGATGAGTCAATACTTATTTATCAAACAGATATCCTCTGCCAGGTAGACCTTTTTTTCGAGGGGGAACTTTTAAAAGGTACCCGACGTAGTGGGAGCGACGCAGGGTGGGATTTTTACCTCACTAAAACCCCCCGGTGGCCGTCCTCAGCGCCAAACAGAGGACTCCGGGATATCCAAACGAATGCAACCGGAATCCTCTGAGTGCGTTGCCCCATCAGGCTAGGACACGGCCGAGCTCTGAAGATTTACTCCTAGTCTGTACGTGTATGGAAGTTGAGAAAACTTCCATAGCGTGATTTAGAATACTAATTGCGCCATCTCTCGATGACTTATACGAACTTGCCACACCTACTTTTATTAGTACATGCGTAATTTTATTTAGTTTTTATCTATTTTACGTCTTGCAACATTTTCATCGTGATAAATGTGGGTGCAGTAATTATTATATTAATACGTGAAGCAAAAATTTGTGACGGATTTTTAAGTAATATGCCGCGGACGGATTAGTATGAAATTTTGCACGGTTATAGTGGACGTAGAGAAGGAGTGCAGAATGTTAATATTTTTTTCAAATAATGCATTTTTCATACATAAAATCAACTAAAAACACATTACACACACTGCCTTGCATTTGTCACAAACACATATGTACTTAGTAAATGAAAATGAAAAGACACAACGTCAAGAATGTCAGATGACATTTGATTTTTAATTTAAATTACGGTCGAATTTCGGCCGATGCTACGGGTGACTAGTACTAATAATAAAAAATAAGAAATAAGAAATACTAAGAAAATAGATGTTTATTACCGTGCATAAAAATAGTCACGAATGACAATAATTGTATCTTATGAGAACTTGTGGTAGCTATATAAACAAGTTTGTCTTGACATAGATTAAACCAGAAACCAAATATAAAAATGTCCTCTTTTCCATCCGCATTTCGTGCGGTAACATTTATTCGATAGCGTCTCAATAACGTCTATCCGTAGAAAAGATTTAAGATTCTACCAAAGTTTGGGATAACAGAATTGTGTTTTATACTAACTTCTCGAGTTTTAGATGCTGAATTTAAAAGAGTCGATGGTATAAGTCCAAAACTTTTTGTCGATAACATCCCGACAACTTCATCGGAGCAACTATTGTTCTCACCTTGATATGGTTTACATGAAATTGCATTGACATGGACACACCATGTTCTGGATATTGATAATTCAAAGCTGATATAGTTCTATCGATATTCTCTGCAAGATTCCACCTGTATATTTATATCTATACACAAAACGAATAAGAAAATAATAATAATAACGCATTTGCACTTATAGTCAGAAAAATCCAGCTATATCATCCAGATCTCTGTTTGTCTGCGACCGTCTTGATATAATATAAAGTGGTACATAGAAATTCTTTCTTTTTGAAGTCAGTTAATAATAGAATCGCTGTGTTCTCTTCACTTCTGATTTGATTAAAAATATTCAATAAATTCCGAATGAATAGGATCATAAATAGTAATAATGATAGTTATATTTAGAATATTTTTGTCCGTTTGTCCTTACGGTCTGTTTTAAATAGCTAAATGTTTTTTGACGGGAATCATTGTCGAGTAGTTTAGTCTACGTTGTCATGTCTGTGTTTTTTTATAAGTTTGAAGTAGCAAACGATTATACAGTCTATCTGATGGTAAGCGGTCACTGCCGCCCATAGACAACTGTGAACAACTTCATATAGAACAAGGGTTCAATCTGAAGTCAATCACAGATGTGTAGCTACTTCCGAGGACTAAGATGATCGTTTCAGATGAAAATGTGCCGGCAACCACACCCTTCCACCGAAACGCAATAACTGCTTCATGATCTATCACCATTTTAGCCTATAGCTAGGATATAGTATGTAGATATATAAACCAGGAACTACAAATAGGTGAAACTTAGATTTCTTCTACTAAACTAGCATTCATTTACGTCATTAGCCCAATTGTGATGATTTATAAGGAAAATAAGAGAATTTAAAAGAAGAAATTTATTTACATTTTATATGAAACTAGCAATGAGTTATGTAAACGTTAAGACAGTAAATCTATGTAACTGTTACAAAGAAACCATAACCTGTGACGTCAGACAAATGACCCAGTACTACTGCCAAGAATTGTGGCTAAACAGAATTAAGTATTGATTACGTTGGAACTTTGTTATAAGTTATTGGAACGTTGTCTTGTTAAATGAAGAGCATTGGTAATATCACCTTTTTATTGATTGAAGTAGCGAACGAGTATGTAGTCCACCTGGTGGTAAGTGGTCGCTGCCGCCGATGGACTTCTGTAAGCAATTTCACATAGAACATGGGTTCTTAAATAATAATAATAATATACTTTATTGTACCCAAAAAGAAGAACATAATACAAAGAAAATAACAATTTTAGAATACAAAAGGCGGTCTTACAGCTAAACAACGATTTCTTCCAGACAGCCTTAGGGTGCGGGTGTAAGAGTAGGTGTAAACTGAAAGAATAGGTAAACTACAAATATCAGATTAAGGACATAGGATACAGGACGTTAGGTACAGATTGATAGATAAGGTAAAATAATAATAATTTCAGGAATTAAAGACTAAGGGTTCCATCTGAAGTTAATCACAGATGCGACCATTATAGTCCCCGGGAGTAGCATCCCGGGGACTATGAAGGTCGCCTCATACAAAAGAGTGCCGGCAATCACACCCTTCCATTGTGACGCAAGAAATGCTTCACGCTAGAAATATGTCGAACTACAATAGTTGTACAACCTGTAAAATAATCATCTAAAATACGTTGCTGTGCAGAAACAATCGCCCAATCCAAAATTTATCATAATTAGGGTAACAATACAGTTTTACCCGAAAATGACCTAGAATTGAAAACTTTGTGATCTACCTATACAATTTTCATGGCCTTTTAATTTATTTTTATTATTTTAACTTTATTTACGTAGGTTTTACAAACTTTATGTTTTTAGTTGTGTTTCTATTCAATCCAAACAAAGCTATATAGTCGTCGACCCATTGTTGTCCCACTACTGGGCACGGGTCTTCTCTCAGAATGAGAGAGTTATAGGCCATAGTCCACCGCGCTGGCCAAGTGCGAATTGGTGGACTTCACACACCTCCTAGGATTTTTTCTTTTAAGATGTTTTCCATCACCGAAAAGCAAAGCTATATGAATAGTAGGAAATACTTTACGTATCGATAACCCTACGTCTCATAATTAGTCAGTTGATTACACAATCATTTATTTTGTTTAGATTGCAAACATCCGTTACGTTTATTAGTTTTACTTGAAAACAATTATATGGCACTACTAATACTTTTGCTTCGTATGCATCTATTTTCTTTGTTTAATCTTTGTGTATTTAAAATATATATATATAAATATTGAATTTGAATTTGAATATTGAATTTGAATATTGAATTTTGAAAAGTCGCTGAATTATAAAAACATGGTCAAGTTGTGTAAATTAAAGTCGCATGTATTTAAAAATAGTTATAATCATTTTTATCGACTGATATTAAGATTTGACGATAGTATAACGTTACAGTTGACATTTAGGTGATGCTAAACAGTAAATATAGAAAAATATAGAGTAAACCAAAGGGAAAAATAATATCATAGATCGATCAGCCACTTAACGACTACTTAGTTGCGTGTTATGTACTGTTTCATTATTGTTACATTAGAGCTGTGATGGAACTTTCGTGTTAGTGGATGGAAGTGTCATGTAATCTATAAGATTGTTTGTATAGATTTTATTTTTATTTATTTATTTGGTTTACCAACAATTGTTACATCATTTCTTAATTGGCACAACATACACAATATTAAAAACTAAATGCACAATCACTTATATGTAAACACTGCATGCAATGCATATACATATCAATCAGTAACAAAACAATTTTTCAGTGATCCGTTCGAGTATACAAAACAACAGAGTCAATAATAATATTTGTTATACAATCTTAGGCTTGTGGAAAGTTATATATTATTTTAAGGATGTAGCGTAACTATCCCAATGTTTTTTTTAAATAGAACTAGCAAGGGAGCATGCAATCCGCCTGATGGTAAGTGAAGACTGCCGCCCAGGGACATTTGTAAGCAACTACATATGGAACAAGGGATCGGTCTAAAGTAGTCTTATTGCTACTTTCGACGACTAAGATGGTCGCCATATATAAAATTGAGTTGGTAACCACCTTTCCACCCAAGGATTGCTTCACGCTGGATTTAGGTGTGTAAGTAGTACCTACCTTTGTTACGAGGGGAAACTCTTTATGGGTTTCTCTCTGCGCGGTGGCAGCTGAGAGGATATGCCGGACTCTTACGGGTAAAACCCCACGCTGTTCCTCTGTACGCCCTTTGCTGGGACTGCGGCTACGCTAGTAGCATTCGTCCGCGGTCCCGGAAGTGGTATGTGCCTATCCGGGGGAAACCATATACGTTCTACGACCATATTAAATTTGCTTGCACTGATTCTCGATTTAGAACTAAATGAAATTAAGTAGAGTAAGAAGTTTCAAGAAAATTCAATTTTTAGTATTAAATTAAAATCGTAGCAATAATTAATTTGTACTGTTAATGAATATCGATATGTAAAATTGATATAAGTAGAATTTACTATATTAAATTAAAAAAAAAATGTGAGCAAGTACGAAGCTTTTCAAAGATTTTTTAATAAGACTGTAGCAATCAATTGCATAGATAAGAATAGTTAACTTGAAATAGTCAGGGGACGATATGCAAATAGCCTCTATGCTGAAAATATACGGGTCGGTGCAAATAGTTATGTAACTAGAAGTTAGAGTAGAAACGTGTGACTCATTGTAAAAATCTTATCAGAATACTGATGTAAAATCAGAGATCTAATAAGATTTTTACATTACAGAAAATACCTAATTTAGACAAAAAAACAAACATTTTTACTAACATTTACTAACATTCGCGATTCCGGGAAAAAAAAACATGAATATATTCTACTGAATTCATTATAATACTGTTTCCCGCGGCTGTACGCACATTATTAAAAAATAATAAAAAAAATCCTTTAAATTGCTTTATTTTTAACAGAGTTGACTCACTTCAATAAAATAAAGTCTAAGTTTTATTTCAAGTTATTTTAATACAACCGAAAGGTAAAAAGAGGTTTAAGTGACAAAGCTGCATTTAAAATCAATAACGGGTATGTGTGTAATGTGTTTTTAGTTGATTATATGCATTATTTGAAAAAAATATTAACATTCTGCACTCCTTTTCTACGTCCACTATAACCGTGCAAAATTTCCTACTAATCCGTCCGCGGCATATTACTTAAAAATGCACCATAAGTTTTTGCTTCACGTATTAATATAAAGATGTTATGAGCAACAAAAGCCTGTCATTATTGCATCAACTTGAAATAACCAAATCCAAATGAGTTTATTTCTGTAAAAAGAAAAGCGCCAGATTTTCTCCACTCAGTATGACGACGCTGACAAATGACTAGATTTGATGATACGTTCTATTTTTAGACGAGTGGGTACTCGCAGATCTAAAGTAGTCTCTCTCAAGAAACTGAGTTTGTGTACAAAGAAAGAAACAAGTATAGATACTTATTTTTGTTCTTAGGGTTCTATTTTAATAATTCGTTCATTGTATTGATATTTTGTACTAAGTATCAAATGAATCACCTAAATCACCGAAATGAATCACCTGATGAATATCCAATGTTATTTAAACATTCAAAGTAGTATATACCGAAATGATTGTGTGACATCAGGATGGTCGAGGTCTTCATTAGTGTCCATTCTTGAAGATTTCAAGTAAAACACAGGAGTAAACTTCTTCGATTTATTTACAGTTTAGGAGGTCCGATCGCTTCGACGGTTAAACAAGAATCTCTTTCTACTGGCGTTCGCTCGCCTTTTTATAACAATGTTTGGTGAGGTGACAATAACAAATTTTTGGAGGGTAAACTAAATTACAATTCTAAAAATCATTAAATATTATTAATTTAATAAACAAACAATTTTCGATATTTAAACTAACTAAAATTATTATTTTCGGCGACGTGTTTTTCATAAATACACGGTGGGGACACCGTATATATATTTCCAATATTTTCTAATTTTGGATGGATGGAAGAGTAGACCTAACTCTGAATACCAATTTAATTTTTATTTAATTAACTGAGATTGTAATCAATTAATCCATCCCAATCTTTTGCATTTATGATAATTTGCAATTGTGATATTTTAATGTAATATGCATTTATGATATTTTGATGTTTTAATTGAACATTAAAAAAATATCGCAATTATATGAAAAACTAGTTGACCTGGCGAACTTCGTTCCACCTAAAATTAAAAAACCTATAATTATCAGTGTTTCTCTACTGTATTACCCATATATTATACACTAGCTGAAACCCGCAGCTTCGCCCGCGCTTAAAAAATACATGACATATACATATTCATTCAAGAGGAATATTTCTTTCATACATATATTTTTGGTATCTTGAACCGTTTTCGCAGAACATGCAACGTAAGCCCTCAAGGATGAATAATTTTCCTTGTTTTTTTCACATTTTCCATGATTTCTTCGCTCCTAATAGTTGCAGCGTGATGTTATATAGCCTAAAGCCTTCCTCGATAAATAGTCTATTCAACATAAAAAGAATTTTTCAATTCCAACCAGTAGTTCCTGAGATTAGCGCGTTCAAACAAACAAACAAACTCTTCAGCTTTATAATATTAGTATAGTTTAAAACCTTCCCCTGAAATCACTCTATCTATTAAAAAGGACTGCATTAAAATCCGTAGCCTAGTTTTAAATATCTAAGCATACTATGCATACATGAGGACAAATAGCGGGAAGAGACTTTGTTTTATACTATGTAGTGATAATTGACGTTTGGTTTTTATCGAATCTATTTCAGAATCCCATCTTATTACTAATGTAACGTAAGCTTAGGGTCTAAGGGTCTCCAAACCTTTCCAATTTGCAGATATCGTATGATTCAGCGTTATAAAACGAAAGTAATAATATATGATGTCGCGGCACTCGCGAAAATCGTTTCAGCCCGAAATTGTATACACAAATCAAATGGGTCCCTTACCATGACATCGGCAAATATAATCTAGGCATGCCATTTTAGATCCGAATTTGATACTGCTAATAAGTTCTATGTACATAAGACGCGTACGATATAATAAAATGTAAGTTATTTTTCTGCTACTCGACCTGTTTAACATAATAGTAACGATGACGGGCAAAGAGCTTGGACTTATGAGTCTAGAAAAAAATTCAGGGTTTCCTTTATTAATATAACGTGGACGAACAAATAATTATGTGGATGATTTAAAAATTGATGCCCTAAAGATTTTTTATAGTTGACTTTTATTGAGTTCATCTCCGGAGGCATTATCATCACACCTACCTTTGTCTTAATAGTAGTGTTAACCACTGCTGTGGTTATGTTTGGAGGGCTATAAGACTCATTCCAACTTCGTTCTCAGAGGCTGTAACGCATCAGTGGCCACCCTGGGTAAGACTCTGATCTTAACTGAGATTGATTATAAATGTTACTTGACGGCAGTGGCTACTTTCCAGAACTCAACTTCCAGAACTCTCCCACTTCTAAGAAGTGCATGTTATATTAATTTAAAAAGTGTGCACGTAAATGTGTTAATTATTTGCAAATTCTCGGACATTATCGTGCAATGTATGAACGCAAAATATCGGTAGTGGAAAGGAAATAATGCTAAAGCGCGAAAATAGAATTTGTGGGAAATGAGGAAATCTTATTTTGGTTACAGAAAAAAAATCATGTCACCTTTATTTTTGGTGGAATCTTGTTGCTGGGAGTTCATACTACTCATTATAATCCCATCAAAGTAGAGATATGATCATTTTTTCCTATAAAAAAGACTTCAAACCTCATCTTCAACAAATGCTGTTATAGCGCTTTAGCATATTTCCTTTCCACTGACGACATGATTTTTTTCATACAGCAAGTAGATTGAGCTATACGAACACCTAGTTCACCAAGGATCATGATTCTTACAGCTCCTTCATTGATTAAATGGTATGTCGTGCGTGTTGCACGCACATTTTAATCATTCCTATTACGAAAGCTTAGGGCTGCGTCGGATTTGCGGCGGCTTTAGCCTCCAGCGAGTATAATGTAGGCTAAGGGGTAATGAGGGGTGACTGATCGATTAAGTTGGGATTTTGAACTTAAAAGGTATGGTTCTCAAGATAATAGAGAGAACTTCTTTTCAACCGACTTCCTAAAGGAAAGAGGTTATCTATTCGTCACGTATATATATATGTTCCTACTCATATAGGACACATGTAGTTTCGTAGTGGTCCAGCGATGTGATGAGCGCCGACTTCGGGACTATGTCTAAAGTAATGTGTGTGTTCTAAATCAACATATATTTAAATTATTTTTTACTTTTTCGTGGCATGGAAGTCGGTTGTATTTTTTGTTTATTTTTTTTATTTATCCCGAGAATAAGCTTCGCTACGCATTGATGGATGATGGATGATTATTAGAGATAAGCGGAATATTATATTATTCCGTATTCGGCGTTTTAGGCATCTCGATCGAATTAATCGGTTTTGGTGCAGAATATATTTAGTTCTAATATTTATACTTTTTTAGCTAGATGACACCGAACATGTAGGATTGTCGTTATAATTGAAAAAAGTCAAATCCTATTAAAAATGTGTTGGACAAAGTTAATATAATCGAGCGATTAATTTTCAAATCAAAATTTCATAATCAATCAAATCCACATTTTTTTCTTAATTACTTAATTTCCTTAAATTGTTTCCTAATAAAATGTGTATCCTACCTTTTATAAATTTGAAAGTATAGTTTGAAAGTACGTACGTAATGAGGTAATATGATTTGTATAGTACGCATTAAAAATAGTGGTTTAAGTAAAAGTAAAATAGGTAAAGTTTATGACTTGATGAATTATGTAATCTTATTTACATTAAAATCCACCAATACTATCAAAAGTTATAACAATTCAAAGTTATGCTGCAAAAATCGGGCGAAACCGGTTGGCATAGCAAATACGAAATATGTTTGTTTCTTTCCCACGGGCATTTCAGTTACACTGTACATAAAAGTATCATGGCCCTTCGTATGAGATGGGTAGTAAATTTTTAAACCCTCATTCACACAGTGAGCGCGCAAAAAATTCACACCGAGCGGAGAATACGTGATGCGTAAAATCGTAAACGATATTGATCGTAATTTTACAGAAAAACTGGTCAAGTCTGAATCAGATTTATGTACGGAGGGCTGAGTGCTATACATCATATTTGGGTTATGTGCTTATTTATACTAGCCACCCGTCGCAACGGTCGAAATTCGACCGTAATTTAAATTAAAAAACTATTGTCCAAAGTAGCACCAATAATTCAAGTTATTTTGGACGCACCCGTTAAAGGTAAAAAGAGGTTTATTAACAAACCGGTCTGGGTGTTTGTGTATTAGTTTTTTGTGTGCCCTTGATACCCTCGACACAGGAGTAAATCCTAGTGTGGAGCTATGAGTGTAGAAAGCGTGTTAGCCAGGGATAAACTACCCTTACATCTGTTTCTAGCGCGAAGGATTTTTTCTGTTTCACTGGCAAAGTGTGATTCTGACACTTTCATAATATGTTATGCTACAGTCCTCACAAGTAACAACGCAACTACTTTTGACTTCGTATTGACTTCATATAGAACCCTTGTATAATGTTGATTACATGTGTCCATAAACGGCAGTAATCACTTACCATCAGGAGAACTGTGTGCTCGTTTGCAACTTCAATAAGATGAAAAAAAAGATTTTTCTCGTGATATTTTCTTCACCGTAAAACATTGATTTAGAAATTATAGTATATCATAAAGTGCTGCACGCGGTTTCAAACGTTGTTATGTTAGATTTTTCTGTACTTTTTAATTTGTACTTTCAGAACATTTTAAAGACGTGTGCAGCCTACAAAATTGCACCTGTCCATCGCGGTGGACGGTTTACAGCTGTTTAACCGTCTCACATAGAGAAGAAACAAGTAGCCAGCAGTGTTACGATACTGGTTTCTCTATAATGACACTTTATCTGGACGGCGTAGGCACACGACCATTAGTCATCACACACATACGAAAAAAGGTATACTATTCTGCAAATCGACATAAATATGGGCTAGAGGATTTAAGTTTGATAAATTACATATATTATTATATCAGAATGATTGATGAGTCAATAACACGGATCCTAGATGCGAATCGCTCCGAATGTTGATATTAAAAATCACTCAGCGTTTTGTAATTTGCTTGTCTAAAGCGACTGATATTTTTAGCCTATTGGCTAGAAGGAGAGTAAGGGTAAGGTGTTTTTAAACGTATGTTTGTATTTTTTTGGCACAAGTGATGTAATATTCTCATTCGCATTTACATTTACGTATAATCGTAAACGATATTGATTATAATTTTACAGAAAAACTGGTCAAGTCCGAATCAGATTTATGTACAGAGGGCTCAGTTCTATACAACATATTTGGGTTATGTGCTTATTTATACTAGCCACCTGTCGCATGCGCGTATGTTTTAGACATGTGTAAATGACATACCGATGCATAAATAAATATATGATGTGATGATTTAATTATTTTATGTCATTAAATAAATATTGAGTCGTCACATATTATTTACTAGTAATGGTGTTTCAATGGTCACCATTTTAATTCTTTATACAATAAGGCAATAATCATTTGAATAATTAATAAATATATGTAGTATTCACCAGCTTGAGGATGTTGGTAGACCGGTGAATCTTGTAGATGGGAATCACAGGATAAAAGATAAATTGAAGTATAGGTATTTATTACGTTTTAGATGTGAAGATGATACAACGTCTTTAATCAAACTAGCTTATACAAACTTCTTAACCTCTAACTATCTTAACGTCTAACTATTT
Organism: Spicauda simplicius; assembly: GCA_949699795.1. Classification (NCBI taxonomy): domain Eukaryota; kingdom Metazoa; phylum Arthropoda; class Insecta; order Lepidoptera; family Hesperiidae; genus Spicauda; species Spicauda simplicius. The sequence goes on from OX453062.1 coordinate 3,217,061, forward strand.
TTACGTCTATCTTATAACTTCTCACTTCTCACTTCTTACTTCTTACTGACGGCTAATCTTTGCGTACAATCTTATAATACTGGCGTCTTACCCCCACCTAGTCGTACTGACCCTTATTTTATTATTCTAACAATAGTGTGTTCGGCTTCCTTGCAACACGCAATTCCTATGCAATATTACACCCTCAAAGCTATTGCCCATTTACAATCCTTTGTCCTTTGTCTATCAACATCTGTACAGTATGTCTTAACACGATATTTTCTAAACGCTATTATCTAATTCTTAATTTTATAACTCGTTGTTCGTACTAACAATATTACGATTATATTATATCCTAAACCCGACAAGAAAACCATTACTGTCATAAAAATATAAACTTAATTACTTAATTACACTCTACAATTATTTTACAATACTACATATATTACATGTAATCCATAATTATATCGTTAAGTGCAAGGTTTATTATATTTGCCATATGCTCGTAATAACGTAACTATGAAATAAAATAAGTCCAACAAGCTTTTTTCCTTCGTAATCAAACTTCAATTACACCCGTGAATCAAGGGCAGCGAAGTCACTCACCAAAACTTTGGAAAGGACTTATAAAGGACTCTTCAAAACTAATTTTGAAGTAAGGCTTATTACTTCTAAAGTGCCCTTAGAACCCAATTACAGTGCTAAACACACTCGTACCTAAACTTGTTACGTTAAAATATAGGACATGTTTATTTTTATCCGACTGAATAAGGAGGGTAATGTTTATCGCGCTTATGTGTGTTTGTATGTTTGTCCATTTCGAGCATGCAGTCCACCTGATGGTAAGTGGATAAGCAACTTCATATAGAACTTAGGTTTTAAAATAAATCACAAATGTCTAAAGTCAATCACAGATGCATTGCTACTCCCGAGGATTAAGATGGTCGCCTCATATAAAAGTATTCCGGCACCCACAGCCTTCCATCGAAACGCAAGAAATGCGGGCTGGAAATAGGTGTGGTGGTGGTACTTCCCCCGTCAAACTACACAAAGGCCATATTATTTTAAAAATATAGCTATATCAGTTTCTGTAGTTTTGGGTGTTTTAATTTTTATAGCAACCATGACGCAAGAAAACCTTATATAGGCCTTAGATTGAGGAAAAGTTCAACAGATATGGTATAGTTAACTAGACGTTAGTTATTTCAAAGTTATATACTAAGACACTTCAATTCGTAACAATTGGGAAAGTGGGAGCTACACTTGGCTTAATTGGAGCAATTTCGAGAACCTATAGAAACACTAGCAAATGTACTTGTGCAAATATTATCTGTGTATAAGGTAGTTGATATAGATCGTTCTTCAAAGCACTGATTGCTTACTACTAGGCGCATATCTGGCGTTTAATGTGACTCATGTATGTCGGTGACCACAGTGGATATTGTTTACACAAGAAGATGTTGCTTCCCACCTTAAAAAAATTGTCTCTTAGACCTTTCCAAGGTTCACGGGAATAGAATGAGAGGTGATATTAATAAAGTCACCAGACGTCACTGGGACTACCTATATCGAAAGGTATAAAGGGATTTATTGTCCCATTGCATGGCGTGGGTCTTCTCTAAGGATGAAAGAGTTTAAGACAGTCCATTGCGCTGGCCAAGTGCAAATTGGTAGACTTCACACTCCGTTCATAATATTTATTGAAGAATTTTCAATTGTACAAGTTTCCTCATGTTTTTATTCTCCGTAAAACAGTAGTAATATTTGACAACGCAACTATGGATATAATGAAAAAAAGTCCATCCATACTAATATTAAAAATGTGAAAGTGTGTTTGTTTGTTACTTTTTTACGTCGCCACATAGCTATTATATGATATGGTTTATATGCTGGGAGATAATTAGGAGGGCAGAGAGTGATGTAGGGTCTTTTTCACCGCGCTCTCTCATTCCCATGAGAATATCGATGTTTTGTTAGTTGCTAGATATTCAGTAGTTCCAGACGTTGTTAATAGATGGCGTTAGTCAAATTCATTTGCGAGTTCTGAATCACGCTATCAAATGCCAATGTTAATACCCTTTGACCGTGCGGACGAAGCCGCGGGTAAGCTAGTATTATTATAAGTTAGGCATGAAAAAAGGTGTAATTACACATTGACTAATGATACAAACTTTGTACCATTACCAAAGCCGGGGTTTTGTTTGACAACGGCGTGTCGCTGTTTGCTAGCTGATAACTGCTATATTGAAAGTAAACACGAAAATGATAGCATGTTGCTGTTCTTGTGGAAATCCAGACTATAGCTGATATTTCTAGATATTCTCTTATCATATTCAAAGTTACTAGCAGACGATCGTACAGTCAACTTGATGGTAAGTGGTCACTTTCCAAGGTAGCACCAGTGTAGTTCAACCGGGGACGTACCACCGCCACATCTATTTCTAGCGTGAAGCATTTCTTGCATTTTGATGGAAAAGTGTGGCACACTTTTATATGAGGCGACCGTCATAGTCCTTGGCAATAGCAACGCATCTGTGATTGACTTCAGCCAGGTCCTGCTTGATGTTTCTTATAGAAGTCTATAGGCGGTTGTGACATACTGCCGTCCTTCTCAGGCAATCCCGGGAAGGACGGCGGTATGTGTGGTCGCATACCTTCGTAAAGACTAGACGGAGCGGTGGGCCCAACCGCCCATCTGGGAGGAGTCCGATGGGGCAGCGCGCTCGGAGGATTCCGGTTGAAGTCGTTTCGAGATCCCGGAGTCCTCCTTTTCAGCGCCGAGGACGGCCACCGGGGGGGTTTAAGTCCGAGGCGGTCGTGACCGCTAACCATCAGGCGGACATGCTCGTTTGCTACTTCAATTAGATAATAAAAATTGGTCTGTAAAGTCGGTTTACTGACGATAGTTGAACATGACAACGCCATAAGAAAATACTGATGGAATGAATGGTTACAATTAAAAAAAAATATTGATAGATATTTTGTATGGATATAGAGCAGGGGATAAGGAAATCAGAATGGATTTGATCAAGTTACATTTATTTGTACGCATAAATACAATTATGTCATTTTTGACCCTCACCCTCTCGCTTGCACTTCAAGCCTTAAATGCAATGCCTCAGAGCGTGGTAACGTCGCATGAATCATGTTTTGTTTGTGTGTGTAGCCGCTTCCATCGAATTATAAGACGTTGTGACGTCAAAAAAACTTGGAATAGAAAAGGTTGCACCTCTCGGTTCGAACCATACATGCTTTACCATCATATAGTAATTTGTTCCCGGCCGTAACGTGTGTATATTTGGATTGCTGTGTCATTTTGTAACAGGTATAGCGCGTACTTCCAGTATAGAACGTGCTCTATCTGGGTTAATGTTTTTTAAATCCACCAGGCTATTAGTATTAGTGATATATTTGACATGTATTTAAATATGGTCCATATTGTGTATTGGCAATAAATTTAACGCCAAGTAGGTATTTTATTACAAGTATACAAAAATATATACGTAACTATTTTCTACAAGAATCTTGCCTTGTTTCCTTTTATGAATAAAAACAAGGTTTAGTCAATTTTAGTGAAATATGAAAAACTAAAGTCTTATTTTGAAGTACAGAAGTGGCATAGTTTATTTTAAATTCATAGATATATACACATGCATGTTTTTCTAATCTTTGTTTAATTTTGAAAGGATAATATTTATTTGCAGCTTATAATTCAAAGTCTATTATAAATAAATGCTTTCCAGTCTAAACAAGTTCATTCAGGAAATCTGATAATATATTCTTATTACTCGAAAAATATGTTTAATTATCGCATAATGAGACTGAATCACTTGAACAACTTCAGCCTTTTAAAAAATCCTCGAAATATACTTTTATACCCAAGAAGAGGCTTATAAAGAAAATATCACAATGATTACTATTTATGGCACCTTAAGCAAAGAATCACTCACTCGAAGAATCCAACTCGGCTGGGCTGCGTTCGGAAAATTACGTAGTATCTTCTCGTCCACAATTTCTCAGTGCCTGAAGTCGAAATTATTCGAGCAATGTATGTTACCACCTATGGCGCCGAAACTTGGTCATTCACTGTAGGCCTTATTCGAAGGCTCAGGATTCGCAACGATGAAATCCGTAGACAGACGAAGCTTACCGACATAGCTCTCAAAATTAGCAATCTGAAGTGACAATGGGCCGGCCACAACGCTCGTAGTACTTATAACCGATGGGGACGAAAGGTCTTTGAGTGGAGACCACGTTTAGGCAAAAGGAGTACAGGTCGCCCCCCTACCAGGTGGACCGATGACCTGAAGAAGGCAGCGGGAAACCGTTGGATTCAGAGGGCACAGGACCGGTTGGCCTATGTTCAGCAATGGACATCAAAAGGCTGATGGTCGGATGGAAGCAAAGAATTATCAAAATTATAAAGCATTCTGACGTCACTTTTGGAGTCGCTTTTTGACGCTATATCGAATTACAACATGATAATATTATATGTGTTATTGTCTTGAATAGCGACATTTCATTTTTTCCCATGTCACAACATTTCTTAGGTAGCAAAAAAACGAAATCTAGGAGAGACAGCAACGTCTTCCTTTATAACAGACACACCTATTGCGGTTACCAACACAGTCATGTACAAGACATAGTGACTATTGGCAAAACACACCAATTGGAGAGGATCTTACCAATTTAATTCAAAAACCGATGGATGGAATAATTATATTGCCTGGTGGGTACAAGGAGTATTCATTCCATTGTTTTTTTTAAATAATAAAAATCATTTTGCATTGTTATCTTCAACTCTTTTTTAATATACGTTGCTGATAAATAGTGATTTGTTTTTTCAACTGACTGACCAAATAATACAACAACTACTAAATAATTCTCATATTTTTTTGACAATGAGAAAAAATACCACGATGAAAATGAAATAAATATTATAATAAAAAGAAAGAATATAACATCCGCTCTATTTCCCATTTAACGTGCAGAGCGCAGAAAGTTTCATAAAATTAAAAATTCATCTCAGTTGGAAATAATGAGTGAAGTGAAAGAATATCACAAAAGCGAAAGCAATTAAGGAGATGGAGCGAGCTTTAATTTTATATTCTTGATCTGATTATCACGGCCTCTTGTTTGCTTATTAAATTCAGTGGAATATATAATAGGCTGCGTTCGTTATCTCTAGTGGAAAGCTACAATAATTGGAGTTTGAAATTGGAATCACGCAAGGGCTTTCAACTGATGCTCATATCAGTTGGAATATTAAGTGACGTCTATTCAAGTAGAGATCTTTACAGATATATTTAATTGGTCTATCGATAGTTTGTAAATGTTTCTTTTATTTACTTTGGATTTTATACTCTTAGATAACTCCAACAATTCGCACTTGGCCAGCGCGGTGGACTATGGCCTAAAACTCTCTTCTGAGAGAAGACCCGTGCTCTGCTGTGGGACAGTCATGGGTTGTCAAAAAAAAGATAATTGTGAAAATTATCGATTATATTATGTAAATTATCGGTTATCGATTACTTATTATGTAAATTATTGATTTATATTTTTACTCCTAAATATATAAATCGATAATTTAAATGTAATTGGTTTTTTAAAAATCAAATGTACTAATTTAGAACATATAAAGAGTTTTAAGGTGTTTTATTTAACTTTAGTGATGTTTATTGAAAGTAATTTAATCAGCTGGTTCTATGATATAAGAATGAATTAAAAAGAGGTGTCTAGTTTTTATGCAGGTACAAATGAGGAAAATATATAATGTAGAGATGCCGCGGGCGATCATATCGAGCTCAATTGCTCATATTGTGTTGTGTTTGAAATTTCTATATAAATAAAGCAACAAAGAATTATTTCACTACTGTACAAAAGCAATGTTGAATTCTCTGTACAATTTCCATGTAATGCACATGGCGTTTACAGGCATCTGTTACTTTCTTGGTGCGGCTAGCGGAAACATCGCAGACAACAGGCGTCATAAACAAATGTGTGTAATTAAATTGAAAAGGCCACTAAAATTTTGCTGCAAATTGCTGCAAAAGCAGCGAATATTTCTGGAACTCGCTCACCACTGGCTTGACGCCAATCGAATGTTTCATGGCCTTTGTGTTAGAAATAGGTACTTGTATATCAGTATGCAATTTACCCGCCATTTGCTGAATAGCGTAGTGCGTCAGGAAATATATTATATTTCTATTGAATAGCATAATTTCCAATAGCGTTCTCATGATAATATTCAGCTCACACGAGTGCCAATTTGCTTATCAATCGGAGCGCAACAAGATTTGAATTAGCTTCCAATTGCGTATGTTTCACTAGTCACAATAACTAGATGCTCTACAAGATGGTAGTACCAGTGTAGTTAGACCGTTGAGGAATCGCCACACTTATTTCTAGGGTGTGATTGCTGCAACACTTCTATATGATGACCCGCGTGGCGGAGCGGTCACTATACCGGTCTGACGCGCAATGAGCCCCGGGATCGATTCCCGGCCAGACAAGTATCTGAATGATGAGTTTAGATTCATATTCTGTGTCTGGGTATTTGTTTATTCGTCTTGTGTGTGCCTGCGGTACCCACTATACAGCAAAAAAATCCTAGTGTGGGGCTATGAGTGTAGAAAGCGTATTTAAAGCGTATGAGGCGACCATCTTAGTCCTCGGGACTAGCAACGCATCTGTGATTGACTTCAGGTGGAACCGATGTTCTGTATGAAGCTGTTTGCAGATTTGCACGGGCGAGTAAGCACTTACTATCAGGTGGACTGCATGTTCTTTTGCTACTCTAAACAATGAAAAACAAAAACACAGATTTACAACTGCCACATCTTTTTTATGGCTTATAACAGTAGCATACGTAACCCTATTTCAGCGTGAGACGTCCTTGGGTGTTTAGAAGGTTCTGGTTGTTGACTTAGTTGGATATGACGCGACCATCTTAGTTTTCATGAGACATGACAGATATTAATTTCAGATATAATGTCGTTTTACTATTTAATTAGTCTGGCTACCATTCAGAGTGGCAACTCATGTGTGACCGATCTATGTAGGAGTTTAGTTTTATATAAGTGTCATTTCAGAATGTTGCTGTTGCTCACAATTTATTGTGTGACAGTAACCACCTACTATCATACTCAAATAACTGTAGTACTATAGTTATTTTACACCTGAGAACTAAATTGGACCGTTATATGGGTATATTCCTCAACAACACAGCAACATAAAGAGTTTCATCACCTTCAAAATGTTATTTTTCTTTTTTTTTTATAATAATGAAGTAGCAAACGAGCATGCAGTTCACTTGATGGTAAGTGGTCACCGCTGCCCATAGACATCTGTAAGCAACTTCATATAGAACATAGGTTCGATCTGAAGTCAATTACATGTGCGTTTCTACTCCCGAGGACTAGGATGGTCGCCTCATACAAAAGTGTGCTGGCAACCGCATCCTTCCATATCTCAATTACAATGAATCTAGAAATATATGACTACTTATCTGTCCTGTAGCATTTCACAACGATAAGTGTGCTACTAACCTGGAAGTACTGAAGAATGCTTAACCTCTTTGCCAACTCTGGAAAATTCTTACCTTCATATTCTGATAACCATACATAGACATTTTTAATAAATAGGACATATATCTTACGCGAAGAGCTTAAGTGTAGAAATGCGTCTAAGTGACAGTCGGATTTCTATCCCTAAAAACTAAGGTGGATAGGTTACCTTGATCGACTTTGCGCTTTAACGCTTTCTGCACTCATAGCCCCATACTAGGATTTTCTCCTGTGTTGTGAGTGCCATAAACACACACAAGACGCTAGACAAACACCTAGACCTAGAACCGGAATCTACACTCATCATACCTGTCTGGCCGGTCTGAATCGAACCCGGGACCCACTGCGCGTCAAACCAGTATGCTAACCGCTCCGCCACGCGGGTCGTCTAATCGACATCAGAACATAGATAAATTACAAGTATTTTAAATCAGAGTCATGCCGTTTTTTAAACGTATTGTATTTTACTAATTATTTTATGTAAGTATAGAAAAAAACAGGTGTTCATGGTCACTTCATAGACTTTTCCAATATACTCCTGACGATGACTTAAATAACGCAGAAACTTTACTTGAAGTTGAAGGCGAAAGTTTGAAATAGTAGTTTGGTTTTTATTTCAAACTTAAACTAGAATTATAGAAAAAGCAATTATCCTACTAAAACTAATTCAATTCTATTAAATTTAATATAGTGTGTTGTGTAACGTGACTAATAAGTTGAAATGATACAATTTGGTCAACTTATTCGTAGGAGATATAGAACACAATATGGTCTCATTTTCTTTTACAGAATAACAAAGAAATCAGATACAGTTCAGTCATCGGAATATGCTATATTTATAGTTCATAATATTGTAATACACGATGAGTTTTTACGTCTTATAATACTTTAATTAAGAAGGCCGATCTAGAGATGATGACAAATAGTAATTTGTGAGATTGGTGATCATCACAAACAGTCTTAAAATCTTGAAATTTGTTAATTTATTGTAACTTTCTTTGCAGGCGGGTTGTTGGCATGTGACGCAAGAGCTATGAGCGGCATGCGGGCCGCGCTCGCCGCCATCGCGGCGCTGTTGGCGCTCGCGTCCAGCTCCGCGGAGCTCGACGCGTCCGATGTCACCACCGCTGCAGCTGCCTTCGGTATGCTCTCTTTGGTTCTATTTAAACTGGTATTGTCAGACTCTAGTAAGTTATAGTGTTCGCGTCCAGCTCTGCGGAGCTCGACGCGTCCAATGTCACTACTGCTCCAGCTCCGCGGAGGTCGACGCGTCCAATGTCACCACCGTTGCAGCTGCCTTCGGTATGCTCTCTTTGGTTCTATTTAAACTGGTATTGATGACTCCGATAGCACCACAGACTCTAATAAATTATAGCGATCGCGTCCAGCTCTGCAGAGCTCGACGCGTCCAATGTCACTACTGCTGCAGCTGCCTTCAGTATGCTTTTTTTGGGTCTGTTTAAACTGGTTTTCTTACGTCGTCGGCATTACCACAGTCTCCCGTAAGTATTGGCGTTCGCGTCCAGTTCCGCGGAGCTCGACGCGTCCGATGTCACCACCGCTGCAGCTGCCTTCGTATGCTCTCTTTGGCTTTATTAAATCTGGTTTTCGTAGCCCACCTGAGCTACTAAGGGCGCTTGTACCCAGAAAGTCAGACGTCCTTACACGAGCTTCTGCAGGCGCTTGTATCCAACAAGGCAACATGATGCGTTGACAGCACCCCAGTTTCCTGTCAGTGTTGGCGCTCGTGTCCAGCTCGGCACAGCTCGACGCGTCCAATGTCAACACCGCTGCAGCTGCCTTCGGTATGCTCTCTTTGACTCTATTTCAGCTGGTTTTAGACGTCGCCAGCAGTACCGCAGTCTCCAGTAAGTATTGGCGCTCGCGTCTAACTCCGCGAAGATTCCGATGTCACAACCCCTGCCTTCTGCCATGTTGCCTTCGGTATGCTTTCTTTGGCTATATTAAAACTAGTTTTCGACGTCCACCTGAGCTGCTGAGGACGCTTGTACCCAGTAAGGCAGACGTCATTACACGAGCTTCTGTAGGCGCTTGTTTCCAGAAAGGCAACTTGAAGCGGCCTCACGTCCTTTACCCGCAAGCGATATGCAGTAAATTTGCATGATGGTAGATCGATCGTGGTAGTAGCCACTCATATCCAGCATGAAGTAGACCGTGGAGGAGAGTGTGCTAGACAGATTACTTTCTTATGAGGTCAGTATCTTAGTCCTCGAAAATAGAAACGCATTATTGAATTAAAGCCTTTATTTTTTTGCCTTTGATAATTTGTTCTCTTAGAATTAGGGATTTTAAAGAAAATCCGAATTTAAGAATATGTTACAAATTAATAGTACTTGTAGTTTAATCGAAATTAAAGTGAAAATTTGTGACACATTTTACATTACATCAAATTGGAAAAGTTAAGTTCCATACTAATATAAGTATAAGTTAAACATTTCCTGAGAAAACTAAAGCGATCTTGGAAGTTTTAACGGCACTGGTTGAAAACTACTTCGTTGGAACTGTGCTTCAGATGGAATCTTCCTGTCACTTTAGTTTATCTTGATAAACTTGAAAACTTGTAAATCGGTCTGTTTATATCTATTAATTAAAATAAATGATTTCCTAGCGCATATATTTAAATTTTAGGAAATGTTTAATTTTACGTTGAAATATAAGTAAGTAACTAAGTATATTTTATTATTTAGGTTCAAGGGTTTGATATTGAAAACAAGTATAATAATGATGTAGATAATGTATCTACTAAAGGCTAAAATATATTTTTGTAGCTCATAGATAACACTCATCTCACCACTCTTCTCAATACAGAGCATTGATCGAACAATAAAAAAGTCGCAACGAAACCAGAGTAAATTATTATGCATTATAATATGTAGCGGGCGAATTTTTAAAAAATAAATACGCGCTAAACAATTTTATTTTACACCAAATATCAGATCAACCTGCAAATAGGAAGAGGGTGAACTATATGTTAAACGCGGTGCGTTTTAACATACAGTTGAACTATTATTGATAGACAATTCAGTATTTTATTTTGGCTAAACAATCGATCCGCGACTATTTACAGACGTCGGGTCAATGGGCGAAACCAGAAAACTCGTAAATAAGTCAAATGTACCGACTGGACTCACTGTATTTGTAACCCATGTAAAAACAAGATGGAAAATAAAAAAATGAAAAAAAGATATACAAAGAAAAAAGACAAACCCACTGAGTTTCTTACCGGATCTTCTCAGTTGAGGTCGTGTTCCGATCCGGTGGTAGTGTAAAAAAATATATATAAATGTAACTGACAATTTGTAAGCGCCTCCGAAGGCCTATGCAAAATAAAGACATTTCATTTCATTTCATGTATGTGCACCAATCTCGACTAAGCTATTTAATAGTCATGAAATCGTACAATCTCACAAGTCAATTAAACTACATATATGACCGATATAATAATAGAATGTATACAGTAGGCCGGTACTAATTAAATTATTCAATATGCTCTCGAGCAGATTAATCATTGGATAACCCACTGGACCCAAAGAGATTTAATACATAGATTAGATCGCTATTAACATCACTGTTACACTAGTATGAGTATATTAATCATGATATTATATCACCCTACCAAGCAGTGGTAACCGGTTCATATCGTTCTGATACTCAGTGAGTTATTAGTTTAATCCTCAGCCAGACAGATATCTTAGACCTTGAAAGTAGTAACGCATCAGTTTTTTTTATCTGATTGTAGCAGCAAACGAGCATGCAGTCCACCCGAAGGTAAGTGGATACTGCCGCCCATGGATACGTGTAACTAACTTCATACAGAATATGGGTTCTTTCTGAAGTCAATCACAGATGCGTTGCTACTGTCGAGGACGATATCATAAGTGTGCCAGCAACCACACCTTTCTAACGAAACGCAAGAACTGCTTCACGCTAGATATAGGTGTAGCGTTGGTACTTCCCCGGGCGAACTACGCTGGTTCTACCACCTGCAGGTTAACTTACAAATGGCCATAGGTGACGACTTACCTTCAAGATGATTACTACCTCAAACAAAAAACATTTTTGGTTCTATTTGAGCCTGGATTGGTTTTGAATGTTACAATGACGACACAGGAAAATTCCTAGTTAAGGATTAACTAGTGAGGATAAGTGTAGAAAATATTATTAACCTTTACCGTTCGTTCTTCACCAGACCCATCAAAACGTGGCAAGATGATGTACGGCGACCCGTGCTCCACCGTGATGGAGTGTGGGTTCCCAGACTCCATCTGCGACGACATACATAAGATCTGCCGCTGTCACCCCGACCTGCCTGTCACCAACCACGTGGATAAGTGTGGAAAGCGTAAGTATTAATATTTAACTATTTAGAAACCAATGGAAGAATATATTGCTATAATTTTAACACATTAGGTTATTGTGGTGTCGTCCCTGTAGTTTCGTGATTAGAATAGGGCTACGGTGTCACCTGTCTGTCGTAAAAGGGGCTTCCGGGGTTGCGGGTGACTAGATTGGGAGGTCGAATTCGTTTATTCAGGCAACCCAGTGAAGGTCGGTGGTATATGTGGTCGCATACCATCGTAAATACCAGACGGAGTGATGGGCCCAGCCATCCATCGCTGAGGAGCACGATGGGGCAACGCGCTCAGAGGACTCCGGTTGCGTTCCATTGAAGTTCCCGGGGTCCTCTTTGTAGCGCTGAGGACGGCCACCGTGGGGGTTTTAGTGCGGTAAAAATCCCACATAACCCTGCGTCGCTCCCACGGCGTCAGGGGCCTTCCCCCTCGACAGAAAAAAAAAAGATTGTTGTGGTGTGGGGTGCCATTTTTGTGAGTTAAACTCTTTGTGTTTCAATTTTCGGTAATACCGCTACCAGGTGATGCAGTTTTTGTATTTAATTTGATACGTTATTGTTAACATATATTTATTATTATTATTATTTGCTTGTAAAATTAAGTAATAATAAGTTAATTTTAAAAATAATAAATATTTACCGCCACCATAACTATTCTTAACAACAACATCCCTCGCTTGGATGTATTACGCGTTGCTGAATTAAGGCTTATAGGGTGTAATAAGGGCAAAATACTTATCCAAGGCGTTCCAATTTAATTTAATAGTGCGTCTTTATCCAACTTTAGTAAGCTTTTTCATCTTATCGTCCATTTCAAAACAGATGTATGGTGACTTTGATGAGGTTGATTGTTTCCTACTCTTATCTACACCTACTTCCTACTCAATCTACACTCATAGCCCCACAGTAGAATTTTCTCCTGTGTCGTGAGTACCATGGACACACACAATACGAATATACAAACACCGAGACCCAGAACATGAAACTTATCTCATCATTCAGATACCTGTCTGGCCAGGAATCAAACCCAGGACCCATTGCACGTCAGACCGGTATGGTAACTGCTCCGCCACGCGGGTCGTCAAAACTCTTATAACGTTAATATTAAAAAAAATTTAAGCAAAGCAAAAAAAAAAATGATTACTTTGACAGATTGGTTCAACCTGTACGCTTATATACACTTAGGTAGTCCCAACCAATATTTTTTCATTCAGTTCAACCACATGAACTCATTTTCAAATTATAAGCTGAATACACCAAATAAGCAACGAAATATTACCAAAGATTATTTTGAACCTCAGAGGGTTAACTTGATAAATATTTCAAGGAGTTACCGAACCTTCGTTTGGATGTTTTAATAATTTAAAAGCTGAGGGATTCCAAATATTATTCATGCAATATTGCATTTATAAAAGTCACCAAACTCAGATATTATTGAAGGTCGTAGAACTCTTTTACCGTTACACCTTTCTGTTTGATAACAGCAGTGTTAAGTGCTGTGTTTTAGTGTGAAGTATGTGGTAATGAAGATGTACTTATACCGAGGTGTTCCAACTTAACCTACAGGGTTTTTTTTCGAGGGGGAACCTTCAAAAGTTACCCGACGCCGTGACTGTGACGCAGGGTTATATGGGATTTTTACCGCATTAAAACCCCCCCGTTGACTGTCCTCAGCGCTACAAAGAGTCCGGGATCTCCAAAGGAACGCAACCCGAGTCCTCTGAGCGCGGTGCCCCATCGGGCTCCTCACAGATGGGCAGCTGGGTCCGTCTGATCTTTACGACAGTATGCGACCACACATAGTATACAGGGCAAGCAAAACATATGTGATTAACCTAAGAATCATCCTATTTGGGGTAATTACAGATGTCCACTTACTATCAGACGTCCTGCATGCTCGTTTGTCATTTTTATATTACATAGCCTAAAATCAAATCAGACAAAAGTCTAACCATGTCTTACTTGACGACCCGCGTGGCGCAGCGGTTACCATACCGGTCTGAGACGCAGTGGGTCCCGGGTTCGATTCCCGGCCAGACAGGTATCTGAATGATGAGTTAAGATTCTTGTTCTGGGTCTGGGTGTTTGTGTATTCGTCTTTGTGTGTGTCCATGGCACCCACGACACAAGCAATTTCTACTGTGGGGCTATGAGTGTAGAAAGCGTTTTAAGTTTTTTTAAGTTTTAAGTTCTTGTACATAAAAAGACATTTATTTGATAATTATTGCTAAGGAATATTATGATTTAGGATATACTAAACTTGTTCTAATATTACGTGAAAGCACCTATTACCCAAGATGTTAAAGAATACAATTCCACGTTACGATCATCCTGGGAAATCTGCGTGGCTTAGAACTCATCCCTTGGTATCGATTGAGTATTTTTTAAATCTTGTCTAGCTAAATTGAATGAAATTATATTTTTATACAAAAACATCTCAGATGGAATATCTATCGTACTTTATGGAACTTTAATGTTTCTCCTACTTTTGACTTTTTTATAATGTTGCAATATCAAGTAGTAAATGATTACTGTCACCCGTGAATGTAAGTAACCACAGAAGTAAGCTGGTCGCCTCATATAAAAGTGAGTCGGCAACCACACCCTTTCACCGCAACGTAAGAAACGCTCCACATGGAAAAATACGTATGGTAGTGGAACTTCCGTGGCCCAAGTATATGGTCGATTCTACCATCTTTAAGAATTCATAAGACTTTAGTTAAGCGCGATTGTGTTCTACGTTTTAAGGACATTACGTAGACACACGAGATGTTCAGCATTAATCAAAATGATTAGCAGCATTCCCAAAAAAGCTATAATTAGGATTTCAAATCAATTCACTACACACAATCAATCACACAATCACACAATCACAATCACACAATCAACTGTTCATAGATTTCAGATTTATACTGTGTATAATAAATCTGTTATTATAAGTACAATTAAAGGTAGTATTATTGTAGTTACAATTAAAGGTGCCAAATTATTTTAAATGTTATGGAGTAGCAGAGGTCATTATAAGGTCTCGCTCCTTGTTCGTACTTTATAAAACCTTAAGAATTGGTCATTGTTAACCATGGCAATTTATCAATCCTTAATGAACAGAAATTATTTAACCAATATCTCATCTTATCCTCCCAGGCAAGAGTTTACGACCCCCATAAATTACGCGGATACTACCATACATCAAATACTAAGTGGTCGTGATGACAGTGATATATGATGTCATGTGTAGAGTACATCACGTCGTGATTAATTAAGTTTGTATACAATGATAGAAGATTTTTGGTTTTATACACTGTTCATGACGTACGCGTTAAACCCTTCGTGTAATTGGATATTGTTTATATGTACAAATGCACCAAATGGCGCCAAGATGGAGGGCGGCGGCAGAGGGCGCTAGAAGCGTAACAGCGGTGACATTGTTATATTTCAAAAGTTTTCCAGAAAATGTTGGCCTTTTTGTTTTGATCTGGAGCGCAACTTAGCCGTCTTTTCGCAATACGCCCTCCACAGCCCCCTCAAATTCAAAGCAGTGTCGCGGTTTCCCTTATTTTCACTCCCTATCGTAACCTAACATAAACAAGAACATTTTGTAAACAATTCTGGGATTGTTACATATGTATTACTCAAATGGTACCTCCATTGTTAAGTACGCATAGCTCTCTATAACAGGGATTTTCTAGAACTTGAATCATTCTCTACTTTACTATTTCACATGTTAAACACGGCCTTTGTTAAGTTTAACAAGCGCTGTTTAATTGTCAAATAGCGATATTCAAAAATTGATAAAACGAGTATGGTTCAATCGGGAAATTACTCCATCGCCTTACCTATTTTTATTGTGTAGCAGTTCTTGTGTTTCATTGAAAGTGTGGTTTACCTTTAAATACAGCGACCATTTTAATCCTCGAAAGTAGCAAGGTATCTGTGATTGACTTTAGACAGACCCTTGTTCAAAATGAATTTGCTTATACATATTCATAGGCAGTAGTGATCACTTATCATCAGGTGGCCTGCATTCTTGTTTGGCAAAATAAATATATTGCCATCAGGAACAATGGCTTACCCTATTACTAGTATCTGTTGCGAATCTATCAATTGGCTATTTGTAATATTTCCAATACTGAACACGGCACTGGATACACCACCCTTAAGGGGGTTTTTTTGAACGTTTTTATGAAAGTCTCGTCTTATGTTGTCAATCCCATAAGCACTATTAAACGAGCGCTATTTTATGATTACCACCAAGATCGATGATTTGCTCTGTCTAGTATCTGTAATAATATACTGTAATAAAAGCCTTAAGATGTTAACATTATTACGGAATGATTCTGACAACAAATGTTATAGTAACATGGTGTTCGACTAAAGAACTTGACGCTTCATGCCAAAAAACTTGACGCGTGAGATGTTCGTCTAACTACGTCATCTTTGGGAAGCTAGAAACGAGTCAATACAACCTGAAACAAGTTTATTTAACAAAATTATCTGTACCTTTAGTACAAGTTCCTCGTGACAATTATTTTTGCTTACCCTGAAGTCTAAATAAGAATTCTTCGGATAAGTATGGGTCCCTTTCATCACCCTTGAACTAGTGCCCGTTGTACAATTTTATTATTTCCTCAAAACATCATTTGTTAAGGTTTTGAAGGTGGTAGAACCAGTGTAGTTCGACCAGGGAAGTATACCGCAACACCTATTTCTAGCGTGAAGCATTTCTTTCGATAGAAGGGTATGTTACCGGCACACTGTCTCATTAGGCGACCATCATAGTCTTCGGGAGTAGCAACGCATCTATGATAGACTTCAGATGGAACCCATGTTCTCCATGTAGTTGCTTACAAAAGTCCATGGGCGATAGTAACCACTTACCATCAGGTGGACTGCATGCTCGTTTGCTTCTTCAGACATAAAAAATAAAAGTTAAAAATTGCAAAGAAAATATAATTTCGTACATTTTTGGTCTCTATATGATCGCATCTTATCGGGTGTTTAAAATAATTATACTAACAAAAGGATTAATGCATTCTACAAAAGCAATTAACTAAATTCAACTGCAATTTCTAAAGGAATGCAAATGTTTCATGGAATTCAAATTATTTAAGTGCAATGAACTGGAATTGTTAGTTGGTGGAACCAGTGTAGTTCGACCGGGGAAATACCACCGCCACACCTATTTCTAGCGTGAAGCATTTCTTACGTTTCTATGGAAGGGTGTGGTTGCCAGCACACTTTTGCATGAGGTGACCATCTTAGTCCTCGGAAGTAGTAACGCATCTGTGTTTGACTTCAGGTAGAACCTATTTTCTACATGAATTCCATGGGCGGCAGTGACCACTTACCATCAAGTGGACTGCAGGCTCGTTTGCTACATCAATATTATAAAAAAATGAATGAATAAATGTAATGTTAGGTTATTTTACAAGATGTCCCTGTAGCCTCGGGGTCAGAATAGGGCTACGGTATCCCCTGCCTGTCGTAAGAGGCGACTAAAAGGGGCTTCCGGGGTTGCAGACGGCTAGAGTGGGAGCTCGAACCGTTCGGTCAGGCAATCCCGGGAAGGACGCCGGTATGTGTGGTCGCATACCGTTGTAAAGATTAGACGGAGCGGTGGGCCCAGCCGCCCATCTGGGAGGAGCCCGATGGGGCAGCGCGCTCGAGGATTCCGGTTGAAGTCGTTTCGAGATCCCGGAGTCCTCCTTTTCCCTGCGTCGCTTCCACGGCGTCGGGTACCTTTGGAAGGTTTCCCCCTAGAAAACAAAAAAAAAAAGGTTATTTTACAAGAAATGGTTCTGCCAATAGTCATTAAAGGGAAGGTCTTGAATCACTTTCAATAAGGGTACGAATTTACACAAAAGTAATTTTAGTAAAAGGGCGCCATTTAGGAGAGGGCTTTATCCAACTGTGGACTTCAAAGGCTGTTGGATGGATGGATGAAATTTTCTTAAAAAATATTTTACTAATATTAACCATTAATTAAATATTATAATAATCTAGTTATTTGGAACGTACCCGTTAAAGGTAAAATATGTTTAATAGCTAAGCTGCATTTAAAAGCATAGCGGGTATTTTGACAAAGACATCTGACATTTTTAACGTTATGTGTTTTCATTACAGGGCATTGAATGTTCTATTTCGTTTATTATGTATGTATTTCTATCAAATGCAAGGTAGTGTGTTTATTGTGTTTTAGTTGATTTTATGTATGTTTTATGCATTATTTGACAAAAATATTAACATTGCGTAATCGTTCTCTACATCAACTATAACCGTGCGTAATTTCATACTCCTCCGTCTGCGGCAAGTATCATAAAACGGATCACAAGTTTTTGCTTCACGTAATATATAGATTCCTACTTCTTTCAATTGTGAACATTACATCAAAATAACTAAATTACGACAACGTGGATGAAATTTATATAAAAATCCCTTTCAGTATCTTTGTTTGCATTGTTACAATCATTAACCGTTTAATCTTCAAAGTTCGTTAAAAACCAGTCATATTTTCCCTGTTAAATACCGTTCAATAGCATATTGGTATAGGCCAATTCAAGTCGAGAAAGTAAATAAAATGAAAAATTGCATTCACTAGACAAATGGATGTCGTGTTGTGAGCTTCGCCAAACTTTATACGTCTAATATTGTTGTGCCAAAAATATTTTTTACCAAATAATTCGACCGCATATACTACCGTCGTATCTATTTATAATTTAGTCTGACGTAGATTTCGTTGAGTTTAGTAAAAAGTGTACCTACTTTCTAGTTAAGTAGCATATAAGGCACTTAACTTAATTTTGAAGGATGCTAATGAATACGTGATCGGTTTTAGGTGGAACAGGCATTCTGCTTCTCGTCAACCTATTATGGTCCCACTGCTGGGCATGGGTCTTCTCTCAGAATAAGAGAGTTTAGGTCATTATCCACCGCGCCGGCCAAGTGTGAATTGGTGGACACACACCTCCCAGAATTTTTTTTAAAGGATTCTCGGGTGTGTAGGTTTCCTCACGATGTTTTCCTTTACCGAAAAGCAGCGATAATTAATTTCTAATACGCACATAAATCAGTGGTGCGTGCCTGGGTTTGAACCTCGGATCTCCCGATTGAGAGGGCAAGTTTCAACCATGAGGCTATCACTGCTCTAATTCTACCTAAAAAAAATCGTATATAACTGTCTTTCAAAATGTAGTTACATATGTCCGTGGGTGGTAATTGCCCGGTACCATCACTACATGGCTGATTTCAACTATGATTAAAAAAATACCATCCTAACAGGCACGGAATCTGAACCCTGGTTAGGCGGGATATACCTAAATATAAAAATTGTTATTTTCTACGTATGTGTTTCCGTAGTATCAGAGACATAAAACAAGCAGCTGAGTATAAAGAACACCATTTTTTTTTTCAATTTCATTTAAAAAACCACTTGGATTTCATTGAGATCAACTTTAATTTTCGAACAACTTTCATTCAGATTAAGAGTAGATTATAAAGGACATGCCTTACACACTTAAAACTACAAAACACAATACAACATAGTTATTAATAACATTTTTCCCATCAATATTTCAACGCAAACAAATTCTCAAGATCAAGGCTTTATCTCGAGAGGACTGAAAACATCTTCGAGCTTGTTTCTTAGACACTTGGTGATAACATCTATACTAATTAACCTACGTCAGGTTTTAACTAATGATCTGATACACAATATTGTTTCTATAGACCCTTCAATAAAAAGGCTACGTCTTTTGGTTTGAACTTTGCACTTTTCGTTCGCTTAACTAAGTGATTTAAAATTCAGTCTTCATAGGAGATTCGTAGCTAAAATCAGGGTACATTCCACTAATATTTCGACGTTTTATGTTGTTTATGAGATTTCGATTTAGGAAGTGGTAGAATGCGTGTGGTCCGAGGTGACCACCAACTCACTTATTTCTAGCGTTAGTTCTTGCATTTTCGTGAAAGGGCGTGGTTGCCAGCTCAATTTCTTTTGAGGTGGCCATCCCAGTCCGAGGGAGTTGTAAATAAATTCTGTTAGTAAACCCTGTTCTATTTGAACTAGCTTCCAGATGTCTATGGGCGGCAGCAACTACTTTTCTCATTTCAACTTTCTTCTAATTGTAATGCACCTTGGTATGTAAGAAACGAAGATCTACATCGGGACCTTCAGACCTTGTCAAAAAAGTAATTTATACTTATGCAGAATGTCATCAAAAAAGACTTCACCATCACTTAATCTTATTAATATCGAGGCCATCCAGCTCCTCGATACGACGGATCTACTGAGAAGACTCAAACGGACTAAGCCCTTTGAGCTAGTGATATAACATAGTGTAGTGTTAGTGAAATAGTGACTTAATTGAATCATAGAACACAAGAACAATGTGTCTACTTTATGTTAGAATAAAGGAGTGCAGTGTCAATGGACGCATAAACAATTATTTAGCAGTTTAAGTTAGACTACAATTGCTCATTAGCCTTATATAAGGCTAGGTTGTAATTAATATGAGGAACCCTATTACTTATTCGGTAATATATATATTAATTAAAGAAAAAATAATAAAAAAAAACTTTCAACAGTATTAAAAAGATTATCGTATATCTTGGCCGATCGAAACATTGCGATGTAAGGATGTAACACGCCTGAAAAAGTTTTCAAAAATGTATGTGAAGTTTACGATTGCACTTGGCAAATGTGATGGATTATATACTGAAATCAAATCGATTGAAAATAATGATGATCATAGATTATGCTTGTAATTGCTAATTTACAGTCATAGTTTTAAACAAAATAGAAATCATTCCTAAAAACCTGACAAAAGGTCGAATGGTGATAGTGACCTCTACTTCAAGCAAAGTTGACTTAATCACTTCCTATAGGACCTCGTTAGAGCTACTACAGATCATTACTCATTCATTTTAACAATTTCCTTTAGCTCACGCATAATACGTACACGCAATCAACTTGTGTGAACTATTTTAAGAGCAAATTACTAGTGAGGCTTTCAATTTAACGTATAAATATCAGACATCTTTGAAGTTATAAGGGTAAAATCTAAATCGTATGATTACAACCAGTAGATTATATTTATATAAAAAAAATATTAAAAAAAATACAAACGAGTTCCATGCCACAAAAAAGTAAAAAAAAAATGTTGGTTTAGAACATACGCAGTACTTTGTACATAAATATATATTATGATATACACGGAGATTAATGACAATTCTCTTTTCATATGACTAAATTAGAAAATAACGTGGACTGTGATCCACTTGTTCACAAGTGCCCACTACCATGCACACCTCTTAGTAACTTCATATACAGTAGAAATTATATATGTCGCACCCTTGCTCAAAAAAGAAATAAGTTAAAACTAATTACTAATTAATAATAATTAAACAGAGTCAACATATTTGACGTATAATTAATTCTATTTTTTTCACACTAGATTTATAATTCATTCATCCGTTCCGATCACAGGGCAGCTGGAATAAATCTCATTTTGGAATAATTATGTATTTTTGATAGAGAGCAGTGATAGCCTAACGGTTGAAACTTGCCCTCTCAATCGGGAGATCCGAGGTTCAAACCCAGGCACGCACCATTGATTTATGTGCGTATTAGAGATTAATTATCACTGCTTTTCGGTAAAGGAAACCATCGTGAGGAAACCTACACACCCGAGAGTTCTCTCTAACTCTCTCATTCTGAGAAAAGACCCGTGCCCAGCTGTGGGACAATAATGGATTGACGACATGTATTTTTAACCCGACTTCAAAAACGTTATCAATTCGGTTGATATGTTTTTTAATGTCTATTTTCCATAATGTCACAGTTAACAAAAACTTATAAATATAAAAAAAAAATAGTTGTAAGTTGTAACAATGACTGTAAGATTTTGGTCAATACCAGACAAAGCTTATTGTCGCCGACCAAAAGCGGGATAACTCGTGGTTTCGTAAGGATTGTTGTAATCCTTTTCACAAATAGTTTACTTTGTAAACCCTTTGAAAGTTACATAATTCAACAGTCTCAGGTAACCGTATTTACACACGAAAAACATGGCGTATACTAAACTGTATAAATATCGCAGAAAGGGACGCGGACCCTTTTGTAGTAAGTGTACTTATTTACATTACGTACAAGCTACTGTAATATTATTTTATGATTTCAGTCCTCAATTTTACTACTGAGATGTTATTTCACTTCAATGTTAGAGTGTACAAAATCATTATACTTCATACTAATATTATAAAGGCAAAAATTTTGTGAGCGTGTATGTTTGTTACTTCTTCACGTGTAAACCGGCTGGAGCGATTTTCATAAAATTTGGTAGGGAGTTATCTGATACTCTAGATTAACATATAGGCTTTTTATTGTGGGAAAATATCTTATTCCCACGGGACAATCGATTTTTGAAAACGCAGGCGAAGCTGCGGGATTCAACTAGTACATAAAAAACTACTAAACTAAATTTTTAACTTTAAATTATTGAATAAATATTCACGAGGAACATGAATGGTTGCACAACGTATTTACTTTCGATCGTAACCAAGTTGCAAAGTAAAGCTAGGCTGGATACGGTCAGGAGTTGGATGGGTAACCGTTAGTAGGTATGTAATCCGGTTCCTTGTTCGGGAGGGCTCGTTAAACCGTTGTTTTTGGTTGTTGTCTTTAGGCAGCAGTCATTAAATGCTGTAAAGGTTAGTTGAAACATCCGGAACGCGTTAGCTAGTATATATTTTGTACCTACGTTCGTTTACAAACCCATGCTGTAGCAATATTGTGGACTTTGTGTATATGAGTAGTTTTCAAAGTAACTAACTGATGTTTTTATAAGATTGAAGTATTAAAAGGGCATGCAGTCCATCTGATAGTAAGTGGTTACTGCCGTGCAACATCTGTATTCAGCTCCATATAGGAAGATAACTATTCCATCTGAAGTCAATTACAGATGCGTTGCCACTCCTGTAGACAAAGGTTGCCTCATATGAGTTTTTGTAAGCAGCTATTGCTTCTGAAGTGTCTATGGGCCTGCCACATCGCTCGTAGGGCCGATAACTAATGGGCAAGAAAGATCGTGAGATCTAGATCTCGTGATCTTGAGAGGTGACCACGTTTAGGCAAAAGGAACATAGGTTGTCCCCCACCAAGGTAGACCGATGTCCTAAAGAAGACGGCAGGAAACCATTGGATTTAGAGGGCACAGAATTGATTGAAGTTGAGCCATTTAAGGGACGCCTACGTCCAGCAGTGGACCTCAAAACGCTGATGAATGCATAGATGGATAGCTTCCATGGTATGATGATGAAAAGTATTTTTTATAACTAGGAAGGTAACAAACTACCATGCTGTCCACCTATGGAAATTGACCTCTATTATATAACCAACCAAGGCAAGATTAGTCGTACATCAAATTGACAACAGATGCGTTGGTACCCCTGCATCAGTCTTATTTTAATGCTTTGAAGATTTACTTTTATCTCCTTAACACAACAGTATTTAAAACTGCTGTTAAAATAGACCATATAGATATTACATTTTAGATTTTTTTATTTAACGTCAAGAAAATTGTATATATATATATATCTTTCCTGTAATGTATTAGGCACCTAAAGGCACTTAATTATAAGCGCAATCAAAATATAATTATGTTGCGCGTGACTTCTAAAGACACATCATTTCCGTTTAATAAAAATAAAACAAGAGAGCAGCTGTGATTGACAACAAAGGGTGATTATCTCTTTGAGGGATCAAAGTGTGCTCACAAAGGACAGCTTAGTGTCGGCACAAGAGGGGTTGATTGCCGAGAAAAGGCTTAGAGGGTTACATTATTATGTTGGTAATATTGTACGCAAAAATAAGTTTTGCTTTGAGTATATTTAAAGCATCAGGTAGACTGCATGCTCGTTTGCTACTTCAGTCGGATAAAAAAAGATTATGGTCTAATACTCCCCCATTCTAAGAGAAGAACCGTGATTAGCAGTGGGACAATAATGGGTTGACGACGACGCTCCATTCTAAGAGAAGACCCGTGCTCAGCAGTGGAACAATAATGGGTTGACGACGACAAAGTATTTTTTCGTTTACTCGCTTGTTATCAGTGGTATTTTTGAAGGTGGTAGAACCAGTGTAGTTCGACCGGGGAAGTACCACATGAGGCGACCATCATAGTCCTCGGGAGTAGCAACGCATCTGTGTTTGACTTCAGATAGAACCCATGTTCTGTATGAAGTTGATTACAGATGTCCATGAGCGGCGGTGACCACTTACCATCAGGTGGACTGCATGCTCGTTTGCTACTTCAGTCAAATAAAAAAAAAAAGTCTGACAGCTATTCCAATGCAAGTAGCGTGTCATCTGCACGTAAATTCACGATTACATGCACTATTTATTTACACGAACACCTACCTACATGAGTAATTGCCTAAGCCAGTACCTTGTACAATTAATTCAACCGATCCCAGCCTGATTTTATGTTTTATTTTATTTTATGGACCTATGATTACAGGTGTATGAAAGTAATACTAGCGCTATCTTTAAATTGTACTGTAATTAAATTGTACGTGCCTAGTTCATTTAATGATAGGATTATTACTACCTTCTGTATGTTTTTGCTCAATCAAGTGGATTTTGGTAGAGGGGTCTTTTTACTCACTGACGACTCACATGCCGGAGCGGTTACCATACCGGTCTGACGTGCAATAGGTCCCGGGTTCGATTCCCGGCCAGCCAGGTATCTGAATGATGAGTTTAAATTCCTGTTCTGGGTCTGGGTGTTTGTGTATTCGTCTTGTGTGTGTCTATGGTACTCACGACACAGGAGGAAATCCTACTGTGGGGCTATGAGGGAAGAAAGGATGTTTTTACTCACTAATATTCTTTCCTTCCATCCTCGGTGACCTGACTACGCATATAAGAAAACTTTTGTGATCTCGAATCAAACGCGCCGGTGTTTCTCTTCCTTGCCATTAGGTCCTCATCGGAGCGAGTAACCCCACTTCTTGCATTATAAAATATTTTGTGGTAGTGAAAATATCACCCATTCAAAGTTGCAAGTTGAAAGTCCCTTCCGGAGATTGCTTGATGAATCGGAACGGGAATTGCCGTCGTCCCGGCTAGCGAAGTAAAGTGCCAAATAAGTCAATCACTCAAAATACAACGCGAGGAACTCTTTGCGCTTGTCCTTTGAAAGTAGTAGAATCAGCATGGGTTGACCAGCGAGGTACCGCTTTCACATCAATTTCTAGCATTAAGCAGTTCAAACGTTTTCTTTAAACATCCCGGTTGCCAGTTCTCTTAAATATAAGGCGACCTTCTCAGACCTCAAAAAGGGTAAAACATCTGTCATGGTCTTGTGGTCACGCCACACTTTTTTAAACGCTAGTAAAGTAATATGCAAAATAAGTTGATCTTTTTTTTGTTTCTAATTTTTTGACTTCTACAAGTATAAAAACTGGTTACGTGCGAGTTGGACTTGCGCATGCAGGGGTTCCGTGCCACTACCTTTTGAAGGTTTCCCCCTCGAACAAAAAAAAGGGGTTCCATGCCATTATCTTTAAAAAAACTGTAATAAATCACGTGAATATATATTTTACAATGTAGTTAGTATTTGTTGTTCGCTATAACAACACAAATAACATCATGGTTCACGAGATACAAGCCTCGTAACATACAGATTGACGACGGAGACTTAGTAACACGTCTCCATTTGGATACGGACCCCTAAGAAGACAGGAGTCTTGTGGTTTCAGCAGCTATGAAGCATTCATCACCTATATGTTATATCTCCAGCGATCGCGCTGTATTTTTTGGTCTTCGTAAATAAGACGTTCTACTTGGCACTCAATATGATTAGGGATCAAAATTAGTACTAATATCATATATGAATAACGTTTTAGACGCACGTTCATGGTTTACTACTAGCGACCACTTTTTAATAATCAACGGGTACTCACGATATGCGGTTTTTGAATTCTTTAAGAATTCTTTTTGCCGATATTTCGACCCAGTTACATGGATCGTGGTCACGGCGAAACTGCGGCGGCGGGGAGAAACCGTTGACAAGCACTATTCTTAAAGAATTCAAAACCCGTTTATTATTATAATGTATCAATTCCGCGATAATACTAGTCTAAAATCATATAGCGACCACTTATTTAAAAACATATCTTTTTTATGTTCGCCTTACATAAACATATGAATGGTGTTTTTTTCATAATAAATTATAAGTTTTGCATCGTATAAATCGACAGAAAAACCATTGGCTTGGAACCTCCGTGACACTACACCATTAAATATAACCTAGTTTCTTACACGTCATACTTTTTGTATTTCAATGATGTGTTTCATGGAAATACCAAGAATGAAATCATTACTTATTTTCCATGAACAAGTAACTTAGCGTTAATTAATTAAAGAAACGGTTTCTAAAGTATATAGAAACTTAAACAAGTATAATATGTGTATAGTGGAGTAGAAATGGGGTTCGATTATGACGACGCTTTTGTCTCCTTTAACTCTTGCAGCCGCTATAAGCGTCGCTGTGCCCCTGAATGTCTGTCTTTTTAGTAATAGACTAGTATCTATTAATAAATTGAAAAGTAAAATATGCAATTATAATTATTTATTTATTTATGCAGTATTTTTTCTTTGACATTAATTCAAGTTTTTTCTT
The DNA here is from genome assembly GCA_949699795.1 of Spicauda simplicius. Taxonomy (NCBI): domain Eukaryota; kingdom Metazoa; phylum Arthropoda; class Insecta; order Lepidoptera; family Hesperiidae; genus Spicauda; species Spicauda simplicius. The sequence goes on from OX453062.1 coordinate 3,243,658, forward strand.
TGATACTTTCTCATAAACAGCTGCTTACATATTCGTCCGATATCCGAGCAGCTCGTCTCGATCCGTGCGAGCTTCGTACTGTGGTACCATATACATACACGTTAAGCGAGCGCACGTCCATGCTACATGGTAGGCGGAGTGGGGGTGTTAGATTTTTTTGTAACAGAATTTTTTGACTAGGTAGCCGCGCTCGAAGCCCGCGATAAAACTATGAAATAGCTTAAAAGCTATACAACGAAAATTATTTGCATTCATATGTTTAAAATTTATTTTATTTAAGTTTGAATTTTCCAAAAGTATATTTATAATATTCAGAAAATACTGTTAACATTAATGCACACTACACTGGAAAATACCAAAGGGAATAAAGCTTTTAACCGCTGAAACAGGATACGGGTTATCATTTTATTCATGGCACAAATTATTAAACGTATTGTTTATTGCCGTTGTAGGCAATATGTTTGGAATTTAAATTCTGTTGCATTACGCTGTTGGAATTCTTTATTATCTCTATCTCTACTAATATTATAAATGTGAATGTAAGTTTGTTTGTTACACTTTCACGCCAAAAATACTCAACCGATTATCATATAACTTTGTACCTATACATATTCTTAGTAGTATTAGAAAAATTGTGTGGCACTCGGGGACTGCCGCGGTAAAGCCACGGTAATAGTATTTACTACTTTGGTAAAGCTATTGAATAGCATTTTGTATCAACTTATGCTATTATAATTCTTTATTAATTTATGCAGTATTTTTTTCTTTGATATTTATTCAAGTTTCTTCGTTTGATACTACATATTTTCTCACAAACCGCTGGTTACATATTCGTCTGATTTCCGAGCAGCTTGTCTCGATCCGTGCGAGCTTCATACTGTCGTGCCACATGGGACGCGGAACATGGAAAGCGGAGTGGGGGTGTTAGGTTTTTTTCGTTATGGAATTTCTCGATTCAGCCGCCGCGCTCAAAAGCGCCAAAAGCTATGTAATAGATTATAAAACTTAGGATTCTTTTTATCAAATAAATGAGTATAAAAATATTTTGTGTGTAGTAATTTTCAATACTGAATCACGTTGATTCTGTTCTATTGGAATGTAAAGATTCTTTATATTGACTTAAGAGCTTCAACGAAAGCGAAGCCGCAAGTAAAAACTAGTAGGGAATGAATAAAATGGCTTTAGAATGAGCATAGTCAACACTTTCATGTAAATAACTTTCGTAGGGTTTCACAATGATACCATTCGGATTATATGAAGGTTGATATGTATTTGAGATTAACATATCAGTTATTCGTAATAACTAGCGGTTAACATTTTGAATATGGTGTTCAAAGTCGGGTCTATCGCTACTACATATGAGTAGTTTAGTGTCTTTATCAACAGACATAGCATAAAATATGAAATATAGAACATTATCGATTTTCCACATAGTCGTCGTCGTCAACCCATTATTGTCCCACTGCCGGGCACGGGTCTTCTCTCAGATGGAAAGATATAAGCCATTGTCCATCGCGCTGGCCAAGTGCGAATTGGTGGACTTCACACACCTCCGAGAACATTTTTTTAAAGGACTCTCGTGTGTTAAAGTTTCCTCATGATATTTTCCTTCACCGAAAAGCAGTGATATTTAATTTCTAATACGCACATATTTTTTGAAAAATCAGTGGTGCATCTCGATCGGACCTTCCGATCGAGAGGGCAAGAAGACACTGCTTTCAGTTAGTGATGGAGGTAACTTATGAACACGGGCACATTTTAAATGATCTATAGGACTAGAATAGGATCCATCGGAATTAAGCATGTATATCAACGATATTATTTCGTACTTTTTGGATTTTTACTACTTCTTCTTCTTCTTCTGAAAATTATATGTCTTGTTTCCAGCTGCCGGTATAAATGAAACTTGCTCGTTCAACGCACAGTGCGAAGACGTGGTGATGAAGACGGAGTGTCGGAACGAGAGATGTGCTTGCAAGTACGAGATGGTCGCCGAAGTGACGGTAGATGGCGGTATTGTGTGCAACCGTAAGTATCCCTCGTCTTTGTAGAATCCTTAAGGTCAACGGTGGATGTTCAATCCATAGTCTTTGCTCCACACCAAGTAAAGAGACCGAAGAAACAAGACGAGGGTTGCCATTACCAAATACAAGATGTTAGCTGAAATAACGGTAGATCGTGTGCAATCGTGAGTATCCTCCAATTATATGTTGGCATAGGTAGATCGTAGATCACCTTTGCAATATAGCCACAAATAAATCAAGAGATTAGTCGGGATCTTTGCACTACAGCCAGCAAAAAAAGTTATCGATACTCAAAATACAGCAGCTGGAACTCGTAGATATGTAACCTAAGAAATTGTTTTTTTTTTTAATCCAAGTGAAGTAGCAGATGGACCATACAGTCCGTTTAATTGTAAATGGCTACTGCTGCGCAAGGACATCTGCAAACAACTTCATATAATACAGGGAATCTAACTGCATTGAACTGAAGATGGGTTGCTACTTCCGAGGACTAAGAAAGTCGGTTAATACGAAACTGAGCCGGCAACAAGAAGTGTCCTTCGCATCCGAATTCTTACCCTGATATTCTAGATATTTCGTTTTTGCCGCTTTCTACGATAATAGTCCCCACTAGCAAAATCCCTCTGTCGTGTACAGACTTAATAAACGAAACGAATAAAATACTATACAGAACATTAGAAATTATCTTTCGAATCGCTGCTCGGATTAAAACAACAACATAATATTAAAAAATGTTGATTTTATTGGAAAACGGGTAAAATTAAACAATGCGTTTTGTTTTTATCTTTTTGATCAATGATAAAATATAAATATTTAAGTTCCCAAATCTAGATCTTTTATGATAAAATGATGTATCGTTAACATAACATGGATGAATTCTGAATTAAACACTTAGGCAGTTATTCATACAAAGAAAACCTTCATAAATAAAAAATAGAACGTCGAGCGAATTTTCAAGCGCTATCGAATAACTTTGGTTCATAAAAACATTGTTGTTTTCAGCGGAAAAGCAGATCGAGGAGTCTACAAGGACCCTCGACCCAGCGATGATTGGTGTGCTGGTCGGCATGGCTCTTATGTTCGTCATCATTTGTGTCGTACTTCGTTTGTTTAGCAGGTAAAGTGTTTTATATGCTCAGGTAAAGTTTCAGTCGCTCGCCATATTTTATAAAGATAGATTTAGATAAGCGAGGAGCTATGTATTACCTCTATTATATTGATTTATATTACCTCAGGCATTTTTGAAGTGAAACTTCTTTAGGCGCATGAGGGTAAAATTTTTACAGATGAAACGTCACGCCGGTATGCAACGGAAGTGTCGGAAAAGAGAGAGAGAGTGATCGAGACCGATTGAGAGAGAGTAAGACAGGGCGAAGGTAGCATGAGCAACTAGCCGTGGAGTGAGAGTAGGGAGCAAGCGAGTGAGAAAGATTGAGAGAAAAAGTGAGACAGAGCGAACGTCGTATCACGCCTTTTTCCCTTCCTCTTAATCTTGGAAATTTAAAGTTTTAGATTTGTATAAATATGAACAAGATTTATAAATTAGTTCGCCAAAGAAGTTTCACTTCTGACATGTGTACTTTGTACGCACGCATGTTTTTTTTAATACTAAAGCAGCATACGTTATACCTATATGAAAAAAAAGGTTTATTTTTTCACTTGTCATTTTAACCTAACCAACTTGTATGTTTTTTAATGAAAGTTTTTGTTGTGTAATGTTGAGAACAAATTATCATATTTTCTAACCAAACTGAAATGAAAGAATGTATCTGATAGTAGATACAATTGAAGAGCATTTTTAAACAATAAACTATAGCAAAATTTGATAAACATATTATTACTGCTTAAAATACATACTTTATATGAGAGCCGCTTAAAATATAGTTATAAAATGTTCTTCTATTTCAATTCTAGGTCTTTTTGGATTAAACTGTATAGTTTAAATTTAAAATGTAAGCACTATGAATTATTCTATTATGCTGAGAAAGGATATGTTGTTCCTGTAGCTCCGGGATCAGAATAGGGCTACGTCATCCCCTGCCTGTCGTTAGAGGCGACTAAAAGGGGCTTCCGGGGTTGCAGACGGACTAGAGTGGGAGCTCGAACCGTTCGCTCAGGCAATCCCGGGAAGGACGGCGGTATGTGTGGTCGCATACCGTCGTAAAGACTAGGCGGAGCAGTGGGCCCAGCAGCCCATCTGGGAGGAGCCCGATGGGGCAACGCGCTCGGAGGATTCCGGTTGAAGTCGTTTTGAGATCCCGGAGCTTTTTAGCGCCGAGGACGGCCACCGGGGGGTTTTAGTGCGGTAAAAATCCCACATAACCCTGCGTCGCTCCCGCGGCGTCGAGTACCTTTTGAAGGTTTCCCCTCAAGAACAAAAAAATAAGAAAAGATATGTTGTTTTACGCATTTATTAAGGGGGTATTCTAGTCTAGAAATTAATTAAACTTTAAACGCGTTTTTCTCGAAACTACTTTTTTCGATACGGTCATGCAGTTATCTCAGGTTGTAATCGGTCGATTTGCTTGAATCACTAATAAACAAAAATTGAAAATTTCGGATCTGTAATATTTTTATAAAATTGGAGGTAGTAGAAAAATGAGTGAAAAATCGACTTCAATTTTTAAAAAGTCGCCATTTTGTGAAAAAAGGATAATTTCAAGTTTTGTGCGCTAATGACATTTGTACTGATCAATAGTTTGTCAATGTTTTCTTTTACAAATGGATACAAGGGTAGAAATCCTTCTCACAATGATAGGGCCTTTTCTTTTTTGCCTCTACTTTAATAATATCTATTTGAAAAAAAAATGTTGAAATGTATTTTATTATAATTTTGAAATATCAACAAAAAAAGATAATAAATTGTATAGTAAAAAAAAATAACTGCTTCTTTTATATAAATTGCCAGAAAACGCTCGAAATTCGGACCTTTAGACTGGAATACTCCATTAATAGTTTAACTTTTTAATTTCAGGGCCAGGTGGAGGGAGAACCGAACTATTTTCAACACACCCAACCCTCGGCTAATGAACGTGTCACTGCTCCGGGACTCGAAACTGTTGCATTCACAGGTATGATGTAATTTTATGGGGTTTAATTTTTTTTTATCTGATTGAAGTAGCAATCGAGCATGCAATCTACCTTGGAAAGTGATCTCTGCCGCCCATGCACATCTGTAAGAAACTTCAAACAAATTAGGGTACACAGACAGGGACAGGGAAACAGAGTAGGGTACCCCTACTCTGATACAACCACCATGAAGTGGTACAACCAGTGTAGTTCGATAGAAGTGCCACCGCCACACCTATTTCTAGCGTGAAGTATTTCTTGCGTTTCGATCAAAGGGTGTGGTTGCCGGCACATTTTTAAATGACCCTCATAGTCCTCAGGAGCAGCAACGCATCTGTGATTGACTTCAGATAGAACTTCTGTTCTGTGTGAAGGTGCTTACAGATAAACAAATACAAAGATGACACACCCAGAATGAAATTTTAAATTCAATATCAAGTTATATGCCAGCTCAGAATCAGCATGTCAGGCTGGTATAGTGACTAGTACTCTGACACGTATTTCAGGATCGCCGCGGCTCCCGAGTGAGCATGCGTCCTCCTTCACGACAGGCCAGCCAACAGGAACTGAGACCGCATTCGCCAAGTCCAGGTAATCTAAACACAATAAGAGACCTACTAATGTTATTTCATCATATGAAAAGTTTATCTACTTAGCAGTTGCTTGCGTGACTTACTACTAAGTATTTCATAAGGGACCATTATGAAAAAATTGTGTGTGAAAGATAAAACATACGAACTCGTTGTTGAGGTCTTAGTATCTGATATTTACTAGGTATCGGTGATATTAGAGGTGATCATTAGGTATCTATAGCTAGAATATACATTATCACATCGATTTAACCTTGAACCTTGAATTGATGAAAAAGTTTTCATCAATTCATCAATTGATGAAAAATATTAAAATATCTTTACTATGTAAAATGGATTTATTGGAGTGACAAAAAACAGTTATAGTATTATAATAAATGTTAACAATAGACCTTTTCATTCCTAGGTAGATCAATTTAATGTAACGTAAGATGAAAGATCTCATTATGAAATGGTTTTAAACTAAACTTTTAAAAATTGTATTTCATTACTACCTTAATATTTAAGAACACGATTGATAACTTAAAATCATGCAAAAATACGGGCAGCACACGAAATTATAAGGCAAACGCGGTTGATGAAAACACGTTAGCAAAATTTCTTATATATGCATAACATTTTGATTCTACTCGTTGATGATAAGAGTCTTATATAAAGGGTATTTTTGTCATCTCGTCATTTTTTATTTGCTTTATATCTAAACTATAATCAAACACCGTTAAAATTTGAATACAACCTGATACTTGTCAGATTACCCTGATAAAAAACGTTTTTTTTTTTAACTAGATACATAAAAAAGTAAGCAAAATAATCTGCTTTATTCCAAATACATGAATTTAAGCCATAAATCAGATAATGCACATATTTCAATACGTTATAAAATTGAAACTTCTCCAAAACTTTTATCAATGAGTAAAATCACTTTATTATACAACACCATCAAACCTACACTGACTCCTATTACTTATTCAACCAACACGCCCATGTTATGGTATCCATTGTGACTGTTATTCATACATGATTCCATTTATCGACAGCACGCCATCACCAAAGCCATCAGCTTCACCGAAAACCCTCAGGTTACTTGATTGTTTCATTTTGCTTCATCTGATATATTTATTTATATATTTAATTACGCAATTAATTATATAATTGACGATGAGGTAGAAGAGCATGTTATAATTAAAATACTTGTAGTGTTGACGGAAGTTAAATAAAAAATTGGAAACTTCCATTTTTTAATCTCTTAAGCTTTTGTTTGATCTAGGTTATGTACTTTATGAGATTTTCATAAAAGAATCTGATATAGAAAAATAGTTAGATGAATGACAAGAAATGTTTAAAGATGAGAGGCATATTGAAATTTCATTGCTTTGGAGAGTAGAAGAATTAATATAGCTGCTAAAGCAATAGCATTAATCGCATTAAATGGATTTGCAGCTACCAAATGGCAACTAGAAATTATGGCAAACTACGACATTGTATGCATGACAAACTTGTCTAATAATATCATGATATGTAATATCTTATTTAAAAAGAAAGATATATTGCAAAACTTTTAGATGAAAAACATAGAGCATGGGTCATGGCTACCTTAGAAAAGCATGATGATGAAAAACATGTGCCATTTTTATTTACAAATTCAGAAGAATTCTTTAAAACTTACATCTACCTCATTCGTCGCCGTTATTCTTATTTTCATCGCACGCTGTACACCCGTGTATTATTTGATTTTATCACATTGTATATATTTTTGTGTATTTGACACTGTGTGAAAAACAAAAACGTTAACAATAATCTTCAAATTTTAAACACACGTCACACTTTTTAGCATTGAATATCAACTATCTCTCTTTCACTGTTTGTGAAGTTTTAAATCGATATTTTAACACTTTATTTCGATTTTAATTTGTATATATTATGTATCAATTATTACTTTCAAAAACATATGGTTTCTCTTCTCCTATATTGAGCCACCCTAGGTAAAGAAAATGTTAAATAACCCAACGATAATATTATTGCTTGCGTCTTCTCCAAACCATGTCCAAATGACTGGCATCCTATCATTACCATTATCATAATTACAATCTCCTTCTCATTAAGCATGGTTTGAATCTTATTTATTTACAATAGAATTTATTCATTAAAAATGTAATACATACTCTAGGTACTGTAGAAGTCGGGTAGCTTTATGAACTAGACTAATGCTAGCCGACGAAAACTTGATTATTATACTAATAAGGCTGGCTTAAACTATTAGACGATAACAGCAAAAACATAGAAATGGTACTGAATCAACGCATGTGTGACTTTTTGCAAAATTTGAATAAATGCTATATGAACTTTTTTCAAAAGACCGAGTTTACAATGCACTAAAAAGGACATTAACATGTAAATGATTATTATGGAATGATTCATTATTTTTACATATATAAGATTTTTAGGTACTTTCAAGTTTACTTTAAAATTTAAAACCCATTCTTGGTATTTTTATATTGAGCTTACGTTTGATTACTCGGTTTCATTGAAATAAGTCTCTGGCATGCTATATCTGAATTAATGTTTCATAATTTTTCTTAGATATGCCTACTATTGCAGGATCTCGTCGTGGTTCTAGAACCAGCAGTGCACATTCGGCAACATCCTTAAGGTCTGCGACCTTGCGGTCTCCGACAGCGCCCGGGCCTACTTCGGTTACCGTGGAAATTCGGGCTCCTGATTCATAAATATTGGAATGGACATTTAAAAGACATGTTAAAACAACATGATGAATTAAAGAAAATATTAAAATAAGCAATGATAATAGTTGCGTATGCTTCAAATGATGAACAGTATAACATGCCAAGTGATAGGATTCAACTTCGGGATAGAAATTAAAATAAAGACATTTTGTCCAAATGTTTACAATATTTGTGATAAAATTTACCAATATATTAAGCTTAAAAATGTCGTGAATAAATAAGACTACTTGCTACGTTTTGGCAATAATATTGTGCACTTGTACCTATCTGTCTTATTCAGTCACTCGTGAAGTGCCTCTTATTCAATGCGTAAAGGTTTGTCTGTCATTAAATAATAGATTTAAAGCGAATTACATTTTAAATATTGATTATAACACAGATATAGATATAAAGCAGTTTATTATAATTATATCACGTTCACAAATACAAATATTGATACACTTTTTTTGATGATAGATGTAGGACACGGAATATTCAACGATATAATAGTCTAGAGATATAGAGTGAAATATTTTAGCTTTTTTAGCGTTAGAACGATCGCTTTTTGGCAGTTTTGTAGTTCGATAGTTTGAAAGTCTATTACTAAGAATAAGTAAATTTAAAGAATTATTTTAGATTAATCTTCGTTTTCAGCTCTTATAAGTACAAGCTAGATTTTGTGATTTTCTGCCTTAGATGACTTATAACTCACGATTCTATACAATATAAGCAATAAATAGATCTTAACTATATTATGGGGACCACCTCCATGTGCTGGAGTGATCTGAATTTTGATTTAGAATGAATAGAAACGAATAGTGGAGTCGGAATGGTCTGCTGCTTTTAATAATAAGACTTTCAAGTTCTAGCTTTAATTTGTGAGGAACGCAGCTTTCCTTGAACCATTACTATGAGAGATTTGTGAATCGAGCGTAAGTTTTCTTCTGTGTTTTCTCGTAGTACCTTAAACTTATTTCTTACTTAATAATGTGTAAAACCGGGGAAGTTTACACATCTTAGATAAGGCTTCGTTGCACCTCAGAAGCTTAGACCAAGTATAAATGCAATACGCACAATAAGTGACGTTGAAGCTGTAGATTTTCTTGTGGAGTATCTTTCGATCACTGACAATTGATTCTAATGTGTGTGAGTTCAAAAATGTCATCTTCATCAAACAATACGGTGTATACAACAATTTAGGGGAAGAATTGGGGTATGGACCGTATGAAATTCGCGACAACATTTTTGGATAATGCAAATAAAGTGTACTGAAGTAAGCTAGCTATTTCGAAAACTAAGCTATAGTATCTTCTAAAAATATGCTCACAACATAAATTATATATTTCGAACACTGTGCTAGTTATATATCTACTGAAAATGCTGTAATTTACTTATATGAACTTTTATTATAACTTATACTTCTGAAGAACGGTGTTTTATTTACCTATGTTTATTTTTATTTCCCTATTTCACTCTCCGTAATCCTTGATTATTCATTTTCACTCCAATACTTATTTGTTAAAACACTTATTTGTTAATGTTATTCTATACTAGGTGAACCCCGCAGCTTCGATTGTCCTATGTGAATAAGATATTTTCCCACAGTAAAAATTAGCCTATATGTTAATCCAGAGTGTCAGCTAACTTCCTATCAAATTTTATGACAATCATTACAGTCTTTTAGAAGTGAAGACAACAAACATACACACTTACAAACTTTCACTTTTATAGTATTAAATAATATATATAATGTTTATTTAGACCAAAAATATCGGGTTGTGTTGGTAAGGACCTTTGTGCTTCAACTCTAGTGGCAAACTGCTTTAACTGTTTCTGTCTAATAACAGCGTTAAGCTCTTATTACCACCCACATAATTTCGTAATTCAATATACATGCTCCATTGAAGCTGATCAAAGAGGCGTAGTCATTCTTCAGGTAACGCATTTTAGTTATTCCGTCAGCATCCATACCCTTAACCCTTATATTATACCCTTATCCATCCATCCATCCATATTATATATACCCTTATATTATACGCAAGAACTGTTTTATGCTAGAAATGGATGTGGTGGTCACTGAGAACATTTGTATATATGAGAAGGTTATATATGTTAAAGATTGGTCGCATACCGTCGTAAAGACTAGACGGAGCGGTGAGCCCAGCCACCCATCTGGGAGGAGCCCGATGGGGCAACGTGCTCGGTGGGTTTCGGTTGAAGTCGTTTCGAGATCCCGGAGTTCTCCTTTTTAGCGCCGAGGACGGCCACCGGGGGGGTTTTAGTAATATAATTATGTTAGAGACAATTAATCGATTTATCATGGTATACGAACGACATCATTCATATTATAAGAATATTACCACGTCAGTTGTCAATGTCAGAAAATCGGTAAACAGGGCTTGTGATGGATTTGACAATAAATACGTACATTGATTTGGAGTTTTTTTTTTTTATTTCTCACTGAAGTAGCAAACGAGCATGCAGTCCACCTGATGGTAAGTGGCCACTGCCGCTCATGGACATCTGTAATCAACTTCATACAGATGGGTTCTATCTGAAATCAATCACAGATGCGTTGCCACTCCCGAGGACTATGATGATCGCCTCATATAAAAGTGTGCCGGCAACCACACCCTTCCACCGAAACGCAAGAAATGCTTCACGCTAGAAATAGGTGTGGCGGTGGTACTTCCCCGGTCGAACTACACTGGTTCTACCACCTTCGAGAGTTAAACAAATATTGATATGTTGGACGAAAATGGCGACTATTCACATAACAATTCATAGGATTCTGCGACATATGCCTACATATATGGTGGTAATTATACTGCTCCAATTCACCCTTAAAAATAGGTAAGAATTTTAATCATTATGTAAGGATAAATAGAATTGCTCATATTGTTTGCAAAAAATTTGGTTATTAAAACCATAGAAATGCTTTTACCTAATATTTTTGATAGCGCACTAGTGTGTATTTGCAGACATTGTTTTAGCGTGTTTTAACTCTATCATAACTCCGTCATCTTTCGCTATAAAGTACAATTTATTTATGTAATTATACTTTAATGGCGAACGTTTTTTGTGAGGCGACAACATTACTTAGTAAAAAATAATGAACTAAGATATGTTTGTCTGCGAAAATTTTCGGGAGTACCAACGCATTTGTTGGCCTCATCAGATAAAGGCCTGTTCTGCATCAAATTGCTTACAGTCGTCTATGGACGGGAGTGGCAGTATGACGTTTGCTATTTTACTTTGAAAATGAATAAATTCTGCGCCGTCGTTTTATTTCGAAGCATCCATAACGCCATCTGTTAGTAAAACTATGAACAATTTGCATAACATAAAGAGCGAGGGACGCTTTTGTGACTAAGATAAAGTGCCACCTGTTGCACTGTTTAAGTTTTAGAGTTGGACTTTCAGTCAGTTGATACACTTTTATGAATTTAGTATAGATGTCGTTATTATAAATTAATCACACCAAAAAAAACCTGTCATTATTTTTTATGGTTCAGTACAACGTTCCGATAGTCTTAGGACCTGAATAGAGTTATCCGCTGCTTATCATTGAAGGATTATAAATGGTACTTCTGGAATTTGAACCACCTAATTAGCAATCGAAGCTAGGAAGCGAGTTAGAAAGGTTAATGCCAAGTGTAGCAGCATATGGTCGTAAACACCGGATGGTATGGTGCGTCGAAGTGTCCGCCTGGGCGGACTTAGAAGGCGTAACGAGCTCACAGGGCTCTGGTTACATTGATTTAGGGATCCCGTAGTTTTCTTCGTAACGTCGTGAATTGCCACCGAAGGTATATTACTGGATTAAATTTCACATAATCCAGTGTCACTTCCACAACGACGACTATCTTTTTAAGGTATCTCCACACAAAATGGTTTCGTACTAGTACAAGCCTCTTACCTTCGGGCAGTCGCTCATTCTTAGTCGTAAGAAGTATGTATTCTATAGCAGAGCTGTGGCTTGTACTGCAAAACAATACAAATATATGTGTATATAATCTTATAATCTCATAAAAATCATAGAATCTCCAAGTACCTATTTTATCTTACATTTTGTTTCGCTCTAAACCAGAATATCACAACGGGATTATATGACCCAGTTTCGATATTTCGTACCTCTCCACGTCAGACACATTTTTCGCCGGCCAACGTCGCTTTGACTGCCCACTAAGCCGTACGCTGAACGACATGCATTGAAGCCAAAGTTAGAGATCAAACATGATAGCTTGCAGCAAACAAGCCTCGCGGCTTGCTTGTTGTGAGCAAAGCCGCTTATATGTTACCGGGCAGTTTTATATGTAAAGAAATGTGCTATTTTTAGATTTACAATGACTTGTTACAGGGTATTTTTATTTTTTGTTATATTATTTAAGTATTAAACCATGCAATGAAACTTTATATCATAACAACTATTTCTATCTCAAACCACAGTTTGAGATAGAAAATATGTAGAGAAATGTGCAATTTTTAGATTTACAATGACTTGTTACAGGGTATTTTTTGACGACCCGCATGGCGCAGCGGTTACCATACCGGTCTGACACGCAATGGGTCCCGGGTTCGATTCCCGGCCAGACAGGTATCTGAATGATGAGTTTAGATTCTTGTTCTGGGTCTGGGTGTTTGTGTATTCGTCTTTGTGTGTCCATGGTACCCACGACACAGGAGAAAATCCTACTGTGGGGCTATGAGTGTAGAAAGCGTTTATTTTTATTTTTTGTTATAATATTTAGGTACTAAACCATGCAATGAAACTTTATATCATAACAACTATTTCTATCTCATACCACAGTTTGAGATAGAAAATGGTGGTACAGAATACGTTCTGTCCATGTAGCATTCAGTAGCATTCTGAAAATAATAGCAGTATGCAGTCCAATCACAGAAAATTACACCTTAAAAATGAATTCACCTCTAAACCAAAATATCACAAGGGGATTATATGACCCAGTTCCGATATTTCGTACCTCTCTACATCGGTCACATTTTTCACCGGCCAACGTCGCTTTGACTGCCCACTAAGCCGTTCGTTGAACGACATGCATTGAAGCCAAAGTTAGAGATCAAACATGATAGCTTGCAGCAAACAAGCCTCGCGGCTTGCTTGTTGTGCGCAAAGCCGCTTATATGTTACCGGGCAGTTTTATATGTAAAGAAATGTGAAATTTTTGGATTTACAATGACTTGTTACAGGGTTTTATTTTTTGTTATAATATTTAAGTACTAAACCATGCAATGAAACTTTATATCATAACAACTATTTCTATCTCAAACCACAGTTTGAGATAGAAAAGGCTGTTACAGAATACGTTCTGTCCATGTAGCATTCAGTAGCATTCTGAAAATAATAGCAGTATGCAGTCCAATCACAGAAAATTACACCTTAAAAATGAATTCGCCTTAGATTATGAACACCTTAGAGCAGTGATAGCCTAATGGTTGAAAATTGCCCTCTCAATCAGCAGGTCCGAGGTTCAAAAACAGGCACGCACCACTGATTTATGTGCGTATTATACATTAATTATCACTGTTTTTCGGTGAAGGAAAACATCGTGAGGAAACCTACAGCTACACACTCGAGAGTTCTTTATATATAAAAAAAAAAAGTTCTCGGAGGTGTGTGAAGTTCACCAATTCGCACTTGGCCAGTGCGGTGGACTATGGCCTAAACTCTCTCATTCTGAGAGAAGACCCGTGGCCAGCAGTGGGACAATAATGGGTTGACGACGGAAAATGAATTCACCCGTAAACCAAAATATCACAAGGGGATTATATGACCCAGTTTCGATATTTCGTACCTCTCTACATCTGTCACATTTTTCACCGGCCAACGTCGCTTTGACTGCCCACTAAGCTGTACGCTGAACGACATGCATTGAAGCCAAAGTTAGAGATCAAACATGATAGCTTGCAGCAAACAAGCCTCGCGGCTTGCTTGTTGTGAGCAAAGCCGCTTATATGTTACCGGGCTGTTTTATATGTAGAGAAATGTGCATTTTTTAGATTTACAATGACTTGTTACAGGGTATTTTTTGACGACCCGCGTGGCGCAGCGGTTACCATACCGGTCTGACACGCAATGGGTCCCGGGTTCGATTCCCGGCCAGACAGGTATCTGAATGATGAGTTTAGATTCTTGTTCTGGGTCTGGGTGTTTGTGTATTCGTCATGTGTGTCCATGGTACCTACGACACAGGAGAAAATCCTACTGTGCGGCTATGAGTGTAGAAAGCGTTTATTTTTATTTTTTGTTATAATATTTAAGTACTAAACCATGCAATGAAACTTTATATCATAACAACTATTTCTATCTCAAACCACAGTTTGAGATAGAAAAGGGTGTTACAGAATACGTTCTGTCCATCTAGCATTCAGTAGCATTCTGAAAATAATAGCAGTATGCAGTCCAATCACAGAAAATTACACCTTAAAAATGAATTCACCTCTAAACCAAAATATCACAAGGGGATTATATATGACCCAGTTTCGATATTTCGTACCTCTCTACATCGGTCGCATTTTTCACCGGCCAACGTCGCTTTGACTGCCCACTAAGCCGTACGCTGAACGACATGCATTGAAGCCAAAGTCAAAGATCAAACATTATAGCTTGCAGCAAACAAGGCCCGCGGCTCGTTTGTTGTAAACAAAGCTGCTTATATACGACCAAGCGCTTTGATATGTAGAGAAATGTGCATTTTTTTTACACGGGTACGTTTATTGTTTTGTATTAGACTAAAGTAGTAAACGAGCATACAGTAAACTGCAGATTGACTTGATATTAAAAGGTTAGTGCCGCCCATAGACATAAGTAAACACTGTCATACATAACAGAGGTTGCATCCTAAGCCAAATTCCTCAAATTTAAAGCAGCTAGAATTTGGAACACCCTTTCATCGAATTTTCATATTTACTACACAATTCCAGATATTGGCTATATTTAAAGTATCTTTTGGTTTTAAATTGCCATTTGGTTTGGATCACATAATTATGAAATCATAAAGGATGCAAAGCAGAAATTAAATCTGCATGATATTTGAAAACGTAGTAAATAAAATGGCTCATACAAAGCTTTTCAAGACATTAGAACTGCATTAAAGCTTAAAGTAACATTAGCTTACAACTCTAACCGTTACTAAATATTACTACAGTTTTGAATCGCGGTAGCCAGGTAGATCTATTTTATTTTGACATCAAAAAAGCCTTTGATAAAGTCAACAATGATATTCTCCTAACTAAGCTCAGGTTAATGGAATTTGCACCAGGTCTCTTAAAGTTACTTGCAGACTATATGCAAGACCGCCAATTATCAATTTATTAGACTAGGAATATATGAGCCTTTATTTGTGGTACAACAAACGATCCGGCATCCGTCAAGGATCGATACTCGGCTCATTGCTTTTTCTGCTTATGGTGAACGACCTTCCGACGGTTTTTGGGCATGCAAAATATCTTTCTTCTCTAAGCAGATAATCTCAAACTATATGCAGAGATACGATCAAAAGTGGACTGGCAGGCACTCCAGGAGGATCTGCGGGCTGTACATGAGTGGAGTGTCAGAAAATATTTAACCTCTTCAAATGTTGTATTATGAGTTTCGCTGGCAAGAAAACCTCGATCATGTTCGAATACATATTAGGCATTACCAAAATAAGTAGGACTGCGGTAATGAAAGATCTGTGTGTTACTTTTGATCGCAGACTTAATTTCAATGAGCACGTCAATACCAACGCAAAAAAATCTTTCAACTTCAACGTTTAGGATTTGTACTGAGGAGTGCCCGTCACTTTAGTAGTGAGTGCGTAATACGGCTTTTATACAACGAGCTAGTCCGCAGCAAACTGGAGGCCAGTTCATACGTGTAACCCATATCACTCCACCTACGAACTCCTACTAAAAAAGGTACAAAAGGTATTTCTTAGACATCTTCACAAACATAAGTACTGTTATTAACTACTCATGTACCTTTCCTACGGCTTTCCTTTTGTGGTGCCTTAAATACAACAAGCTGCCAATAATCGATTGATCATTATGTTCAAACCTCTCCGTGGTTTGATTGATGCTCCGTTACTGCACAATGAGTTTGCTCGCTTATACGTCCTGCCCGTCCCGAGCAAATACTTGCGTGCTAGGAAGCATAAACTCCTCGCCGTGCCATCTATTCGGACAGTTGCACAAGCTAATTCCTTTATTGCGCGCGCGCTCTCTGCCCTCTGTGCTTTATTGGAGGCCTTTCCTGACTTCCACTTGTTTGCGAATGGATGGAAGGCTGTTGTGAGTGTGTGTTTGAAGTTCAGTAAAACCCTCTGGACAATACCAATTCCTAGTTCTGATGTACTTATTAATAACTGATCTCATTGTTGTTTAATTATAATTATTATTGATTAGATTTAATTTATTTTGTAATTGTTGATTTAAATTTTATTGACTCAGATTTATTTTTCTTAGAGATAGGTATTTAAGTTTCTAGCTAACTATAAAATAAATAAAATAAAATAGTTATTATTTTTAATAAAAGATAAAGTATAAAAGTCTTCAACCCATTATTGTCCCACTGCTGGGCACGGTTCTTCTCTCAGAATGAGAGAGTTATAGGCCATAATCCACCGCGCTGGCCAAGTGCGTAGTTTTCACCTTCGAGAACTTTTATTTTATAAAGAACTCTCGGGTGTGTAGGTTTCCTCACGATCATTGTTTTCCTTCACTGAAAAGCAGTGATAATTAATTTCTAATACGCACGTAATTTTATAAAAATCAGTAGTGCGTGCCTGAGTTTGAACCTCGAACCTCCCGATCGAGAGGGCAAGTTTCAACCATTAGGCTATCACTGCTCTAAAGTATAAAAGCATGATTTACTATTAATTGTTGTCGCGGGGCGTGCGTGCCGTGCGCCCCACGTGCGTGTCGTGAGTGCGCAGGCGCGTCCGTCGGCTAAAGCGAGTCCTCACCGACGGCTCTTACCGCGACGGAGGGGGGGGGCGGGCGTGATGTAGATACGGACGGACTTTCGCTCGTCCGGCGCCGGAAGCCCGCTCGTGTGTGTACTTCGCGTCGGGGAGTTGCGCCGTTCTCTTGCCGCGTCGATGTAGAGGGTGCGGGGGGTAGGTGGGGGGAGGAGACGTTTTCAAAAGAAACAAGAATGACGTTTTTTGTCTAAGCCTTAATGGACCAGCCAAAGCCTAGCCCTAATCCCCCTTGCCTAGCCCTAATATTCTTCGCTCTTCTGTCGCGGAGAATCTTCTTTCTTCCTGCTGCAGAAGGTCCTTCCGTCCTGCAGAGTTTCCAGTCTTCAATCTTCAGTCTTGAGTCTTCAGAGTCTTCTTTCTTCTTCGGAGTCTTCTTTCTTCTTTTTCTTCTTCGTATTGCTTCTCTCTGGAGGCCATGTTCGCAGCTAAAAACCCGCCTGGTCCGCTGCCCTTCGGCATTACCTTAAAGAGAGCCGCATGGCTCTAAGCCCATATTGCCTAACGTTTCGACCTAATTTTTACTTTGGCTGACCCATGTCCGGCTAAATCTTTATTTCTTCCCAAAATCTTACATACATGTGTCATACATCGTTACATTCGTCTTAAAAAGTTCTATTAAACCATACAATCCTTATTCTTATATCTAGAAAGACAAAAAAGTTATTCGTAAAAAACATCGTAAAAATACAGTAATTTTGTCCTGTCTTACACTTATTTTCCTTAATAAATCCTAAGTTTAAAACCTTATCCTTATTTATTGTACATAAAAATGTAGAGGAATTCTTAACCTATCGATCTACACTAATTATAACAATACAACTTAATTAGAACTATCAAAAATTATAACAAACATATGATTTACATAATACTTCCATACAATTTTCTTAAACCTATTCGCTATCTCGTATTTACATCTTGCATCTCTTTCACATCGTGTTATAATCATAGCTTGAGTCTGTTGTGATTCTATAGTAATGAACACTTCCGAAATATCAAATTATCTTAGCTAAATTCTTATCATACTTCTTAAGACTTATTCATAATACAATTATCTTATTCTTATCATACATAAAGGAACTTAATCTAACTAATTAGATGAGTCGCCGACATCCTCCCCCTCGTGCGTAGCACCAACTCCTGACCCGGCGACTCCGTGCTGCTGGCCCGATGCGATGACCGCCTCCCCGCAGTCTGGCTCGCTGTCCGCCGACCCGCTGCTCGGCTCGACGGCTGCTTGCTCCTCGTCGCGTTGCGCCGGAACCAGTAGCACCACCTTGGAGCTGGGACGTTTCAGGACGCCCCCTGCCGTGCGCACCTCCAGTACTCTGGTGCGCCCGTCGGGTCCAGGATAGGTTTGGACCACCTCACCCCTTGGCCAGACTCCTCGCGGCAGCGTGGCATCCACTATGAGGACCGTATCCCCACACTGCAGGTCTCTTTTGGCAGCTCTTGCGTCGACTCTTCTCGGGATCAGAGTAGGAAGGTACTCTTTCACCCATCTGCTCCAGAAGTGGTCGGCTAGTCGCTGCGCCGTCTTCCATGTCCGCTGGCCGGTGAGATCTTCGTCGGTGAATGTCCCCAATCTTGTGCCGCAGGACCTCCCAATGAGGAAATGATTGGGAGTGAGGGCCCCTTCTTCCATATCTTCGTCGGCTTCGATGAGAGGTCTTGAGTTCACCAGGTGCTCTGCTTCCAGTAGGTGAGCGTGCAGGACTTCTTCCTTGGGATGCCTTCTCTGGAGGATTGCCGCCAGGGTCCTTGTTAGGGACCAGACGAGGCGATCCCACGTGCCCTCCTTGCTGGGAGCCCCAGGTGGTATGAGTTTCCACCTGATGCCCATCTTCTCTGCCGCGGTGACGACGTCTTCTTTGTTGAGGTTGGTGACGGCTTCTTGGCTTGAACGGCGATTCTCCCCCTCGTGAGGTTTCCAGCGGGAACCTCCCCAGCTGCTGGAGCTCTTGCGTGCCACGATGCTCCCTGCACCATTGACACCGATGAACCGTCGACTTGACCGCAGGCCGTAGTCCCAGGATCCAGTAGCGTCGCCTCAACTCGTCGATCACCGTCGCGTGGTTACCATGACCCAACTTCTCATGGTAGTACGTGATGAGCAGCCCGGTGACGTGATGCTGGCTATCCAGCACCACAGGTCCCTTCTCTTGCCGCGTGTGTACTGCTGCGTCGATTCTTCCCCGGAGTCGTAGTAGTCCATCTTCCATGACGACGTCCAGTTCCTTAAGCCGGCTTTCCTTCTTCAACGGCTTCCCTTCCCTGACGCAGCGTACTTCTTCTTGGAAGCTCTCTTCTTGGCTTCTTCTTAACAGGATCTCTTCGGCTTCCTGTATCTTGTCGTGTTCGAGGGGAGTATATCTTCTCTCTTGATTCTTTGTATGCTTCATCTGCAGTAACCTCGCCGTTGCCCCCACCAGTTGCGTCCATCTTGCGAACTTGGCTGGGTCTGGATCCGGACGCTGATCGACGGGCTGCGCCCCCACAGTCGATCCCCCTTTCTCCATTCCCTTGGGCTTCTTCTTGAAGGTGCGCGGTTTCTGCCACTCTTCTTCGTTGCTGCCGCTGGCGAGACGATTCCCCTTCCGTGCGATGTCCTTGCCGAATTCTTCTTCTCTAGAAGACAAGTGCGCGCTGGTCTCGAAGTTCACGGGTCTTGACGTTGCTCCGTTGGACCCGTGTAGCACCCACCCCAGATAGGTCAATGATGCTACGGGTTGACTTCGCTTCCCCTTGCGCGTGGCTCTGGACACGATGAGCTCCCAGTTGTCTTGTCCAATCAGTAGCTTGGGTGATTCCTCTTCGTAGTATAACTGGTCAGCCATCGACTTGAGGTGAGCACACTGCTCAATCTTCTTCTTATCCAATCTCTGAGGCGTCAGGTTAATATCATCGATCGTGCGTGCCCCAGAGATGGTCCTCTTCTTTGCCTGGTGCATTCCTTTAATCTTCATGTTCAATTTCATGGAGTCTTCCTTGGTGATGGTTCTTCCTCCAACGGTTTCTAGGGTGAGCGCCTCCATGGGTCCCTTGAGTCCAATTCGCCGCGCGACCGCCGCGTCGAGCAGCGTGACCGTCGAACCCTCGTCCAGCAGCGCCAGCACCTTGGCAGCCCCCCTTGGCCCGTACAATTCCACTGGAACCATCTTCAAATACGCCCTTCCTGTCCTTGCCGCATTCACCGGGAGCATCACGTTGTTTGCAACTTCTTTCTTCTCTTCGCGCTTCGGGCTGGGCCCCCGTTGCTCGTGAAGCACGAAGTGGTGCCACCGGTTGCACACCTTGCAGGGAGGACGCCGACATGTCTCCTTCTGATGCCGCCCTTGCAGACACCTGTAACACATCCGTGACTTCTTAGCGACGTCCCACCTTTCTCTTACCGGTAGTTGCAAAAACTTGCGGCACTCGTGGAGGTGATGCTCGTTCTGGCAATGTGGACAGGAGGTCTTCCTTTCTTCTTCGACCCGATCAGACGTGGTGTGTGCGAATTGACGCCGGGGAGGCTGCCTCTGGTGCACAGTCTCCTGCGTCGCGTAGGGTCCACACCGGTCCGCTTCCCTGTTGAGGAACTTCATCATTAGCACCAGGTCCGGATCTTCCTCTTCCTTGTCGGCGGCATAGTCGTACCACCGATAGCGCAGCACCGCCGGCATCTTGTCCACGATGGTCTTCACCATCTCCGGCGAGTGTAGGTACTGCGGTCTTCGAAGCCCCCGAATTGTCGCGACAGTGTTGTTCACCCGGCTGGCAAACACGCAGACGTCGCGCGCACCTTCCGTGATGCGTGGCAGGTTCTTCACCTTCTCCAACTCCATCAGGATCAGGGCTTCAGGTCTTCCGAACCTTCGACGAAGAGCTTCTAATACTTCCTCTGGTGGGCACTCCGAATACAGGAGACTCTTCACCGCCTCCCGTGCCGCACCCTTGATGGACCGCCGCAGCCGCGCCATGTTGAGGGTATCTGTAAACATAGGCGCAGTATCTTCATATACCGTCCTGAAGGCGATCCACTCTTCGCTCCTCCCGTCGAAGTCCGGCAACTCGTGCACGTAGCTCGGCGCACTCCTTGGCGCCGCGCTGATTGCCTTGATGATGGCCTCCGCTAAATCCTTGGTCCCGTTCGTTGAAGGTTCCTCTTGGTTCTCTGGCTTGACGGCGGCAATTGGAGGTTGGATGGCGCGCCCCTCCTTGGACGTGCCCTGCTGGTGCCCCTCCTTGGGCACCTCCCCCCGACGTACCTCTTCGGACATCCGACCGACCGTCGACTGCACCCATGTCTGGACGTTGGCGTCCCAAGCAGGATTCCCTTCTTCATCTTCGGACTCCTCATCTTCCACCTGGGCCAACTCCCATTGGGCCCGGGCGAGTTCCGCTGCTGCTTTCGCTTCGTCTAGTTGTCGGCGCGCCAATTCCAGCTTGGCTTCCCGTTCCCGACGTCCCGTAGACACGACGGAGCGAGTCTTCTTCTTTGCTGCAGGTGCTGCCGTTGCAGCAGCTGGAGCAGCAGGAGCAGCAACTTCCGTCTCTGAAGTGACTCTTGACTCGTACGTAGTTAACGTTCCCTCTGTAGTTGTGCCCGACGTTCCCGAAGAGTCAGTTGTCCCTTGTGCTTCTTCTTCAGCACGGGGCGCAGTCGACTGGTTCGGCGGCGAGGTACCCCTCTGGCTCCTGGTGACAGGCATGACGACGTCAGTAACCCGATGTCTCGACGAAATACACGAAGATCCGGCTCGAAGGACCAGCAGATGTCGCGGGGCGTGCGTGCCGTGCGCCCCACGTGCGTTGTCGTGAGTGCGCAGGCGCGTCCGTCGGCTAAAGCGAGTCCTCACCGACGGCTCTTACCGCGACGGAGGGGGGGGCGGGCGTGATGTAGATACGGACGGACTTTCGCTCGTCCGGCGCCGGAAGCCCGCTCGTGTGTGTACTTCGCGTCGGGGAGTTGCGCCGTTCTCTTCCTGCGTCGATGTAGAGGGTGCGGGGGGTAGGTGCGGGGGGAGGAGACGTTTTCAAAAGAAACAAGAATGACGTTTTTTGTCTAAGCCTTAATGGACCAGCCAAAGCCTAGCCCTAATCCCCCTTGCCTAGCCCTAATATTCTTCGCTCTTCTGTCGCGGAGAATCTTCTTTCTTCCTGCTGCAGAAGGTCCTTCCGTCCTGCAGAGTTTCCAGTCTTCAATCTTCAGTCTTGAGTCTTCAGAGTCTTCTTTCTTCTTCGGAGTCTTCTTTCTTCTTTTTCTTCTTCGTATTGCTTCTCTCTGGAGGCCATGTTCGCAGCTAAAAACCCGCCTGGTCCGCTGCCCTTCGGCATTACCTTAAAGAGAGCCGCATGGCTCTAAGCCCATATTGCCTAACGTTTGGGAATGTCGTTAGTGTAGAGCGCGTAGAGCCACGGCGAGAGGCAGCTTCCCTGCGGGACTCCTGCACGTATGGGTCTAGGGTCTGAGGCTATGCCCTCAACCGAAATATAGAACTGCCGCTCACTTAAAAACGAAGCTATTAACCGTACCAGCGTCACCGGCGCGTGCAGCTCCATCATTTTGAATACGAGCCCCGCGTGCCACACACGATCGAACGCCTTCTCTATATCGAGAAAGACGCCGACCGTATGACGCCCGTAATTGAGCTCGTATGCTAGATGATGGAGTACTCGCGTCAGCTGTAGCGTCGTTGAGTGGCCAGCGCGGAAGCCGAACTGCTCCTCCCTTATATTAAGGAAGGGATGCATTCGCTTCAACGCTAGCTTCTCAAACAGCTTTGCTGTGGTCGATAGCAACGTTATGGGGCGGTAGTTGCCCGGGAGACGGCGGTCTTTCCCCGGTTTCGGGAGTACAATTACCTTCCCTAACTTCCAGATGGTCGGGAAGTGACCTGTGCGCAGGATCCCATTGAAGAGCCTAGTCACTGCGACCAGGGCCCTCCTCGGGAGCATGCTTAGCGCCGCGTTGGGGATTCCATCGTGACCTGGAGCCTTGCGCCTGGGTAGACGCATGACCGCCTTCCTTACCTCCGTGGGAGAGATAAACTCTATCCCTTCGAGTGCCGGTGTCGGGCCACTAAGGAACTCCCCTACTCCGCGCTCCACGTGCTCGTGGTGGTCGGAGACAGACGGTGCTGCTGGATGAGGCGAGAATTGCTCTTCCATGTACTCGGCAAGGATCTCCGCGCGGTCCTTCGCTGAAGTTACCCTCCTCCCCTCGCCATCTAGGAGGGGGGAGGTTGGTAACTTGGATCGGGTCAGCTGTCTGCTCAGATGATGGAGCGACGTTTGCGACTCACCAGCCTGGTCGACTCTCGTCTCCCAGGTGGTCCCTCGCAACTCCGCCATCTCAGCAGACAACCGCTCCGCCAAAGCGTTTAACTCGCGCTTGACCCGGGGGCACCGTGTTCGCGCCCAGAGCTCGCGCAGCCTGCGTTTCTTAGCGAGCATGTCGCTAAGACGGACTGGGATCGGTGTATTATAGCGGCGCGCCTCCACAGGGTGCTGTGTGGTCGAAGCCGCCAAGGCTGATTTAATAGAGGTTTGTATTACCTCGGATGCGGCTTCGACCCCCTCTACGGAGGAGAGCGCGCCGCTGAACTTAATTGTAGGTATTAAATTAGTGAACTTATCCCAGTCCGTCTTGCTGCGGAGCCTGGGGGGTTCGACACATGCCGCCCCGAGGCCAAGGACGGCTAAAATGGGGAGGTGCGGTGTGTCCAGTTCATACAGCACCTCCACATGGACTGGACACGGGAGATTCCTGTGGAGTACTATGTCTAGGACATCTGGTTGGTGTGACTCGGCCGAGGGGATATGGGTGGGTGCCTCGGGTCCCTGTACCTCATATCCCTTTGCCTCGGCGTCTTCGTACAACCTCCGTCCCACTGGGTTGACGACTCTGGATCCCCACGCCAAATGTTTGGCGTTGAGGTCGCCAGCCACTAAGGTCGGGGTATCACCATCCATGATGGTACTGATGTCCTGCGGGTCAAAGAGGGGACCTGGCGGGCGGTAAGCCGCATAGATCCGCAGGTCCCTTCCCGCCACTCTCACCACTGCCCCGATGGAGCGAGTATGCGCGAACGGCGGGTGGGACAACTCCTCATGTATAAGGTCGCTCCGTACCGCGACCGCGGTGCCTCTATAGGCCATGCCCGCAGGCGATACTTCATCGCGCCTATATACATGATAGTACCACTAACGACATAGTATACACTAACGACATTCCCACCCTTCACGGTCACCTGGAGGACTGGGAACGTGACGTTACGCTCGCGTTGTTCGCAGACGACAGTGCGTACTTCGCGTCAGCCCGTCGAGCTGACATTGCTGCCAGGAGGATGCAGCGGTTACTCGACCTGTTACCTGTGTGGCTGGATAAGTGGCGCATGGCTGTCAATGTCGGTAAGACAGTCGCAATACTTTTCAGCCGCAAGCGTATCATGCCCGCGCCGCTACGGATCCGTGACACGGATGTAGCTTGGCAGACAACAGTTAAGTACCTAGGATGTAGTATCGATCGCTCGCTGCACATGATCCCGCAGGTGGAGGAATCCCTCCGCCAGGCCAGAACGGCCCGAGCGATGCTCCGACCGGTATTACATTCTAGGCCACCATTAAGAACGAAGCTGATGGTCTACAAGACCTACATTCGTTCACGACTTACCTACGCGGCGCCGGCATGGTACGCGTTGGTATCAAGGTCGAACCGCCAGCGTCTCCAGGTGCAGCAGAACCTAGCCTTGCGAGTAATCGTAGGGGCTGGTCGCTACGTCAGGAACGACGTGTTGCGGCGCGACCTCAAGATCGAGACGGTCGAGGAGTTTGTGGTCCGCCTAGCTCGTTCAATGTATGAGCGGGCGGAGGCTGGACCACATATACACCTAAAGGGGTTCGCGCCTCTTCACGATCGACCACCTGGGGGGCGGCCGCTCCCGCGGGAGCTCCCTGGCTTGGCGACCTCCGACCATCAGGAGGACGACCGTCGGCTCGTAAGCGACGCCCAAGTACACCGCACCACCCACTAAACAGTGGGGATGGTAAATATCCTTTACACTTGTATATAAAATTATAATGTTTTTATTAACATTTTAATATTATATATAAATGTTAAAGATCCGGGAGGTATTCGACTTCCTTGAGAATTGCCCGGGTAAAGAGGGTACCCCTCGAGGCCCGAAATTCCCTACCCACCGCCCTTATGTTGACATTGCCTTAGCATATGAGAGACCCGGAGGGTATGACGTCCCACGTAACGTAACCTAACGTTTCGACCTAATTTTTACTTTGGCTGACCCATGTCCGGCTAAATCTTTATTTCTTCCCAAAATCTTACATACATGTGTCATACATCGTTACATTCGTCTTAAAAAGTTCTATTAAACCATACAATCCTTATTCTTATATCTAGAAAGACAAAAAAGTTATTCGTAAAAAACATCGTAAAAATACAGTAATTTTGTCCTGTCTTACACTTATTTTCCTTAATAAATCCTAAGTTTAAAACCTTATCCTTATCTATTGTACATAAAAATGTAGAGGAATTCTTAACCTATCGATCTACACTAATTATAACAATACAACTTAATTAGAACTATCAAAAATTATAACAAACATATGATTTACATAATACTTCCATACAATTTTCTTAAACCTATTCGCTATCTCGTATTTACATCTTGCATCTCTTTCACATCGTGTTATAATCATAGCTTGAGTCTGTTGTGATTCTATAGTAATGAACACTTCCGAAATATCAAATTATCTTAGCTAAATTCTTATCATACTTCTTAAGACTTATTCATAATACAATTATCTTATTCTTATCATACATAAAGGAACTTAATCTAACTAATTAGATGAGTCGCCGACAATTGTAACTCTTTTTTGTTTATTTGTTTGTCTTTGTTAACTATATCAGAAGTTCCTCTTATTGTTAGCTCTTATTCTTATACTTATGAATGTAGAGAGTATGTCGTACTAATTCTACTTAATTTCCGCATGTACCGAACACACACAAGCAATCTGAAGCAATTTGAAACTTCATTAAACTTGAATCACAATGCGGTGGAGCTGATTAGCCACCTGGGCTCGTTTCACACTTCTGGTATAAGTAAATTAGTGAACGAGATAAAGAGGAAAACAAATGCTTTTCATATAAATATTCGATAAATTACCTAGCGCTTGTGGTTGGTAGACGGTTAAATATTTATTTATTTTAATGTATTATTTTACAACAAAGGTTTATTTTTCAGAGGGTTTTAAATGAATACAATGAGATTTACTATTAATTTAATATGTATTGCGATCGCATTATATTACTCTATACCCATTCGGATGCATTAACCAGATATGCCACCTGCGCTCGTCTCACACTTCTGGTATAAGTAAATTTTCTTTTTCCATTGTTTTTCACTTAATATCGTTGATTAAGTAGACAACAATGAAAAATGAACGTGTTTCTAGAATTAGGACAGTAATGTGGTTCTAAAATCTATATATTTAGCAAAAACTTGTGGTACATTTTAAGTAATACGCCGCGGACGGATTAGTATGAAATTTTGCACAGTTATACCTAGAGGACGATAAGAAGGAGTGCAGAATGTTAATATTTTTTTCAAAAATTGCATAAAACATACATAAAATCAAATAAAAATACATTACACATACTACCGTGCATTTGTCACAAACACATAAATAATATACGAAATTAAACATTCAACATATGAAAACACGGAACGTCAAAAATGTCAAATGTCTTTGTCAAAATACCCGTTATTGATTTTAAATGCAGCTTTGTCACTTAAACCTCTTTCGGGTATTAAAATAACTTGAAAATTGAGGTGAGCATTTTTATCTTTGATTCTACTATGATTCACATACACACATTGCAATATATTATTATATATAGATATAAATACTTTTTGTGTATCTTCACCTTATTAATATTACATTAATATTATGTCTTTTTATTTTCAATAGAATATTTGCTGAAACAAATGTTTGTTTCTATTATCATTAAGGACCACAGACGCGCATATCACACATAACAACATACATATAATAATATACGAGTATGTATATCAGATCCATTTATTTGCTTCTGACCAAAGCCATCCCTTTATCAAATTAAATGGTATAATTTGATGAAAGAATACCGGACAACGTACATTTACCAAATTGGATTTATGCTTCGCCAAGAAAATGAGTTTATTTAGATATATGTTCCGAATCTTATATATAAAAAAGGTTTATAAAAATATACATTAGAGTCTGATGTGTTACATTAGCCTTATCAACATTTTCAAATCCGATAACAGCGCTAAAACATGTAACTTGTTTATTTGAATATCGGCAACAAAGACATAAGTTATCTCAAATAAAAATATGTGTACCCAGAACAATGCCCAGATACATGAAATACACTCCTTTTCTAACCAAAACTGCCAATATAAATTTAGGACAAAACTCCCCGATAAATAGATTAGTTAGAGGCTATAATTTGCATCATAACTCCAATACGGACATTACACTTGGTATCCAGCTTGTCACAAGGCCTCAATCTAACGTGGACATTTTCTTTAATAGTATGAATTATTTTAAATATAATATATGTAATTTGTTAAATTAATTGTTAAATTGTGTTTTTGTTGTTTTTTATTCAACCAAATTTATCAATGTTTATTATTATCAATGTCTCATTTAATTAAATGTAAATTATCTTTTATATTTTATTCTATACCTATGTAATTTTGAACTTCTTATCATTAATTATTTAATTTATAAATTTTGTTAAGTCATTTATGTCAGTGAATGTTTTTTTTCCAATGTTTTAATTTTGTTATCCTCATTGAATTGTTGTTTGCACCTATAATTAAGGTAACACTTATTTTTGTGTCTATGTTTATATTGTCATATATCATATTTGTTGGTGTATTCCTTGTTGATGCAACTCTTAAAATAAATAAAAATAAATAAATAAATAAATAAAGTTATGTATAAAGATACCAAATACCTAAGTTGGTACCAATTATATATAAAATTTTAGTATCATACAAGTCTAAATCATATCTGTATATTAAAAGGTGAAGCAAAAACTTGTGCTTCGTTCAATGTCTTAATATGAAAATACATAACGTCAAAAATGTCAAATGCCTTTGTCAAAATACCCGCTATTGCTTTTAAATGCAGCATAACTAATTAAACCTCTTTTTACCTTTAACGGTTGCGTTCAAAATAACTTTGTAAATTATCACAATTTATTTAAATTAGAGAAATATTGGTGCTACTGTGGACAATATGAAGTTTTCGACCGTTGCGACGAGGAACATTAAAACTGCAAACCTCTACGCCTGATTTCACTTTCTCGTAATAATTTAGGCCATTCCAATCACTATACCACAAGCCTCCGGTCCCTAGCGTAAGGCTATATACCATCAGGAATTCAAGATTTATAAGTATTTATCCCATTTCGGATATCGAGTCCTGCCCACAGGCTCGGGTGCGGATATATAAATCGAACCCCCCCACCTATAGATAACCCCTTTCAGGCCATAAATTTCGTGTAAATAATCTTTGTTATTAGTGCCCTGGCAGAGAGTAAATTGAAGAATTTTGATTCCGTTTTTGATTACGTTTGTGCTGTTAATATTTCATTTTAAATTTTGATCAATTCAACACAGTTTTGTTGGGCGTATTTTTATTACTGTTTCTTATTTTAAAATTGTTGATTAGGTGTGGTTAAAATATAAATAGAAATACAAATTTGATGTGTTTCCATCGTTTAGTGTTTTGGCTTGTAAGTTGTGGCAAGAAAATATACGTAACAAATAATATATACGTGGCGAATAGATTACATCTTACCTTTGGGAAGTCGTTTAATAAATGTTATATGTTAAGATTTAACTTGGTGATGAGAAAAAAATACCCTTACTTAGGTAAAAGACAACACGTTAAATTTCATGTGATAAAATCAAAATAAAACATAATCGACCATTATCAAAGGGGAACTAACCGTATTGGAACATATATAGCAAAAATCTCACTGGAACTTTGTTTTTTTTTTTATCTGACTGAAGTAGCAAACTAGCATGCGGTCCAATTGATGATAAGTAGACACTACCACCCATGGACATCTGTAATCAACTTCATACAGAACATGAGTTCCATCTGAAGTCAATCACAGATGCGTTGCTACTCCCGATAACTATGATGGTCGTCTCATGTGAAAGTGTGCCGGCATTGTACCTTTCTATCGAAACGCAAGGAATGTTTCATGCTAGGAATAGGTGTGGCGGTGGTACTTCCTCGGTCGAACTACGCTGGTTCTACCACCTTGTAAAGACATGTAGCTGTTTCTAACGATACATTTAGAACATCTCCTATAGACACCATCAAGAGTTGTAGAGGTTTTTTCCAGGGTGTACATCTGTGTCGGAGATTCTTCAAACACTTGCTATCACTTATTATAAGCCAGAGATAGGTCACGTGACAATTCTGTTTATTAAATCACGAAGAGTGCCTTTCATATATTTTTGATACATAACAGTTCCATAACAGTGTTACTCAAACAATTTATGCTTGAATCGTTACTGCAACTGTCCCAACAAAGGCAATCCATTTCAAACAGAAAGTTCTTCTATCCGCTGGTCGCAGGTGCATGGCTCGTTCAGGGAACTTAATTTGTTTGCATCCTATTAAACTAGATCTTCTTATGCACTAGCTTGGGTCCGCAACTTCGTCTTTGTAAGACTTTCGAGTTAAAACAAATGTATTTCTCGCACCGGATTTCGAAAAGTTAGAATTATGTTACTATTAATAATAATAACTGAGTCCAGATTGTGGTTGGTTGTTTATTTTTAGGACCTCTTCATGTTAGTTCTATACCTTTTTATATAACTTTGTAATAGCAAACAACTATATAGTCCATATTCTGGTAAGCAATATCCGCCCATACAAAGACGCGTTGGTACTGTCAAGGACCTAAATAGTCGCTTCATATAATAGGGAGCCGGCAACCAAATCCTACCACCAAAACGTAAGATCGACTTCATGATAGTGTAGTTCGCCGAGGAAGTACCACCGCCACACCTATTTCTAGCGTGAAGCAGTTTTTGCGTTTCGATGGAAGGGTGTGGTTGCCGGCACACTTTTATATGAGGCGACCATCTTAGTCCTCGGAAGTAGCAACGCATCTGTGATTGACTTCAGATGAACCCATGTTCTATATGAACTTGCTCATAGATGTCCATAGGCGGTAGTGACGACTTAACATCAGGTGGACTGCATGCTCGTTTGCTACTTCAATCGTATAATAGAAACGATAGATATAGGTGTAACAGTGGTCCTGGTCGAACCATATATGTTCATGCGAACCTGTTTTCGGGAGAAAAAAACGATTCACAAATTTTCCAGCTTCATTGATATAATCTCCACATAAATTTAATCCATACTTCCTATTCTTCGTTAACATAGTAAAATAGTTGTGGCTTCCTATTTTTAATATTCATCATTATTAGCCACCACAAAGTTGGAATGCGGTACAGATTAGTTCCAGGCTTCGTTAGAATCCATTTATCCAACTCACACCCTTCTCATTCGAATAATAAAGTATTTTAATGGCTTTGTAAGGATGAAAATAGCAGGCGGGATAGAGTCAGCGAATTTGGGATGAACGTGCCAATGGGAAAGTTAACAAAGGATTCCGGTTGCAAACTTTACACCTATTATCACATTGAATGAACATCGTACAACAACTAAACAGGTGTGCTCTCTAAAAACGCGAAACTTCTATAAAGTGAATGTAATCGAACTAAACTGGACGGAATCTAAGTTAAAACTTGCTTTCAGGCAACAGTCGAACGTGTAGTGAAATGGAACTTGTACCGGGGATACATACAGGATTCTGGGTTCTGGGTTCAATCCCTAGGCAGGCATCTGAGTGATAAATTCAGATTTCGATTCCTATATCGAGTTTGTGCCCTTATGTTTATTTATTCTGCTTGGTATGTCAAAGAAACCTGTTCTTCAAAACAATTCCCGACAAAATTTTCGCCCATAAATTGCACATTTTTTAGGTAGTAACCCTTAGGTTATTCAATTTTTTCACAATATAAATGCAGTTTATTTCCAGATTTTGGAAGGGATTTTTTCCAAAGGATTGACAGTTTAACGCAGAAAGGGTGAAAGAAACGCATTTTGCTTCCAAACTGCCTTTTGTATTCAGGTACAGGCTGAAAAAAGCAGGAAGCAAAACAGATTTATTACCGCAGTCGACATCAAAGCGGCGACAGCACCAGTGGACAAGGAAACTTGATTACCACGTGTTGTCATTATTATGGATATTTTAATTTCGCTTACTTCTTTATTTAAGGATATATTACAATTTATACTTGCGGTACTTCCCTGGTCGAACTACACTGGTTCTACCGCTTTGAAAACCTTGTATTAAACGGAATGAATTCACGTTCGTCGTCGTTTTTTAGGGCTAAACTTAATAAAAAATCTAACGGTTTACTAATACATGTGCCATTC
Organism: Spicauda simplicius; assembly: GCA_949699795.1. Taxonomy (NCBI): domain Eukaryota; kingdom Metazoa; phylum Arthropoda; class Insecta; order Lepidoptera; family Hesperiidae; genus Spicauda; species Spicauda simplicius. The sequence goes on from OX453062.1 coordinate 3,275,565, forward strand.
CAAACATCTTAAACATAATATATGATTTTAGACTAGTATTATCGCGAAATTGATACATTTTAATACTTAACGGGTACTCACGATATGCGGTTTTTGAATTCTTTAAGAGTTCTTTTTGCCGATATTTCGACCTATTTACATGGATCGTGGTCACGACGAAACTGGGCATAACCATTCGGTTATGTAGTTTGAGTGGAAGGTGGCTGTTCGAGAACTTATAGTAGCCGACTACAGATCGTATAACGCTGTAGTCACCGGTACGTGCTTACTACTTTGTTGAAACTTTTGTAGTTGTCTTTTTCAGTGTCCGGAATGACTTTGTTTGTCGTGTTTACTTATAAATCGCACTACGCTGAACAGCTAAAGAATGTTATGCTTCGCAGATTTTTTTATTGTTTTGTTTTCCATTTAAAGTATTGGTTTATTTATAAATACACATTGGTTTGTTTTGTATCTAAAATACATATATCAGATTTTACCGCAAACAAAATGTACCATAGTTTTTTTTCTTTCTGATTCGATCAAAACAATTAGAGGTTATTTCTGTATCTGATTGAAAATTGATTTGACACCTGTAAGCAACTTCAAATAAAACATGGGTTCTATCTGAAGTCAATCACAGACGCGTTGCTACTTCCGAGGACTAAGATGGTCGCCTCATATAAAAGTGTGCCGGCCATCACATTCTTCCATCGAAACGCAAATCCTGCTTCACGTTAGAAATAGGCGTGGCGGTGGTACTTCCCGTGTCGAACTACACTGGTTCTACTACCTGGTAAAATAGTTTATCGGTTAAGTGCGAATCAGTCTCGCGCGTGAAGGGTTTCGTACCTTTAAAAACAGCAAAATAATCTGTTTTATTTTTGTATAGGAGTCCCCCATTAAAAATATTTCATTCTGCTTTTAGTGGGTACAATCCATTATTGTCCCACTGCTGGGTATGGGTCTTCTTTCAGAATGAGAGAGTATTATTATTATTCGACGACCCGCGTGGCGGAGCGGTTAACGTACCGGTCTGACGCGCAATGGGTCCCGAGTTCGATTCCCGGTCAGACAGGTATCTGAATGATGAGTTTAGATTCGTGTTCTGGGTCTAGGTGTTTGTGTATTCATCTTGTGTGTGTCCATGGTACCCACGAAACAGGAGAAAATCCTAATGTGGGGCTATGAATGTAGAAAGCGTATTAGGCCATAGTCCACCGCGCTGGCCAAATGCGAATTGGTAGGCTGCTTTTAGTATTTGTTGTTATAGTGGAAACAGAAACACACCATCTGTGAAAATTTCAACTGTCTAGCTAACATGGTTCATGAGATACAGCCTGGTGTCAGGCAGACCGATGGCAAGCGTCTAATTCTGTCTACTCTTATCAAGAGTTATACTGATATTTATTAGCTGGTGGTGGTTACATAGGTACCATTAAACATGTTTTTTTTTTATTTGACTGAAGTAGCAAACGAGCATGCAGTCCACCTGACGGTAAGTGTTCACTGCCGCCCATGGACATCTGTAATCAACTTCATACAGAACATGGGTTCTATCTGAAGTCAATCACAGATGTGTTGCTAATCCCGAGGACTAAGATGGTCGCCTCATATAAAAGTGTAACGGCAACCATACCCTTCCATCGAAACGCAAAAAATGCTTCACGCTAGAAATAGGTGTGGCGGTAGTACCTCCCCGGTCGAACTACACTGGTTCTACCACCTGTTAAATAATAGACTGTTAAATAATAGACTAGGTATTACTGATACTTATTAGCTGGTGGTGGTTAAATACCATTAAACATGATACTTCCATGATGTAACACACGTACACACAAACACTCAGTTACACCTATGTATACTCACTCATTTGGCGTTCGCTAGTTCTTGCATTGCAGTCTATTATTTCATTCATTAATGTGTGTTTATGGAAGAGTGGGGCTACCTGTCACAAGTACAAATTATTTATTCTTGCTAGGTAGCTTCAACAACTTATTATAACAATTTGTATAAATTGCTATAATTATTATAAATATCAATAATCACTTACTATTGACTATTGTAAAGTAGTGCTCTACAAAGCAATAAAACTTGGAAACAATATAACATCACTAGAAAAAGTTGCAAGATGCCGGTCAAAGGATGTTGAAAAATGCTCAAAGTGTCAGTACACTTTTGTGAAGCAATGTTTAAACCACAGTCCTAGGCGTGGACGAATTCGCGTTATTGTTTGCGGATTCAATACTGCACTGTCCGTAATTCGCATTAAAAATAGATATAGAAAACTTTATTCCCAAACTCAACTCACATACAACACAAAGGAATAACATGATAATTAATAATTATTAACATTATTTTTATTTATTTATTTATTTATTAGGATTGCCAACGGAACGTACACATTACATTTTTAAGAAATAACATTTAAATAAGTCCATAATATATGTCGTTCCAATTATAGGCGACCACGTCTTACAATATAATATAATACTTATTAACATGAAACTAAATTTAACAAAATCCTATTCTAATATTGCGCCAAATTTAATCAATTATACAACCTTAATTATTATTTATATTATTCTTATTCTTATTAACCATTATTAATTTATCAATTATTATTGACAGAAGAAGAGATAAACAATGTATGTCGCGGTTTGGGAGTTGGAACTCGCTTAGTATTAATGCCGTGGCGAGGTACACCACAGCGCTGGTTTTCAGTGAGCCCACTGAGTGACTCACGGAGAAAGTGGAGGGGTATTGGAGCATTAAAATGAAGCAACCATACTACTGGCAAGTATATATGATATTTAAGTTTTAGAGAGTATTTTCTTTTTGTATTTATGCTGGTAGAACCTTTAATGTGTGGACCACTGTCACACTTATTTCTGTCTAATAGCTTAATGCTATGCAATGCTTAGATTTGGTTGTAAGGTACGTACTTAGCCGAGGCGTGCGAACTGCTTCTTCAAGAGGAACAAAGCACTGATTAAAAATATTCATGAGTGTCAGTGGCCACTTACCATCACACGGACTGTATGTTTATTTGGTATATCAATAGTATCAAAAACTAGAAATCTCAATAAAATAATACAACTTAACATATCACATATTTTTTTGGTATTTAGGATAATACATAAATAATAAGTATATTAATGCACACAGTATATAGATAGTATATATAGATAATAATTAGTATAGATAGTATAGATCATAATTCAATACTATCATATAATGTAAAATTTTTGAAATATGTAAACCCATTAGTGACTCATAAATTTGAAGGCAACACGTTTTACATTGTGATGTCCGAATTAAAATACGTATTTTAATATACATTTCAGCATCAGAGTTTCTCTAGCGAGGGTTCCTTTAGACAAATGGCTTTATTATCCCAAAACCAACAAATGGACGAAACAACAAACTGTACAAAAAGGGTGATAAAAAATTAAAGCACGGCGAAACTCTTGCTATTAATAAAAACAAAGCTCATTAGTATCTAATGCGTTGTCATTAATACTAAACCTTGAGTTTGAAAGCGCTAACACTAAAGTCCCTTAAAGTCCATTTGTTAAACCCTTTTTTAACCGTAAGAGAGTGAGCTACTCCTTTCAACTTGTAATATATGATTATTAAAAGATTAATCAAGCAAAGTTGATTAAAAAAAGATTGCTTATAAACAAATTAATCGCTTTTCTGATTTCTCTAATGACCTGTTTAATTAAATACTTTTTTGATTTTGCGTCAAACCAGTATTATAATAGTTAAAAAAAAATCGTCCCTTCCCTCTTTTCCAAGACCACAGATGCCATATTTAGGAATTATAGCCTACGTCACTCACACGCCAGAGTCGGTTCAAATTATATAAAATTACATATCATTACAGAACCGCAGAACCGAACGGATGGTTTTGCAGCGATCCTGCGTAAGAAAACTGCAGCTCTGATGAGTACTATAAGGGCAAGTCGCAATACCATACTAAGAATTGTAGCTGAAGATTGTGGAGCCTTAATTTGGCGTAGTTTTGTGAGAAGGGTAGTTAAGACATAGCCCAGGCCACGTAAATGTAATGTGCACAACTATTATTTACTATTATTACTAAATCGAATATATGGAATTTATGACTATGGAATTTATTGATCTAATTAATTTGTGAAATAATTAAATAATTATGAAGTAATTTCTACTAACAATAGGAATAAGTGTTGTTACTAACAAATGGATCCTGGTTATCTAATTAATAAATGAATTTGAATTTCAGTCCGTCAATCTGTTCGAGCCATTGCGCGTGCCAAATAAATGGACGTACAGACAGACATACATAAATTCGAACCGTTACCCTTCTTCTAACGTTTTTTCATCACTTTTCATCATATTCTTTGTGTGTGTTTCAATAAAATGACGTTAGAAATACGAATAGGGAAAATAAAATGATTTTGACGTAAATGTATCATTATTTCAAATTTATTTAATTTTTTATTTATTTACGGATCGATTTCAGAAGATCAATAATATTTTATATTTAATTGGACGTTTAAAAACAAACTAGGTTATATCGAAAGCTTTGTAGTAGTAGCTACAAAGCTTTCGGTATAACCTAGTTTCGCAGTCAATATACGTATGCTTCACGAATTCTCCTATAACTAATACAAATTCTTTGGACTCCACTTAAAAGTTTCTCTTTTGAAATAGAACGCATACTGAAAACACCATTCGCAAGGGTCTCCTTAAACTGCAAAAGGACTCAAGGATGAAATGGCCTTAGGAGGGGCTGTGGCAAAAGGTCGTCAGTTTACGTCACTTTATGAGTATTGTTGGTATGCGTGTATTGTTCAAACATGAGATGAAATGAAAGTAGAACAATAAAAACTAGGAAAGTCTTTCTTTGTGCAATTAATGTACTGGTTTCATCGATTTTTATCGTACCTTCAATGGAACATTAAAGAATGGAATAGACTTCGGAAATACAGCATATAGTGCTATTTGTGCGTTATTTGCTTTATTGTTCACTAGATTAACCCTGTGACTTCGCCCATTTTGAACGCATCTTCTAATATATATAATAAGATGATAAGTATTCCATATGTGTGTTATTCCCGTGACTTTATCCCTGTAAATGGGGCTTCCGGGGTCGCGGGCGGTAAGAATCGGAGTTCGGACCCTCCAGCCAAGTGACTCCGGGAAGCACGATGGCATGTGTGGCCGAATGCCGTCTTGCACACCGAGAGGCACGGTGATCAACAACTGGTCAGGGCCTAAGCGCGCTGCGTCCACGTACCGCTGAGGACGGCCACTGAAATTTAGTCAGGTAAATATCTCACATTACCCTATGTTGCTCCTACGACGGGTACCTTTTAAAGGTTTCCATCTCGATAACAAAAAAAAAGTTTATGTATGATTCGGGTGTCGTATGCGCTCGGTGACGGACGAAAACACGGCGCTTACGAATATACTTATTTTATATTCGCGTTTTGCGCGGCGATAGCCGCTGCACGGAAAATGGCTGCGAGATCCGAACAACTCATAGCCAATGAGGTGTTGGCGTTTCTACAACACGCCATCGATACCATGGACGAAATCAGTATCATCCAGATTTGTAAGTCCAACTTTACACGCGAGGAGATCAACAGTGCGAAGATCCTCCTGTTTGAGTCGCTTGGGATGAGCGACCGTATGCCTTCCCGAAGGAAGGACGAAAAGGGAGAAAAAGGACTCCAGGATATCATCAATCTCCTGAAAGTAACTGATCCTGATGAAATACCAGCTTTCGTCGCGAAAAACATTCACAAGTTGCCGCCAGTGACGTTCGATCATGTTGATGTAACCAGGCTGTTGAAAGACATCACAACTTTGAAGACAAGCCTGGCGGAAGTAGTGTTGAAGTTAGAAGCCTCGCAGGATACCATCAGCGACCTACGGACTGAAATTGCTACATCACGCCATACGGTAGCAATAAGTAGGTCACCCGAGGTGACTAACATTAACACGCGTCGTGGGGCATGTAACATGTCAGCAAGTTTCGAGTCAGCAAAACTCGACACGACACCGACATGTGGTGACACGTGCGTCACCCGTCCCGCACCTCCGCCCGCTGAGGTGCCGCCGTGCGTCGTCATGTCTACACCTCAACGTGACTACGCTGCAGCTGCCGCCCGCCAGCTACCCGGGAAGCGGAAAACAACGAGGTCAGAGAGGGAAAGCGGGATCCCCCGCAACGAACTCCCTCGTAGTGCGGTGTCTGATGGTGTCGCGGACAAGGACGGCTTTACTAAAGTGGAGCGTAAGAAGAAGAAAAAGCCTCCTTGTCGTAACCAATGTGGCACAGCACCGACAGGGTCCAACCATCTTCTGCGTCCTGCCGTTCCTGTGACGCACGTGTATGTCTCACGTCTCCACTACAACACGAAGGCGTCTGACATAGTGGAGTACTTGGAAATAAAAACCAAGTTCCGACTGGCGGTCGAAAAGTTGGTGGCGCGTAACGCAGTAAACTTTAGTTCATTTGTAGTACGCGTCCCAACTGAGCATGTATCGACCTTCCTGAAGGAAGAGCTGTGGCCGAAGGGAGTTGTCTTCCGGAAGTTTCGTGGAAGGAGAGGACCCCCGGAAGTCACCAGACCCGCGTCTCACGTCGCCGCAAACACGTGATTTAGTTATAAGAATATATTGATATATATGTTAGTCTATAAGGTATATATGATATGGACCTCTGTATTCAATTATACTTATGTATCTTTGTTTATATTGTCTGAAATAAATGGTTAAATAAAAAAAAATAAAAAAAGTATGTACCAAATTTTAGCGAAATTTGACCGGTACTTTTTGTAAGAGTATAAAACACATCTACATTTTCATAAACTTTTTCATTGAAAATATTGAAAAGAAATAAGATAAAAAAATTATGACATAGTTTTTATTACTTTTTTTGTTATATAGATATAGCAAATAAGCATGCAGCCCATCTGATGATAAGTGGTCACTGCTGACAATGGACTCCTTTCATCAACAGGGGTTCTATCAATCAATCATAGATGCTTTGCTACTCCCGAGGACTAAGATGGTCTCTTTTAGGAAAGGAAGCCGACAACCTCACTCTTCTAGCGACGTGCAACTGTTTTATGCTCCCCGATCAAACTATACTCCTTAAGGTTTTGACCTAGTATCTCTTCCAACGTTACCCGTTAATGCGCTGTTACCCCTATGTTTAATTTTTAAAGTCTTTGGGTAAGTATTTTTCATATTACAAAATTCTATAAGTATTGTGTTTTGTAATATGGAACTCAACAAACTTTGCTTTATTTGTGATTTACATAAAAAAAAAACAATAAATGCAAATTGAGAATATCCCTTAGATATTAAAATGTATCGATTCCGGGATAAAATAAGTTTCAATGCATACCAATGTTCTACTTTAGATAAAACATATTCATTAGTGGCCATGGCTAATGACCACCTCGCGAACGGTAAGATTATATTTAACACATAAACAAAAATCGTTTTTCGCTTGTACTAAAGTAAATTGGTCTTCGTCAAAACTTGATCTAATTGCTTCAAGGCTAAGTTTGAACCACAAAAGTTAAACTTTCATAATCAATTACAAATACCGAACTTTATAATTTACTCATCATTTACAAATCTTACAACACGTAGGCGTCTTTTAGAGTTCCAAGTTCATTAATATACATTTTCACAAAACAAAGTTTAAAACCTCATCCGGTCTACCGTAATTGAATTCGCCTTGTTTTGGAGGTGATTATATACTAACAAGCGCCAACATCTGTCCGTCTGTATTAAATTTCGAGAATAAATTACGGTAATATGCCTTTCTAACTAACTTGTTGTATAACGAGTGAGTACGCGAAAAGCGATATTTTTAATGGAACATAAATGTTAAATAAAATATGATTGATATTTTTTAATGTCAGTAACAATTATAAAATAATATTTGCAGATTTAATAGATGACATTACAGTTAATGTAGTATAAACGGTACTGTAATTGATCTTTTTCCGAATATTACCAACAGATGAATTGCTGTTTTTTTACAATTGTGATTACTGATCCTGGAGTTATTATATTTTACAATCAATGTTTAGTTTTTAAAAATATATTTTTTTGCGCGCAAGACGTGGTGAACCAGTATGGTTTATCTGTGGACGCACCTGCAATACAGCCATATGTATTGTGAAGCAGTTTCGAGTAATTTAGTTTTCATGATGGTGTATGGCTGCCGGCTCCTGCATAATAACATGAGGTAACCATATTATTACAGTTGTCCACAATGGGAGTGACCACGTACCATTCAGTAGCCTGTATGCTCATTTGATACTTAAATTATGTGTAAAAATTGAGTGAGATCCAATAAAACACTTACATATTAATACGTGAAGCAAAAACTTGTGATTGCTTTTGAAGATAGTTGCCGCAAGCGGAGGAGTATAAAATTACGCACAGTTATAGTTGGTGTAGAGAAGAATTGTGCAATGCTAATGTTTTTTTTTCAAATAATGCATAAAACATACATATAATCAACTAAAAACACATTACCCACACCACCTTGCATTTGACACAAACACATACATAATAAACGACATAGAACATTCAATGTCTTACTATGGACACATAACGTCAAAAATGTCAGATGTCTTTGCCAAAATACCCGCTATTGCTTTTAATTGCAGCTTAGTAATAAACCTATTTTTATGTATAATGGGTGCGTTCAACTAACTTGAAAATTATTACATTTTATTTAAATTAGATAAATATTAGTGCCACTTTAAACAATATGAAGTTTAGTTTTTTTAATTCAAATTACCGTTGCGACGGGGGACTAATCTATTTTAAAACATGTATCAGCATCTTAAGCCCAACCGCTTGTCTAAAATGGACCAGTTGCTGTAAATTGTTATTAAAATGCCTACATAGTTCAATTCAGATTCAGATATACATAGCTACACATTTATCGCCTTTGATAAAACAACTACCTAACAGTTTTATGTGGTTCATAATCATAATTAGATTTGCACATGCACGGGTAGATGGTCCAATTAGGGCATTCTCTTTTTCATTTTGAATAATAAATATTAAATTTCCTAATTTTGTCCAAGGATAAAATTTTGTGAAAGAATATTTTAAAGGGTACTTTGTAATCAGCGTATGTTAATTTTTAAGTACGTGCTTTAAAATGTTACGTGTTGAATTATAATAATAATATTTTATAGGATTGTAATTGTTATAAGTAGCATTTTAACAAGCGCCCTCAATGTTATTCAAATCTCAGGTTATTATGATCCACATATCGATGCTGCATTTATTGCATATAATAAAAAGCCAATACTAGGGATTCATTTAACTCTTAGTATACACCATAAAATCAAAACGTTTTACGCAAACGTTTTGGTCGGAATTGGTTGGAATTTCTCACATGGGGTAGGTACAACCCATTATTGTCCCACTGCTGGCGACCATCTTAATCCTCGGGAGTTATAACGCATCTTGACTGACTTTAGATAGGACTGCATGTTCTACATAAAGTTGCTTACATGTTCTATATGAAGTTGTCTATGGGCGGCAGTGACCACTTACCATCAGCTGGACTGCATGCTCGTTTGCTACTTCAATCTTATAAAAAAGTCCTGCCCGATCCAGTCTAACCATGTATGGTCTTGAAATCAAGGTGGTAGAACATACTGTTACTAGTTTTGTAGTAATAGTCGTAATGATATCAATTAATATAACGGTACCCTATATAAATTGGTAACGGGAAACGAGCATCTTTGGGTCTTACCCAAGTTTTCGTCCATATCTCTACCATCGACTTTCAATTGAGCAGTCCTATCTGAGGTCGATCAAAGATGCGTCGCGGTTCCAGAAGATTACTTGAAATAATTTTATCTGATTTAATAAAATGAAAGTAAATAAATACCTGATATTAAGGTCTAATGATCTTTTATTTGTTTCTGTGTAAAGTACCTTATACACGCTACACTCTTTCTACACTCATAGCCCTACACTAGGATTTTCTCCTCCTTACACTAGGGTTATCGTGGGTACCATGGACACACACAAGACGAATACACAAACACCTAGACACAGAACATAAATCTAAACTCATCATTCAGATACCGAGAATTGAATCCGGGACTCAGTGCGCGTCAGACCAGTATGGTAACCGCTCCGCATCGTAGGTCGACACTTGTTATATATATCTCCAATTTTAAACTAAAATTCATGACATATTTGACATATTTGCAGGGGCAACATTTGAAGAAATCTAACAAAATAGTATTGTTGTTATATTCTGCCAAACCGCTAGACTTTAACTTTAAAACGTGTTAAATTAAACAAGCATACATAGTTTCGTTCGAAAAACATTAATTGCTTTAGTTCCGGCGCAATTTAGTAAAATCAAAAATATCTTTCAAGCAAATAAATATCTAACGTTGTATCGGGATTAATAATATATCAACTTATATTTCATAACTCTTTATTTTAACGCAATATGTTAATATACACTAGGTAACTCTATATAACAGGAAAATTCATACTAAGCGAAATTTGGCAAACAAGCACACATTGAAAAACTGAATTGTTAGGGAATTTCCGCTAACAAGGAAAGTTGGGCGATGCAGCGTTGGAGCGTTGGAGCAAAAGGTACGTTGTGACGTACCAAACTTCGTTTTGTTTACACCGCTTTTAGCGACAGCGTATGATCCGCAGATCTAACCTAGATTTTAGTTTACAAAGAGGGTATAATCTCTGTTATATTACAGAAACATCTTCTGCTTTATAAGGTACAAGCTGTACCCTGCGTGCGATACTATGCCATCAAAAAAAAAATACACCAGAAACCTTCGCGAGCTCATGTATAATAATTTTGCTAAAGATCGTCACATGATCAAATGAATAGTTTACTATTCTTTAGAAGACATACCGACCAATATTCATTTTTACAAAGAAGACTACCTGTAACCCGCGCGCGTTGCTACGCCATCACAAAAAAAAATACACCTTCGCGAGCTCATGAATAACAATTTTGCTAAAGATCATGACATGATCAAATAAATAGTTTACGATTCTATAAAGGACATACAGACAAACATTCATTTCTATATATAAAGATGAAGAAGGCACATGGAGTACCTACTACTCGCGACTCTGAACTCAAGTGCCATAGTACCAATTTAACCCACTTGACTCTGTACAGAAGCACGCAGTTCAAATTGTCAACGATCCAAGCATCAGCAAACAGTCAGAGCTCTTAAGCCTGTAGAGAATTCCCATGAGCCCATTCCCGTGGCCATAAACACTTTCTACACTCGGATCGCGGATCTGAACCTTCATAATTATAAGTCTGCCTCATATCGTACAATTTTAAACTAAATATAATTAAACTATAACACAAACATATCTTCGAAAAATTAGTATCCTTAGTATAAATCTTCAGGCTATGAATAGAAATGCAAGCAATGCCTTCTAAATATTAGCTGGGCTGCATACATATTTCTTCAATAATCTCGATATCAAACTGTCTACAGGAGCTGTATTTGCTATCTTTGGAGGTTTTATTCATTGATATCCATTATTTACAGGTCTTTCAATAAATCCTTATATATTAAAAATTCCATTTATTTCAATATTATTAGGAGTTAATTACATTTTCGATCGAGCTTTACTTCTTCTTGTATTAAAAATGAAAGTTATACTAGAAATCTAGTATAACTTTTATTTTTAAGCGGCTCATGTCACAGGTAAAGCACTTCCAATTACTCACCGGTGATTAGTCATTACGATATTAGAATATTACTGATAAGATAATAATAATATTCTAATATACTTAGTATAACAATAGGTTGGAATTAATTAGCCCGTACATTGAATAATTGAATGTTACGCGTTGCACTTATGTTATTGAATGATGGATATGCTTCGGATTATCTTAGTGATGCTGTTTGAAGATATGAATTATATTAATTAGTCAATCTTGTGACTAGGTATATGTATATGATTGAGTAGATGTGCGGCAAATTTCAACAACCTATCAAGAGATGGCGCTACTAGTATTCTGAATAACACTATCGAAGAATTGCATTGTGAATATCCAATACTCTGAGTTGGGACTATCGGAGGTCGGCGATTCACTAGGTATGATTGCTTTACTTGGCGGTAGATTTCCCTTTGCAAAAATCTTATCAAGTACATAGATATATTATTAATAATCAAAATTAAAGGTCGAAGTTAATCATTGATATAAGTATATCAACTTATAATAAACTTTTTCCTACCTGCACATTAGGGGAGCCCCCCCCCCTAAAGTACAACCCACTATTGTCCCACTGCTGGACACGGGTCTTCTCTCAGAATGAGAGTTTTAGGCCATAGTCCACCGCGCTGGACAAATGCGAATTGGCGGACTTCACACACCTCCGAGAACTTTTTAAACTAGGTTTCCTCACGATGTTTTCCTTCACCGAAAAGCAGTGATAATTAATTTCTAATACGCACATAAATCAGTGGCGTGCCTGGGATTTGAACCTCGGACCTCGCGATCGAGAGGGCAAGTTTCAGCCATTAGGCTATCACTGCTCTGATGATACATACTCACTGATGATACATATTTATATAGTTACTAATTGGAATTACCTCCTTACGCGTATGTGGTAAGATTACTGGACGTATGCTTCTCTATAATATAGCCTAATTTTTGACAGACATAAGTGTGTAACGCTGCTTCAGTATAAATAAATGTAAATAATTATTTGAAGTATTGCAGTATGAACATATTGTCATTGATAGCGTGTTTTTTTCTTTACCTGATTGAAATAGCAATTTGATATAGAGCATAGATTCTATACGAAGTCAATCACAGATACATGGCTACTCTCGAGGATTAACGTAAGAAAGTGCCAGCAAACACATCCTACCATCAAAACACAAGAAACCCTTCGCTAGATTTAGGTGTGGCGGTGGCACCTCCCCGTTCAAACTACGCTGGTTTTACCACCTGTCAAAATTCATAATTGTTAGTATTAATTTGCGTCCTTTAATCCTACATTGCATTATTAAGATATATTCATACATTGAATTATTTTGCGCTACGCAAACGATTCGACAAGCTAAGGATTATCCCGTGTGGTTTTGGCGTATTTAATGATAAACATGAAAATATATAAATACCGTTACCGAGTGGTCACCAAATGAATCCACAATACCCTCTGAATTGTAAATCCATTATGTGATCTATACCATATTAAATTTCCATTTACATACACAACGCATATAAAAGTTGAAATCTGAAAATGATATAATTTTCTTATAACATTGAAGAAGAAAATGCAACCTGCTTACGTCACGCTGCCATCTGCAAATTATAATAAATCCCAGATAAGATTAGATCATTAGGTATCAGAAATAACTTATCAATTTAAACAGCGAAGCAAAACCTACACACTTCTGGATTTTCCAGCGTACTTTAGCCCAACCGTCCTAACTTCGGGGGAAGGACCGTCCCCGGAAATAATACAATAATAGTTTAACGACGACACCTATTCTTTTTTTATAATACTGAAGTAGCAAAAGAGCATGCAGTCCACTTGATGGTAAGTGGCCACTGCCGCCCATGGACATCTGTAATCAACTACATACAGAACATGGGTTCCATCTGAAGTCAATCACAGATGCGTTTCTGCTCCCGAGGACTAGGATTGTCGCCTCATATAAAAGTGTGTCGGCAACCACACCCTTCCATCGAAACGCAAGAAATGCTTAGAAATAGGTGTGGCGGTGGTACTTCCCCGGTCGAACTACACTGATTCTACCACCTTTTGAATCAGTTCACCGTTGGAGATGAGGGAGTCCTCCAAGCAGAGCTGAAGACGGCCACCGGGGGGGTTTTAGTGCGGTAAGAGTTCCACATGACCCGCGTCGCTCCCACGATGTCGGGTACCTTTTGAAGGATTCTCCCTCGTGAACAAAAAAAAAGGTATCAGAAATAACAATTATTAGGCATCAGAAATAGCAATATATATAGCGAAGGAAAACCTACTACACTATTAGTGAATTTAGTGAATTTTACTAATCCATACTCCAGCGTACTTAACATTGTACTTCAGTCCGACCCTCCTAACATTGGGGGAAGGACCGTCCCCGGAAATAAGAGAATAATAGTTTAGCGACAACACCTATTCTTTTTTTAAAATACTGAAGTAACAAATGAGCATGCAGTCCACCTGATGGTAAGTGGTCACTGCCGCTCATGAACATTCGCGATGACTATGATGGTCGCCCCATGTAAAGTTTGCCGGCAACCACACTCTTCCATCGAAACGCAAGAAGTGCTTCACGCTAGAAATAGGTGTGGCGGTGGTACTTCCCCGGTTGAACTACACTGGCTCTTCCACCTTCATAGATATTCGGATGGCAAAATCATTTATTTTGTAATGATTCGTAGGAAATTTATAAAGAAGTAAACAACGATGGCTTAATTTAAAAATGTAGGTACTTCCATACAATCAATTAAATGCTTCTTCAAATGTCATAACTTTTATACAATTACTCGCAGTAAGATGGATTGAACGGAAAGTTCTACGCACTTCAATGTATCATTAGCACTTGTCTGACTGTGGACATTTAACTTAATGCTATAAAAGCGGTGAATTGATTATTGTGATTGGTCGTACCAGTGTTATACATTGTGTTATGTTAACTTGTAGAAAGCAAATATTGACAGTAAGATCGAAATTAATTATTACTATTCTAGAAAGAAACAATACCACAATATGAACTACGGATTCGGTGCCAATATAGAAGTTATGGTGTTGACGATTTTTTCACAAAATTAAAGTCATTTTAAAAAAATAAAATCATCTTGAAATTAAACATAAAAAAATATTTATATATTACTATTATTCATGTACCGACGTTCATGTGACGACCCGCGGTTTGACGCGCAATGGGTCCCGGGTTCGATTCCCGGCCAGACAGGTATCTGAATGATGAGTTTAGATTCCTGTTCTGGGTCTGGGTGTTTGTGTATTCGTCTTGTGTGGGTCCATGGTACCCACGACACAGGAGAAAATCCTACTGTGGGGCTATGAGTGTAGAAAGCGTGTAAAAGCGTGTTATGTAAGGTTTTGAATCGAGTCTAAGGAAATATTGAAATAGATTACGAAAATTGTTATCGCGCGTAGTGAAACAAGTAGTCAAAAACAAGTAATGCATTGACAATAAAACCAATAGGCATCATCGTAACGTTCCACCGGGTATCAATCATCCTGATGGAAAGCTGCGGCTGTTAGGAAAATTGATGTTTTTACTTGCCACCGAAAAAGTGAAGCTAGTACCATGCAACCGTTGGACGTGATAGCCCAGATTTGTAAAGCTATGAAGCTACACAAACTAACTAAAAGGCTGAGATTTCTGTAAATAACTGCAGTTATTATTACATTAATACGTGAAGCAAAAACTTGTGTTGCATTTTATTGGTAGTGGACGTAGAGAAGGAGTGCAGAATGTGAATATTTTTTCAAATAATGCACAAACATACATATCAACTAAAAACACATTACACACTACCGTGCATTTGTCACAAACACATACATAATAAACGAAATAGAATATTCAGTGTCTTACAATGAAAACACATAACGTCAATGTCAGATGTCTTTGTCAAAAATCTTTTTATGTTTAACGGGCGCGTTCAAAATTACTTGAAAGTTATTACATTTTATTTGAATTTGAGAAATATTCGTACTACTTTGGACAATATGAAATTTAGTTTTGGCATATGGGCTCTCTCAAGTTGTACCCGGTTTTACTAGGGTACCTGATATAGAGACCCATACTGCTTCCTTGCTAGACCTTCTGCTGACTACCCACCCTGCGGATTACCAAGTGAAGGTCGGGGCCCCACTAGGCACTTCTGACCATTGCTTGGTGAGCTCTGCGGTGCCCTTGTCGCCGCCCGTAGGGACTCGTCCCCCCGGGAGGCGACAAGTTTGGCACTATAAGTCAGCAGACTGGGACGGATTCCGGGAATTCCTGGCTTCGTACCCATGGAGGCAGCTGTGTTTCGTCTCGGGTGATCCTAGCACGTGCGCTAACTCTGTGACCGATGTGTTGCGGCAGGGTATGGAGTGCTTCATTCCGAACTCTGTCGTGGCCGTCGGAGGGCGGAGTCAGCCCTGGTTTGATGCATCTTGCGCTAAGGCGTTAAGTCTTAAGCAAGATGCATATCAAGCCTGGGCGTCTGCGCACGCGTGCAAGGATCCGAAGTACCCCGAGCTTCGAACTGCTTTCAATGCTGCTTCCAGGTCAGCAAAGAAGCATATGGCTAAGGCGAAGTCTAGGCACGTCGGCAGAATTGGCGAGCGACTACTAGGTTACCCCTCCGGGAGTCGTGCCTTCTGGTCGCTGGCCAAAGCTGTCGAGGGTAATTTCTGCCGATCCTCACTTCCACCCCTTCGGAATCTCGACAACTCTCTGGCCCATACGGCAAAGGGAAAAGCCGATCTTCTGGGCACCCACTTTGCCTCAAACTCGACTCTCGATGACGGGGGAGCCACACCGCCTACCATCCCGCGGTGTGGGAGCTCTATGCCTAATATACGCTTCACCCAAAAGGCCGTAAGGCGAGCTCTAATGTCCCTTGATGTCAAGAAGTCGAGTGGGCCAGACGGAATTCCCGCAGTGGTGTTGAGGACGTGCGCTCCCGAGTTGACTCCCATCTTAACGCGCTTATTCTCGCTTTCTTACACCACAGGACAAGTACCGTCTTCGTGGAAGGTAGCCCTTGTTCACCCTGTACCCAAAAAAGGTGACCAAAGTGACCCGGCCAATTATAGGCCAATAGCAATAACCTCCTTGCTCTCAAAGGTAATGGAGCGTGTTATAAACACACAGCTCCTCAGGTACCTCGAGGACCACCAGTTGATCAGCGACCACCAATACGGTTTTCGCAAGGGCCGTTCAACTGGTGATCTTCTGGTATATCTCACACACCGCTGGGCGCAAGCCATTGAGAGCAATGGAGAGGCATTGGCAGTAAGCCTAGATATTGCCAAGGCTTTCGACCGGGTCTGGCACAGGGCCCTTCTCGCGAAGCTTCCATCTTACGGTCTCCCCGAGAGGCTGTGCACGTGGACGGCTAGCTTCTTGTCTGAGCGGTACATCAAGGTCGTAGTCGACGGGTGCTGCTCAGACACGAAACCCATTAATGCTGGTGTACCTCAAGGTTCCGTCCTCTCTCCCACACTGTTTATTCTGCATATCAATGACATGTTGCAACAAATCAGCAACATGCATTGCTATGCGGATGACAGCACGGGGGATGTTGCATACACAGGCCGTGCGAACGCCTCTCGGACACTCGTGGAAGAAAGTAGAATCCGACTTGTGTCTGAAATCGAGAACTCTCTGGAGCGGGTCTCGACATGGGGTCGACTTAATCTTGTTGAGTTCAACCCCACGAAGACACAAGTCTGCGCGTTTACCGCTAAAAAAACCCCATTTGTTGTAGCGCCAAAGTTTCAGGAAATTCCGCTCACCATTAATAAAAGCTTGGGGATCCTGGGAGTTGACATCTCGTGTGATGTGCAGTACCGGAGTCATTTGGAAGGCAAAGCCAAGTTGGCGTCTAAAAAACTGGGCGTTCTTAACAGAGCCAAGCAGTACTTCACTGGGGGGCATCTTCTTCTGCTTTATAAGGCACAAGTAAGGCCCCACATGGAGTACTGCTCGCATCTCTGGGCTGGAGCGCCACAGTACCAACTTACCCCACTTGACTCCGTACAGAAGCGAGCGGTCCGAATCGTCAACGACCCAAGGATCGCCGATCGGTTAGAACCCTTAAGCTTGCGGAGGGACATAGGTTCCCTTTGCGTGTTCTACCGGCTTTATAATGGTGAGTGCTCCGAGGAACTGTTTGATCTGATGCCCACATCACCCTTCCTTTATCGCACCACTCGCCGACGGATGAGGTTCCATCCGCATCAACTGGACTCGTGGCGGTCCTCCACGGTTCGGTTTGCGCGCTCGTTCCTGCCGCGGACGTGCAAGATGTGGAATGAGCTTCCTCCTGAGGTATTCCCGGAGCGCTACGACATGGGGTTCTTCAAGAAAGGTGTAAAAAGAGCTCTACTCCAAAGCCGGCGATGCATTGGCGACTCCTCTGGTGTTGCAAATGTCCATAGGCGACGGTGACTGCTTTCCATCAGGTGGCCCGTCAGCCTTATCGTTAGGTCTTAATATAAAAAAAAAAAAAAAAAAAAAAAAAAAAAAAAAAAAAAAAAAAAAAAAAAAAAAAAAAATAGTCCTTTGATTTAAATTACGGTCGAATTTCGATACGACGGGTGACTAGTTATAGTTTTAACAGTTATCACAGTCTTCTACACGTTTAATGAAATTTTGAACGCTTATGAGTCCAAGATTTCGTCCCTCACAATAGGGTTTTCTTGTATGTCGTGTGTATCATAGACAGGTAAAAGCACACAGACGTAGAATAGAAATTAAAATTCATCATCAGATATTTTTCTTACTGGGAGTGAACACGGAACTCGTGTGTCAG
Source organism: Spicauda simplicius (assembly GCA_949699795.1). Lineage (NCBI taxonomy): Eukaryota > Metazoa > Arthropoda > Insecta > Lepidoptera > Hesperiidae > Spicauda > Spicauda simplicius. Next base: position 3,294,109 of record OX453062.1, read on the forward strand.
AACGGTATGATGAGCGCTCGGCTATGCGAGTTGTGCAAAAGAACGCAGGTCACCAGATGGTAATTTGCCATTGACGATTATGAACCTTTGTGGTCAATCATACAGAAGGTTGACCTGACTACTTATCACCATAAAGATTAAATGATATTTTTTTATTAATTAGTTTTAGTCATATTTTAACATTGACGACCCACGTGGCGGAGCGGTTGCCATACCGGTCTGATGCGCAATGGGTCCCGGGTTCGATTCCCGGCCAGACAGTTATCTGAATGATGAGTTTAGATTCATGTTCTGGGTCTGGGTGTGTCCATGGTACCCATGACACAGGAAAAAACACACTAGTGTGGGGCTATAAGCGTAGAAAGCGTGTATGAGCGTAGAAAGCATTTACGCCAGTCATTATACAATGTCGTTTGTAAAGTATTTCATCTTAGAAAGTAGGTTTAAGCCCGGGAGTAAGATAAACGCCCACTATATTATGTATCCTTGCCGTCATAAGCAACAACTAAGACTCGTTTGTATTCCCTCAGTCGCTACCGTATGAACAATGGTGACGGCACGTGCAAAATACATCTTTAACAAACAAACATACTTGACGCAACTGATGCATGGTATTAGCTGCCCCAGACAGAACAAAACTACAGTCATGCTCATTATCTGTTAGGCTTATTTACACTATCGTTGAAAATTTCTTTCCGAGCGCAAGTTTGTTCGCGTGCAGATACAGGCATAAAACACGCGTACATAATTCCCCTATAATTTGTACCTAATGAGTGAACATCAACGCATAAGGAATAAAAATGAATAAAAATATATTAAGAAATTATAAACTTTTGATAATAAAATCATAAAATTCTACCCTAAAACCTTTTTTATTTGGAAAACAAACGATTAAATAGTACATAATTAAACAACACAGTAAAATTAATACTAAGATAAGTGAAGTTAGTATATTAGTATCCACAAGATATTATATTAAACTAGCTGTGCCCGCGACTTCGTCCGCGTGGAATAGTTATTTTGGGCATAATTTATTTTTGCAAACAACCTCCTCAGCTTTATAAATTATAGCTGTTACCCACGACTTTGTCCGTTTCATTTTCTATTATTATTTTAGACAATTTAGTTTTGAAAAGAACATAGCTAACTCATATAGCTTATATAAAAAAAAAAAATAGTGAAATTATTAGAACCTACAACTCTTAACTAATTTCGACCGAATTTGATTACCATGAAAACGGTTCTAGTGAGTTAATCTTAAAAGATAGACATATACTGTCGCGGACATTTTTTTAGATCATTTCAAGAGAAATAATTCTGTCATACATATATTTTTGGTATCTTGTACCGTTTTCGCAGCGCACGCAACGGAAGCCCTCAAGGATGAATAATTTGCCCTGTTTTTTTCACATTTTCCATTATTTCTTCGCCCCTAATAGTTGCAGCGTGATGTTATATAGCTTAAAGCCTTCCTCGATAAATGGTCTATTCAATACAATTTTTAAATTCGAACCAGTAGTTCCTGAGATTAGCGCGTTCAAACAAACAAACTCTTCAGCTTTATATATTAGTATAGATATCGGGATATACTTTTTCAACCAACTCCTCCGCATTTGAACGAAGACGTATCGATATAAAGATTGATTTTGACTTTTCCGGGTAACAAAGCACTATTATCTACTTAAATCTTTAGAAAATTGGAATATCACTGAACAGCGACATATATTCTAAGTTCATATTTTGTTTCATGTGGTCAAAGATAAGATCTTTTAAGAGGTGCATCGGGCTATTTGTGCGCTTAAATTGTTCTTTGTAAAGCAGAAGACAGAATCAAAACACTTTTACAATTCATATGAACAGGGCGCACCCGCTCGCAGGGCGCTGCCGCACCCTGCTCGCTTATTTTTTATGTTTTCTTTTATGTTCCAACCTAACCTAACCCATCCTGTTGAAAAAGCTACAGCTAAATCCAACTCTTAATAATAACATGACAATACTCCTGCATTTTCAGGATTTAGGTACTCAAAGTGACACTTTTCATCATAATGTTCTCTCAGGAACGGGTCGTAATGTATTGTAATCAATAAGTACCAAACTCATACGGCTTAAGTAGGTTGTGTACTTAGATTATCAGGGTTGATGAATTGAAGTTTAATTTATTAATCACATTTCAGTTTAATGAGCTGTCATTAAACTCATAATATATACTAAAAACAACCGTAAGCATTATGTGACTACCTTTTATAATTTAGGCTTGCACTATCCCGCATCATCAGGGAGGAGTTGAAGGTAAAAAAATATCCCGCGTCTTTGTTTAGTATTCTTATTACCTATACGTAAGCACTTGCGAGCCAACTTCTATAGCTTGGGCTTGCAGTATCCTGCATCATCAGGGCTGAGGAGCTTATGGTCGAAATTGTCATCATGTGTCTTTGCTTAGTAATTATATTACATACCCGAAAGCATTAAATGGTCAACTCCTATGGCTTAGGCTTGCAGTACCCTGCATCATCAGGCTTGAGGAGTTGAAGATCGAAATTTTCATCTTGTGTCTTTGCTTAGTAATTACATTACATACCCGAAAGCACTAAATAGCTAACTTCTATGGCTTAGGCTTGAAGCACCCCTGCATCATCAGGGTTGAGGAGATGATGGTCAAAATTTTCATCTTGTGTCTTTGCTTAGTAATTATATTAAATACCCGAAAGCATTAAATGGCCAACTCCTATGGCTTAGGCTTGCAGTACCCTGCATCATCAGGCTTGAGGAGTTGAAGATAGAAATTTTCATCTTGTGTCTTTGCTTAGTAATTATATTACATACCCGAAAGCACTAAATAGCTAACTTCTATGGCTTAGACTTGAAGCACCCCTGTATTATCAGGGTTGAGGAGATGATTAGGCTCTACGATGTTTATTCAAAAGATGAGTGAGAGAGCATCCTTTCGTTTTTATATAAGTATATATAGATATAGAGATATAGATTTGTATAGTATCAAATAATATAGGTACACACATAACCAATAAAAAATACATAACAAAGGAATACATTTTAAAGACCATAACATGTTTAGTTTCAACCAATTCAACTATGCAGTTACATATCTTGTTAACACTCATCGAACACAGAATAAATACTGCGTAGTTTTAAATTGACATAACTTTTTTATTTATAAACCGATTTACATAAAATAAACACTAAATGTTAAGTGAAGTTTCCCACAACACATCAGTGAAAATTATATTCAAATTGGATAAGCCGTTTCTGAGATTAGCGTTTTCAAACACACAGACAAACAGACAAACAGACAAACAGATAAACAGACAAACAGACAAACAGACAAACAGAAAAGATTTCTAAAAACCATTATTTTGGGTTCTACATCGTATTAAAGACCTCTAGAAATGGTTTTCACCTAAATTTATTCCATGTACAGACAGCGACCTCTTACAGATTTATTATAGTATAGATTGTAAAAGTCTGCTACATGTATGATAAATAATTATAAGAATTTACGCAAAGTACTTCTGCGTAGTATTAATCATTCCCATATTATCGACTAACCTTACAATCAATACAAAGTAGGCCCTTTTTTTTTGTTTTCGAGGGGGAAACCTTCCAAAGGTACCCGACGCCGTGGGAGCGACGCAGGGTTATGTGGGATTTTTACCGCACTAAACCCCCCCCCCCCGGTGGCCGTCCTCGGCGCTGAAAAGGAGGACTCCGGGATCTCGAAACGACTTCAACCGGAATCCTCCGAGCGCGCTGCCCCATCGGGCTCCTCCCAGATGGGCGGCTGGGCCCACCGCTCCGTCTAGTCTTTACGACGGTATGCGACCACACATACCGCCGTCCTTCCCGGGATTGCCTGACCGAACGGTTCGAGCTCCCACTCTAGCCGTCTACAACCCCTAGAAGCCCCTTTTAGTCGCCTCTTACGACAGGCAGGGGATACCGTAGCCCTATTCTGACCCTGAGGCTACAGGGACACAAAGTAGGCCCTAGTCAACATACTATCTAATCGTATCAAAATGGATGCCAACATACTATCTAATCATGTCAAATCAGGCGCTAAGAATTTCAGTGCGTATCTTTATATAAACGAGAATGTGGTGTTGCCTTCTTTATGTATGGAGCACTCAAGACTTTTGTTTTGACGAGGCAAATGGAGGCTGTTGACGCGTCCCGTGAACGGCCTTTTACGGAGTGTTTCAGCTTTTTATACACTTAAACCTTTTTAGGACTTAGAGACTTAGCAGAGATAGCGAGTAAAGGTACTTTATACGTTATTATAAGAAAATAATGTCTCAGAGAAAAATAAATAGTATACTCCAATAAATAGAATAACAAGTTATCGATGTACATAATAAAGAAAAAATGTTTCAGCATCAAAGGTGTTGAAAGAGTAACAAGTTAACAAACGTACCTACTTTATTGTTTTTCTGAATTTTTGTTTGCTTCTGTCTGTAGAACCTTATAATAAATAATATTTTCTTTGATATTTCGATATTGTAGTAGGTACTTGTTTTTCCTTTTTTCTTTATTTTTTTAACCGACTTCGAAAAAGGGAAGAGGTCGTATATTGGACACGTGTATACTTAAGTCGGGTTTATATTTTTTACCTAGCTTATCGCATTTTAGTACTATTTTTTGTTATATTACTTTTGTAAATTAAATGGTTCACGCTAGAAATCGGTGTGGTGGTGGTACTTCCCCGAACTACACTGTTTCTACCAAATACATACAAATATAAAATAAGATGAAATGTAGGGTGACATAAGCCATATTTTTAGTATCGTAAAATAATAAAAGTGTGTTTGCGTATCAATCGGTCAGCTGCGTTGACGTAGAATAAAATGTTATATTTCATCCTACTGCCTCCAGTTTATCTTCCTATCTCATGTAGGTATTTGTTTGAAATATAAATTTAAACATCCAATATAACCCTAGTTCAATACACTGTACCCGTTCGACATAGCTTCGAAGTGACATTAAGCAAACTAGGAGTTAGGGTACAATTTCAATAACACGGTCATAGATTGTACCGCTCCGAATACAAAGCCGTAGATTAACTATACACAGAGATAGCTCTAAATTAGCTAGCAAAATAAAGTATATACAAAGAAGGATATATAAAATAGTCTACATAGCATATTATTTTAGTATATTTTAATTATATTTTAATTAATTTAACTAGGGCAGGCGGTGCAGATGGGTAAGTCCAACTTCGAGAAAGAGGTCACTCGTAGAATCCAACTCGGCTGGGCAGCGTTCGGGAAACTGCGCCATATCTTCTCATCCGATATACCTCAGAGCCTGAAGACGAAGATGTTCGAGCAGTGTGTGTTGCCAGTGATGACATATGGCGCCGAGACGTGGTCCCTTACTGTGACCCTCGTGCGTAAGCTCAAGGTCGCTCAGCGAGCTATGGAGAGAGCTATGCTTGGTATTTCCCTGCGTGACAGAATTCGTAACGATGAACTCCGTAGGAGAACGAAAGTTACCGACATAGCTCTCAAAATTAGTAAGCTGAAGTGGCAATGGGCAGGCCACATCGTTCGTAGGACAGACAACCGATGGGGTAGAAGAGTCCTCGAATGGAGACCACGTCTGGGCAAAAGGAGTGCAGGCCGCCCCCCGACCAGGTGGACTGATGACCTGAAGAAGACGGCGGGTAACCGCTGGATTCAGATGGCCCAGGACCGGTCGAAGTGGCGCAGATTATACTATTCTTTGAATAGATTAGGAAGATAATAACCTCATGTAAGACTGATCTTACACGTAATCTGCAGGTGGTAGAACCAGTGTAGTTCGACCGGGAAAGTATCACCGCCACACCTATGTATTCCACTAGGAATAATTGAAGCATTTTTTGCGTTTCGAAGGAAGGGTGTGGTTGCCGGCACACTTTTATATGAGGCGACCATCATATTCCTCTGGAGTGGCAACGCATTGTGATTGACTTCAGATAGAACCCATGTTCTACCTACTTGAAGTTGCTTATATATGTCCATAGGTGGCAGTGACTACTAACCATCAGGTGGACGGCATGCTCGTTTGCTACTTCGATAAGATAAAAAAAAACTTTCGTAATAAAAATGGTTAAATATAACATCAATACAGACATTACCCAGGGTACCTTATAAACGAGTACCTACTTCAACGTGACATATGATATTTAAAAATTAAACTATCTTGTAAGTTAAATATTAATCTTTTTTAACTTTAATTAACAAATATAATATTTTTTATTGTATACTTAAAGCATAAATAATAATTTGAAAAAGTAATAAGAAGATTTAAAAAAGCCTTGAAAGTGCTTTGAAATCGACGTAGAGAATATATTATAAAAGTACGTACCCAAGGAAGTGGGTACAAATGGGTGAAGTGGCTAAAATATTTTCATAAACATTATCTCAGAAACAATATGTACAGCAATGAGTAATAACAAGAACTTGTAACGTCATAGCGTCTATGTTTCAATTGCTCTGTGCATTCGCAGACGTCGGAAGTAGTCCCGGCCCGAACCAGCCAATATCCGTTCTGAGCGCTTTGACGCCGCTCGCTCCGTCCGATGACACCGTTCCGCTGTTGTATACGTTTTTATTCCCAGCTAAGAATAACGGAATACGCTTGGAACATCCTTATTTAACTTTTTTTTTTTTTTGTTTTCGAGGGGGAAACCTTCCAAAGGTACCCGACGCCGTGGGAGCGACGCAGGGTTATGTGGGATTTTTACCGCACTAAAACCCCCCCGGTGGCCGTCCTCGGCGCTGAAAAGGAGGACTCCGGGATCTCGAAACGACTTCAACCGGAATCCTCGAGCGCGCTGCCCCATCGGGCTCATCCCAGATGGGCGGCTGGGCCCACCGCTCCGTCTAATCTTTACAACGGTATGCGACCACACATACCGCCGTCCTTCCCGGGATTGCCTGACCGAACGGTTCGAGCTCCCACTCTAGCCGTGTGCAACCCCGGAAGCCCCTTTTAGTCGCCTCTTACGACAGGCAGGAGATACCGTAGCCCTATTCTGACCCCGAGGCTACAGGGACGATCCTTATTTAACTAGCCACTTTTATTTACCCTCCCCTGGGCATATGTAAGTCACAAGAACGCGGAATAAGTTAATTGGTAATAGAGAACACACATCTATGAGAACTTTTCAGGGAGCTCTTAGGTATTGAGGTTCATTCACCATCTTAATATTTACCGATGAAGAACTTTTTTCTTATTTGTGCATAATTTTAAGTCGCGAATATTCAGTTTGAGACTACAAAATTATAAATATCAAATAATCTCTTCTTTAAAATTGTATCTTAACTTACTAATAGTGGAGTTCAAAGAATAAATGGATAAATTAAAAACCGCATGATTGTACGCTAGTTTTACCATAATTATAAACAAAGTTAATGGATAAAAGGCCGCATTTTATTCAATTATTCCTATACGTTTGAATTGCGTATATTGCGTAACTTGTGGCTTGCGTAAATCGTGGCAGTGCTTCAATCGAAAATCGAAAATGAATGGATGGCTTTTAATGACGACATTTCATGCTCGCTTCCATCCATCAGAAGGTAGCCTTGGTCCTAGCTGTTATTGTAATTATTGTAAAGGTTCAGTCATTAAACCTTATCCTTGTAGTTAATGCGAAAACATCAATTTCAGATAATCTAGTAGATGAAAACATTCGACATCGGGACCTCACTGGAACAGCTTAGTACAAGATTCATATTTTGCTTTGAGTAGAGACAGCGGCCATCAGTAAGTTTTATGTCTAAAAATGTATTTTTGTTTATAATAGGTATAGAAGGTGCAAAGAGGGTGAGAGCATTAGTAAGTACCCAACACCTGGACAGTAAGTTTTTACTAGCAATATGTCTAAGGATATCTGTTGCTCTGAAATAAAATTCCTATCTGAGATCGGTCACGGATACATTTCTACCACTACAAATAGATTCGCATTTGTAATAAAAACAGTACAGTTGCGGCATAGAACATTTCGAAATAGCGAATGAAAACAATAGTTAACAAGAAATATTAATATCACATGACAAAGTATCATGGTAATTTCGACCTAAATATGCGAGTAATCATATTCGTAATGCATTTGCATGCATGACGCATAGATGTATTCAAATTACGACGACGGCGTACACTCAAAATGCAAATAACCTGATTAACCATATTATTAATCCAGAGATAATAGTATTTTTTGATGAAAATTGCTATTTATTTCGTAAATTAATTTAATATTTATCTCTTTTTAATGACAGCAATGTATTTTCGTAATAACGATACGTTGATAAAGATTAATTTGTTTAATGATTACCAGGTATTCAGTCGTTAATTCTTGTCGGGGACCTTATGGGCAGTATAAAATATCCAGATGGTTCCTGATTCGGTCTTCTATTTTAGTGATTACTCAACCGTGCACTAAATACTCCAAGAAAGTAGATCTCACAGATACTAACAGAAAGTTTACTAGGTATTAATTTTTTCTCGTCCCTGTAGTTTCGGGATCAGAATAGGGCTACGGCATCCCCTGCCTGTCGTAAGAGGCGACTAAAAGGGGCTTCCGGGGTTGCAGGCGGCTAGAGTGGGAGCTCGAACCATCCGGTCAGGCGATCCCGGGAAGGACGGCGGTATGTATGTGGTCGCATACCGCCGTAAAGACTAGACGGAGCGGTGGACCCAGCCGCCCATCTGAGAGGAGCCCGATGGGGCAACGCGCTCAGAGGATTCCGGTTGCGGTCGGACCGAGTTCCCAAAATCCTCTTTTTAGCGCCGAGGACGGCCACCGGGGGGGTTTTAGTGCGGTAAAAATCCCACATAACCCTGCGTCGCTCTCACGGCGTCGGGTACCTTTTGAAGGTTTCCCCCTCGAAAACAAAAAAAAAGGTATTATTTTTTCTAGGACTGAAGGTGTAAATGAGTATGCAGTTTATATGATCACAAGGGGGACATAAGTAGGCAACTTCACATAGAAAAGAGATTATATCTGAAGTCAATCTCAGATGCAATGCTTATCCCGAGAACTAAGATGGTCGCCCATAAAATATAAAAGTAAGCAAGTAACCACGTTCTATATTTTAAACGCAAGAACCGTTTCGCACTAGAATTAGGTATGGCAGTAGTACCTCTTCGGTCAAACCATGCTCATTCTAGAAAGAAAAAAAGAAAGAAAAAGAAAACCTTTATTTTTTCGTACAGTGGCTGATAAGCAAAATATACACATGTGTATATATATAAAAAAATAAGTAAAATGGACCAAGAAAAATTCAACGCCTGGTTTTACTTTTAAGTATCTTGTTACAGTCCTTGCGGGGGTTCTAAGTTCTGTTAAGTTCTTTAAACGAGACAAATATACATACTTGGTTTCTATTTAAAGGTGAGTAGAAAGACACAATAAAAAATAGGGGTGGATTAGGTCCCTAACGCACAGTTCTACAATTTCAAGTATATGCCATTATTTTTTTGGAAGATATAAATTATTAAAACTAAATTTTAGGAGACTGATAACGTCTCCACTCAGGGATCAATAAGTTTTGAGATCTTTTAGGTCTCTAGCGCACCAGCTGAAAGTTCTTTGAAAGTGATGTCGCAGGCAAAGAGTTAAATTAATCGCACACACTCACACACACAAATTAATTTCACTCATCAACCCATTATTGTCCCACTGCTGGGCACGGGTCTTCTCTCAGAATGAGAGAGTTTAGGCCATAGTCCACCGCGCTGGCCAAGTGCGAATTAGTGGACCCCACACACCTCCGAGCACTTTTTTTAAAGAACTCTCGGATGTGTAGGTTTTTCCACGATGTTTTCCTTCACTGAAAAGCAATGATAATTAATTTTTAACACGCACATCATTTTAGAAAATAAACATTCTTGCGTGCGTGTTTGAACCTCGTACCTCCCGATCGAGAGTGCAAGTATCGACCATTAGGCTATCACTGCTCTCAAATTTACTCACATAGAACAGTCTAAAGAAGCTGAACTTCCCAAAATATATACTATCCGTTCTGGGAAACGGGCAATCCCATTCCAGTTCCAAATAACAGGCACCCAGGATGTATTCAGCGTTTACTAGTAACAAGCTCTCTATATGCAAAGTCCATCTGAATTCGATGTGTCCAAGGAATAGCAATAGCGATTGTATTGTTTTGTTTTATGTCTTTTGTCTATACAGTTAATATCCATAGAAATTGAACCTAAATTCTTATATCAGATGTAGATAAGACATTTCTTACCCTTATTAATACTATAATTGAGAATGTAAGTTTATTTGTAATTTATTTATTTATGTATTATTTATTTTTTATTTATTTATGTTTGTTTGTTTGTTTGTTACGCTTTCACGCCAAAAATACATATCTGATTAGCATGTTATCACATATACGTATTCACGGAGGTATTAGAAAAAACATAGGATAGTTTTTTTAATATATATCACTACATAGTATTAAACAAAGTTTTCCGCTGTGTGTCCCTATGTAGGTATGGTATATCTTTGAAACTACGCTACGGACTTTAAAGCAGGTTTTTTTAAAAGTTGAGTGATTCAAGAGGAATTTAATTATGTATAATACATGCATGATATAGTGGAGGAACACTGATAATTTTAGATTTTTGACTTTTAGGCGGTACGAACTAGTATAATATATTAAAAAAAATCAAACATGATTGTTTGTCCAAAAATGAAAATCTAGCAACTTCAAAGGCTTCAGTTTAATATCTTATTGACTAATGACTAATTCAAAGCGAGCGTAACTGAAATGAAATGAAATGAAACGAAATGAAATTCTTTATTTTGTATAGGCCTGCGGGGGCACTTACAAATTGTCAGTTACATTTTTTTTCTTACACTACCACCGGATCGGAATACGACCTCAACTGAGAAGATCCGGCAAGAAACTCAGCGGGTTTGTCTTTTTTTTCTTATTTATATTCATTTTTTTAATATTATTACAATCATGTTTTTTTTACATGGTAATGAAAGTTAGCTCCAGTATCTTGCCTTACAGTTCAGTAAAAGAGAGCCCTGTTTGGCAAGATAACTACCGGTAATAGCTACTTAATATCATAAATATCAGAGTTTGTGCCGATGTATGCATTTGTTACTCTTTCTTGCAACAACTACTGATCAGATTTTGCTAAAATTTGGCACACAGATAGCATGTTGTGATACTTCTGAATTTTTGTAGTATACGTGACCAAAGCGGGCGGATCCGCATTAAAAAGCTAATAAAAACTAAATCTAATCCGCATTAATCGAATCTAATCATCAATATTTTTTTTATCTGACTGAAATAGAAAACGGTGGGCTGCATGCTCCACCTGATTGTAAGTGGTCACTGCCGCTCATGGACATCTGTAATCAACCTCATACAGAACATGGGTTCCATCTGAAGTCAAACAGATGCGTTGCTACGCCGAGGACTATGATGGTCGCCTCATGTGAAAGTGTGCCGGCAACCACACCCTTCTATCGAAACGCAAGAACTACTAAGCTTCACGCTAGAAATAGGTGTGGTGGTGGTACTTCCCCGGTCGAACTAAACTGGTTCTATCACCTTGAAAAATCTAATTTTTAATAATCTCATCTTTAAAGCGCCGTATACCGAATAAACACACGCTTTCTACATTCATAGCCCCATACTAGGGTTTTCTCCTGTATCGTTATTTACCATGGACACACACAAGACGAATACACAAACCCAGATCCAGAACAAGAATCTAAACTCATCATTCAGATACCTGTCTGACCGGGAATCAAACCCGGAACCCATAGCGTGTCATCCCGGTATGGTAAACGCTGCGCCACGCGGGTTGTCAAACCATCGTGACAGACATACGTACCCTAAAAGTATTATAGCTCTTATCCTTAAAAAGAAACTCATTTTATCTCTTAATTCGTTCCGGATTAGGTTAGATGCGTTTAATGTGCTTAGAGCAGGAATTATAGATACTAGATAGGCCTTCTAATTTATAGCGTCTTCTCACGGTCCGCGATATTACGGACGGACACGAACTAGTTTAAGCCGGTACAAATATTAGGAAGAGTAGTATTTATATATAAGAAGGTATTTCATATTAACTCTTATACTTTGCGTTCAAAAAATGGTAAAATGGATTGAAGTCACATCCATTGATAAAAGAGCACTTTTTTATGTTGCGTGGTTCGCTTTAGCAAACATACAACACCAACACAATTACAGATTTGTGATGCTACTATTTAATATATTGAATTTTACGACTTTACTTTTTTATATGTTTGAAATAACAAACGAGTATGCAGACCATCTTATATCCTTATAGTAAAAAAGACTAAGATGGTCGTCTAATGATAGTTTGCCGAAATCCATACCCTTCCACCGAAACGTGGTTGCATTTCGGCGGAAGGGTATTGTTTCTGGTTTCTTCACACTAGAACTAAATGTGACGATGATACCGCCCCAGTTTAATCATACTCATTCTACCTAGAATTACCAAATCATCTTACTTCTCCGCATTTCTAAATGGCGTGTTTAACAATCTCATGTCTCTTCTAACTTCCCGACATCTTGATTTAATTTTACGGACCAAATGCCCATATATTGTACATTTTATTGTGATATTCTTTATGTTGCAAAAATAGCAAAGGAAGAAGCTAATCACTTGATTGTGTCTACAGCCGCCCATGAATAGTTATCAGCACCAAATAAGATGAGTCAGCTTAGACACAGATGTACTGTTACCCAGGAAAATTTTTAAAAGCCCGCTATAAATATATTTTTTGCTTTCCATACTTTTCAAACTAGAAAT